>CM075852.1:34534074-35734074 GCA_037975125.1 Latrodectus hesperus | reverse complement strand
CCAAGGCAGACAGGTGCACCCTAACTGGTGTTTTAAGCAGTGTTGCCAGAACAATTTGATTTAAAGGAATAAGTCGACAGTTCAAAATGTAATAGATTTCATAGAATAGTAAAAAAGAGTGCCAAGGTACTGGCAGTTTGTTTTTTTTTTAATTTAGGTAAATGGTAATTTTGTAAATTTCATAAAAACTCAGAATAGTAACAGATTTGGTGAGTAACGTAACAACGTAAAAGGACTGCTGAATAATAATAGATTTATTATAATTATAATAGACTGGCAATGCTGGTGGTACGACAATTTATGAAACACGTTTAGGTACATAATTGCCAGTTTGTTGTATTTTTCATCAAAGATTACACTATTTCTTAAACTAGTAAACTATTATTATTGTAATGTAGGTACTGTATCGGTTGTCAGCCTATAAAAGCTGGATATTTCGTGGACGGGTACCGGTTCGCGGACCGGCGGTTGAGGAACACTGGTCTAAAATAGTGGTTATCAAATTTTTTGTCCTACCACCACCTTTCTAGAAAAAATATTTAGTGCCTGCTGAAAATTTTTTCCAAAAATTTTAATAGCCATTAATAGAAAATATATGTTTTAATATTTCTACCTTTTTCATAAAATATAGTAAAGAAAGGTGTTAATTAGAAACACATTGAACTTTAAATTTATTCAACTATTTACTGAACTCAGAATAGAATGTAATACAAAAAAAGTTAAAACTATTGAATCTTAACGAGAAGGATGAACTTGGTTTACAGCTACCAATTGAGTAATTCTTGGCTTTATTTTCATCAACAATAATCTTAAATCCCTGGGATTGACTTTTTACAATTCTTGCAACACCTGTTGCACCCCCACCAACCCTGAATCGCTTCAGTACTTTGCAGGGGGACAGTGGAGTCCACTTTGGGAAACATTGATATAAAAGATTGATTTAATCCTTATTAGTAATATTAAATTTGCAAGAGACTTCAAGTTGTGCAAAATATGCATCATAGAGACTTTTAACACGTGAATGGGTGTATAAATCCAGTCTGTGGATACAGCTTATACTTTTTCATCACATTGTTACATATTATATTTTATTTTTATTTGTAACCTATTTTTCAAAAAATATATTTCAATAAGCCATTTAGTTTATTAAACTTCATTTGATTCAGTATATAGGTAAAATTATAGAATTCTTTGATTACCTCAATTTTTTTAAATTCATTTCTTAAAATATTTTTGTTTGATATTGCAATTGTTTCATGAAATAATTTATTTTATTCAACTTTTAGCAATACCGCCTTCTACCTTATCTAGCTGCTGCATATACTTTATATCATTTCATCTCTCGTTACAATAATGATTTGATTAGTATACAGATGAAGATCATCTTTGGAGAAAAATCCTCAGAATTAGTAAGATATTTCTGTGTGTATGTGTATTATATGTATGTATATATATATCAAATATTTTGGCACATGTATAGGCTACACACAAAATTTTAAAGAAGTGATTAAAAATAAATAAGTAAGCATTTTTAAAAATAAAAAATATTTTTTACTTTTGTAGAGATACCGAAAACATTGCATATGCTGAAATTAATTTCATTGATTGATTTGTTTATTTTTTAATAATATTTTTATTAGTGAAGCCCAGTGACATAGTACTAGTACTTTGCGCTCCCAAGACACATATACAAAGTTTAATCCTTTGGCTGGGCAAGGTCGACTCAGCCTTTCATCCCTTTAGTGCGTCTCGATAAACTCAGTACCAAGTATGTTTGGGAACTAAACACTGGGGTTTCTCATTAGGCTGACCATCTAACCAGTTCACATCCTAGGGCCCTTAGTCAGGAAATAAGATACGAGCACTGTAGGCTTTGGCCCACATACAGGCTTTTGTGCCACAGGTTTAATTTTTTATTTTGATTAGTAAAAATTTATTTTCTAAATTATTAGAAAATCTGCTGGGATTGGTATAACCCAAAATCAAAATAAAAAATCACATACATTCCTGCATATTTCTGAAGCTTCCTTTAAATATAGAATGTTATAAAACTTTAAAATACTTTATTGGTAGTCTTATAATTCAAATGCTAAAAAAAAATTGTTCCAACCTTTAAAATTTTAATAAAATTGTAAATTTGTTATATCTGATGTTCAAAAATTGCTAAATTGAGTTTGAAAAAATTGAGAGATTAAAATGCTCTTCTAAGAAAAAGGTTCAAAATATCTTTGAAATTTCAAAATATTTTTGGAAGAACGTAACTAAACAAAAAGTTTCTAAGATAAACATAGGAAGTTATTGAAAAAATTAGGTATGAGAGTTTCTCATATTAGGTACATAACTATAAAAACAACTTACCACAAAAGCAGTTTTTAAAATCGATGTTATTTGAAAGATTAAAATAAAGTTAATCAGCCAAAAATGGAAATTTAAAAAAAGCTTAAAATATAAAAGGATTTGTTGCTAAAAGTCAAAGGTAACAAAATACTTTGATATTTTAAATTGCTTTTTTTTAAATTTATGTTTTATATTTTAGTACTAAAAATTTGTGTTAGAATATATTTGTAATGTTTCTTTTAATTTATAATAAATTTTCTAAATTTGTGATATATTATCTGTATTTTAAAACAAATTCTAAATATTAAGATTGCCAGATCTTTAAATTTTCAGATTAAAGATAGCTTCTGGAATTTGTTGTAACTCCTAGAGTTGGATTTTTTCCCAGAATTTTGGACTAAAAAATATTATATCTCTTTATTAATTTATCTTTTTAGAAAAAACTAAACAATTTTGTAATTTTCTCTTTATATGGTGCAACTTGTTACCAGCTTTTGTAAAATCTGAAAGAAAACTAGTTATAGTGGGAGAGGAAACATTTGAAATAATGTTTAAAAAAACATCTGGCAGTTTTAAACGCAATATTTCATTTTAGTAGGAGTTTTAAAGAAATTTTAAAAAATTAAGAAGTCTGCACTCCCTGATTATATGTTGGATAAATTTTTAATTGTGTTTAATCTTAACTATATAAGACATAAATTAATTAAAATTTCATATCCTATAAATTGCATTCATAAAATGCTTTGCATTAAAATTAAAGTATTGTACTTTAATTTCTACTTGATAATACTGCAGATTTTCATGTATTTCCCTCTGTCTTTATAACTAAATTGATAGTTTTTTTTTAAAAATTTTGTAATTGATTTAAATGTATTTCAAAATGTTTTATTTTTTAGTCTGATCAGATTGGTGAATTACATGCTTTATGTTCTGCTGCAAAACCAGTTATTACTTGGACTGCTCGTGATGCAATTCAAGAATGCCGCGAGGCCTGTGGAGGACATGGATACTTACAAGGTAACAAGTCCATCATTTAACTATTATCATTGAATATTAAAAATTTGTTGTTTGTTTTATCATAAACTATTGTTTAAATTTTGATCTTTAATGCATGATGCTATAAGATTCTGTAAAGAATTTTATTTTATTTTAGCAAATAAGTAATCTGATATATATATTTGCAACTTAATATTCTGTATTATTGCATTCTTCACATTAAATTAAAAATACTAATTTTACAGTTGCATTATGCAGTTTAAATAAGGAAAAAATATTGTCAGGGAAGGAATGTTTCCCCATAGAGCTACATAAACTAAAAGTTTTATAGAGAAAAGAGGAAGATTGTATCAAAAATATTGCATTGTAAAAACTTTTAGAAAGAAATAGAATACAGAAAGTGGATAACTTGTCTGAGATAGGAGTATTAAAAAAATCAAGAAGGGAAGAGAAAAAAACAACCATTTTATATAAAAAAAAAATTAAAAAAAAAAACAAGAAGGAATATTAACCCAAAATAAATTTCTGTGAAAACAGGGATAAAGAAATGACTGGTGAAGAAGCCAAAATAATTAAAAGATGGGCAGAGAGTATTTTGAAGAGCTACCAAAAAGAGTATGCAACAAATAAGAAGGTTGAGATAAATGAATATAATGTAGATGATGACAAATACTGTTATAGCTTCCAACCATAGAAGAAATAAAACGAGCTATATAAAAAGATTAAAAAATGTAAAGACACCAAGTGATGGCTTGATTGCAGCAAATCTGCTGAAGTATAGGAGGAGAAAATTTATTAAAGATGTTATGTGATCTCTTGGAAAGTATGTGGACTAAATAATCAATGCCATTTGAATGGCAAAGTTCGGTTATGTGCCCTATACATAAAGAAGGTGGTATATTGACTTGAGAAAACTCTTTTGAGTACTTCTTATTATGTAATCTCAAGAATTATTGCTGATAAAGATCATAAAACTCTTGGAATTTTGACTTGACTTCTTGAAAATCGTGAATTATTCCTAGAATTTTTACTTACCTTCATACATTTATTTTTGCTGGAAAATATTATAATTTTTTGAGTTTTTTATTACAATATTTTAAACTTCAATGAAATTTTTCAAAAACCAGATTGTGTACTAGATGGCATAACAATCGATGTTAGATTGTATCCATAATTGTTGACTAAAATAAAGATCTAGTGACCCACAATAGTTTTATGGTTATCTAGTTCAGTCACTACCAGTTGTAGTATTTAGATTTATATGTTTGAAGTGAAATGAAGAGTAATCACCAATAAGATGATCATATGGTGCAACCAGGGGGGGGTAATTTTTATTGATTCTTTTTTTATTTGTGTTTCTCTCTTTTATATTATATAAAATTCACTTAATATTTATATTTAAATATAAAGTTTTTGAGTTCAAATATAGTTTCCATAACTTCTTTGGTGAAAATTGCATATGATTTCAGTGTAAAAGAATGAAATAAATTTTTAATATGCCTGGTGTGGAAATTGGCTTTTGTGTGGTTCTACAAAATATTTTTTTTGAAGAGTTTAAATCATTACAACTGACTGTAAGGTTTCAAGATTGTATTCATGAGAAATTTGATCCTATTAAGGATTGAATAGATACTTTTTAAATTACTCTCAAATCGACAAAATTATTGTTATTTATAGAAAGTAGTTAATCTTTTTATTGTGGGTTTTCTGTGAACAAAAATTTGATGGCACCTGTCTGGATTAAAGAGAAATCTCTGATTAAACTCTAATTTTAGCCCCAAATGGTGCTGTGATCTAGGTATGAAAGAGAAGGATGGTAAACAATATTTACATTTCGCTCATGTCCATGTTTGTTCATGGTTTTGTTTTATGTGATGTTAATAAATGTTAGATGGTAAACTATGCTACCTTGTGCTCATGTCTATGTTTCTAGTTTTGTTTTATAATGTTTGTCCTGTGTAATTTGTTCGTGATATATTATAAATTTACACACCACACTTAACTAGAACCTACAACAGAAATTATTATAAAGATGTTGCATTACATGCAAGCAACAGCAGCCCAAACGCAAAGCTCTAAAAAGCAAAGCTTAATTCAGTAATTTTGAATTATATTTCCATTATTTTCTAAAGATAATTTTTTAAAGGGAAACTTTTCTATTTTCTAAGAAATGCATGGTTGGCTAAATGTCAAATAGACAGGTTATTACTTTGTAATACTAAGTACATTTTCATTTCTTTTAATTTAGCCTATATAATTTTTTGCAGTTGGTAGATTTACTCTCTTTTTGCATCCATTTTTTCTGTGTAACTTCAATATTTAATGAGAATGTTATTCAATTTGCTTGCAAAACTCCCTCATGCATTTAACCACAGCATGAAATTGTAATGCAAGTTGCAAACCTTTAGTCTTGAAAAAGTTAATTTATCATTAGATAATATGTGGGTGAGCCGAATTTTTTGAACAAAGTGCTTACATTCCAAAATACAGTGATAGTTGTGTCTAAAGGGGATATCACAATTGGTCTCGCCTTAGTTGTACCCAGATTGTGTGATGAGGATGAGAAATCTTGCTCTGAAAACCTAGTCTCAAATGGTTCCTTTTATTGCATAATTTTTACACAATAATTGAAGGAAAAATTAAAACTTAATTGAGAATTGATATTAAAATATAATTGCAATCTCCCCAATTTCCAAAATTCTCAAAAGATGAAAATCCATCTCCAGGAGAGAAAAATGGCACTCCTGTAATTAGACATTGCCATTTTTTTTTCAAATATTATTAAATATAAGTAAAATCAGTCCTACTTGAAAAATTCTGATAAATGATAAAAAAAATGCTATCCTAAAACAGTTTCATTATTATAACAAAGATTAAGGAACTCTAAATTTGAACAATTTAATTAATGATCAGCTTTTTCATCAGACTGTCGATGGGGTATCCTGCCTAGTATCTTAAGAGATCTGTCATTCTATATCTTAAGAGATCATATAGTGTTTGCTCCTAATACGTTTACACTGCTTTTTAACTTTAAATACCTTTTCTGTTAATATTGTTCAGAATTAGCAAAAACATGAAGTGTAGTTAAATGTTTATCAAATAATTCGAGATTATTGCTCACAAAGAAAGTAATTTTAATGTAAAGAGAAGGCTTAATAAGAAAAGGTGAAAATTTAAAACTGTAAAAATTTCTTACTATTTCATTAGACTAGAAATATATTTTTTGATTTTTTTCATATTAAAGTTATGAGCTTGCTGTTGCATGTTATGCATCTAATAACCTTGTTATAAATAATAAGTGCATCTATATATTTAAAGTAAAATGGATGCATAATGAATCACAAGTTTTCTATTATAAAGTTCACAGCATTTCCTTACTTTTCAATATTACACACGGGCTTAGGACTGAAATTATTACTTTCATTCGCTTTTGTCTCTTCAAAGTAGTTTATAGTTAAATATTTCTTATTTTAATAAAAACTTGTAATCAAATATTTTTAACATGCTTTGATTTAAAAATGTGTGTTTAACTTCATACAAAATTTTAAATTAAGTATTTCAACTGACGGGTACCTTTTTAATCAAATATTTACTTAATGTTAAAATATTCTACATTCCATATTTTCAGCAAGTGGATTTGGTCATCTCAGAAATGATAATGATGCAAATTGTACATATGAAGGTGATAATAATGTTTTACTTCAGCAAACAAGTAACTATTTGTTAGGACTTTTGAAGAAAAAAAAAGGTATGATGAATTAATACAATTATTCTAAAATTGTAACTTATATAAAATCATTATTAATAATAAAAAAATGCATGCTTTATAGGCATAAGAGAAGGTGTAGTAATAAAATTTACTGCAAATATTTGTTAAAGATATTACCCTGTTACTGTTTTTCCTTTTATAATTCTCAGTTAATATTTTGTCACAATAAATTTTGATATATTATTAATACTCCTAGTATTTTTATTTTCACTATATTTCTAAAATCAATAATATTGATAACTTTATTGGGATTTAATTATCAATAAAAATATGGAGAGACTTGTATAAAAGTAGTCATAATTTTTAATCTTATTGTGCAAATTTATTTGGAAAAATATTTGTACTTGGAATATTTAGCTTGCTTACAAAAAATAATAATAATGTACTATATGTGATATAGGTAAAGTGCATTTAATTTTGTCTTCGAATAAAAAATTAATCATCTGGGACTTTATGATGCATGATGAATCTCAGTTTTTAAATATATTTATAAAACTTAACATATTTACAATCTAATCTTAATTAAACAGCCTGGTTATTTTAAAATAAAAATATCACTTTTGAAAATATTTAATTGCTGTATTTTTTAGTAGAATGTTTTATACCTATGTTTTTATAATTCCTTTCAATATTTTAAAATTATTAAATATTTAATGCCTCAGTAGAATTAAAATAATTAGATCTGTTATTACAGAATTTTGTTTTTTGTTTTAATTAAACACATGAAGAATCTGGTCTAAAGACACTTACAAATGTTCCTTGTTTACAAAATGCCATGAAATTGAAAAATTTCATTATTGAATAAATGTAACTGAGTGAAAATTGTTTTGTATATAATTATGTTATAAATGTGATTAACTGCATCATACTTATATTTTAATATTTATTGAGATATTACACTGTTGCATTCCGTATTTTCTCGTATCATTTTCATATTAACTTAAAGAATAAAATTGAAATTTGTATTTTAATTTGTAATTTAAATATTTCATTTTGAAAGAATATTAAAATTCCTTTTTCATAATCTAGTTTTATTTTATTAACTTATATACTTTAATTTACATAGTCTATGAGTTTTGAAGTCTTCAAAAAATCTTGTTGGGCAAGAAAAATAATGTCTTGCTACTTTATTGTATGATTCATTTATATAGAATAAACTACAGTTAATTTAATTCTATTTTCAAATTAATAAAATATGTTTATGGAATTTTTGTAGAAGGGTGTGAGTTCATGCATTTAGAAAGTGTAAGTTTCTTGGATCGCATGGATCAAATACTTAAAGAGAAATTTCCAGTTTTTGATATTGATGATTGCTTGGATATGAAGGGTATGTCCAATAAATTTTATGAGATTATTTTTAAGAAAATATTATTTTGTTAAAATATTTAATTTCCATTTCTATGGGAGATTTTTTCTATTAGTGTGTTTTGAATTTATATATATATATATATATATATATATATATATATATATATATATATATATATATATATATATAATCCAAATAAATTTTTTTTAAATTATAAATTAGGTATATTTTGCTAAACTATTAGTTTGAAAATTACTGCAAGTTGCCAAAAAAATCTTGATTATTAGAAATGGCTATTAACGAAGGACTTATTGATTTAGTTTCATTATCATAAATATGTATTCAAAATCAACAGCACATTTAGTAGCCAAATGTTTAATGCTCTGGCCTGATTCCAAAGGTTTTGTCGTAAGTCCCGGTCTAATTAGCCCTCGTGTGCAAAAAATGACCGTTGAGCGACAAACAAACCAAACCAAACCAAAGGTTTTGTTTTATTCAGATATGGATGTTTGGAATCCACTTTTAACTGTTAGGCAGGCCGCATACTGAGGGGCCATGTCTCCAACACGCACCTATTGCTTCCCGATAATGCTGCTACACGCGAGCGACATGTCAAGAAGTACCACCCACTGAAGCAATGGAAGCAAGATCTTAAGCATGTGTAGTACATCGAAGCTGATATTGTTCACATTTCTACTCTTCTGTTTTTGAGTTTACTTCTGTTTGTTTTGTTGTTTTCTGCTTCTGTGTTTGCCTGAGAACTTATGTGGCCTCTAAATTATTGACATTGTTATTAAATATTAGAAGTTTGAAAAGAAAAGAAAAAATCCCAAAGGATATACTTTATTACAAAGTGATACTGGCATGACTTTTATATTTTAAACACAAAATATACTTTCATTTTGTCTCGCATTTGAAAAATAAAATTATCTCAATAGGCAAGGTATAAAACTTAAGAAAATGTTGGATTGTTATTCTAAAACACAGCTGATTTCTATTGAATGTTATTCACTGTACTTTCAAAACAAAGGCAAATTCTTTTAATTTATTAATTAACCGACTCAGCGTCCGTGACGTATCTGTTACGTCGCAATAAACTGGTCGAAAAGCGGCCTGCGTCGGCATGGATACGTCGCAGAGTTTTCACCGAAAGCGGCCGCGACGTATATTTTCGCATAGTAGAAACCACTTATTTTTGCTTTCCCCCTAATCGGTGGTTTGATTGATCGGTCTTAATCACTCAAACCCTACACCTTGGAGACTTTTCTTTGAAAACTACAACTCAGCCTGGGTTTTACGCCAAATATCTAAAATACTAATTTTTTTTTCGCCAAGATTCAACTTTAAAATTTAATAGTCTATAAATTTGTTGCTTTAGAAATAAAATGCAAGTTTATACATTATTATTTTTAATTTTAGTTCCTAAGCTAGTTGAATTAGACGATTTTATTACACAAAAATTTTAAATCCATATGTCCTTTTAAATTAATAACGAGCTTGCCTTCTTTTCTAAGATCAATTTTAATAATTTTCCTGCTTATGCTAATTATTTCTTACATCTTAGTTAATTTAATTCAGTTTTTATTGTTTTTGACGGTATTTTTTATCGACTTGTTATGACTGAAATAAACTAATAAATTTCGTAAATGGAAATTATTTAATTTCCAGTGAAAGAGCTCATGGCTGTTATAGTCAAATCGATATGTCGTCCATAATAAATAACATTTACCTTAATGACTAAAATTCATTTAATTTGCGCTTTTATTTTTGTGCATTAGGAAAAAATTTACTAATAAGTTTACGCTCTGAATATTGCTTTTTATTTTGTTATTACTATAATTTCTTTTTACATACACTTCAAATGTTGATAATAAAACTGAAGTATCATCTTAAGGCAATAGTATAACATGATTGTCTCATAAGTGTGAAGCCAAGAATGTTATACGTGTGTTATTTCTTTTTATTGAAAAATATATCAACACTATTTACTGTTGCACCATATAAAGTCATTATTTTAATACATCAATATTAAAAAGATACTATTTCTTAAAAATTTTACTATATTAGAAATTTTCTCGATTAAAAAATAAACTACAATATTTCTGATATTAGCATTGTTCTGCTGTGAAAATCATTTTATTCTACATATATTTTTTATTTGCATACATGTAATAATTTTTCTAGATGACGTAATGATAATATTTAATAAAATAAAATTCCTTACTAGAAATTTATTGCAGATTTAAAACAAAATAGATTTATGAGGAATATAAATAATCAAATTTTTAAACAGTAAACTATTCAGAAGCAAAATAATGAAGTTTTATATTTAAAGATGAGCTAAACTTTTTAATGCAGAAAATATTTTTAGCTCTTTTATTTTAGAAGGTGTGTGAAATGGAATGATCCTATCGAAATAGCGTATTAGTGAATCGAAATCATATGCTACAATCTAAGCAATTAAATTTTTAACCTACAGAAAATAATTATCTTATTACCAAATTTATTTTTAAAATAAGCAAATTATTAATACGTTAGTTTTACAAATAATTATATTTTAACGCGATCCATATTAGGTATAAAAGAATTTTTAAATATAATAATCTTAACCAGAGAATTTCTTGTTGTAAAATGTGGTTATATATTTACTTTACTCTTCTTATTTGAATTAAAAATTATTTTTTCTGGTTTATCTTTGAAGCATAAAATGGTATATTACATATACGATTGATTTTGTTATCTAAATTTAAAAATATAATAAACGATATTTTATTTAACGAAAAAAGTTTATTTGAAATATATATATATTTCAAATAAACTTTTTTCAACAAACTTCTTTTCTACAAATAATTATCTTTAAAATGATCCATATTAGATATAAAAGGAATTTTTGTATTATTTAAATTTAAAAATATAATAAATGCATTATATATTTAAAATAAACTTCTTTTTTAAATAAACTTCTTTTCTACAGATAATTATCTTTAAAGAGATCCATATTAGATATAAAATGAATTTTTAAATTTAATAATCTTAACCAGAGAATTACTTGTTGTAAAATCGTGAAACAATTGCTTTACTCTTCTTATTTGAATTAAAAATTAATTTTCAAAATTTATCTTTTAAACATAAAATGGTATATTCCACTTACGAGTTATTGGGTCATTAAAATCATATTAATGAAAAATATAAATAAATTCATTTAAAATATAATTGAAATAAGTTTTAGTTAGGAATGACTGTAAAATAAGTGTCTAATCAGTAAAAGAAAGAATAAATGCACTAAGAAAATTTATATCTCTTAATCAAAATTCAAATTTTAAATTAAGATGCTATATTATCTACAAAATCTATTTAATTAAGAGACTATATAAAAATGTTATAATTTATAAATGTTTTTCATTCGCACAAACGCGCAATATTATGTTGCGAATGCAGCACCATTTTGTATAAAAATACTTTCTTCTAAAGAAAGAAGAAAGAATTATGGGTATATTGTTATGTATTATTTTACGTGAATTGAAAAGTCAATAGAAAGCAATACAGTATTATCAATTTTCTTCATATAAATCTGGTGCTTTTGCTAAATTAAATAATATTCTTTTGTTTTTATTTTTAATTATATGTATTCATTTAATCTTTACTGTGAATAAATTTCATTAAGCCTTTCCAAATTTAATGATCAAGACAGTTGAATATTGAAGGCTAAAATTATTTTTTATAAGTATTCGACAATACTATTTCAAACGGATTCTTATATATGTGAGAGGAGTTTGTTTCCAGGAAGAAAACTATTCATGTGTGACTTCCTTTACGATTTAAGCATGTTTCCTGTTAGTCAGGGAAAGAATGAAAGGGGATGATGTTTACTCATGTAAATAAAACTTTCTGATTATTCTAAGCAGATGAGAAATTGCTTTCTCGCCATGAATCATTGCCACAAATTGATGATAATGTTCTATTTTTATAATAACTAAGAACTTACATAACAGAGCACATTACATTCAAAAGTATTTTTGGAAATTTAGATCAATAAAAATCATAAGTAAATCAATAAATTCTTTCCAGTTAGTTTTTGAAATTTAAAAATTCAAATCAAAAATCTAATGAATCAAATCCTAAAAACAAAGCATAAAAAAGATTTTAAAATTATACTGTATATAGTTTCCTATTTAAAGAAAAGATAATTTTTTTATAAAAAATAAAACTGGAATATTTTTTATGCATGACAATAAAACAAGTCTCTAATCAATTAAAAAAAGAAAAATTTGCAAAGAATCTTAACAATTCTCAATTATAGATAAAGTCTCTTTAATTAGGAAACTTTATATAGTAGAGGTATATGATAATTATATAAAGATTTTGCAATTTGTTATACAATAAAATATTACCAATGAAAGAACTTTTCATGATATATTTTTAAAATGGAATAATAATAGCCTCTTAGCATTTTATTATATATTATATTATGTAAAATTAAATATAAGTCAATAGAAACTCGTTATAAATTTATAAGTTTCATTCGTACAGTAATTTTGCCAAATTAAGTTGTAAAGATTCTTTTGTTTTTATTTATAATTATACATAAAGTTCAGTTCATAAACGCTAGATTAATATTTAAAAAATAACTAGAGTAATGCACTTGTGAAACCAAATATTCCATTTATATTGAAATAAATTAAATGTAACAGTTTAAGCTTCTTATTAGTACATGCACTGATATATATTTCAATTCAGATTGACAAATGAAGTTAATTTTCATGTATTGTTACAAGTGATATTTTATCTTGTTCAGTTACGAGTAGAAAAAATTAATTTAGCAAATAAATTTGGGATTTAACGCTTTTAAATAAAACTACAAAATTTATCTATGAAAAAACAGCATAAGTAATATATATTTTTAGTTCTGCTAAAAAAATTAAGTAAATTAATAATTTTAATATATTTCTAATTCATTTAGACTGTTGAATTATATAAATAATCTAAATCAGCCTTGCTATGTGTGCTGAAAGTATTATAATATTGAAAGGGTTTGAAAAATATTTATTTACTTGCATTAAATAATTATAAAATTTCTACTTCTGTAACTTTTAAAATGGAATAAATAAGACTTCATAACGTTGCTTGAAGTGCATTGATAACTTTTTTATCGTTCAATGATATCAATTGTTCGCCTTCATGTTACATATCCTCTGAGCTTGATCTTTTACTACCAACTCTTCTATTAGTATAAATTACTAAATAGCAGTATATATATTTCAAATCACTATGAGGTCTATCAAAGTGCTTAACTCCAAGAATTGAGAAAAATGTATTTCCAGATGAAAGTAAATATATAATAAGGACAGCACACAATAATCTCTCTTCCTCTTTCAAATAATTTAAAGTGCTAAGGAAAAAGGAAGAGGTGCTTAGGAAAAGCTTTCTAAAAAAAGGTTGTCACATATACTGAAAAAAATTTATTTAAATTCTTTTGAGTTTCGAATTCATTTTCTATTGCACCAAATTGCTTCATAATAATAGAATATTATTTTGAGTTAATGAGAATAAGTATATTGAATACTTAACAAATAATGTGTTTTAGGAAATTTATTTTTCGTCCATCACTTGGAATAATTTTCAATTAAAATACAACTTTAATTTAATGCATATCTTGTTAAAAATATCTAAATTATGTTTTTTTAATATGAAAGAAAAAAATTGTAAAAGTAATAAATGATTTTATAATATTGCTTTAGAATGTAAATATATAAGAAATATCATAATTAAGAAAATACACAATCAGCAAATATAATGTGTTAAAATTTCATATACAGAACAATGTTAATGCAAGTTTATCTACATGTATTTTGCATTAAATAATTTTATTTCATATACATTAATACAGAAATGAAAATTAATCCTTTTTTTGTAAATATTTAATTTTTTTGGGATAAAAAACATTTCCAAATATTTAAATATAAAGTGAGAGTAATGTTTCAGATATAGTATAAACCAAGAACATTACACACATTTATTCACAATGTTATGAAAATTTTCTAATGTTATGTTTAATTATTTAAACTCAAAACATTTATGGATGAATAAATTAAAAAGCTTTAATTAATGTTTTTGAAAATAACATTATAAAAATTGAAAAATAATTAAGCCTTTTATTTTCATATAAACACCACACTAATTACTACATAGATGTATTCATATATAAAGTAAAAATTAGTTTGTGTTAAGAAAAATATAATGTGAGAAAATGTATTTTTGCTAACATTATTTTATCTTACTGTAATAAAAATTTGAAAAGCTTCTGTGTCTCATTCAAAAAGAGAACTTTCCATTTTACAGAAAATAATAATTATACAAGAAAATGTGGCAAGCAACTTTCTTAATTAAACTGCGTAAGAAATCTAAAACATCATAATTTGTGGATACCGTTATTCTTTAAATTTCATATTATTTACCAAGTCAACCTATAAACACTGAGGAATATCTTCAATCATTTTCAACTATACAAAAAACAGTTATTTATTAATAATTTTTGCTTTTTAAGTTTTATACAAAAAAAAAAAAAAAGATTTGCGTTTTCGTTTTAACCACTTTTATTGGGATGTACAATTCTTTCTGGCAAATACATACAACCCTAGATAGGGTAGTTAGTAGTAAGTGACATCCCCTCCCTCTAAATTGAGCGATGTGACAGTTTTCAGGGGGGTAGGAAATGTTCTCAATTAGAATGGGAAACAGTCGACGATTTTTGTATAGTTTAGGAAAGGGGCAGTGGAACGATTTTCGCAGATTCTTGAAATTTTCTGAGACGCTGAGTCGGTTAACGTAACACTAAATTTACACTATTTTATTCAAGTTTGTCTGACTATAGTGGCAATAAATACACAAATTAAAAAAAATTCTTTTATAAAAATAGGTAAATTTGCTAAGGCAATACATCTATATTTTTGATTTAAAAGTATAATTGAAACTAAAGTTTCATTTTTTATGTAACATTAATTAAATGAAAAATTAAAAAAGATGTATTTTCCACTACTTTTGTTGTGAATAAGATAGTAATCTCTTGCTAGGGCATGTTAATTTTACATACTTTTTTAAAGGAGCAACAAATGCTGTCTTTACAATAAACTACAATTATATTTACTCAAAATAATACAATTAGTTTTAAAAATAAATTTGAAAAATTATTAAAATCAAATAATCAAACCTATACAAACGCAAAAAAGCAGGCCATCGTACAAATATTAGATTATTAAATATTCTAGAAATAACCATCAAACACACACACTCAATACTTTTGATTGTAAACCCAGAACTATGTGGTAACTTTTTGATTTGCATCATTAAAATAACATCTATTGTGAGTGCCCAATTCACAATAGATGTTATTTTAATGTTTCTGTAATTCATGGACTTAAAAGTGACACAAGAAATACTTTGTTAAAGTTATTTTAAATGTATTAAAAAATTTTTTTATATATTTTAGTTACTTATTTGATATTTAAAATTTATGTTACCTAAATGTAAATTAATACATATTTATGTATTGTGACAAACTAGTTCAATATGAATCAATAAAAACTAAAAATGATTAAGAATATATGTCTATGGAAATTATTAAAAAATTATACTAAGAGTATTTTAATGTAAAAAAAAAACTGAACAATACAAATAGTTAATTTTAAATTGTTCATGCTAGTTGAAAATTAGTTTGAACAATATTATAATAATGTACAAGAAGATTTGTGAATATAAAGTCCATAGCAACTCATAAGGATAGAGATTCTTAATTGTACTATAATATTTAAACTAGTTTTTTAATAAGATTATTTTAATTTGATAAATTTTAAAATTTGGAAACAAATACACTACTGGCCTTTAAAATTGTTACACCAAGAAGGAATGCAAATAACAGAACGATATTTATTGGACACATACATTATAGTGGAAAGAACAAGTGATTAGATTTACAGGAAATTAGTATGTATAGATCTTGAGAAATCAGTACCCAGAGCAGCCACCTCTGGCTGCAATAACAGCATTTATCTGCCTAGGCATGGAGTCAAACAGAGATTGTATGGCATGTACGGGGATCTCAGTCCATGCAGTTTCAACACTATGCCACAGTTCATTGACAGTAGTGGATGGTGAGTGATGGCGTGCCAATCACTCGGCAACCATTGATCACACGTTCTCAATTGGTGACAGATCAAGAGAACGTGCTGGCCAGGGTAACAGTCGAACCTGTTTTGTATCAAGGAAGTTCAGAACAGTACTGGCAACATGCGGTTGTGCATTATCCTGTTGAAACAAAGAAGGGAGGCCTCGAAGATAAGGCAGAGCTACGGGCCTTAATGCATCGGAAATGTAACGGTTGCTGTTCAAAGTGCCGGTAATGCGAACAAGAGGTGATCAAGTCGTGCATCCAATGGCACCCCATACCATCACTCCAACAGATGGGCCAGTATGGTGATGTCCAATGCAAGCTGGCAATGTACGTTCTCCACGATGCCTCCAAACACCGATGCGGCTATCATGGTCCTGTATACAGAATCGAGATTCATCTGTAAAGATGACGTGATGCCATTCCCGCGTCCAGGTTTGTCGCTGATCATCATTGAAGCCGCTCCTGTCTGTGATGCAGCGTCAATGATAGTCGAAGCCATGGTCGCCGTGCAGACAATCCATGCTGCTGCAAATGTCGTCGAACTGTTCGAGCAGAAACTTGTTACCTTGCAAATGACTCCATTTCTCGACTCAGGGTTCGTGATGTGGCTGTACGATTCCTTGTGACCATGCGGATAAAATGTCTGTCTTCTTTGCTGTTAGTGATGGTGGGTCTCTGAGATCCTGCATGACGTTCCGTATGATTGTCCTGAACCCATCGATTCCATATTCTACTAACAGTCATGGGGTCTCGACCGACGCGAGCAGCAATATTGCGGTACGATAAACCGCAATCCCGGTAGGCTATAATCCTTCCTCGATCAAAGTTAGACACGTGCTGATAGGCATTTCTTCTTCTTACACGAGACATTACAACAACTTTCTTTGATGAAAACAACATTGAAACGGAAATTGAGTATGAGAAAACTGCTGTCAAATCTCTGGTTTTAAACATTGTAGATGTTGCCTGCTTTGTATGAATGTGCTGAAAATCTAATCATTTGCATATCACAGAAAGTTCTACCTGTCATGCAAATTTCACGTGTGTGGTGTGCCGCTTTCCTGGTGTAGCAATTTTAATGGCCAGTAGTGTAGTTCAGAAGTATCTATGCGTTTAAACAAGAAATTTATAAAAACTTGTATCATCTTATGAAATAAATTTTATATACTTCAACTGCAAATAATTATCGATTAAAAATGTTTTGCACATGAATTTTTTAGTTTTACCTAAATTTTGTAAAAATAATTTTAATTACTTAGTTTAAATTTACATGTAAATAAACTACAAATCACATTAAAAATTTGAATAAAAATAATCGAGTAATTTCATTTCAATAGATATTTTCATCAAAGATTTTTTGACTTTATTTTGATTAGAATAATCTTCGCTAAAAACATATAATGAAGGAAATATTTTTTCATTCATCAATATTCAAAATTAATGAAACTGGTTAAATTTAGCATATTCTTGCATTCGTAAACAATGAAAATTCACTTTTGAAGAAATGAAATCAAACACATAGAAATACACATGCAAGCAGCAATAAAAATAGCACAAGTCACAAATGGTCAACACTTGTCGCTTAAGTGATGCTGTGAATACTGCTCCAATGTGCGTGCGCAGCACAGGGAAAACCAGTTTTTACCGTGTGATGTGGTACAGCCTGTCTGCTGTTGCCTCAGTGTGCAGCTTGCCTAAGTCTTTGTCTTAGCCCTTGAGAAATGACAAGAAAATTAATAAAATACATATCCATTACAATTTTCTATAGCTTGAAATATTTCATATTTATCCCTCGAGATTCTACCGGGATCGCGAATGCATCTGAAATTATCATTTTTGAAAATTATTTTGTTGTCTTACAGGAGAAAATTATCAAATGATTAAGTTTATTAATTTTAATTTATAATAAATAGAACAGTCAGTATGCCTTTAAAATTGTATTAAAGACTATTCTGATCTTATAGAACAGATACTTTTCCTTTTAATATACTATGAAATAAACAAAATTGTTACTAATGGATTTTAATTACTTTTATGACTCTTGTGGTAAACTTTTCCGAACAAAAATAAAAATTTCAAGTGTTCAAGCATGTAATTTAAGTCACTCTTGAAAGAAAGGTAATAATTAGTAAAGGTGTGCTCAATTTTGCTATCTAAGCAAACATAACAAATTTAAAACTAAATTTAAAAAAATAGGAAAAAGACCACATATTTTATATGGAAAAGATAAAACTTATTCATTAGTTTGGGAAAATCTATGATAGATTCTGTCTTCTCATAATAACATTAATTACAAAATTAACAGGTATTGTTATGAAGATACAGAAATCAAATTAGTATGAGTAATGTATTATAATATATATCTATTGAATATAAATAAAGAAATTTGGAATAAGTAAGTGCAATCATTTGATTAGTTTTAAAAGTTAAAAGAATTATTTTTTATTAAATAGTAATAATCTGGAAAAAAAGAAACCATTCAAAGTGAAACTAAGTAATAAAAAAAAGAAATAATTGGTATAATATTTATAAAATGCATGAATATAAATATCTCAGGAAAAATTTTATTTGATTCCTGGAAAACTACTGGAATTTGTTTTTTGACAATATGTATGAAACATGTTATAAAATGTATATTGTTTTTTTTTATGTAACTTAAATATAAAAAGTGTTTTTTTATAGATTTCAGCTCATTTTGATTATTATAAGCTTATATTCGTTAATATATATTATCTACTAAGAGAAAATTAGAGATGTTAAAAATTATTAAATTCAAGAATCGTTTTTGAAGGATATCTAGTAATCATTGTACAAATAAGTCAACTGCTGTCTTCAATTTGAATGATAAATTTTCACAACTTTTGCCTAATTATAAAAAGACCATTCAATGAAATACATTTTTTATTTCAAATATATGACTTAATATAATATTACTTTGAAAAAATATTAGAATTTTTTTTTTTCCTCTCAACTTTGAATGCTAAGTCTTTTTGATTTAGAATCTTTGATATTAATAAAATTTTATTAAAAGCAAAAATTGTAATCTAGCTTTTGTTTTGGTGCATAATACTTTAATTTTTTTTATTATAGTTTTAATCCGTGCTTTCCAATGGTTGGTGTGCTATTTAATGAAAGAAAGTTATGAAAAATTTGAGGACATTTTATCTGAAACTAATGATCCATTTATTGCTAAAAGTAACAATCAAGTATTTTATTGTCGAGATTTGTCTGTAGCTTTCTTTGAGGTGAGAAAATTTTTGTACATTATTTTAGTATCTTCATTAATGTGAAATTTAATTTTAGTTTAAAATAATTTTTAAAATTTAATATGTTTACACATAAAATTAATCTAATGATTGTACTCATTTGATTATACTTTCTAATAAACTAAATTATAACAGAAATGTTCAAGCATTACATAAGAATATATTTGATGTATAAACAAAAATAAGCAAATGCTTGGCTTCTCATTATAATTACGAAATTTCTTAAATAGCTTTCCTCTTAATATTTCCTGGTTGCATTAATAAAAGAATAAAGTCAATTAAGCTGTATAGTTTTCTTAGAAGTTATACATTATAAATTTTTGTATTCAAAAATGTTCAGCCTAATTCATACAGAATTATTTTTTCAAGAATATTATAAGGTTTGAATTTTTATATACATTTTCTAAGTTCTACTTAATAAAAAACTTGTCATTGATATTTGCTATGATCAGTTAAAAGCAATTCTATACTAACTTATATTTGATTTTAATTGAAATAATCAGAATAAAAAGAACGTATTTATTTTTAAACCAAGTGAATTTGTTTTAATAAAAACAATCATTTACTGTTATGGTACTATTTTGTGTTTTATTTCAAATGACTATCACTGGAATGATGCCTTGTTAGACAGAAATAAATTAGGAAATACTTGATCATAAGTGATGAGTCATTATTAAATGGCATTTGAATAATTATTTGGAAACTCTATAGTGAAGGTCTTATTGATGTTAATTCCTTACCTGAATAAACTTGTTTTGTTTTTTAAATTATTTGAGACTTCTCTAAATGCAGTTACCAATTCTCCTTGGTTCATATTTGTGAGGCAATGATAGGCAAATGTAATTTCAATAACTCTCATTGCACAGCTTGTAGTATAATTTTTTTTGAAACGAAACAGTGCACTAAGAATGCCTGTTAGTGAACATTTTTATGCTCTCTGTAGTCATGATTTGTTGCCAATTATCAAATGTATTATTAGTTATAGGGCAATAAGTTGACAAAATAGTAATTTAATTTGATATATATATATATATATATATATATATATATATATATATATATATATATATATTGTAAATTCATAAAATATTCCATGAACTATTCAATCATAGCATAATGTTGCATTACTAAGCTTCACTTCCTGATTTCATCATTGGCGGAGCATGTCCAATTTTGTACCTTGCGCCATAAAACCCAACCAACCAACCTGATTTCATCATGTTCTCATAATATTTAGCTCATAGTTTCATACTTCCTAAAGCCCAATATCAATTCCTTACAAACTTCTAAGCAAATTGTAGACTTTGTTAATATCAGTTATGATAGTTTGTCTTTTATATAATATGGATCATTATAAATCTTGTAGACTAATAGTAGTAGCAAATTGTAGACTTTTTGTACAACATAGTAATTGTTGTACAAAAAGTTTTGTGATAGTTGTTTAGCAACAGATTAAATACTAAAATACTGATTATATATTCTTTAAAAAACAAATTATATATATCTTTACAGAAATACGAAATAATCTAAACAGTTTTTAATGAATTTCTGTTTAAGTTAAAACATTTGCCAACAAGTGTCAATAAAAATTTTCACTCAAAGTATATGAAAAAAAGAAACTAGCTGTATAATTGTTTTAAGTGACTGATCAATGTTTAGTGATCTGAGCACCAATCTTTTTAGAATGTTTTATTTTATCGGTGATTATATATAATAATTTTAAAGTTACAATATGATTTTTTTTATGTACATTTTGTAATCCTCTTTTTCCTTAAAATACAGAATTTTAATATCAACCATATAGAATAAATATCTTAAATTTTAAAAGTAAAAATTTCCCTGGCATTTTTATATTGACTATGAATGTAACGATTAAACAAAATACTTTAAATCATATCCTCAGTTAATGTATCAGTCTAAAAGTGTTTATGAAATTTCAACCATTTACATTACATTAATATATGAGAAATTTTATTTATGATTTAAATGTGTTTTAATATTAAAGAATATGCTTTGAATTCAGTTAAAATCATATTATTTCAAGACAATTTTATTACATTTAGCATGCTGTGTTACAAAAGTTTTATAATTTCATCCATGAAGAAGGATCTGATCCAAGTCTTTCAAATGTCCTG
Source organism: Latrodectus hesperus (assembly GCA_037975125.1). Taxonomy (NCBI): domain Eukaryota; kingdom Metazoa; phylum Arthropoda; class Arachnida; order Araneae; family Theridiidae; genus Latrodectus; species Latrodectus hesperus. Next base: position 35,712,095 of record CM075852.1, on the reverse strand, counting down.
CATAAATTAGGTTGCTTATATGGCTTGTGGACTTTGCAAAAGTATTTTGCTACAATGCATGAAGGTACTATTTGTATTATTGGTTACTTGTTTAATTTTTAAAAATAAAGTAAGAGTTAGTTAAAAGAAATATTGTTTTTAATAGAATTTTAGCTCACTATACTGAAGAATTTATTGAAATTTAATGTTTGAAAATTTTGAAATAATTTAAGGGTGAAATTTAAGAAAGCTCAGTCACTTATTTCAAAATTCAGTTTTATTCTTTTAAAAATTACACTAAATACTGCTGCTCTTAATCAATATAAAAAGTACAATAATTAGCACAAAAAGCAACATTCTATTTTTTATATTTTGTTTACCAGATTGAAAATTTACATATTTTTGCCTATAATAATTTTTTTTAATTTGATTGGCTAACAATAAAAAGTACTATTCTGACTTCATAATTTAGAGATTTTAAATAGTTTACAACATTTAGGCAGTAAAATATTTTATTTTAACCAGCATTTTTAATTGTAAATCTATTTTTGTGAACTTTTAAAACTTTCTACTTTTCTGATATTTTTATTAAATTACTCTGAATATATGTTAGTAATAAATATTTTCTCACTTACTATTAAAGTTTCCATCCCACTCAATATCAAAAACATAAGCATTTTTACGATTTACAATGACTTTTTGTTTCTATAGTGTATTATATAGTATTTTTTCCCCACAATATTTTCAATTCTTCTGAAATTATTGCTATGTCAACCTTTTGTAATATTTATGTTCATGTATGTTATGTGTCCATGTGCATGTTAACATTCTTACATGAAAAAAAAATTCCAAATTGATAATATGATAGAAATTTTTCATTTTGAAAACAAAATTTTAATAATTTATAAAAATTATATTGTTTTATTCTTAAATTATCTTTATTTCAGGTTGGAACTTCTAATTAAATTGATATCCCAAATTATTACCATATTTGAAAATTATTTTTTTATCATTATATATTACATTAACTCAAAATTGTCTTAATTACATGAAGTTGCAACTTTTCAAGGTATGAAGAATAATTTGCAAAAGTTTGCGAGCACTTAACTCATTTTATATGTATTTGACTTAATACCTTATTCCCTGTGACTAAATATATATCATGCATAAAAATATACAATAGTTTATTTAATGTTTATAATGATTAACATTTAGACAATAATTACTTAATTCATTATCAATATCGATCTGATTTATTTTCTAGTTTCCCAATAAAATATTAATAAAAATTCTTGATATTTTAGGTGGGTATTGTGTGAAAAGGAATCATAGTACATTTATTAAGCAAGCTATTTTGAGATTATGCTCAGAGTTAAAAAATGAAGCTGTGTCATTAGTTGATGTTATAGCTCCTCCTGATTTTGTGCTGAATTCAGCCCTTGGTAGATCAGATGGACAGGTAAAAAAAGTTACAAATTAAATATTTAATATCTCATTTGATTAAATATAAATCTTTTATTCTAAATAATTTCCTTTAAATATTTTTTCTTCATAGTGTTGTGTTTTTATCCATTATTTTAAAGTCAAGAGCAACAATTTTTTATTTCTCTTCCATAAATATAATGATCATTGTTTGCTCTCATTGTAATAATTTAAATATTTGATTTAGCAGTCATTTAAGTTATTAGAAAAAGATAACTTCTCCGTGTGTAATTATTTTTAATACCAAAAGTAACAGAAGATACATCATTATATCTTCTATTATTTTTATTTGCACTCTGAAATGTAAAGCTTTTTTGAAACTCAAATTGAGAACTGTTCTCCAATGGTTCCTGCATTTGTTTCTTACATTAGACATAAGTATTTGTGATGCTTTAGAATCCTCTTAGAATTGTCAATTTTAGTCGAATATTTTACAATCCATATTCTATCAAGGTGTTCAAAGAAAAATATTTGTTACATTTATCTCTCTTCTTACTGGATTCCAACTTTTTTTAAACAAAGATGCATTCTCACAAAATAGAAAGGAATAAATCATGAAATGGGATCAAATGTTAATGGTGGAGAAATTTCTTTCATCATTTTTAATCCTTCTCAACCTTTTGATTAAAAGTACTTGATTGGATGGGACTCCATTTAATCTATTTTTCACCTAAAACATGATATTACAAGTTTAAAATTCAGATAAAAATTGAAATCTTTGCAATGAGCTGTAAATAACAAAAGATAAAAGAAGTTATGAACAACTTGCTTGTTTAAATGATTGATTTCAAAACGAATAATGATTATAATTATTTAAATTTTACCATTCATTGATTTTATTATTTTTTGACATACTTTTAAATCATGATTAAAAGAATATTTTTTCATTTTCAATAAAATTAATCAGGGTTCCAATTCCTAAATAATTTTGTGTCTTGTTTTATTTTCTTTTATATATATATGTTTTGTTCATCACTTTTATCCAGCATTCGCATTAGTCATTTTTAACTTTCATTAACATCTTTAGTTAATTGCTTAGTAGATTGTCCAAATTTAAAGCTAATTTTCTATAATATTCTCAAATTGCTAAAGGTATTTCAAACTAATATTCACTTTTGAAATTATTTTATTATTTTGCATATCTCATAATTTAATAAAGTATATTTGTGCATGCATGTGTTAATTATATATAATCTTAAAACACATCTACTTATGTACAGAGTAAGTATTTAATATTAACATTATTTCGTTAATTCATAAATTTTAATTTTATTAATGATTTTTTATTAATATTTTTTGAAAGATTGTAAGGAAAACATTAATTGACAAATAATTTAGATTTGACTAAGTACAATAAATTAGGTTCCATTTTGTTGTTAATTAATAAACTAATTACTGATATTGAATTTACAGTATAATTGTACTATTTATTTTACCATAAAAAGTAAAATACCAAAAGTATACCCTTTTACTAAAACAACTTTCAAAGATGGAAATTTATCTTTTAATTAAAAGAAATTTATGAATTATAATACTTTTAAGTTTTGGAATTAATATTGTAACAACTATACAATTTCATCAGTGATTAGTTAATCTGATAAAACTCATTAGTTTTGAATTATTTTACAGGTTTACAAAAATCTATATGATGCCATTATACAAACTCCAGGTTCGCTGGATCGAGCCCCATGGTGGAGGGAGTTTTTACAAAAGCCCAAAGTTTATTCAATTCAAGCAAAACTGTGATTTGATTAGTCTAGAAAATTTGAAACTTAGCGAGAAAAAAATCACTCTATACTTCTGAAAGTATTTTATATTGTTGTAGAAAATGATATTTTATGAAGTATGAAATTATATGGTTTTAGAGTTACAAAATGGAGCTTGTTGGTAAGGGCTAAATTAGCTTAAATAATATCAGGCTTTCTTGTAAAGCAATTTGATGTTTATTTTTTCAGCTGGTATTCTGAAAAAATATATACTGCACAAATTGTATTGAAAAGTAATTTTCATATATAAAACATAAATTTTATTTATAAAATTTTTTATTTTTTGAATATATATATTTATTCAAAGAATTTAAAATGAATTATTTTTAAATGAATGTTGGAGGTATTAAAATATTATTGAAATACAAAAATTTTACCTATTTCTATAATTAGGTAAATTTTTTATCCTTTTTTAATGAAATTACAAACTTGCTTCTTTTTGAACATGTTTAAATTTTTTTAAAATACTGAATTCTTTTATGCATTATTTGCAGTTAAATAAAAAATATGCATTTAAAAACAGTATTAATATTTCAACAAAAGGTTCTTGCCCTTAAATGCATTTTATTTTGAAAGTTTTTACATCATTCTTAAAAATTTTCCTTAAAAAGTGATTATCTTTAAAAAAAATTTTCAACGAAAACAAACTACATTTAAAATTAATGCTTGCATATTTTCTTATTTATTAAAAAACCATTTTATGTAATAAATGTACTTTTATCTTTAAAAAGTAAATACTATTTATTTGCAATATTCATTTTTTAATTTTCAAGTTAGTGTTTCTTAAAATTATGTGTAGATTACTGTTTTAAGTTCAGAGCTCATTTTTCAAACCAAATTTAATTTTTGGGTCCTTTAAAATATATTACATTCTAAGAAAACTAACATACAATAAATTGCAACTATTTATTACTCTCAACTGCACATCATACATTAATTTTTATATAAGATTATGCTTATTAAGTTTGGTTAAAATTACATTTGAATATTTGTATGCTTATACACAGTTATGAGTATCTACAAGAGTTATTTTTAATAATCAAATCAGCCTTTTCTGGTGAAAAGCAAATATAGATCACCAAATAAAAAAATGATATCTTGAATTTTCCATACACTTACAATTTCATTTGAAAATATTACAATTATAAACTAACATAATTTTGATATTTACCTAAATTAAAAAAATTCAGTTTATCTCATGCTGCTATTCACTTTAGAAATATCATGCTGGATGTCATTTTTAACTTGATTTCATACATAAAATAATAATGTTGTAGAAAATTCCATGTTTTAGGTGTGTTCCAAGTATTTATAAAATTAAATATTTTAAAACTTAGTAATTCTCTTACTTAATAAAAAAAAATTATAAATGTCTAGTAAGCATTTGTTTATTTTACTTTATAAGTTTTACATTAATTTATGTGTACATTGCATTTTTGTTATTCATTTAAAACTGCATGATAATGGAAAGAGATAAATTCATTAAGTGCTTATTTCTCATTATTTTAAAAATCTTGTCAGTAGCATTGTCGCAAAATAAATTTTTTTAAAAATAAAAAAAAAATTTCAACTCTAACATTATTTAAAATACACATAATTTCCGATCATTGAATCTATACAGATATGTCTATTATAAATCCATCAAATTCCTGTACGATTGCTCAACAAATGTATTGTTTTACTTGAATTGATAATAACTGTGATTTCAGCAATATAATCAAAATGTCATTTTTAATATTAATCAAAATTTTCATTCTGTTGACATTGCAAAAAAACACGTGTTGTATATGTAGACTGTTTATATATGCCATGAAAACTAATTTATTATAAATGTACTTATTTAAGCTAACACATTAACTTGGGTATTTATATATAATTTAATCAAGATTTGAGTGATGCATATTTATGCATTGAATTTTGAGGATAATTAAGTCATCACTAAGTTCCTATATCTTTGTGCTTTTTTAGTTTAGACATTGTTTAAAGTATTTTCAGATAGTTATTTGATGTACTAAAATTTGTTGTATGAATTATATTTGCATATGGTTTATGGATCAAATAGTGTTTATTACATATAATTTTTATAGTTATTTTCTTTACAATATAATAAAACTTTACATGGCATTTGTTTTGTTATTAAGTGTAGTCTTAATATGCAATTACACATTTTCACTATTTAATTGTTTTATAATAAAGAAAATGCATGTTAAACTTGTAAAAATTAAAATTTTATAATTACAAAATTAAAAAATTTAGTTTTTCAAAATTCAGTTACTTATATAAAAAAATTCATTCAGCTCTCTCTCTCTCTTTTTTTAATATTACTGAAAAGTTTTTGATTTTGCTGTTAACAGACTGATTTTGTTTTCAAAAATTTTCAGATAGGATTCTTCAGAATGCAGATAAATTTTATAATACTGATTAAGAAATGAAGAATACAAAAAATAAAGGTAAAAAATACAACATAAGTGAATTAATGTTTAACCTTTAATTATTGAAGTGTAATTTGTTATACTTACTCTCAAATACACTTATTGAGGAATTCTTCATTAGCATTATAGCCTATTACAGGTCAAAGCCTTTGCCAATTCTTTCCCACCTAGTTCAAACATTTGTAGTGCCCTCCATCGATTTACTCCCAATATTCTTACTCCCTTTTCTACCTCGTTCAACCCACTGACAGGAGTTTTCCTTTTCATAGTTTTACCTCCATAATTGAAAAGGTAACTTTTTTGGGGGGAAAGGTGTCATGTCTAAGAATTAAGCTAAGAAACATAATGCAACAATTTATTGAAAAATGATAAAAGTGTTTATTTAATGTAAGACATACGAAACATGTATATTACCAAATGTAACTTTCAACACTGTCGACTTACTATTAAAAACACATGTAATGTGTCAAAATATAGTTAAAAAATGTCTTGTAGAAATAATATAATATTTGATTTTAACTACATATCGACATTAAATTTTATAAATGTTAATTCTATTTTTACATAAGATGTTTATAAAAGTGCCTATATAATAAATAAAATGAAACAATTTTATGCAAAATTATCAGAGTATTTACTTGTAAATTATGTAATTTTAAAATTTGTAAAATTTCACTTTCAATAGAAATAAAACATTTGCCAATTTATCACAATTTTTTCAAGATCTCACAAGACTATCTCAAGATTTTAAGTAATTTTTAACTTGAAAATAACCCTGCTGTGTTACATCTGAAATTGATAATGAAATGTGTAAGCAATGTAAATGCTAAGAAAGTAAAGTTTTTTAAAAGAATTATAGCTTAGAATATTTGGCACAAAATCATAGTTACTCCAAAGTTTTTCTAAAAGAGTAGTTCATGAACAACTTTTATACATTTTATGTCATTATTTTTATCAGTTAATGTTTTATCTAAACTTCAGCATAAATCAAGTTTATCTTACTCGGTTAATTTATTGCTATAAATATTAAAAAAGTGACTTTAAAGAAAACAGATATTTTCTTTCAAGATTTTAAAGAAGTAAAAATGAAAAACAATATTGTTACATCCATCATTTCAAAAACACTTCTAAAGTGTATCTCTTCCTCCTATATAGGATAGTATGTCTTCATATAAAAATAGTTCTTTGATATTTTGAGGTGTTAATTTTTTTCTGGGTTATTAAAATTCAACTGTCAAAGATGCTAATTCTATCTTGTTCATAAGGTAAAATTAATCATTGAAGCCATTAACAGATCTATATTTTCACAATGTAATTTATATTTAAAATTTTAGAAACATTGAAATAACTTACTTAAAGAATTTTGCTAATATGGGTTTTTTAGTATTTTGTACTATAAAACTAACATACTTTTGAAAATTGTTTTTCAAATGACATTACATAATTAAATTTTTTTTTATCAAAGGCATCAAAATTTCAATAGGATTATGGCATCTATTCGATTTGTGTCTTTTATGAAGCAAAAATTTTAGTTTAAAATAAGGGTAAGTGATCAGTTTAATAGAATTTTTTTTAAATTATTGATTAATAGGGAAAAAACATTAAAAATTTCTTCATTGCAATTTTACAATGTTATTTATAAGCTAATTACAATAAAGCTTAAAAACTACTTTTAGGTTCAGATATTCATTCCCCTCCTTCCCCATTTATCTTCTATTTTTAAATCGCTGCAATATCCATGACCATGTAAATAACAAATATTTAAACTATATACATCCAAAATCTTCAGTAAAAGTATAATTTGCAACAGATATTACTAATAAAATATTTGTATATTTACTGGTAATATCTGTTGCTGAACAAATTTCTAAAAAACAAACACTTTTATTTTTGAAGTAAAATATTTTATACAAATTGATCTACCATTGATGGGTGATATCAGATTATAATCAAGTAGAATCGATAATACTTTTTGATCAACTTAAAATAATGTATCTCATAACTTCTGAATTTGAATCAAATCTTTCAATGATTTCCATATGCATAAAAAATAAGTATGTTACAAAGAACGAATCTACAAATTTAAATGACATGATTAATGCTTTCAATAACATTGTGTGAACGCTTACTTTTTCTTTAATAATTTTGTAATTCATAGTCAATTGCACTTTTGTGATTTTTTTTCTAAGAAATTGACTCAGTGGTATAGGTTGGAAAATACATATCACTTTTCAAGGAGATTTAAATGTTTCCAGTATTACTTAAATCTATATTGCTAATATATTTTACAAAGAAAAATGTTGTTATACTTGGTTGAAAACAATCCAATTAACCACTCTTTAACACTTTCTTACCTTGGCAATAAAAGTAAACTACAGAAAATTTGCATCCATTTTTGTCTTTTGGGAAATTAAAATTGTAAATCATATTTTAAATATACTTTAGCATTTCTTCAAAGGTCGAATGATTTGAAAACTAATAATAGATTTTATAATGAATAGTGTTCCTCAGAAACTAGCAAATTTACAGCTACCGTATGTTAATCATAATTTCTCGATAGTTTCAATTAAAATCGAAAATTTCCAGCATCAAAATATTTGATGGTCTCTTTCTAATGGTTAAGCTCCTTTAATCATTGCAATAATCTTAGAATTGTTGAGTGATTAAAACTTATGAAATTTGCTTGGTTAATGTGATTTAGAATAGGCGATTTTAAAGTTTTCACAAATTATTTCATTGTCTTTTCTTAAAGAATCTTAAAAACATAAAAAATGTAAAAACCATTAGATAAAATACTTTTTCTTAAAAATATTCAGAAGGTCACCTGTAATATTTTAATTTGCTCATGAATAACACTAATATCATAAAGCCTCACTGAAAAAATATGAAGCAACAAACATTTCATGGAAATTGTGATACTCTCTATTTTTATTTATTTAAATAAAAAACATTTAAAGAATAATAAACTAATGAAATCTTTTATATAATTTTCTGTGTTTTTAAAAGTAATTTTTAAAAAAAAGTTGATACATTTTGTCTACTTAAAATTTTTTAAAGCTGATTGGTGTTATTTATTTTAGAAAACAGTTTATATATTTTTCTCCACTTCTAAAATCAAAACTATTTAAAGCTGATTAGTACTCTGTAGAATGTCAGCCTTTTCCAGAAAAAGGAAGTTTTAGCACATTTAAATCATTTTAAACTAGACATCAATATTTAGGTAAATATTTACATTTGGTATGACATGAGAAAGGATCTGGTTAGTTTTCTGCTTTGAAAAATAGATTTATGGGATATTTCATTAAACTTTTTCATAGACCATAACAAAATGAATTTAAAAATTATTCTTACGTAAAATAACATGTTAATGTCATATATATATATACATACTTTCTCATAAAAGTTCCTTTTTACCTTAACAAACAAGTATTTAATCTAGCACAAAAAATATAATTATTTATTCTCATCATTACTTTTTCAACCAAAAGTTGGTTCTTTGGGTTTTATGGCGCAAGGTCCAAAAATGGACATGTGGCGCCAATTTTTTAACCAAAAAGTTAACCTAACTTTTTGATAAAAAGTTATGCTTTGAAAATTTTAATATATCAGTTTACTATTTATAAATTGCAAACTGTCAGCCATTAGAAAGATTAGAAAAGTAAATATTTTGCCCTAAATATAAAAGTACAACAATTAAAATTGTGTACATATTATAGTGAATTTTAATTTTTCCAAATATTTTCATTTACATTAGAATTTTTCTAAAAAGGATGATCCCTTCCTGACTCAGAAGTTTTGTGTACTGCACGTATTGATGATAAGGGTTTAGTGATAATTAAGTTTCGTACTAACATTAGGATAAAAAGTCATTTATATAGTTTTAGTGTTGGAAAGAATTTATAGAAGTGACAGGATTAAACTAGCAAAAATACTTCCTGAGAAAAGTCCAATATTTTCTCCTGTGTGTGGGGGATGGTCTTCCGAAATATATAATGTGAAATATTTTGAGAAAACTCCAAACTCTAAAATCAAAGCTACGGAAAAAATGAATTAGGAGAAATGCTTTAAAAATTAATATTGATATTAGATGAATATCAAACAATTATTTCAGTTAAAAAAATTTTTTTTCAGTGTTTTCCTTTTCTCAACAAACATTTTTACTTATGTTTCCAATAAATATAAGTTTTCTATTTGATTTAATATCTTGTGTTCCATTTAATTTAAATAACTTTGTTTTATCTTTTTGTACAAAATTCTGTCACTGTGAATTCTAAACATCATATATAAAATAAAATTTCTTCAGCAATAGGATAAGAAAACATTTTTGTATGAACTGTGTACAATAGATGCAAATGCATTATAAGAAATAAAAAAATTCTAATAAGAAATCACAAATTTTTGTTCATACACTCAAAACAATTCTACACATGCTGAAATAAAATTGTGAAAAATTACTTCTCAGAATATTACATAAATCAAAAGTAGAATTAATAAAAATGTTTATTAAAAAAATTTTAATTTAAAAATTAAAGTTTTAAATTTAAATAAATAACTTCATATAAACTGTAAATAAAAACTAAAATGTCTGCAAACTGGGCAACTATATAATTTTTTTATCTAAAAATATGCAGATAGAAAATGCATGCACACAATTATTAGATTAACAAATACATCAATAATTATCTTCTATAACCTCCTTGATGTTAATTTCATTAAAAATTAATGACTGAATCCTTCATGAAAGGCTCTTGTTTAAATAAATCACATACATGCCTTTTCGCAATACTTTCAACCACCATTAAACAGGGAATATTAAAGCATTTCTTTTTGCATATATAGAAGTTTTAGATATTCTGTATGAAGAGTCTATCAATGAAAAAATCCTTTTTGAAGACAAAAATCTTTATTTTATTATTTAAACATTCCTAGAAGCATCATGATTAGTATAAAAATTCTTAATAATATTCTGAAATTTGGCTGCCCACCATATAGTGTAAAAATAATTCTCGCAGTGCACAGAAGTCTTAGTACATTTTTAAGGGAAAGATTCTTAATTCGATCCTTGTTACCAATGAAATTTTAAAATATACAAATGGGATGTTCTTCAACAAAAGCAAAAAAATTTACACAATAATGTAAATACTTTAAGTTAAATTAGAGTGCTTATGACTGCTATAAGCAAAACAGATTTTTCTAATTACTATGAGCCAATCCATAACTCAGCCAATGATTATAAACTTATTAAAATTCCAAGTTTATCATTATTGGATAGGTTACTTTAAAAGAAAATTAAATATATTTTGAACTTTCAGCCAGTTAAAATATCTTTATAATTTGGCATAATCTAGATTTTGATAAAAGAGCAATTTTCCAGTCATTGTGAGAAAATAGATTCACATTGATTTTGATTTCATGTTTTTAATTAGTTTTTTATATTTCTTTTCATTTGAGATATTGAATTCATCTTAACAGGAAAAAATAAATACCAGCAACTAACATTGAATAAAGACTACTCAGATAATGGTTTTTTCAGAAAGAGCAACAATAACTTTAAGATATGTTTCAAAAATTTATTAATGAATATTAATCCACTGATATAATCATAACAAGTAAAACTTTTATAAAGGAAATCAGTGAATGCAAATACAAAATATTAAGCCAATATAAGCACAGTTAAAAACTTGTTTTTCTATATTATGCAATTTACTGAAATATATTAAATGTACAACAATATATTTTGCATTAAAATTTAAAAAATGGACTTTAAATAAATTATATATTGTTTTGTGGTGTCCAAATGTTTTATATGGAAATTAGTTAATATTTTGTAATAGCTACACAAAAACTATGTACATTTAACTTTTTGCATTACAGAACAACCATGTTTAAAGTTTTAATATATCTATAGAATTAATTTTTTTTTTCATTTTAAACATTGAATTCTTATAAAATAATTTATTAACAAATTTACAGACTGAAATAAGTTATTATAATTGAATAATTAATGCTTTTAGTAAGCAATTATTCCTACAAAACTTATATTTATACATAATATATACACATTATAAACGAACATGCATCCTTATAAAATTCATAAAAACAAATTAATTTTATTTATAAAAATAATTATTTGTTATAGTTTAAAAATGTCTAAATAAAATTTAATGCCTTTTGGTTATTTACGATTTTTCCTATGAACAAAGATGACAATAATATATTAGCTATGTATCTTTGATTTACAATTACTATACAAGTACTATAGTAATTCAGTACAAAATAATAATATAAGTTAACATTTAAAAAAGTAAAAATAATTTAGAATTTACTGCAAATCAATTTTGATAACAATTTTATGCTTAAATTATCAGTTGATACTGCTTTAAATATGAGGCGAAATCTTAAAATTCATTTAAGGATAATTAATGAATTAATTATCTTAATGTAAATTTAGTATAATTAATGAAGTGTAGAAAATACATATAAGTTGATGTATTTTCTACCCTTTATTAATACATTCATTAATACAATACATTAATGACACAAGCTCATCCATTAAAAAAGATTTTACAAAATTCAGAAATGATAACGGCAATATATTTTTACTGTGAACTATTTTCATTCAGTAGTCATGCCTAGAAAAAACTTCCAGAGGACTGATTCTGACTATCATTCTGTGAAGCAGCTGCTGCAGCCTGTTGAAAAATAACAAAATGTTTCCTTATTCAGATCCCTAATGATCATTTTGATATGAAATTATATATAATTAAAAAAATATTTATAACAAATATTTTAAAGCATATAACAATTTCCACTCAGAATTCATTCAATAAAGTCATCAAATTTTATAACATCTAAAAATCAAAAGGAAAAAAGAAAATGAAAGCAAATACTGTGTTTGAATTAGTAAATGTATAATCATTATTTATAGACAAATCAATATAAAATAATTGTTAAATTTTAATAACATACAAATGGTTAGGAATTAGCAGAATAATAAATTTTAAGTATCACAAAAGGTAAATAAAACTTAAATTAATGAAAATATATGCAATGCATAACTTTTATTAACACTTTTTAAATTTTGCAAATTATGCAATTAACAGGACAAAAATCTTTAAGAGCTTCTTGAACTAATCACTTTGGAAAATTATAAAACTATTTTTCTTTCATTTGAAAATACTTTCAAGCATTGCAATTAAATTATAAAGAAAGTCCAGATATTATGTCAAAGCAGAATAACAGAATGCTTTGATATTTTTCATTTCTTGACAATTCTTGATGATTTTTGGTTAATGTTTGAAAACTTCTCTAACTATACCCATTAATATTAAAGAATAACTGCATATTTAATCTTGAGTTTCTTCAGTCAAAATATTAATGAATTAATTTTAATAATTTTGTTTTTAATATAATTTTAGAAACTTTTTTCAAAAAAATTTACCTTTACAATTATTACTCCCACTTCTTTTTTGAATATAAAAATAAATGTTTGCCTTGGGATAGCAAATTTAATGCCTATTTCCAACTTCAATATTTTCAAATTGAGAAAAATACTTGGTTGTTAAATAAAAAAAAATTGAGAAAAATTCTAATACTTTTAAAATTTATTAATGCAATTAAGGATTTGTACAGAAGAATTTAAAAAAATTAAACATAATTTAAACTTACTACAGAGTAAATCATTTATTATAAGATATATTATAAAGATATTTAATTCAAATCAAAATAAGTTTAATAATATGACATTAAATCTAGAATTTCCAATAAATTATTAAAAAATTTAAATTTAAATATTTACTAAAATTCAATCAATCATTATTTTCATCTTCTATGTAGAAATTATTTAAACCAATGGAAGAAAACATAAAACACACAGATATATAATTAATAGTTTTGAAGATAAAATAATAGAGTAAGCAGAAGCAATCAATCAGATTTTGGAAAAACCAATATTATTTTGATGTATTTTCTATTAATCAGTTACTTGAAAGCATTATATAAAACATCTCAAGCAACTTTATTTATAAATTATGAGTAAATTTTAAAAAGAGGCATGTTTTCTTGAAAAAATGAGTTTTCATTATTTCATAACAAATGACTAAGAAAAATGGAATTTATTAAATAGATTTTAAAAAGATAAAAATGCAAATTGACACATAAAAAAATCCAAAATTTTAAAATTTTACAAGATACTACATAAGAAAATAGTGCTTGAGGTAAAACAAAACAAATATTCTGTTCCACAATTACAAGTGATAATATTGTACAATATAATACTCATTAAAATTATACAATATAAAGCAGGGTGGGCAGGCATTTCTAAGTCACAAGCTACTTTTCTTGTAATCATCTTCAATGAAAATCATGGGAAAAACAAGTATATTTTCATGTATTCATACCAAAATATCTTGTTAATCAGTCGATCGGTGATAATTCACTCTTGGTGATGGTTGGTTGGGTTTTATGGCGCAAGGTCCAAAAATGGACATACTGCACCATCACTCTTGGTGATGAGGTGGGTCCAATTATTCAATTAAGTGATATATTCAAATGTGGTCATTGTGCTATTAAACCATAATATCACAACTAGCTTTTTTTTTGATATATATATATGGTATAGTACACTGTAGTTTTAGGTTTGATAAGTCTCGGAATTTTTTCGTAAGTGTAAATGTCAGATCCCTCAGATTTTTAACTGCAAAATTGTAAAAGCCCATCTAGCTGAAGTAAATATGACAGAAACATCCCAACTTTTAGACATTTCTAGAAGTACAGCATTTAAAAGCATGATAGCATATCTTTCTCAATATCTTTGATGACATCCAGAATAAAATGCAGGAAAAATCTATTACATTAAATGTAGGTTAATGTTAGACAACCAATGATCAATTTATATAAGTATAAGTTTTTCAGTATAATTTAAAAATATCTTTATTTTCTAAATACAGAAAATATATATATATAGAATTTTATTTTTCATATTTTCAGTAAATATTTTTAAATGCATTACTATTTTATTATATATATATCAATAAATAATATTTTTCAAAAAAAGTGTACTACTGCAAAATTTTATTTGCTTTCACTACAAAGTAAAGGATATATTTAACTAATATTTCTCAAAATAAATGATAAAAGTTTTTTAAAATTCTTATAAAAATAAACAAATGCATCTTCTCACTCATTTAAAATAATATTATCTAAACACATTTAGACTTAAAACTACATTATAAATTCTTTCATAAATTTTTGAAAAAAATTGCATTTATATTAATGAAAAAATTATAATTTTTTAAGCTCAAGCATTTTTGCACTTAAAAGGCAATGTATTGTGAAAATTTTGCAAGCAAAATGTTTTTGGTTAATAAAAATAGCATGGCTTTAAAAAATTAGAAAATAAATTAGAAAAGTCAACTAGCTTAACTTTGAGTGAAATATTTAACTTAAAATTTAATGAAGAGCAAAATTTACAGTGATGTGTCGTCCCTGTACAATTTTAAGCATTTTCAAAGCTATTTTTCACAAGTGTGCTGTTTTGCTTGATGCAACTTTTCTCTCCAAAATTTTGATATTAATAAAATAGATAATAAGAGAAAAAGTTAATTATTGTGAAAATAATCACATATATTTTTATAAGTTCAAGCAGATTTTGGTTAAAAAAATCATAGAAACTATTAACTTCATTTCTAGTGCCGTAATATTAAACTTTTTAATATATCTTCAATACTCTTTTTTAGATATTTATTGGTCAGAAGTAATTAGATATTTATTGGTTCTACTAGATAGCAAAAGCAATGTCAAAGTAAATAGGGTACATTCCCTTACTTACTTTTTTCAGATTTTATAAAATAATATAACTATTTTAATAAAAATAAATATTCAAATAATTTATTCTCATTAATAAGAATTGCTATTAATGAGGTATCACATCAATATGATAACTATGTAACTATATTATACAATATCGATACTATAAAAAGTTAATCCACACCAACAGTTATATTGCTTTATAGAAGCATTTCAGCAAATGCATGGATAAAACATATATATTAAATGCCTCAATTTTTAAGGAATAGCAAATATTCAAAAACTTAATATAACAATGATAAAACTTGTGAATAATACATATAATTATAAATGATAATAGCTTATCATTAAATACAATTTTATATTAATTCATAATATATAATTTACAATTTAGTGATTTTTGTTCAGATGCATATGCATACATATAAATTTTAACAAATATAAAATTACCTTTCTGAAATTCTGTAACTGAAACAAAGCGCTTGTTAAAAGAGGACGAACAAAGTTAATTTCAAAAACAGTTAAATTGTCTACTTGGGCATGAGATTCACCGCTTCGTATGAATGCGTCGACAGAGCTTCTGAGCTTCGCCATTCGAATATCCCAAATGTCTTTGATGAGGGTTTTCACTTCGTCAGCATTAGGAATGTCAGGTACAGCTACGTCGAACAGTAACTGAGAAATTTCTTTGTAATGTTCACTGGGCATGGGAGTAAAAATGGTTGAATCAATTTCTTCCTGTTTTATTTCCTCCAATCTTTCCACATTCATCCAATCTGGAGGTAAGATTCTACATTTCTGTCTCTGACGCAAATTCACAGCTACCCACAAAGGAACTTGAACGGGTATACTGGCAATAAAAGGCCCACAATCAGCTCTTATTAAATATAATTTACTATGATTAAAATTGGGAATAATAGAAATAAGTTCCTCTTCAGCTAAGAATTCAAAGTCTGAGGGTTCCATTTCTAGTAAGTTTACGAGCAATTTCTTAATGATTACCAATTTTAAAGCATATCAGTTTTTGTTAACCAAGAAAAGTAAGAAAAACAAAACTTTCTGATAAATAAACCGCGGGAAAAATTGTAAAATTACAGATATAGTTACAACAATTCATAATGCTTTCCTGGAGTTTGCTTAAGAAAATCTTCAAAAGCTACTTGAGTAATCTATGATTATAGAACAAGTAAGTACTCCAGTATTCAAATAGAAGCCTTATTTAAGTAGTAATAGATTATTTTAATTCTAGTAATAAATTCTAGTAATAAAATATATTCTTTACTGCCCTTTTAATTTTTCAGGCGTTTAAATAAAATAACAATCAATAATATTATACGTATTTTAATTCTTTGGAGCTATATATTGTGGTTAATGTTATTTTTATTTAAATTGATAAATAAATTAAGAACAAAACTGGTAAATATTCTTTCTATTTTTCTTAAATAAATACAAAAAATAAATTACAAAATTTTTGATTTTGACCACATTTAATATTTAACAGACGAGGAAATTAATAACGAGCACTAACAGTAAAACTTCATGATTTCCAAAACTTTTCCTCTTTGTGATGACTCGTAATTTTTGTTAGCTGGTTTTCTATTTTCTTTAATAAGACATCATATCTGTAATTCTTGAAGAAGTCTGATGCAATAAATTTGAAGCATGGAAGAGGGCAGTAAATGCTTTTTCTACACTGCCCAAGTAGCAAAATAGCTTGGCCAATGATGGGCGACATGTTTTCTTCTCCGCGCTCTTGACAGAATCGACTATCAGGCTGCTTATTATAGAATATCTTTCTATGGAAAAAAAACAGCAGTTTTCACTGCTAACAAACGGTTGTTAAGATTTTAACTTAATCTTCGATTCGCATTTTGCTATGGCTTCTACTCAACGTTATATTGAAGTTTTACGGATGGTGAAGGCCGAGCTGGAAGAAAACATGATAAAGAACAAAGAAACCTCACAATACACTGATGATACGAAGATCGTTGCCGAAATTGAGGAAATGATCATCGAAGCCTCTAATATGCTCAAAGTAGATGACTACTCCAGAGAAACTCCAAGGACTTCCAGTGACGGTAGCTATGCTGTTTCTGATCTGGCATTTCCCCCTTCCAGTTAACGAACCTAGTGTTTCTAATCCTAAAATTAATTCAGCTAATGTTACTAAAGTAAATAAAAGTAAAAAGCTAAAGAAAAGGACCCTGAAAAAGCATTTAAAGGAATTTGTTAAACCCCCCCCAAAAAAATGCTGAAGTTTTGTTGGAAGAACTATCGGTGTTTATAACTACTAGCAACCCATTCGCTCGGCTTAGCTCCGCCCCGGAGGCCCAGCAACTCACTGTTACTGTCCCCCTTGTTGAGAAAAAATACCCCCAATTATAGCGAGATATGGAGACAACCCTGTCGAATTCATTCGAAACTTAAAATCAAAATTCAGTTTTGAATTTGAGAGCAAGACCGCTGGTCGAAATCTCAAAATTCCGGAAGCCTACAGAATATTAACCAAGTTGTTTTATGAGGAAACCATAGAGTATATTCTGATAAAAAAACAAGAACCAAATACCCAAGAAATGTGATTAGGGGTTTCCCCAACACAACAAAAATTCAGGATATACAAGATAACCTCAATTCAATAGGCTAGGGTGAGTCAGGTGACTCATCCCAAAAATAACAAACCTATGCCCTTATTTTTGGCAAATATTTTTACAACACCCGAAGGGGCATCTATGTACAACATCGAGAACCTTTGCCAGATTTCTGGTGTGACTATTGAGCTCTTCAGAAGATCCAAATCGGTGATGCAGTGCTTCAACTGTCAACAATTCCACCATACGGCGGATATGCGCCATATGACATCAAAACACGTAAAGTGTGCAGGCAAACACAACACAAGAAACTGTCCCCATGAAAAAATGGAAAAACCGGCATGTTCAAATTGCCAGGGCAACCACCCTGCTAATTATAAAGGCTGCCTCAAATTCCCCAAACTATCATCCAAAATATCGACAAACATTAAGGGTATTAAACGAACACCCCCTAGAATACAAGGCCTGAGCGCTCGAGCGGGAAGTAGCTGTTTCTTTAAACTGGAATGAGGGAGTTTTTACATTTTCAACGTGAAACGTGTGGCGTTTTAATGATTTTTAAATATTTTCTTAATTAGCTTATTTTTAAATTGATGTCTTTAGATTTTTTTCCTGGATAGTGCATTATCCCCAAAAAACTGCTGAATCATGCCATGTAGGTGCTGCGTTCCTTATTATAAAGGAAATTACGGCAGTAGTAACACTAGTTTAGAAGTAATTACGATAGTAGTAATACTAGTAATAATGCAGTTTAAGTTTCCAATGGATAAAGAACTTTTATAAAAATGGATTCTATCTATTCCAAGGAAGGATTTTCAACCAACGAAATCATCACACTCACAAGGGTAAGTTTTATACATTTCATTAAAATTTTTATTTAGTATGCATGAGTTTACTCGTATTATATTAGAAATAATTGAATGTTAAAATTAAGTGTTTCACGAATATTTTAAAATTTAAGAGAAAGAACGATATATCATTAATTTTATAAAATTATGTTGTTAAGGGAAAAAAAATGTTTGCATAAACGTGTGAGGGGAAATGTAAAAAATCAATAATATTACATAAATGTATAATCACATAGTATATACGTCAAATGTATAAATACGTATATGTGAATATTAATACACATTAATATCAATTTATTATTATTTATTAATTAAAAACAACTATTATTACCATAACACATATTTTTAATGAAAAATCTAATGTTGAAATTGTATACTTTAATTTTATTTATAGCTCTGTGCTGTGATTTTCCAATTAAGAACTTGAACAAATCTAACATTAAAAATTTGTTAGGAGGAAATTTTTTTTATAATATGCTTGTATATTTTCCATATTCGTACCCTCCAATGGTACAATTAAATGTTTCAAATTTACAAATTGAAAGTGGGAAAGAATTTAAATTTATAAATTTGAAATGCTAACAATTCTATTTAATCTATAAGCAGAATTCTTCATTTATATAATAAAAAAATTTACAATGATATAAATTATATATTAATTAGTTTATGTGATTGATTGAAAATTTTTAATTTATAAATCACTATATCATTTTGATTTTTCTAGAAAATAAAAATATATATAGTGATAAATTTAAATAAATATATTTCTTTCTGTTGTTATATGTATAGGTTTTAATCTTTAACATTTTAATTTTAAATAAAGCGAAAAATATAAAAAGTAAAAGAATTATTTAACTTTGTTAGGAAATGAAATCATTTTCAAGTATGTTATTTGCTTTATAAATTATCTTAAGATTAATTAAAGATTAGTTATTTACTTCTTGTGCACAATACTTTTATTAGCATGTTCTTGAAAAATTGTGTTATAGAAATGATGAGATTAAGAAATTAATATTTACTTGAAACAAAATTTAGACATATTTATTGCCGATATGATTAAGTTGAAAAATAGAAAATAAAAAAAATATGAAATCAAAATATCGAATTTTGTTTTAGGTAGGCGAATTGCACTTTAAGGAGGCTGATATTGAAAGAGAGACATATGTGTGTAATGACAACACTAATTACACAGTTAGTTATAGACAAAGAATTAGCTGTCGAAGATATTTACAAACTAACTTCATATTTAAATAGAGGAAGCTTATACTTTCCTAATTCAGATGTCATTAGAGTTGTAAGTTTTTCTATCATAATAGCTCACAAACACACACACAAAAATTATGAAAATTATGGTCGCCTGATTACGAAGGTAAATTTCTAAAAGTCTAACCAAAGAAAATTTATGACTCAATTAATTATGTCTTTGATGAGTAACAATTTACAATGTGCAATGTAGTAACAAATTTACAATGTAGATATTTGTTTCTCTGGCCATATACCTGAAGATATAGTAAGACAAATAGTTTGAGTGACTTCTATCATACTTCTTAAAAATTGCATCCAGTTGTATAATAATGAATTATCAGAATATATATAAATCTGCCAGTATATTTTTTCAAATTTTATGAAGAAATAAATATAATTTTAAACAGTACATAAATAAAAGTTTTGTTTTATTTATTTACTGTTTAAAAATCGAGAATATGCAATTTGATTTAATTATGTCATTAAAATTCTAATGTTAAATTTCATAGAAATATTTTCGTAGCAAATAATTAACAGGATAAACAATCTAACTTTTTATATCTTACTATTTTTTCATACATTCTTCCAAGGCCAGTAAAATTCTTCTATCTCTATTTAACGATATAATTCGCTAATTTAATTAAATACTACTTTAACAAATCTAAAATTTTTCTGCGAATAAAAGTAATTTAAGTTTGTTTTAATTTTAAAGTGATATAATAAAATATGGTTAATTCTAATATTTTCATGCAATTGTTTACAGTTATTATAATGTGTTTTGATTTTAAAAATCCTACACATTAAAGAGAAGAAAAAATTTAGTTAACTTATAATCCAACTCAATATTATTAATAAAAAATAGTGTTTCCTATGCATTTCCATTTATAAAACTAAATTATATGCCTTATGAATGTTTTTCGATTGAGTCCGTATTACGATGGATAATCAACATAAAAATGAATATGTTTTTTCAATTTATAAATATTGTAAACTTAAATTTGTGCTTTAATTTTAGTGTAATGTACTTCTTATTTCAAAATCTAGGAAATGCTATTTGATATAATTGTGATATTAAACTTCATATAACTATTTAAATGACAAATAAAAGAGTAAACAACTTTAAAATCTTATTTTTTATAAGTTTTACTATTTTTCTAAAAAAAAAAAAGTAGATATGAAGTAAAATTCTTCTACCTTTGTAATGAACTAATTCTTAAAGTTTAACTTAAACAAATCTAAACTTATTTTGTAAAGATAAAAATAACTTTTGATTTGTTAAATTTAATGTGATATTTTACTTAATTTACGGAAAAAAAACAAGACATTTGATGGTTTTATCATGCAAATTTTGTTTAACTTTTGCCAATGTAACAGCGACGGGGAAGATTTTAACAGGTCTTCCTTTGATGACTCATAACTCACGTGCTCAGGCCTTGTATTCTAAGGGGTGTTGGTTAAACCCCAGCATAAAACTAGTCTAGTGAGACCAGGAGTCTCGCATGCTAGAGTTACTTTCCCCACCCCCAATATCCAGCAAATTCCTCTGATTCGGAAGAAGTTGTTTAATAACTATATTGTGAAATACCAAATTTGTAATTAATTCCACTTATAATACAATGTTCAAAATATAAACTAACTGTATAAAACTAGATCATCCAAAGTTTCTTTGAATCAACGCCAAAGCATGTATCAGCGGTGATTTCCTGCAATAGAGGCTACTCTGGCTACTGATTTTGTCAGGAACCACACTTCACAGAAGTCTATAAATTTAATTAGTTGATACTTGGTCAACATGTTATCTTCAAAATAATTTTGTTGGTATATGTCTTGTATTTCTTAGTGTTGCAATTTGGGTGGCCAGCAATGTACAATGTGGAAGTTCTCTTTGTACATTAGACCTGTGAATAAAAAGCATATTAAAATCTTCCTTCTACTCAGTTCTAGTGTTATAATGATTTTGTGAGGTTTACTCTCTGATGTAAGGTCCAATATTGGACATTTCTGCACCGTACAATATTTAAAACGATAGGTAAAAATTCAGTTTTAAAAGACTAGTCAGATGTATACAATGGAATGTATTAAAAGTTCAAGAAGAGCATATGTAAAAGATTATTTTGGATAAAATCTTAAATAGAATTCAAGAAACCCATTGCACGTAAGAATTCAAACAAATTTCTGTGTGGCTTAAACCCAATCAAGTCTGATTAAATTAAATTTGTGGTATTAAAAAACACTATGCGTAAATCATTGAAATTAGGACAGACAATTAAAATGTGATGTACTGTATATGGTACATTACACATGTTACAAATTGGAGCACTCCGAGACAAGAATAAGTGCTTGTGTGTAAATCTAGTATGTCCAATACGAAGCTGTGTGAGTTTTACATCAGCTCTTGCATGGGAGCAACTGGGAATGGAAGAATGTGGGAGGATATACTATATCATTTATTGTTCTTATGCAAATCCCATGTTTTTTACCAGTGTGAAGAAATGAAATCTTTGATAATTTGTTCAATGTCAAAAAATGTTAATGCTTTAAAATGTCAGAGGCATTTTTAGCAGCATTATCTGCAAGTTTATCCCCAACAATGCCAGCGTGACTTGGAACCCAACAAAACAAGATGTCAAATCCTTTATTCTTTAATATATTTAAAATATCCAATGTTTCCACAATAATTGGATGACATTTATTATTAAAATGGTCTAATTGCATGACTACACTCATGCTATCTGTATAGATACAGTTTTTTCGATGAGAGCTGGATTGTATTATTTCTAGAGCACGTTTAATTGCAACAGCTTCGGCTATATACACAGAATATGATGCATGCAGTTTATAGCTCTGTAAACTGTATTTCCAACAACAATACCACAACCAACATGACCACTTGATTTTGAGCCATCTGTACATACAGAGATGTGGGAGGAATAATGAGAATGAATGTGTGAAAACATCTATTGCAAGATAAGGGGAAATGTAGCTGATTTATTGTATCCAATAAAGGGTTTGATTATATTGACAACAGGAATATTCAAAGGAGGAAGTTTTAGAGCATCTGTGATTTGAATATGTAAATCGGGGAACTCAGATGAAGACAGGAGTGAATTTGTACGCTCATAAAATGGTAATATTTTATGTGGCCGTGCATTATATAGCCTTCTTAAAGAGGGACAAATAATCATCGATCTCAAAGGGTGTTGTGATACTGATAGCATTTTAAAATAATAATGTAGAGAGAGTTGCTTACGTCTCAGATCAAGAGGTAAATGGTTGCAAATTACATAAAAGCTCTGGACAGGAGAAGTCCGGAATGCTCCAGAACAGATTCGTAAAGCTGAGTGATGAACGGGCCTAATTTGCTCAAAACTGATGATCTGGCTGATCCATAAACTACGCTACCATAGTCAATTCGAGATAGAATAACTGACTGATACACTCGGAGAAATGCTTTACAATTTGCACCTCAAGAGGTATTAGAACTTTCAGAATATTTAGTGATTTTTCGCATCTTTTGCACAAATCTAAGATATGTGGTAGGAAGGTTAACTTTTTTTGTAAGTGGACAAAATCTTTTTTCCCTTCAGTTCCCTGCAGAGTTAAGAACTACTGGTTTTACACTGACTTTAAAATTACGCAATTTCTCACTGGACATGGGAAATTCAATAGTTACCTACACCGTTTCCACATTAAAAACAGTGAGGTGTGCATGTGCAACTCTGGGAGTGACAACCCTTCTCACATTCTTCTTGAATGTCCATCTGTTTCAGAAGAAAGGAACGAGCTTTGTAAAGACTTAAATAACAGGTGGCCCCCGATTATGGTGGACCTAGTTAAGAAAGAGAATTTTGAATTTTTTATAAAATTTATCCATGCTGTTATCTAATTATTCCTTTTTCATTTTTATATCTCTTTTTTTCTCTCTGCCTTCTTTTATTTATATTTTTTTTCATCTCATGATTTATTTGGATTTGTTTTGTAGAACATTTGTTGTACCTTCGGGCCCTGTGTGGTATTCCTTGGTGCACAGGGAGATATTTTTGTTTTCCCAAATAAAAAAAAATATATAAGCCCAAGAAATTATATCTGATTAACTACGGGAATAGTTGTGCCTGATATCTTAATTTCTGGATCAGGATGAGACCCAGTTTTTCTGCAAAAATGGATACAATTACTTTTACAAGGGGACAAAGTATGCCCCTTTTCATTACACCAAGCAACTAGATTATTGACAGCAGTTTGTAAATGCAGTCCAAAAGCAGTCACATATTGGAACCTTGGCAAGAAATTTGGAGATCGTCAACATATAATGTTCCATGGACAGATGGTTGCAATACATGAAGAATGTTGCTGATGCAAATATTAAAAACAGTAACACTTAAGACACTTCCCTGAGGAACCCCCTCACATTGGATAAATGGATTAGATAAAACAGATCCTATACGGACATTAAAAATGCGAGAACTTAAAAAACTCTGAATAAAAATGGGTAAATTTCCTCTGAAATTAAAGTTATACAAAGTTTGAAGAATTCCATAACGCCATGTCTTATCATAAGCTTTTTCTATGTCAAAAAATATAGACACCAAATGATGTCTCTGTACAAAGGCATTCTTAATTTGTGTTTCTAGGTATGCAATATTGTCCAGAGTAGATCGACCATTCTGGAATCCACTTTGATAAAGTGATATGTACTAATTGTCTTCAAGTACATAAACAAGACGGGCATTGACCATATGCTCCAAAGTTTTAGCAAGGCAAATTGTGAGAGCAATTGGACGATAGTTTTGAGGATCAGTTGGATCTTTCCCAGGTTTAAGAATTGGAGTAATAATTGCTTTGCTCCAGAGACTGGGATAGACATGCTCATTCCATATTCTATTGAATAGAAAAAGAATGTTTATTAAATATTCATGATTAAGATGACAAAGCATCTTATATGAGATACCATCTGGTCTCCCGGACTAGTATTTTTAGTTTGGGACAGGGCTCTCTGCAGTTCCAGCAAAGAGAAATTGCAATTATATGGATGTATGGCTTTATCATGAAACTTTATAGGTTTCTTTTCAGCTTGCTCTTTGGTCCTGAGAAATTTAGGATCATAAGAGGCTGGACTAGATACCCTTGCAAAAGTTTCACCTAAACGATTGGCAATATCATACTGAGAAGAAATTGTGTCAGCTCCTGTGCGTAGTATTGGGATAGAGAAGTCCCGATACAAACCACTGGAAGCTTTAACTTTCTTCCATAACTCTTTGCTGGAAGTTGATGATATGATGTAGGAAACATATCTTATCCAAGATTCTTTTTGACTATTTCGCCGTACTCAACAAACAAAAGCTTTAGCTTTTTTGAAGGCTATGAGGTTTTCCGTGGTAGGGCACCTGCGAAAAACAGTCCACAACTTTTTTTGATTTTTGTATGACACTTGGCACTCATGGTTCCACCATAGCTTATGATATTTGCGTGGAATTGGGGAGCACTTGGGAATTGTGTTTTTGGCAGCATCTAGAAGTATATCAATTACATTTTGCACAGCATCATTGATATTTTCACTTCTAACCATGCTGTTAGTAACTAGAGCTAATTGAGTGTAAAAAGGCCAGTCTGCACGATGATAAAAATAAGAGGAGTGGAAGACTTGTGGTCTGCTTATACCAATTTAGTTTATAATTAAAGGAAAATGATCACTGTTATATGAATCCTTATCAACATAAAAAATTTAATGAATGTGGAATTGATGGAGAGCAAATAGCTAAATCTAATGAATGAAAAGTTCTTGATGGTTGATGGAAATAGGTTATTTCTGTGGAATTTAGAAGGCAGATATTGTTATTAGAAAGGAACTGTTCAATTATGTGACCACGAGGATTCATATTATCATTACCCCATAAAGTGTTATGACCATTAAAGTCACCAACCAAAATAAAGGGTGTAGGTAGTTGATCCAGCAAACTGTTTAAATCGGTTTCATGGATGATCGCATGGGGAGGTAAGTAAAGGCTACAAATAGTAATGAGAATATATGCGTACTGCAACAGCCTGTAATGAAGTGTTAAGGGATTGTATAGAGCTAGGAATATTACAAGACACAAGAATGCATACATTTCCAGAAACTGAATCATGGTTAACATCTTTCCTCGCAATTTTAAACTGTACTGAGGTTTCAAGAATGTTTCTTGGATGGCAAAACAAATTGAATTATGCAGGTATATAATTGTTTTTATATCTTCTATATGAGTGCGAAAACCTCGACAATTCCAAGAAACGAAGGTTCCCATTAAGCTAAGCTGAATGCTCCGGCATTGGAGCAAGCCATCTGGGATTCAGATGAATCTTCACTTAGGAGTGTTTCCTCATCTGATGGATCTACGTTCTTTACACCTGTCTTAGAGACAGTTGAGCTTCTTTTACTCTTTAAATATGATTTATGGAGCCCTTCTCTTGCATTCTTTAATTTTAGGGATCTTTGAGACTTAGATTTTGCGTAAGACTGTGGAGAAATTCCTTTCGGAATAGGTGAAACATTTATATTAGAAATATTTGAGGATAAATTTGTAAAATTTAAGAAATCTGTTTGGGTACTGCAAGATTTCATGACTTTTTTATTTTCACAGTAATAATTTCCTTTTCTAATATCCAGGTTGGGAATGACTGGGAGTACGAGGGATGTTCACCACTGCAGTTGACACGTTTTTCTTGTAAGTGACACTGACTACTGTTATGTCCAACAGAAGCACATCGAGCACAAGTCAAATGTCCCCTACAAGTAGTTTTTGGATGGCCAAATCGCTGACATTTAAAACAACGTAAAGGATTTGGAATGTAAGGGCGAACACTACAATTTAGGTAACCAGCTTTAATAGATTGAGGTAATATAGGAGTAGAAAACGTGAGTATAAGGTGCTTAGTTTTTATAATTTTGCCTTCTCTCCTGATTGTAATGCACTGCACATGTTATACTTTTTGGTCAACGAGATTATTCAAAATTGAAACATTAAATAGATCATCTGCTGAAATTACTCCCCGTGTAGAATTTAACCTACTATGAGGAGATACTATAACATCTATATTGCCAAGGCATTTCAGTTTTAGGGTGGCTTTGGCCTGTTCAATTGATAAAACTTCAACTATGAGATCACTAGATTTCATCTTGGAAACATTTTTGACATTTCCAACTGTACCAATAAGACTCTTATTAATTAAGAAAGGGGAAACATTATTAAAATTGCCCTCAGTTCTTTTAATAACAAAATATTTTTGATCCTGTATCATTTGTTGCTCCATAGGGAGTAAAGAATTAGAAGTACATTCCATAGAAATAGGTTAATTACTTCAAGACCTGACTGCACCACCCACCACCGAGATCAACAAGGGGATGCAGTATAACTGCATCAGTGCTAGCCAGACTTTATACTCTTTCAATATATCTCTGACGTGGCCTCCACCCATATCGAGTCACACAGCAGATATATGATCGCTTGATCCATGGAAGCCGATTGATGTGCTGAGGACCACAACACATCTCCCGTTTACCTGAAGCAGTGGCCAAAGTAATGTGTTGGTCTCTGGGAGCCTCAATCACCAGGATCCTCCTTTCCAGGGACACAGGTATCCATGCACGGCAAACACGCGGGTGATTTAGTCCCCAAGAGAATCTAATAGCAACAGGGCGGAAATAGCTACTCAACAAGAGCCCTCAACCTCTTACAAGGCAACCACAATGTGGGAGAAGAGGAAGAAAAAGCAAAAGAGGAGAGGAGAGAAGAAAAGAAAGAAGAGGACAGTTCATTAGGATACCTCGGGATTGTGACACCCATGTTTACCTAAAGAAAATAAACCCCCTTGTGAGAGGTCTAATGTTATAAATTATCAAATTAATTTTAAACACTATAAATTAGAAATCATTTTTTAATAAGTTATGAATTATAAATATATTATTCTTAGTATAAATTTTAACTAAAATTTGTTTGCCATAAAAAAATGCTTGCATTTTGCACTACTACTTACTTCTCTGCTTATTATGCAAATATAATGTCTGCTGAAATGCTAACAACTATCATGACAGCCTGATGAGAAGAGACGTCTTTTCCGTATCCAAGAGGAAGAGAGTTCGATGATTAATTCAACTGAAGATCATTGCGTTTTGTATGCTTAATCACTCCAGAAACTCTGCGTTAGATCAAACGCTCTGGAGCTGGTGAAGCATGACAAGAGAGCTTTAGCTCCAAGAAAAATTTTACTCCTTAATATATATATTATTGTTATACAATTATAACTGAAAAAATGTTCATTTATGGTTGATTGGTTTGTAATTTTCACAAGACTTATATAAGAAAATTACATATTATTCCATCAGCCATTTTTACCAAACTAATATAGTTAAATGTTGTGGTTTAATACCAAAAATCTTTGTCTCATTTATGTACCTCAGATTAATAATAGAGAGGAGAAATAAAGATGTTTTTAAACATTTCATTTGATTGTTTGAAAAAAAGAAGTCAAATTTTGATCTTTTTTCACTATGGATTTTTGTGAAATTCAGTTAGTTTAAATTTGAATAGTTTCATTGAACTAATTGACATACTTTTATCACATGAAAGACACATACATGTAAAGTATTATTTACTTATATGTGTCTTCTATGTAATAAAAGTATGTAAAGGTAAGGAAACAAAGTCATATTTGTAATATCCAACACTGCCCACCCAACATAATTTTACCCAATAAAAGTAAATATGACGTTATCAATGGGTTGCGCTTTATTAGAGCTCCATTAAGAGCATTTTTTTGTGTTTATTAGATGCATAGGACAACAAATATACAACCGTTTTACGTCCATTATACGTCTAAGAGAAGTCGGCATTCGATATCTGAGGAACGAAATTTAGATGTATTCATTCGTGCTGATCCATTCTAAGATATTTTATGGATTTCTTTTAGATTAGACTTAGCCATTGAAATAATGCTTTATCTCTTTCTAGAATGTATAGTTCTTTATTTGTATCCATTTCTATATTTAATACTAAATCAAAAAGTGCATAAAGTCGGTTTAAACATGCACTTTACCATTACTTTCTGTGTGAAGTAATAAGCGATTATAGTGTACATCATTTCTAAACAAATAATATCAAATTGAAGGCATTCTTTTTGATTTTATTAACTGTTCTGATGACATAATCTGGTGATCCATGCAGATGTTCATTCATTAAGATTTTTTGGGACTAAATGTCATCGATTAATGAATAACACAATGTAATAAAAATGCATGTGGTACAGCTTATTTTAAATATATCAGAAAGCTTTGGTATCTTCCTGTCATTGCCGGAGCACTGTCAGTAGCAACAGAAATGATATTTATCAAAGGTATAATTTTACAACGAAAAATCTTTTAATTGAGTAAATAATGTTTTTCCTTACGGATCGGCATCCAAACGTTTAGCAAGCAACAATGCTTGGCAAAATTTATCTTCATTTACAAATCTTAAATAAGTTAAAAGTAAAGCTTAGTTCCTAATAAAAAAGGACTCATCAAGCTGTATAGAAAATTCAGATGGTTTTATATGTTTACATAAAAAAATTTCAACTCACTATGCCATTTCATCAATTTTTCTTTATATTTTATTACTATTCAGTGAGATCCTTTTCTGCTAGTCGAAAAGTAGTTTGTGCCTCACATAGCGTATTATCTCACTTACAGTTGGTAAAATAACTTCTTCACCAAAAGTGTACGGCTTTGGAATCAAAAGAAATATTTCAAGAAGCATGCAGTCCATCGCCAACTTGTTGAGATGTTGTCACTATGAATTGTTGCAGTGACGGTGTTTTCAAATATTTTCTTTGACTGTTTGAAAAAATTTTATGGATTTTTATCAAATCCATAGCAACATATTTAGCTTAAGCTTGGAAGGTCTCCTTGAATCATTTTACATAGTTTTATTACATAGAAGGCAATTAGTAAAGTACTATTTCCTGATGATGAAATAAAGTCATTCTTCAAATATTTAATTTTGTCCATTCAACACAATTTCGTCCAATATAAGTTAGTATGACGTTATCAATGCAATGTTTTTTAATACACTAGACGTCTTTTTTTTCTTTTTTGTCCTCATTGGATCCATAGGAAGACAAATATCCACCTTTTTTACGTCCATCATACGTCTTCGAGACGTTTGTCTGATGGACGAAATTTGGATGTATTCATTCGCTCATATCTATACTGGGATATTTTATGGGTGTCTTTTAAATGAAGCGTAATCACTAAAATAATGCTTTATCTGTCTGTAGTGGCCCATTTTTTTATCCACTAGACAAGGTGAAAACTTAGTTTTTTTTTATAATAGTCATATCAGATTCTTATATACTTGCTATCTAGAGCTTCAGATCTTCGTCCACAAAAAGTTTATTTTTTATTTAGATCTTATTAAATGTTATAGAATTTTTTTCTCAACTAATTAAACTAGTACTATTTTAAGTGTATTATTTTGAAAATTGTGTTTTATATTATTAAAAATAATGCTAAATTTTATTATTTTCTTACTTGCTACAATAAGGCAATTTTGAATTAAATATTTGACGTAAGGATAAAATTTTATGCGTGATTTTTACCTAAAATATAATTCTCCATAATTAACTTCTTTCAAAAAATATCTGTACTGATAAAACTTATGATCTCATTCAAAGTTTTTTATAAAAAATAGTTCTTAAATTAATATTAAGAGATTACTATATTGAAAAAATTGATATATAATTTTTTCAAAAGAGATCAATTTTATTTAAATATATTAAGGTAACAATTGTACACTATTTGATAGCAATACAAAAAATGCTACAACAAAACACACAAGAAAACAAAACTTTTTGTCTAAGACAAGAAAAATTTGTTTATTTACTTCTTACCATCATAACACAGAACTAAATTGTTGATTAGATGTACGGCTCAGTTCTAATTTGCTTATATTGCAGAAAAATTAGTTAAGAAGTTATTGCGTTCCTGTATAAACCTATAATCGGCTGTCTCACACAGTGCAATGCTTATTATACTCTAAAGTAGTTGTTGCCATCTAGAATTTTTAAATCACAGGACTCTGCCAAACGTTTTTTTTTTTTTTTTTATTTTCGTTTTTGAGGGTTTATCTCAGTTTCTTTTTTAGTTATTTCTTTATTGCTGTTATATTATTGTTAGCGTTTGAATGGAAACTAAAAGCTTAAATTTATAGACGTAAGATGAATAATAATTAAGTTTTAGTAAAAATACTAAAATGGTTATACACATCATTGTTACTACAAGAGACAAATCAGAGGAGATAGTTTTTGTCATTCATTCACATAAGGTATTACATAACACTGTATTTTAAGACCCCATGTAGGTTTATATTTTACTCAGAACATAAAATTCCCACTATTTTGTTCATTGACTCTCATTTTTTAAACTTCATAGCAATAAAAAAAAATATCTCAATTTTATTATTTTGTATCAAAACTTCGCGGAACCCTTGACTTTGTTCAAGGACCCCCAAATCAATTTTAATATTTCACGGACCCTCTGAATGATACCAGGGACTCCTGAGGCTCTGTACAAATCACTTTAGGTACCATATTGGTCAAATACTTTCTGATAAGGTTTTTCAGATAGCCGAATTCATATATCGCAAGAAGGAAAATTCTCAAGTACCGCAAGCAGCAAAAAGGCACCATCTCTCATTGTTCCGAATAAAAAATTTATCATAGCTCTTTCATTCTTAAGAGCGATTCTATCATTAAGCCACGGTAATATTGGGCAGCTTAACACCTGAAGGCTATTGTATAGCTTCTTTTAATGTCTACAACATACCATTTGCTATCAATTGAAGTGGAATTTTCATATAAAATGAAACAGTAGTCTCTCTCGCTCGTCACAAGGAAGAAAATTAAAGAAATCTCCAAATACTCATTTTAACAAATGTTTATACAAATGTGCAAGTAAGCACAAATGTAATTTCGCATTGCTCTATAACAGCTGGAATGGAAACAAGGATATTTTACTCCTAAGAATGTGGTCTTACCCACTAAGGCTATGATTATGGTCTATGGATGTTAAAGTATTCGAAGCGCGAGATAGTTCCTCTATAGCTATGGAGAAGAGTTGCAACTTTATTACTGCTTTTGATTGAAAAAAAAATGAATTTTAAAAAATGTCTAAAATCTCAATAAAAATTCAAGTTTTCAATTTGCAACGATTTATATCCATATTATATTATTTAATAATTGATTTCTCAATGAATAACAAAAAAGAAATATCTCTTCGGTAAATAATGTTTTTCATTTCAATTTGTAATCATAAGCAAGAAAAGTAAATGAAATAGTTTGAGTATATTCTCATTATCATATTAAATCAGGTCTATTTATTCGATTAAATCAGGCTCACAAAATATAAAATGATATCTATGATATCTAAATATTATTTTTTTCAACTAAAATTTAAAAAAATTCAAACGGGTTGCTTAAATTTCTTTTTAAGACACATTAATCATTTATAAAACTAGTTCCATGTTTTCTAGACAACAATAAACTCGTGTAAAAAATGACAGAGTAGGCTAATCAAATATTGGTCAACATAATTTAATGCACTTAAAATATTTTAAGAAAACTTTCTTTTTTAATAAATTATTTATTTATGTCAGTTTTTAAATAATAGAATTTTTTTTAAAAGATTTTTCTTAAAATGCTTAAAAAGTATTAGAATTCTATTAAAACTGCAACTATAATGAAAAGAAACAAATTATATATACCGATTGTAAAATTTGTTAAAATTGAACTTTTTCTCTAATCGTGTTAGTTCAATTTATTTATATTTGCTCTATATCTGTTCTATGGTTATGATTGGCATTTTAAACTTTAAGAAATCAACCAAAATTATTGAATATAAGATCGTAAGCTAATAATTTACGAGCTGAAATTATCGCTTAGAGCATAGTAATTTCTATTAAAAAAAAAATTTTTTTTTAAATGAAGCTGCAAAAACAACTTTCATGATCATTTAATTTTCTTTTACTAAGGGATAACAAATTCAGTAACAATTAACAATAGGCATTTTCGTTCTGTGAAGAGTTTTTATCAAACAATTATAAAAGGAATGGCCAGGTGCAAGCCTACGTGACGCAGGTGGCAATTTATTAATTAAAATAACACTGGGAAAATGTTTCGCCGTGGTGAAAAAAACTTGCAAAGTCTTTACAACACAGATAATAATACATTGTAAAAAATATTTTCCGGGGAAAAATGATCCTTTCAAAAGCTAACAGTTTTTTGTTTAATATTATATTAGTTTGATATAAATTGTAGCATTAGACAATGAAGATTAGTCATTTTAAAATGATGGGTAAAGATCTTATTTCTTGACAAAATGGAGTTAATAAGTGTTTCTATTAATTTTTCGTTCAATTTTAATCCGAATTCTGTGAATCGGTGAATTAGAACACTGAATATCTGTCGAAAATCAAAAAGAAAAATTTGATGTATATTTATCAAATAAAACATTAACCTTCTTTTACTAATAATTATCCATTAAAATGTAAAATATTTTTTAGGTGTTATTCAGCTGTATTTATGAAATCAATTTAGTAAAAATTTGATTTTTCGAAACTATTATTAATTTATTTTGCTTCTGTGCATACTGGGGATGTTCGCACATTTTTAGACTATTTTGATGAAGCGACAGACAAATTTACTTTCATATTTCATGTTTAAATGCTCATCTTGATAATTTTTGTTCTTAACAATTACACTTCATCGAAGTTTTTATGTTAATAATGCTTTTTGTAATATTGAAAAAAATGTTGAGTTCCTCTCATCTAGAATGGATCGCCGAAGTCCACAAAGCGTTAAATTCAGTGTTTGAATAGTGCAGATTTTAAGCGCCCAAAATCACAAAAATCCATCTATGATACATCGGGATATTTAGCAGGAATATCAAAAAAGAGGATGGTTTTAATTCCCGCTTCATGCTACATTTTTTCTAGAAAAACAATTGTGGATTGTGATTTGTAATTGGATGTTTTGTCTTGATACAATACAACGGATTGATGATATTGTGCATAAAGTTCTTTAAAAATTGGAGAAAAAATAGGTTCTTGACCGTATTTATAATTAATTTTCATATTTTTGTACAAGTTTTTTTTACTATTATATTGTTTTTATATGAAAAACCAGCGACAATAATACATTTTTTTATAAAATCTTTATTTTGATTCTTTGAAGTATTTAGTACAGTTTTTTTCTCCTCTTTTAAGGTAATAAATTGATCTTTTGTTGCAATTACTTAAAAAGACCCAAGCTTCATCTATTTTTCCATTTTCGTCAGATGTTTTTCATAAAGAATTCCGCAGCGTTTTCTACATTCATACATCTGGCTCTGAGATAGATGATGAACATTATATTTTTGGTTATTTTAAAACACAAGTCAGAGCCACAATTTTATTTACCGTTGAAACTGAGCAGTTTGGTGTATTTGTAGCAAATTTTTGAGTTGCAGGATTTTCTTTTCTCATTAAAAATGTCACCTTTGAAATATTAGAAAAAACGTCTTTTTTTCAGATTACGCGTAAGTGATTCTGAGTTCCATACATGATAAAATTTGGCGTATATCTCTACTTAGACATAAGACTAAAAGACCCCTAACACATTTAATACGTTTATACATCCACATTTTATTCACAAAAATGTAAGGACTATGGGGTTTTTCAAAAATAATTTTTTCTACATTATAATGTAGAAGCTCGTTTTACGAATACGTAGACACAGGAGAAATAGTTCTTAAGATAGAAAGCTCGTAAACTAAAAAAATAAGTGGGTTAGATTAAAAAAAATTTTTTTTACCAAATTATTTTTACTTTATTAATAAATTACAAACATAAAATTTTTTTAGTGTGGGTTATACAAGAAAAACAAATGCAAAATAATATACTTAAAAACAAATTTTATTTTCATATTATCATAAAAAAATATATGCCAAAGTAGTCACTTATTCCTTCTGCTTATTTAAACATTTTTTAAAAAAACATTTTTCTATTTATCGATTTAGGAAAGTACATTTCACTGTGTTTATTTTCTAAAAAAAATACCTCAATTTTATTAGCCATACAGCTTCTTGTTTGATATCTGAAAGTTCCTTTTCTCATTCAAATTTTAATTATTTTCTCAATCATTTAATCATCCAATGCTTGTTATGTACAAATTCCATTTCTTTAATAATGGTAGGCACTATATGACTAACCCTTCGCCACAACAAAGCCCGAAACTGCTACTCGTTTATCATTACCCGGTGGAACCTGAGTCTCGGAGGCGAATAGCCTTACCTACGTCATACCACCACAAATGCGTTTATGGGGTGGGCCTTATTCATTCATCGTCTCAAAAGAAGGTGAAGAAATACAGAGAGAAAAAACATCCATGTCCGAACCAGTACTAGAACCCGGGATCAACAGTCTAAGAGTCAGAAACGCTATAATGCCCTCAGCCTTCAGCTTGCCCAAATAACATATCACTTCATATTCAAAAAGTTCTGAATAGAAATTCAGGGCAGCAGTGAGCTACTTTTATCAAAGTTCCCGGATGAGTAAGCCAATTTCACTAAAGTCATCAAGTAAATGCTTTTGCCTTCGTTTATTTATAGTGGTTTCCTTAATAAAGCTTTGTCATGTCAAAATAATACATCATTTTTTCTGTAATATCATTCCAAACATAGAATTACAAATGCATTTCATCTAGACTATAGACTTCATCAGGCGATTTTAATACATGATCTCTCATTGTAAAAGTACACACCTTACGATATTTGCACTTGAAGTTATTGAGTATGCACTGACACATGGATCGTAAGACGGGATTTTGATTGGGTGGAAAGAATTCCACACGAATTGCCTAAATAAACTGATATCACCATCTTCTGGGCAGTCAGAAATCTACCATTAGGAGAATATGATTCTCCAAGAAAAATTTCGATTCAAGTCTTTCAATCATGAAATAAAGTAATGAAAAAAATTGAAAAAAATTCTCATGCTATGAAAGTTTCAGGAAAGCAAAAAATGAAACAAAAGGTGTTAGTAAAAAAGAGATTTTTCCGAACATATTTCGTTGAAAGAGAAATAATGAAAACATTGGAATCTGTAATTTTATAATGGTTCACACAAATTTATAGGGAAAATTATTCGGGTATCTTATAAGGGCAATTTATATTAAGTACTTATTAGTGCTAATACTCAATTAAATATACCTCAATCTGTCATAAGGGATTCATGCAACTGACAGTTCAATGTTGCTCAATTGTCGGCCATTAATTGAGTGATTAACATTCCTGTTTCTAGAACTGAATCCTTGTTTCGAATCCCGGTTCTGGCATGGATGTTTCTTTCTCTCTTAGTTTCTCTGTCCTTCCTTCTGAGATTATGTGTGAATGTGGCACCCCTTATAAACAGATTTAGGGTGAAGTGACGTGGGTAATCTTCTTCTTAGAGTTGGGTTTGTATGTCATTGGGCACCTCTGCTTTTATCAGCATTTTGTACTATTAACTCCAAACCCAATGTTTCCTAGTTCCAGTTGCTCGGATCATCCATTTTATTAATAAAGTCCGATATAACCCCTTAATGGAGTCTAGGTGTAACTCTCTAGTATGGATGATGCTTAAAGAAGTTAATCTAGGGACGGCAAGAGCCTCGCAGTCGTAAATGAAATGCTTGGCCGTTTCCTCTTGCGTCCTTGATCCTGGTCAGAGAGTCAGTCATGCTAGCGATAGCTTCCTGACTTTCACCAGAAGAAGATGGTTTGGAGGTCATTTCTACCTCCTGTGAAGGATTCATTGCTGCCCCTTCACTAGATTGCCTCTGAGTTCCCTTGTCTTTTTCAGCAAGGTCTACTTCAGAGGCTTCACCTGCAAATGCAGAAAGGTTTGTTATTTCTGTTTTTTCAGCCATAAAATAACAATTAATTAATAGGCTCAGGTAATACAACAGTCCACCCAGCATTGCCTGAGTTACTGGGCAAGGCAAAAAAGCTCTAGAAGTTCGCCAGGCAACTAGAGGCTCCGTTAAGACACCATTACCGCGGTGCCAAATAGCCCTAGGCACGGGTCGCATAACACCAGGGTTTACGGGAGCTGGTTCGCGGCCTTTGATTCTATATTCAAGGCTATACAGTCATTCCTACAGGACGTTCGGTGATCCACCACCTGCCGACGCGCCTGGTAGCTGCTCAGGCCCCAGGGACGTGGGTAATGCTAAGCGCCTCCTTGACTTGGTTCACAGGTGGCTATCGTGTAACGATAAAAGAGCAGCAGTTTCCAATATTGTTGTGGTAAAGGGTTAGTCACCAGTGCTCACCGTTATATTAGAAAATAAAGCTTTGCTCAATTGTAGGACCACGAATTTTTTGTGCGAAATTTTCCTGGATAAAGACTTAGTCACAATTGATATCGGTTGATTAATAATGTGTTTCTAGTTCTTGAATGCACATTTCTTTTGAATCTTGAACTCACATAATGTTTGAATTATCCAGGTTTTACCCTAGTGATACCCAAATGTACCAATATTTATAAAAAGTTTTAATTGAGAGCCATTATGCTTTCTAGGACTTTTCTACTATAGTTTCCCAACAGCTTTTAGCAACCATTCGAACCCCGTTATATTGATTTGTCAAAGGAGTCCAAGTTAACTCTTTAAGTTTAATCGTAAAAGAATGACTTTCGAAATGAAAAGTTACTGGCTCAGTCCTTACAGTAATTAATTAGTGATGAATATCACTTTATTTTATCTTATTTGCAAACGCATTCGAATGAACACTTAAAATTAAATCCAGACTTTTGATACATGTATTAATACATATGGGTCGTTGTTGTTGCACCAACATATTTCCTTTTACCTAGATCTGAATTGCTGAATATATATATATGTATACCAACAACGATCGTGGTGTTCTGAATGCCTAGCTTTGTTGAAAAAGATAAACAGGTTGTACCAGAGTTTTACGGTACTCTGGTTAGAACCGACAATCTATTATTCAATCCAAATTATCACAACTTAGGATTCAAATATATAAGTATACTATAATAAGAATATAAAAAATTTTTTTCGTGTCTGAATTCTTATCTAAATAAGTAATTTTTAAATAGTAATAGCTTGTAGAGCGATAAAAAAAATAAGTAATAAGTAAAATGAGAGAAAAATAAGTAACTTATTTGGATAAATATTTAAGATTGAAATTTTTGAGTTCTAAAATTTTTAGTTTCAAATAAATTTAAGAGTTTTTTAAAATTTTATTTTCATTGTTTTTATGACAATGAAATACAATATAAAAAGTGACAAAATTAATAATTTATGATATAAAATTAGGTTTTGGAATAATTTTCAGTATATCGAGTTATTTTTTTTTAGTATGTTTAAATATTTATATTTTCCATAAAAATATGAAATACTGAAAAGCAAACGAGACCTCTAGAAAAATGGCCAGCTTATTGAAAACGCGATTCAACGGTTTCAAAAAGAATTCAAAATGTTAAACATTTTCACGAAGCGATTTGAAGAAGGGAACTACAAAAACTCTTATATATTCGATCATGTATAAAAAATATTGCACTTATGGATTGGAAATGATTACCTTACATATCAATCTTCAAAACTTCCCCATCTAGGGAAAAATCCCAGCTTTTCATCTTTGTCTTGATCCCTGGTCTCCAGATTTTACTTCGGAGAGGAACATTTTTTCCCCGTGCTTGGGGATTGTAGCAACTTTTTCATGCGATCAGGAATCATCATTTCTCTTTGAAAAATGAGATTCCTGAGAACATTTCCCTGCCTGTAATTTATTATTATTCTACTAGGGAATTGTAACTAAAGTGATTTCGAGATTTCAAAAAAAAAAAAAAAAAAAAAAAAAAAAAAAATCGGATTTGGAAGCAATAACATCTCAATAGAGTTATTTTTTAATATTGGAAGTATTGGCGAGTAAATCGAAAAACGTATATAGAATTGATGATGAATTATTTTTTTTTTAGTTTTTCATACACGTGGTATGCGCAAAATAATGGAAAATTATCCCATTTTTTTCAAAGCTAGATTTTTAACTAAAGCAATTAAATAGTTCATCTGAGCTACCAATTGAATTCTCATATTTTGTAGGATTTAAAGCTGAACTGAGTATTACGGTCACTGCTCACCAAGCGCAAAAAATTGCCAAATGTGGTAAAATTTGGTGATTTTTATTCCCTTGCCAAATTAATTCACCAAAAGTGATTAATTATCAAACGTGTTGCCAAATGTAGCGATGGAATTTTTTACATGGTTGTTATTCCTGTTTTCTTAATTAGTGTTAGGCTTAGCAATTTGAAATCGGGGAAAACCCCGTTTTTTTATGCCGATTGGCGCCCATTCTGGGTTGCTAATCTAACTAACAGGCTATGTGTATATTCCATTGTTTCGTTTCATCCTCATTCTGCTATTTAAATATGAATAAAATTTTAGGGATAATTTTTTTTCATGTTGTATGTAAATAAGACTGTTTCTGTTTTAGTGAAAATCTTTAAGGAAAAGTTCTTTAGCTATTATATTTATTCCATAAGTCTATATATCAGTACATTTTCACAAAAGGAAATTTTTCTTATCATTTTAAACAAGTGCATAATTTTCAATTAACAGTGTTTCAAAATTAAATTTGCTGAAGCATTAAATATTTAAGTTTTGTCGATATAACAGTTGAAAAAAGTGATAGAGTTGTAATATATTTCCATTGATCAAAAATATGAAAAAGTATTGGAAACTCTCAATAAAAAATATAAAATAATTTCAATTAAAAAAGAATATCATAATTGAGATGGCAAAAAAAAAAGGGCACAGATGCCGTATAATCCAGGATTTCAAATTCTAAATTTTTTTGACGATAAAGAAATGTTCCCAATGGATACGTATTGTGACATGCGCAATGACGTAAATGCTAGGGTTGCCAGAATAGAATTTTCTGTATAATTTTTATAGGTCTCCATATCTATGATGTAATAAAAACCAGGTTGCCAGATACGTAAGAAAATTGGCTAAAAAATCACCAAACTCAGAATTTGGCATCCTGGATAATAAGGCATCTGTGCCAAAAAAAGAAGTGTTTTCTCCTAAAAATTTAAGCCGAGCTGGCAGCCGAATGGTTAGCGCTCTTGCTTTCGGTTCAACAGTTCGTGAGTTCGAATCCCACCTTGGGCATGGATGTTTGTAGTGGTTCGGAATCCATTTTAAACCGTAGGTCCCGGTCTAATTAGCCCTCGTGTGCAAAAAATAACCGTTGAGAGACAAACAAACAAACCAAACCTAAAAATTTAATTTCAATTCTTATATCGAGGCGATAAAACTAATTTGTAATTCCTCGAAAAAGACCCCCTCAAAAAAAATAGCTGAGACAGAAGTTTACACATAATCGCATATGTTTTGAAGAACGGATTAATCAAATCGGGTTCATCATGTCTACATGATTAAAGAGTATTATACTCGGCCAGAAGAAATTAATATAATATTTGAAGTTTATAATATAACTAATTAAGTTCTGACATTATTTATGTTCTTTGATTCCAAACATCAGAAATATTTTTTATAAAGTCATGCAACTTTTAATATTTTCAATTTTGCATAGCTGAAAAATTGAATAATAGAATATCTACAAAGAGATAGAAAAAAGAATTAAATTATATATTAATTATATGGAAGTTGACTATTTATTTAGCACGTAAACTTCATGTGACTAACACAATCAGTCATCAAGCTGAATTTTTTTTCTTTCTACAAAGAATGGTATAAAAATTTTAATATATTTTGCGAGATCTTCCCGTTTTCGTTTTCCCAGACCTTAATAATAAAAAAGCTCAGAGAGAGGAAACTTTTACTACTTATAGAAGTTTTTTCATTTATAACGATATCTTCTTCTTCTTCTTCTTCTTAGAATTGGGTTTGTATGTCATTGGGCACCTCTGCTTTTATCAGCATTTTGTACCATTAACTCCAAACCCAATGCTTCCTAGTTCCATTTGCTCGGGTCACCCACTTTATTAATAAAGTCCGATAACCCTTTAATGGAGTCTAGGTATAACTCTCTAGTATAGATGATGCCTAAAGAAGTTAATCTAGGGAGGGCAAGAGCCTCACATTCATAAATGATATGCTCTGCCGTTTCCCCTTGCGCATGACATTTCCAGCAGATAAGGTCTTGCTGAAACAGTTCCATCTGGTCAGAAAGTCAGACATGCTAGAGATAGCTTCCCAACTTTCACCAGAAGAAGATGGTTTAGAGGTCATTTCTACCTCAAGCGAAGGATTGATAACTGCCCCTTTACAAGATTGCCTCTGAGTTCCCTTGTCTTTTTCAGGAAGGTCTACTTCAGAGGCTTCACCTGCAAATGCAGAAAGGTTTGTTATTACTTGTGTCTTTTCAGCCACAAGATAACAATTAAAAAGCTCAGGTAATATAAGTCCACCCAGCATTGCCTGAGTTACTGGGCAAGGCAAATTACTCTAGAAGTTCGCCAGGCAACTAGAGGCTCCGTTAAGACACCAATACCGCGGTGCCAATTAGCCCTAGGCACGGAACGCATAACACCAGGGTTTACGGGAGCTGGTTCGCGGCCTCTTATTCAATATTCGAGGCTATCCTGTTATTCCTACAGGACTTTCGGCTATCCACCACCTGCCTACGCGCCTGGTGGCTAGCTCAAGCCCCAGAGGGGTACGCATACCCCCTGGTTCCAGGTATAACGATATTACCATATGGATTAAAAAAAAATTATTCATTTTTTTTCTCAGTATAGTCACATATAAGTTATAAATAGATGAGAAAAAATTTTCTTTCATATCTTGATGAAATCGTCTCTTACGCGAGAGCTACCTCCCCCACCCCCACAAGCTATAGAACAAACTCCTCCGTTGAGCACTACAGGAACTCCTGAAGATATTTCTGAACTTATAACTTTAATGAACGAAATAAAATCAATATTTAAAGGAATTCCTATTAAATTATTAATTAAAGAACTCAAGGAAGTTAAATCCCCTATGGATAAACTCTTCAAAATAACCCAGTACTTTCAAGATATAGAATAAATCAACTCCTTAACTTAATGTAACTAAATTAAATTCACTATTAATCTAATAAAATTAATTAAAAATAATAATAACCATAAATATTCAATAATACTACAATAAATTAAAGTAATTTTTAAAATGTTAAAAGAAATAAAATCATAACTCCTAAGAATTCTCTAAGCTCCTCCCACTTAAAGTCTTTAAACCAATGATATGCCATTTCATTTACAGTTATAGCTACTCAATCCATTCCAGCTCAAGACGAGGGTGAGGTCCTACGGACCTTGGTACCTCGAGAAGACGACGCAGTCCAGCCGAAATTGTTCTTGATGAAACTTCTGTTTTCCCGGAAACTGATAAAAAAACAAATTAAAGAAGAACATTTAATGAGAATATACAATGAAAACTTAAACTTCAAATCGGGGGCGGACAGACTTTTCTGCATTGCGTGCTAATTTAATTTTTTGAATCTCGATCTCATATAAAGGCAATTTGACTTAAACAAATATATTTTTATTAATGCGGATCATAAAAATGACCATCAGCAATAAACCCAAATTATTTCGGCGATTCACTAATCGATTGTGGTTCTAACACCCCAGCGTCATCTGTGAAGCAGAATACTGAGCATTAATGAAAGTTGACAAATTAAATGAATGT
This sequence comes from Latrodectus hesperus, assembly GCA_037975125.1. Lineage (NCBI taxonomy): Eukaryota > Metazoa > Arthropoda > Arachnida > Araneae > Theridiidae > Latrodectus > Latrodectus hesperus. Next base: position 35,669,205 of record CM075852.1, on the reverse strand, counting down.
TAAAGAAGATTGACGTCTGTAAATGCAAGATTATTGCAGATAATTAACTCACATCCTCCCCATAAAGTGCTGAAAGATGAAAATGCTAGAAACGGAAACAGCAAAAACAATAGAATGATTTTATACCACTGGTAACTTCAGAATGAAAATTGCAAAAGAACATCATAGTGGCATACCGTAGAACTCCAATTATCCTAACTCCTTCAATCGCTTTCAGAATTTTAGGAAAATAATTTCGTCTGAAGAAGAGAAGGAAAAGTAAAAAGCTTGAGAGATGGAAAGGGAAGGGAGAAGATGAGAATGACTTATCACTTGAGGAATTCAGAAACATTCTTTTGAAAATTCTGGATGTTCAGAAGTTAGTGCTGGAGATGTAGCAGAATGGATTGTAAGTCAGCATTGGATTTCTAATTGCTAATGATGGTCAACATATTGAGAGTGTCGAGGAAAAAAGTGATCTTAATGTCCAAGATGAAACAGGATTATGAGTTAGGGAAGCATTTGCCGGCTTTTAAGTGGATAGAGCATCAGTCCGAGTGTGACCTTATGTAAATTCTCATGGTGAAGGGGGTGTGCGACTTGGCTGCCCGAAAACGAATGAAGGCAGTGAAACAGCTTACTCTGACTAAGATGTTCAACAAGCAATGACTTTCATTTACAACATTGTATGTACACTGTATTAATATTCAGCATTTGTAAGTATCTTAAGACGTAAAAATTGTTGCCTTTTCATTTAGTTAAAGAATAATTTTCTTTAAATATATGTAGTTTTTTCTCCCATTTTCAACATACAATAATTAATTAAAATGAACCATTTTTGGAGAAAAATCCTACTAACCGAATTTTTGACTATCTGATTGGTTCCAGTTTTAGTTTATTCGAATTTCTAGAGTTGTACTGTGTCTAGAACATAATGCAGTACAATTTTTAAAAACAATTGAAGACGTGCAAGTCAAGGATTATATTGTTTCCAAGTCTAGAAATGAAAACATTCTCAAGATTTATAAAATATTATAACATTTGTATTCCTATGTTTACAGCAATTACCTCTCTCATCACATGTGTTTATACAGAACCTAGAAAAGAATGGAAACAATTGAATGGACTGAGCCTACGGTTCTACTTTTCGGAAAATTAAAGAAATGTTGTGTGAAAAATCAACGATACTCCTAAAATCAAAGCATATGTGGTTCTGATTTCCATTAATCTTTTATGGTCTGAATAGATACCTCAAATTACGGCATAGTAATTAATATAAGCTTATTTCAGGTAAACAAAATATAAAATAAACGCACTCTACTTCACATCTAAGTAAAGAATTTTTTTAAAAAAATATACCTATTTCACAGAAAGCGGTACACAAATATTATTAATCATAAAAAAGTTTTCAATCGTTGAAAAAAATAGTTGAAGCAGTTAAAAATAAGGTGTGCGCATGGGCTGTTCCTCCTCTCACAAATATTACTGTGAAAGATTTTATTAGCCAAGCATAAAAAATTTTTTGGCAGATTTTTTTTTACTTTAAAAATAAAAGTATTTTGAATGACACTCTGGTATCGTGATTAAAACATTTTCGATTTGCATGAATTAAAAAACTTTTGAATTTTTTTTCTTTCATTGAACAACGATTTTATAACATTTGCAAATCGTTAATCTTAAGTGCAATCATTTATATAAAATTAAGCAGCCATGGTTTCTTTTGATAAACGTTGTACGAAGCTTTGGGGAGGAACTACTTCGGAAAACATTATTTTGAATTTATTTATTACTTATTTCACTCCGTTCGAAACGCTGTTTTGCACAACAGAATGAGTACTCACGTATGGATAAATAAAAAACTAATAAAACTTGTAACGGGCTTCAAAATTCCTTTTAGTAATGCATTTATTAAAATCGTGATTCTTTTTATCAACATTCTAATGCTTTTCCAATTGATAGCGTAGCGGGAGAACCAAAAAACATATTTGCAGCAGAGGACAAAAGTAATACTTTTTTTCAAAAATCAAAACAATTGTTGTTTTTTTTAAAAAATGAATTGTATTGTGGGAATATAGGAAGAAAGATGGAGTTCCATAGCTGTATAATTTTTTCTTTATTAGCAACAGTTAATTTTTTTTATAAAGGGAAAGGACCTTATGTTTTTATTCTTGAAACAGCTACGTTTTGAAGCGATGTGGCAAAAATAACTTTACAGTGAATTTATTCAGCGTCAATCAAGTAACAATAGTAAAAGTTGTAATTGAATTCTTTTTTTTAAATAAATAAATGAATTTTTTTATCCTATTTTTCAAATCTTTTTATTATTTCAGCAATATTAATTAAAAGAAAATTTTTAATTTTGACGTGAGCAAGGCAGTCTGAAAATTCAAGAGATAGTTTACAAATATAGCAATTTTTAATTTATAGTTCTGTTAATTAATGAAATCTTTAAAAATTTAAATCATCCTAGCCGATTTAAACTAATTATAAAGTGGATGTTTCTCTTGTCTTTTTCATTTTGCTTTTTCTTCTGTTCTATTGTCAAAGTGTTAATGGCTTGAATCAATGGAAAACGGTTTCTCAAACCGATGCTTTGGTCTTTATATAAGAAATCATTTTATTAACAAAAAGTACTTAGACAATATTCTCAGACAATCAATGGTGAATTTCGCCTTGTTTGCTACCGCTCAAAGAATGAGATTTAAAGGCAGGCAGCAAATTCGTCGACAAGTCGGATCTACAATGCTGTTTCAGTACGATGTGATGTAAATGAAACGTTATCTGACGTCATGGATATTTTAAACCAATGAGAATTGTAATAAAATGGCGTACTCGGGATCTCAACTTAACAAAAAAAAAACATTTTATGGTTAAAAAAGAACCCAATATTTAACGCTAGCTGAAGGCCAATATGTTGTTATAAATTACATTCCGTTCTTTAAGCCCGTTTTCAGATCATTCACGTATAAAATTCCAGCGAACATACAGTATGAAAATTTCATTTCTGTACACATAAATATTTTCTATATATTTTTAAATAAAAAAATAGCATTTAGTAAAGAAAAATAATTAATGTTGACTGTAAATCTAAGTTATCTTTCTTAAATTTCTCAGATATTTAAAAAATTAACACGTGAATCAAATTCTATTACACTAAATGAAAAATTATTTGTTGTCAAAAATTATTTGTTATCATATATCAAAAATACGTAGTAATAGAAATCTGAAAATGCGCTATGTTGATATCACTGTACGCTAGATTCAAAAAAGCTAAATGTTTTTCAAGAACTTAAAAACAATTTTAGTAATAAATTATTAGATGCACGTTTTCGTACGTTGAAAAGGAATCATTTAGTTAGATACCAAATGTCAGAATATCTGTTATCAAAATTATATAGAATCATGTTATTATAAAAATGTTTTATTTTTTAATTGAAAACTTAATCATAAACATTAACATAAAAAATTAACTAAGTGCTTTTTATTTATTTTTTAGAGTTTATGTATTTTTCGCATTATAAACATTGATCTCATGTGTATTGTATGTACCACACAACATAATGTTATGAAACAAACTAATGACTCCAAATTTTGAAACAAACACATTTAATTAATAAAGAAACAAAATTTACAAAGGAGTCATATCGGGGTTCGCTAACATCTCTCGCGCTTGCTTCGCGTACAAGTCAGTATCTATTACATAACAAAACACAGCTTCGTCAGACTTTTCGGCACCAACCGTCTCCCTACTCACCCTCCCCCATCAGAGGCTCTTCAAATCTGAAGTTGACGGTGAGACATTACAATAAAGTTAAGAATCGTTTTTATCTATTTCGTAATACAAAATTATTTAGAAAATTTGGATTCAGAAAATTTTTATTTGTTTCTAATATCACAATAAGAATGAGATAGTTTTATTAAGAAAGTTGGAAAAAAAAACTAGAAAAAATATCTTTATTTTTTCTTGGCTGATATTGTATTTAATCAGATATTTTAATATATCTCCAAATTGAAAATGTAAATAACTTTTCCTTATTTTAATGTAAGAAGATTCAAGTAAAATTGTTGATAAAAATTTAAAAAAAATTATCAAATAATTTAAAAAACTATTTATTACACAAAATTATAAATTATCGCACATAAAAAATTAATTAACTATTTTTATTTTGTGCAACATATTACCACAAAGATTTGCTCCTCTATGGTAATTTGTTGCACAGATTTCAGGAATGTTACAGAATCTTTGGATCAATTTTGCAGCACTCGTATAATGACAGGTATTGTTACATATGACTTCATTGAAAAAAATCAATCCAAAATACAAAACAGCTCAAATGTCACAGAAGAATTTTTCTGCTTTTCTCCCCTGTCACTAGCCAATATGTTCCACAACTCATGAAAATTCTTCTCGCAGCAGATGTTTAGATACCTTACAACTATATTCAACTGTTAGATTACCCATATCGCATTGTCAAATGTAAATTAGAGCCACCCTTTTCTGTCACAGACGAATTCTTACACGAATTATAAATCTGTATTAGTTTATTGAATAAAAAGGAAGTCTTTTGATAATCAGAGTGAGTTATATGAATGTTTCAATTAATGAGAAGTAAACAATAAATAAGTTTTAACAGTTTTATTTTAGAATTCTAATCACTACAATTGAGTTAATGACTAGTTTACAATGTTCATCATAAAAGCAATATCAGATGTTTACATAATATATTGAACAGAACAGTTTATCAAAGGTATGTGTACATGAATTTTAAGAAAATTACTACATACCATACATTTTTCTATGTACAAGAGGTTAAAAATTAAGTGAAAAGTTTGTATCTATACAAACTAATTCAAACAGAAAAAGTTGGATAAATTCGAAAAAAAATCCAATGATTTTATATACAAAATAATATGATTATGCATTATACACAACAAACATTTTGATCAAATTATTTTAAGTAATAAAATATTTTCAATATTACAAAAACAGAAAAAAAATTATTGAAAATTAATAAATTTTTGTTAATGTATAAAATTTGATCTCATTTATTTTAAGATTTAAATTAAAGTAAAAAAATTAAAAATATAAGGAATAGTCAATTTTACTACATTATTTTATTGTATTCTAAGCAATTTAATTTAATAAAACTGACATTACAAAAAAATCATTAAAATTTATCAATGAACAAATAAAACAACAGAAAGTAGCACATTCTGATAATATATGTTTTATACATACAGAATTAATTACAAGTGCAAAATGTAAAAGTTAAGTAGATAATTCTTAATATGTAAAAATATTATTTAACATATAAAGATAAAATTTACAAGACGTTTTTCTTGCGATTTTCTTTTTCTTGCCTTTAATAATACATAAAACAATTCTATTTACAAATGACTATATATTTATGAAGTATAAACTCTAATTTATTAATTTGTTATTTTGCGAGTAAACAAAAAAGAGTCATCTATACACATGAAGAAGTGTTAACAATTTGTAAAAAAAAAAAAAAAAAAAAAAAAAACAGAATGTTCTAAAATATACTATAATTTAACTGACACAATTTTAATTCTTATTTATAATTAAACATAGATTAAAGAAAAAATGGTAAAAATAATTAAAATAGTAATTTCTAAAACAATATAAATCTTTTTAATAAGTACAAAACTGAAAATATTCATTCTCGAACTTGACTGTACGACAATCATTATGGATGATAGAATATGACATTATCTATCATCAAATTGAAACATCACTGATCAGATATAGTTTTTTTTAAACAAAATAAAAGTATCACTTAAAAGTTAGTTAAATTTTGATTTATTTCTGCAACATTACAGTGCAAAACATTGCTGAAGATTCTTCAAACATTTTTCAACATACATTCATACAAACTCCAATTTAACAACTTAAAAAACCATCAAACAGCAATTGTTTTATTACCATCCACTCTCACTTTAATAAATATAGTGTCATCTTTGACATAGTTTTTCTTTTTCAATACTTCATGAGATACGAAACGAGGGAAACCAAAACCCAGAGCATCAGGCTCTTTGCTAGGCTGCTGGAAATTCTTCCAAGTGGGGTCTGGCACAAAACTCTCGATGACATTGCAAGCCGTCTCAGGCGTTGGTGACTGATCATAGAGGACGAATGTTACGGTGTGGCTGAAAGGCCAGTGCAAAAGTGCATCATACTCCCCAGGAAGTATCTTGATGTAGACAGACATATGGGTGCCCTCGCCTGTACCATTTCCATTAAGGAAAAGGCTGGCCATCAACTTGTAGCCGTATTGGCTGGTGTAGAATGGTGTGCTGCACAGTTCGTACCCTTCTCTAGCCTCATTGAGACGACGGTTATAGTCAGTTATCTTCCATAGCAGAGTGCCTGATGTGTTGAGAGTCAAGTTGGAAAGGGAAGACCTGAGACTACTGATTTGATGTTGCTGCCTGGAGACCACATTGCATACGAGTAAGAGGTGAGGTTTGCAAGCGTCTTCTAGATGTTGGTCAACTGCCAAACGGGTGCCCTGTGATGAGAAAGCAATTAATTTAATCTCACACCAAAATAACTAAAAAATATCACTCATCATCAATCATAAAATATAAAACTGTTTCTTATAGAAAAATTTTGATTATAAAAAACATTTATTTTAAAAAATAATAATAGCTTGAAAAAGGTTGCTTTGAAAATTTTTGAAATGTGGATGTATGATGACTTTCAAAACTATGATTTAGAAAATTTTTTTATATCATGATATCACAAAGGCAAACTTTTTTAATATTGCTTTGCAATACACAAATATACAAAAGTTTTATTTAAAAAGGACACTCTAAAATGAATCTACATTTTGACAATGATAGTAAGTTTACAGTATTTTTTTAAATATTTTACTTAATCCATTTCTTTTATAATTAAAATTATTTTAGAGGTGACAGGAAATAATTTTTTCGTATGCCAAGATGACACGGAATTAATACTAATCATCCACTTATCTCTAACACTTCATCATATAGATTTTAATTAACCATTTATTTTTCGTATTCACTAATGATTGATAAAGAGTATTTAATCCACTAAACTATATATGGTTGATAGATATTTATTTTTGTTTTAAATAACTGTAAAATATTAATTATATTGGTCATTTATAAAGAAAAGAGTTTGAAAAGAAAATAATTTTCTGTATTCGGAAGATTTATTTTATTTTATATTTTACTTTAGAGTAACTTAACTTCATAAGTTCACAATACAATGTCTGGAATGGATATTCGATTTTTTTAAAATCAAAATTAAATCTATATTTTAGTCTAACTGAGATATGGTAAGAATAAATGTCAATTGAATAAATTTTAACTAACCATCAGCCGTCAGTTATTTATATTTTCTAAAGATCGGTGAAAGTGCGCATAATCACCCAAGGGCTGTAAGCTCATGAAGCACTTTGGTTCCTTCGAGCAAGTGAATTAGATTTAAATTAAATATATCTTTGAGAAATCGCACAGCAATATACAGGGAACAGATTTGTAAAGGTATAAGAAAACAACTTTTTAAAACCAGAAAATTGTTGGTTCATTTTGTGTTGTATAATATCTTATTTACAATTTCAGATGTATAATGTTTAGCTAAAAATACTATTTTTCCAAAGTCGAATTACATTAATAATTATAAGTATACAAATTAATTAAATTAGTTATCACGAACAATCGACAAAATTCCCCTTAAGAAATTACTATGTCTTGTTACAGCTCTAATGATCATAGTATTCATTCCAGATTGTAATGTTAACCAGAATTTAGTAAGATCAGTTCTACAGGCAGTACTTATCACAAAGGATTCTTACTGATGATAAATTAAAATATACCTAATAACCGTTAATGTAAAGAGAGAGTAATAACACTACATAACAGTATTTATAAAAGAAAGAGAAGTAAAATAGATAAATATATATTTTTAACAGGTAAAAATCTAGTGAAAATGAAATCTTAAAAAAAATAATAATAAATTTAAAAAAAATTTCAAACTTGTAATTTTTGAGAAATGATTGAAATAAAACAAAATTTTGCCTTAATTTAATTACTATCGCTCCCTATGATAAGTGCTAAATATTTACTTTGAATTTGCACCCCATATCTTTGAAAGTACACGGTATGGTCAGAGCTGAGCAGTGTTCATTCAAATGAGTCTCTAAGTCTTCTTTGGCAATTTTTACGATGTCACATCGGTTAGGACAGACAACTGGAAGACGAGGACACTTTGCCGTGTGAATCTGGAAAATCAGAAAGCCTCGTTAGCATTTTAATCACACATCATTTCTATGTTAATTTAATGATTAAAGTTGGGGAATAAATAGTCGATTATTAAATAATACATAAATGGTAAGCACATAAAGCCTGAATATAACTTGATGAGTTTTGATAAAAGTTAAATAATATTGCAATTGGTACACTGATAATAATAAATTATATGTGTTATAAGCACATATTTAATGATATATATATATATATATATATATATATATATATATATATATATATATATATATATATATATATATATATATATATATATAATTAACAAAATAGCATTGTCTAGATATTACTCTCATCGGAAAGAGCAAAAGGCTAAATTCATAAAAACTAATTGTCAACAGTTCAGATTGACCAGCTGTTATAGATAACAGCAACACATTTATTTTACAAATAACACACATAAAAAAAATTAATGCAGGAATTTTAATAGAATATTGTGGGTGTCGTTGTACCAGAGTTATTTACTCACGTCCTTTCTGCTTGGCAAACAAGTGCCGTCTGAACGCTGAGCTCAGGCGCAGTTGACGCGCATGCGCCAACACTAATAATTAAAGCATAATTGTATATTAATTGCAATTTATCCCCATTTCTAAAATATTTTTTTCTCGTTTTAATGATATTGAAATGGTTGAAACCTGTTCTATAGCAAATATGCTTTTCAACAAAACGCATAAACAGGGTGAAAAAAAATTATGGCTACCTAGAAAAATACAGCAGAATATTTCAATCAGAGAAAAGAAAAAAAAAATATTGCAGCTAAAATTCATAGACGAAGTTTCACTCGCATGCACAACGCTGTACCTTAAAATAACCATAAACATACCTGTAATGTGTCATAAACGAATTCTTTCTGGCAATATCGGCAAGGAATGAGCCTCTTGGTGCACTCGTGGAGGCGATGATTGTTTTGATGTCTTCGCTGAATTTTTGAGCCGCATTTGTTTTCACAGTAGATTGGTTCCAGTTGACAAGAGCCCACATGATTCTAGGAAAAATAGTACATATCTAAGATAAATTTCGATCAGAAAACAAGATAGAATTATATTATAAAGATTTATAGCTTTTTAAAAAAGCATTCGTTAATTCTAGGAATATACATCAAGACGTTTGGTTTACAAACCAAAGTAAGACAGTAAGAACAGTTGTGATAAATGATTTTAATAGAAGTAATGCTATTAGATTGAATCGACAGCGGTCACTAATCACTCACGGATCAATCAAATTAATTAAAAAACATTCAGATTCAGCCACAGTAAAAAACATATATTACTGCGAAATAACTTTATCGAATGTTCTTTACCTCTAGTGTTTCACCCGTAAAGTCTCTGGCACAATATTCACAGCGAGTTCTTCTTTTTGGACAAGTGTACAAGAGATGATCTTCCATAACAAGTCTTGGTATCATTGCTCCACAATGATTTGTGCAAGGAATGGCATCATATTTACACATGTTTAAATGACCCTGAAAAAAATGGAAATTTATTTTAGTCACCCAAATCAAAAAGTTGGCAATTTTTTTAATAACCATTTCACATTAATTTTAAAACATAAAGGTTAACCAGATTGCCTTATTCCTTAAAAATTCTGCTGCACTACTAAATTATTAATACAGATATTCTACACGTTGTTCTTTACTACTCTTATTCGTTGGTATGTATAATTATTTAAGATCTTCTATTCTCTTCTTTCTTAGCTCTCTCACACGCAAATATCCTATTTCAAACAAAAAGAAGAGGAATCATACAAAATATAAAAAGCATATTTTATTTATGATATTCAATATTTTTATCAATCAAATATTTTTTTATATTATTCGTTCATTTCTGTGTAATCTTGATGTTTCAAATTTATGATAAAAATCGATATTTTTTTACTCAAAATATGCTTAACATCAATACAGATATAATAACTTTATTATATATTAACCCATTTTTATTTTTAGTCAGAATTACTTATTCATACAAATAATTAATGATATTTTTTATTTTTAATGATGACTAATGGGTAAAAAGCAGAAATTTGCTTTGAGGCATTAATATTTAAAACATTTTTGAACTTTTATTTTTTGTTTTACAGAATAATTAGCTTGAATAAATTATAAATATAATTAATAAATATTAATATAATTATAAAACAGGACTTCAGTAATGTCATTAAAGAAAATTCAAATGTTTTGCTGTGCAATGATGACAATTTTTTTTTAACAAATAAGAAGCTGATGTGAAAATTAGTAAAATTTCAAAGGATGTGTATTTTTAACCTATTACTAAATAAATATTACTAAAACATATCGATATAAGTTTCTCTATTGAAATGTACTTCTTTTACTGTCATAATTCATCAAAATTTTGTTGTACGACGATTTTTTTAATTTTAGAAAATTTTATAATGTGGAAAATAATTAATTTATATTTTTATTAATTATTTCCCACATTAATAAAAATTTTTGAAAATAAAAAAATTCAGTAAACTAGTTTAAAAAAATACGAAAATCTTTAAAATAATTAATCATTATTGAAATAACTAAATATGTATATAAACAATTTACAATAATAACTTAATATTCAGAATGAGTTATTTTAGAAAAAGTCGTTTTATATATAACATTTAAAAAGCTATTTATAAAATACTCCTACTATAAAGGGCTAATTATTTTTTTACAATAACAAAAAATAGCACATTTTTATTTGAGCTTAGTATTTATTATATGTAATTGTCAAAACGCAGTTACAATTAAATGCGAAGAAATAAAATTCCAAGTTTCATTAATAAATCATAATTTTAAGAATGAATTACGTATTCATCTCTAATTATAAATTTGAGACAACAGCAAAAGAGAAAAGAAACTGATTATTGCACAACAAAAAAATTATTACAGCAATAAATAAATAAACTCAACAAAGATGACGTGAAGTATAATAAAATAAAAGTACTATCGGACATGAAGGTAAATTAAATTTTTTATTTTACCTTCAGAAAGTTATTTTTATATAGAAATTAAGCTTAGATTTATCAAAACAAAAAGTAAGTTAACAGCAAAAAAGTGTAAATAAAAAATAACTTTCTGAAAGCCTGAAAAAATGACATTCTCGTATTTCCTCTTTTTGTTGGATTCAAAAGCAGCTGCATTCATTAAATGAAAGAGATATCATTTTACGTACTCCTCAAGCTTTTAAAAGATAACATCTCAAGCACACGGTTGCTGATATTTGAAAAGAGTAAGAAACAATAATATAGGGAAACAACTTAAAAAATAATGAATTTACCCCCCACATTCTAGAAGATTTTTTCCCCTCAGTCTGCCAAGACGATCATTTGAAGGAATAAAGTAAAAAATGCGAGGAATTTATACACTATTCATTCTTCTTCTTTTTTTTTTTTTTCCGTTTTAACTCGCGGGCGCCGATTTGGTAATCCTGCAATCTTTATTTTGAGTTATACTTAAAAAATTGAAATAGGATACGGTGGTAAAAAAAAATAGAGATTACTCACAGCATTATCTTAATGGACGTAAATTTAACGCAAAAACGCTTTCAATGAAATATTTGAAGGTTCATATTTCAATAAACAATGTTTCCCTCCCAACTTCCGTGTATAAAATCGAAATGATTTATTTTTCTCGAGATTTTGGTGAATTAAATAGTGTGCTCGTTGTCACTTTGAGTTAAATTAGTTTTAACCATTTATCCATCTAAGAAACATTATGATTCAATGTCAAAAATGCGTCTTATATAAAGTTAACTCTTTTACACTCCTTTCTAAATAAACTAAAAATTATTAAAAGAAATATGTTGCTCGGATTTCATTATTATTACTATAATTAATACTTATTTTTTTAACTAATTAATATTTCCTTAGTTAGATTAAACCTTAAATCGGTGCCATCTATAAAAGGTAAAAGTCAACGAATAAAATCCCATTACTATATGCTTCAAAAATCTGAATCACTGTCAATCTTCAGGGAATCAAGGATAATGCCTGTTCAAACGGCATCAGAGAAGGTATCTCACAAAATCGTATGTACTTTTACCACGACTACAACTAAACGTAACAAAATTTATCATATGAGATATTTTTTAATCAATCGAGCTTCCATAACCTTAATACCTCAATAAGAGAGACTAAAATATCATTTTTAAAACAGTAATGTTTGTTATGGGTAATAATATTTGATTTTAAATATTCTGATATTCAGTTATAGTTATAATGCTGTTACTTATGACACTTGAACAAGCCAAATACACTATGCAGTTGGCTATGCGAATATAAGTCAGTAGAGTTCGTCATTCGTTTAACCAGAGCATCACGACTTTGTTCCAAATGCCTCCGATAGATGGCACCACCAGCCCTTCTTCAATTTTGACACTCAGCTGGAGGTGGAGGAAATTTTCTCCACACCATTGCAAATTATAGTTATAAACACCTTCATTAAATACATATAAATGAATACATATTAGTATTGCCAGAAATTTATTTGAAAAAAATAAATAAATAAAACTACTAGAGTCCTTCTATTGTCTTAGCAAATTTTCCACCGTAAACGCGATATTAGGCAAGGAATATAAAATGGTACAAAGAAACTCATAGGAATTTGCGAAAAATTCTTTTTCGTTGCTTTGAATTTTTATTTTATCAGATTTCATTCATATAAAGCAATTACACACAACCTGGAAGTTTTGAACAGTTGACCTGGAGAAGTTTTATTTAAATTATATATACTTCTCTTCGAAAAAGTTAGCAAATATTTTTATTCCTGTTAGTCTTTTTGAATTTTATTATGTAGTTACATTATTTTATAGAAGCTAGATTTCGTACACTTTTTCAAGAAATGTGTTTCTATAAGCGTATTTTTACCCACCATTTTTAACATTAAAAATATTTTCTTTATTTCATATTCCGATGACTACGGTACCATAATAACGGGTCACTTTTATGACAAGATTATGGTTGTTTCATTCTAAATTAGCCAAAGACTATCGTATTGACAGAAATTATGCATCAGTAGTTAGATTTCTTTTGACTGATGTGATTTTAAAAAAAAAAGTTACCGGTTCAAAAATAAATCTGGCCTTTTGACAATGATTCATAAACTAAATTTGCCTACAGATTCAAGTTAGTAAAAAAAAATAATTATAAAACAAAAGAATTATAGTGCAATAAAACAAACAACTTTCAATGTTTCAGTAATTCTAAAAATGTAGATAAAAACATGAAATACATATTAAATGACAAGATTACAAAATCAAAAGAACTTTGGTGTCACCAAAGTGAAAAAGAGATAATGTATAAAAAAATTGGGAAGACAACATAACACAGTAATCTCAAATTCTTTCGCAACTCGACCATGATGCAATTTCAACACATTTTTATTTTTATCAAAAAAAAGTTTGAAGATTTTTTTCTCACCTGAAGTTTCCTGAGTTCATCTGACCATTTACAGCCGTCTTTGTAATGGATGCAGTAAACAATGGAGCCCATGATGGCCACCTCAGCATCGGGATCCGGGTAGATCTGCCAAAGATAAGGAAATGGCTTTTTAGTGAAGGCGCAGTTAGAAGCTAAAGTAAAGGTTAAATTCATAAAATGGCCATTTGCCTTTGAAAATTGATATTTCCTTTCGGCAAATAGAGAAGCTTTGTGTCAGAAAATAATGTAGCACTTCACATACTTAAGAAATGATTTTCATAGTTTGTTAAGTCTATTAACAAATATAGATACATTAATTAATGTATAAAAAGATAAAATAAATAATTGAACTAAATGTTTTACATTACTTGTTCATAATAGAAATAATATTACTTTATTTTTAAATTGTATTATGTCTGACATATTATGCAACATTCAATTTTGAATATAATAAGGTATAAATAATACCCATTTCATTGTTTTTTTTATTTGTGAACTTTTTTATCAGTTTTGCGCATTATGCATGAATAAATCGCACAACCTTTAAAAAAATATAGATATATTTTTCCGAATTAGAGAAAAAATAAAAAAAAATATGGTTAATTACTTAAACAAATTACAAAAAGAAAACTGCCATGATACATAAGTCATCTCTCATGGAAATGATTTTGATAATTGAATCTTGCATATTAAAGGCATAATACTTATGGTGTATTTTCTCTGTTCGCTTTGATACTGGACTTACAACTCCACTTTTACTCCAAAAATTTCCATAAACACACACTTTCATGGCAACCACAAGCATCAAGTTATTTTTAGAAGAGCATAAAAGGGAAAGATTTTATTTCTCATTTGATTCGTTCCTTGTTAAATAAACTGCGGCTTATATATTTGATTAGAAATATTGCCTAAATAAAACTTGATGTCATTACTGATATTTCTTAGAGTTCAAAATTCACCGAAAACTAATTCTATATCATCTTGAAGAATCATTTCAACTTCTCTAGAGGGATTTTAGATTTACTGTTTACTGCTGCTCTAAAATTTTAAACAGCTTAATATTAGAGAAATATAAGATTTTTTGACATCCACAATCTTTCACCAACTGCCAGGGTTATTTAAAGACAATAAATTGTGTGGCATGAAGGGAACTATATAAGACAATTCGCAAACACATAAATGCGCATATTCAAAAACATGAATCATTCATCAACAAATGAACAATCATTTCGTTTACCAACAATGGCTAAGAACTTCCTACTTGGAAGAGCGTGGCCGAGCTATTATGCCAAGGTGAGCTAAAGGTTAATAAATATATTATTTAAATTGATTTCGCTATATAGAGTCACAAAAGACAACATACAAGGGATTCTGAAAAAAAAAAAAAAAAAAAACTTAGTCAAGAGTGTTTATAAAAGTTAGCCTAGTTTATTGCCACTCAATGAAACTTTTTGTGCACGAGGGTAAAAAAAAAGTTCCCAAGTGAACTTCTAACCACTACAAGCATCTACATCAGAGATGGAAATTGAATCCATAAACTGCTGAATCACACCATTTGATTATCATCTCACCAAAGAAAGAGATGAACATGTTGAAGGCCATGAGCATTTACGATTTTGGAAGAATTACAGTTATATTAAAAGCCACCGGGAGGGTGTATGGCTTCACCCACCCGAGACACAAGTCCGAAATTCAATCCTCGGGTTGGACAAGAACGACTCAGCCTTTCCTCCTTTCAGTGGGTTAACAAAACTAGGTACTAAGCATGCTTGGGAACCAAACCACTGTGGGTTTTGCGTTAGGCTGACCGACCACATAACTGGGACATATGTTTCACATAGCAGGAACCTCGGTCAGGATAATAGATAAGGACAATGTAAGTCTTGCCTCACATATGGGCTGTGGTGCCACAGGATTAGTTTAATTAATTACATTTAGTAAAAAATTATTATTGAATAAATTATAGACAAAAACTATTTTATTTTATTATGAATTTAAAATTTGAAATTCCCAAGAAAAAATATCTAAGGGTTTATAAATCTTAACAAACGTCACACCACCAGATAGTTCTGGCTCTGTAAAATTTAATATTAACGATTATATTTGTAGAGACAGGTAACATAATTTAAATAATATATCTTTGAATATAAACTATAAATCAAATCAAACTTTTTATAAATTTATACAATCCCTCATTACTTATTCGGACAAAAATGTATTCTGAAATTAATAAATATTTTGAATATATCTTTTTTTCAATATAAATAAAAAAATTTATCAGAAGTATTCTATATTAAATATGCAGATTAGCAGACGATTTTCTGAGATCAACTCAACTCCTGAGTTTATACAAGATAAAAAATAACAATAAAAAAATGCAATGTTAAATGAATACAATATTATCATAATATTCAAGATGTCGATTTATAGTGATTATTTTTCAAAATGTTTAGCAGAAAAACGGCAAAATAAATCAGAGTTATAATAATTTTAGAAACTTTTAAGAAAATGAAACAAAAAGTAATAAGCGTGTTAATTAACATAGGCTCTTTAATGCAAATTAGGAAGTAATCAAGAAACACTATTCATTAAAATCATTAATCAATTATTTACCAAGTCTCGTTATTTGATAACTAAACTAACATGAATTCAATAACCTTAGAAGAAATTTATACTCATTCAAATATTTAATAGCTGAACAACCATGCTAACTCATTACGGATTGATTAAAAAAAATCAATTACTAACTTAATTGGTTTTTTTCCCTTTGGGAAGAACAGGTTAATACAATTTTCTCTCCGGAATAATATCTTTTTGAGGTATATAAAGTGTAAAAACAGATAAGAGAAAGATATTAATTGATACACCATTATGACGTGAAAATTTTTTTTCGAAAAAATTTCCTGTTAGTGAAAACAATTATGAAATCAATTATACGAAGCGTTTAGCTTAATTAAATATTTATATTAATATCTTCAAATGTATTATTCTTTTTCTATAAAATGAATAAATATTAGCTCATATTCGATTAATAGTTTTGTAATCATTAAGAATTTATTTATTTGAAATATGAGCAAATTAAATCTACAATAACGAGGATTTTATGATAATTTTCCGAATATTTACCTAAATTTAAACGAATTATGACTATTAAAATAGAGTTTGAATTCATAATTACACGAGTTTGAATAGGGAGAATAATTAATTAATTACAACAGAATATTAAATATACAATTTCTTGAATAATATAAAGAATTATTATTGGTGTTTTTTTAAATATTATATTTCTCCTTTTTTTCAGGAACCTCGTTAGTTATTAAGTATTTTACATTTGATAAGTAATGCTCCAAAAATTTTCAACCAATCCTTTAGGTAAGTGTGAATTTTTTTTTTTTTTAAGATGGTCACATTTCATGCAGCATGCACAAAAATAATAAATACTCGAAAATAAAATCCTTTGAAGAAACTACAAAGTAGAAGAAAATATATTTATAGTAAGAAAATGAAAAGAATATTTTTTAAACAAAATTTAAAAATTCAGTTCTAAAAAATTTAAAATATGTCTAAAAATATTACTGTAGAGAAAATAAGTGAAGCTTTATTATTAATATTTTTACAATCAACTTCTTTATTAGTATAATAGAATATTTACAATATACACACTAAACTTTTAAAATAATGGATATTAGTTAAAAGAAAGTTAGATTAGTTTCCTGAATTTAATTTCTTTATAATTAAATAAAGATAAAAAATTACTAAGAATACTATTTCAAAAACGATGGAAGCATCAACATTTCAATGATTCTAAAAAATTATAATGACGAATGCTATGAAATGAAACATAAGAATCGTAGTTAATAAACCGGAAGTGTTTCTAAGGCGGGAAGGGGAGGTGACCTAGGAAGATAAGTAAAAAAGCCTTTAATTGAATAGAGTTTGTTCTCCTCTATAGAGGCCTCTTCTCAATACCCTACTGCTGGCTATCAAGTCTATTGCTGAACAAAGAAAGGTCCATAGAACATCAGTAAGTTAGAGGATATCCGAAAAGAAGTTCGTTTGCACTGCTCTTCGGAAAACACCCCTCTAAGACATCAGGATGAGAATAAACGGTTCTTTATAGAGCGGATTTTTTGGTGGATGTGTATGTTATGATATCAAAATTTGGCGACGTATATGTTATGATATTATACATATCAAGATTTGGCAGGAAAGTTAGCACGATTAATTAATAGTAAGAACAAATGTATTTCCAAAACATGTTTATATTGAATACAAATAAACAAATAGGTGTGTTTTAATTGAGTAAACTTAATATAAGTGTCTTAACTTTACTCCTGTTAATTCAATTTAAAGTAATTCAAAATTATTTATATGGTGTTATATTACGTTCCTAAGTGTCTGTTTTTGGCAGCAAAAGCTGTTAAATACTATCAAAGGACATAAAACTTTGAAACTAGGTCAAGTGACAAGACAGATACCAAAGCAACAGCAGAGGGAAATTAGACTTTACACATATTTAATGTTTATAAACTTTTTAATATGAGTAGTCAGGTAATGTGCTCATTATTTTGACTATGGACAACGAAGCTTTTTCCCATTAATTACCACTTTTTCAATAAATTTTTCCAGGAAAAGGGAACATTTTTGTCAAAAAATTTCTTAATACGAGTCAAATTTCTATAAAAAAATACTTATGGAATAAATATTCTCAAATAAAATAATTCAAAAGTATTTTTTTTCTATATAAGAAAAAGAAAAGCATCGTCTTTTCATACTAAATTTATTGGTCTCAAAAAAAATCGTCGCAGTAAATTATGCGTTCATTCAATGTTGCCAGTAATAAGAACAGAAAAAAATACAAAATAAAAAAATCATATCGTCTGCTCTTTTCATTACATAGATCCATCAACAACCCCAAAAGAGCATATTTCTCTTCATAAAAGGCAACAATTAATGAGGATATTTATTTCGAAGTAAAAGTGGGCTACATTTTGAGGAAATGAAAGTACATCCGAAAGAAAAAAGAAAAAGAATTCGCATTCGATGGCAGGCAGCAAATTAATTCGTCAGCTGCTAACAAATATGAGAGAACTTCTCACCGAGAGCTGCAGGATACGATCCATCAACAACTTTCCTGCCAGAAAGCTCTAAGCTGATTAAAAAGAATTTTCATTGTAAGGGGAACTATATATTTTGGGAAAGAAACCTCGAAGACAGTTTTCGGTGGAAGAAGATGGTTGAGTGGGAGTTTGAAACGATGTTAAAAAGACATAATATTGATTTTGGTATAGTTACTATACTGTTCGTTTTCTAGAAAAGTGTGATTTATCCAACTGGGAAGGATATTCCGATAATTAAGGGAAAATAAGAGCTCAAAATAGAAGAGAAAATGCAACAATTAAGATTTTCTTTGTATTAATCCACAATTATATGAACTTCAAAATCAAATATTTAATTAATT
This sequence comes from Latrodectus hesperus, assembly GCA_037975125.1. NCBI lineage: Eukaryota > Metazoa > Arthropoda > Arachnida > Araneae > Theridiidae > Latrodectus > Latrodectus hesperus. The sequence continues at coordinate 35,650,046 of CM075852.1, read as the reverse complement.
GTAAATATTTCGCGTAATAAAATTAATTTATTAAAAAAAGCTTCACTAACATTGCACGGAGAAACAAGAAAAAAATTTTTTTGCATTGTTTTTAAGTAAAAATAACAAAGAATATGTTTTGAATTAATAAGTAAGAATATTAACAATTCAATTTTGTAAAATTTTTAAAAAATAATTAATTAATTTTTACGAGTTTGAACTGTCGAACAAGTGTATGAATTTATTTTAATGTTCACCATAATAAGCTTTTTTAACATTTCTAAACTTTAAAATATATATATTTCCTCAAGATAAATTTTGCTATAAATTACAAAATAATGACAATTATTTTAAGTTACCTCAATACTTTTAATAAAAAGTAAATTTAAAAAAAAGTAAAATCGTCTTTATGATTATGGTTTTCACACATAAATATATTTTCAGCATAAAAAATAAGTTTCAGATGAATGCTTTAAATCAGAGCAGAATATTAATTTAATTTTAACAGCTGTTTTAGAATTAAAATGAAATAAATTGTTCTATAATAAAAAAATCCAATGCGCAAAATAATTTTTAAAATAATAACATTCAAACTTTCTAAAATGCCCATGCATAATAACTGAGAAGAAACTAATTTGAATGAAAAATTACCAGAAAACAAAAACTAAATTTGAATAACAAAAAGTTAAATTCAAACATTATTCTTCAACAGCAATTGAATACAGCCACAATATTCATAGTTTGACAATTTACTGTCTGACATAAATTTTAATAATCATTCTCGATTAAATAATAATCTTTACTTATAATCATAGCAAGCTGTGCTGGTTTTTTATATTTTTTTACAATTTTACATAATAAAATAAAATAAGATGTTAGCAAAAGCAGTCTTATAGATTAATTAATTGTTTTCCGTTAAAGAGAACAGAAATTTCCAAAATTACATAGCAATATAATTCCAATTTAAATTTAAAATTAGTTTCATTTCTCAATTACAACATTTTAGAATAGCAGGTGTTACTTTATTTACAATTGAATATGCTAATTTAATCTAAGAATACAAAAAGAAATTATTACCAAAGGTTCAAATTTTAAATTTAGAACTATACTGAAGAAATAAATTGAAATTAAAAACTATAAAACCGTAATCACAAACTGTTTTGAGGACACACTTGTTATTAAAATTCTCATATCGTTTTTCAAATTTTCACATACATTCGTTTCACGAATTACGCTAATCTCCTAAAAATAAATAATTCCATTCATAATAAAAGAAAAAATTCTTCTAATAATTAAACCTTCCAGTAGTACTGCGTAATTATACAAGCATTTCTAGGATTAATGTCAGCAATTTTTCAGTTCACTGCTAATTAAGGTGAAATAGAACGTTAGTTCCAGTTCAAAGAGTAAATATATTCATTTAATGATAAGAGGAAAAAAAGTTGGAAATATAAGAATTTCCGTTTTGACAAAGGAAAAAAAAGCTTCAATCTTTTGATTCTCATTATTATTTAAATAAAACACATGGAAAAAAGTGACTTTAAATTTATCAATGGAAAGCTGTTTACTGAAATTTGGAATATTTTCGAAGGATTTACTGTTAAAGGAGCGAATAAATTCATTCTATCAAACCGTTCTATTATTTAAATAAAGAATAAAAATAACAATCTAAAACTATTTCCTCAACAATCCATTTCGAATAATTGTCCTTCTGCGACAAATACGAATTTTAAATTCGTTTTATATAGCTCTCGAGTCGTAGAATAATTCTAGAATGTACATTTAAATTCCATTCGAAATTCGTACTAATATTTTATTCGGTTTCTTTACATTTAGGAAATCACTTTTTTATTTCGTCACATATACAACAAACTATTCTTTTGTGATTGTTGGATAAATATTTGATTTCCACTTCTATTATAGATGATTGGTTGAAAACAGAATTTATTATAAACATACTGAAAAAATAGAATAAAATAACTCGCGAAAGAATAAACATTAAAAAAAGTATATTCTTCACAAAAATTTTAATAATATTCTAGTGTGTGTGTGTGTTATATTTTTAAATTTCTCACATAATAAAACTAAAAATGTTTTACAAATGATTTCTTAAAAATTAAAAATATCCATATATTTATTATATTTCTTTTAAGTTTCTTTACTTTGCTAATCTATTTGTTATTTTTAATGTTTTATTCTTTAAGTTCATCTCGATTAAATAGACATATATAACATATTAATCTAAATATCACCCTATTAGGATCCTTGTACCATTCTGCTTTTCGGACATTAACAAAACTTGGTATATAAATTATATAAACTATGGAAAAAAGAGAATTTCTGCAATAAGAAAACAGCTCAAATTTTGACCATCAGGAATTCTGGTGCTTAACAAAAAGATCAAAAATCTGACAAAATAATTAAATTTCATACAGTTATAGAATGTACTCAATGTTTGTTTCATTGACATCAATTCAAACCTTTGTAAAACGCATTATCTGTTACATGTTCAATGGTAGCGAAGAATTATACGAGGAATTCCAGAAACATGACGTGTCATTCAGACTTTTAACTCTGCAGTAGTCTTAATGCCTCGGCCACATACGGTTTTTTAAGAATCTGCATTACCAGAAATCAAAGGGATTTAAATCAGGTGAACGAGTCAAATATACAGACAAAGATCTGTAAATGACACGATTTTCATCATAATGAGCACGAAGTATTCTTTGACTTGCCCCTCAGTGTGGGAATTGCTCCATCTTGCATGAAGACAGTGGTTTGCAGAAATTGTTGTTCCTGTAAAGTAAGAATAATGAAATAACTGTCGAAAAACATTCTGTACACTCGTTTACACCGCCATACTTCCTTGCAATCAGCCCAGAGTAGAGATCTACCCATAAAGTGGTAGCTACTAGGTGGGGGTCTTTGTAATTTAGAAGCAAGGATCAAGCAGAAGATCTTCAAAACTTGACCTTCAACCTTCAAAGGTATTATTTCATTTGGAGGGCATTGCAACTACGAATCATCTAACGAATAGCCAATATTGAAAGCGATGTCGTAACCAATCGTTCGACCGCGATCTCTACTGAGCAGCCGTAACAGAGCACATTATAGTGTCTGGAAAAGTGAAAAATAAAAAAAAAAGTTGCAGGATAAAATTAACAGTGAATCCAGACTATGCAATCAAGTAATTAGAATATATTGATTGTTGATGTAAGATACCAGTAGGTGAAGGACCTACACACGCGATAATTTTAATTATTCTCATTCCAAAAATTATTTTTCATTCCATATTTTTTTCAGGTCACTTTTTATAAATACAAAATGAGAGAAAAATAAACAGATAAAGTACATTTTTCACTACAAAAAAATGCGCCTACAGAACTTTAAAAAGCCACGCGTCATCAATGCTCATTTTTCACCAAAAATCAGCAAGCCAACACAAAGGTAATTTCGATGGTCTTGAGTTTGCAACATTTTCACCATGTGGATTTTATACAGATCCCGTTTTATAATTGAATCACCGAATGTTTTGTACTGTCGACCAAAGAATCGCGAGTTTTTTTGACATTGATGGAACACTTACTGAATAACAGTGGGAACTGAAGGTTCTTTTAATCAAAGCAGTAGCAACTTCTTCGGTTGTACCATGCGCAACCATTTTCTGGCTCTGATCACATATCTCTTCACTGGTTTGACTAATTTGCATAAGGAAATGTTTAAAATTAACATTCGATGGCCAAAATTTAGACTATTTTTTTCATTACAGAAATTGTTGCCCTAATATCCACGTATATCGAGTTTCATCAAAGTCCTATTAGCAGAAAGGGTTTCACAAGGGTCTAAATAGTCATTTTAATTATAATCATACTGTACATGGAAAAAGACATAGTTTTGAATGAGTCAGGAGGTAAATCCTTTCATTAACAATTAAAATAAATTATCAATTAACCCATAAAATTATCAACACAAATTAGAGCATATAATCGATTCTTACACCATTAATGTAATATCAGGTTAAGTATTGCGAATCTTTACAATTGTCTTATAAACTTTTTCTTTAACTTATTTCATATCAGCATTTTTATAGTATTACAGATTGAAAAAGAAAAAAATAATTTTTAACAAAATTGTCTTTATAAAAAGAAGAAAAAAAATCAATTTTTCTATCATTAATTTACTTATTGCATTCAAAATCAATGTAAATAAAAAAGTAATACTTCCCCTATTAAGAAAAATATTTTCGGCCGAAGCATTGTTTTCGATATAAAATCTTCAGTGCATTATTTTCTTAAAGTTCGTGTGGCAGAAAAAAAAAAGGTGTTTACATTCGGTGATTTTTAATAAAACTTAATTTCTTTTTTTAAATTTCTAGTAATTTTGACTTAACATAAGTTAATGAAATATGAAAGTAGTACTTAGGTCGTGGAATGCAGCTTTGTATAATGGTCTCTATAAATAATAAATATATTCAATCTTAAAAAATTCAGCCTCAACTATATCTTTTAAACAAATAATACCTTTCGAGTTACGACATGGAAAAATGACGCGTTGGAAATTTTAGTTTGCTTGAAAAGAAATTTAGAAAAATGTTGTCAGTGGATAGATTTACTGAATAAAACACAATGAAAATAATTTAGCACTCAAAATTTTTTTTCTTAGCATAAAAACCATTTAATTATAAAAAGTTAAAACTTTTAAAAGAAACAAATTTCAAATCAAATTATTTCTCAAACTACTGCCGTTTACTTCTTTAGAAGAAAAAAAAATGTATTTTTTAAACAATTTTTCAACTGAAGAATTTTGGAAATTGTCTACAAAATAAATATAGAAAAAATAAGTGAAAAAATGAAAATTTTATGAAATAATGAAGAAAGTGATGTACGAATTCACTCTTTCGAATAATGCTACGTTAGCAGTTTTCAAACTTGATTAATATTTCGCAGAAAAAATAATAAACATCGTAAAATTAAAAAAAGAACATAAGAACTTTAAAAGAATGAAATGAAATCTCTGGTCTTATGAAATAAAATTACAAGTTTAAAAAAACGAAATAAAAATTCATAAAAAGATAATTACTTTTACTTCCCAGAAACAGTTAAAAACGTACTACATTCAAAAACATAAAGCACCCGTGGTATTGCGCACAAGTTAATTTAATTATTTTATTAATCTAAAAAAGAAGAAAATAAATATATTTTTTTAAAGTTTTCATTGCAAAAACTTACTTTTACATCAGTCAAAAAATAACTAGGAATGTAATCATTTATTATTTTAAAATATATAGAAAAAAAAAGTTAAACTATCGAAGAAAATATACAAAAAAGCGAAATATTAGTTTAGACATATTTGTTAATTTTTATAAATAATCCAAAACGGATCAGGTTTTATATTAAATAGTTCAAAAAACGAAACTAAGATCGAAAACAAGTCCTTATTTTAAAATCATGTCTAAATACAAGTGATATAGCAGGAAGGTAAATAATTCGATTCTTGTTTGAAAACAAAGATTGCAATGTTGGCAAGCGGCTAATATATGTTAGATAAATACGATGTAATATCGCTCTACTCAGAATAGCAACTTAAGGTGGCGTTCTCATCGCTCTTAAAACCTTTTCTATTATAATCCAGATCATACTGCCAGTTTATGTGATGTAAGACATTAAATACTAGTTTAGAAATAAATACTAAGACAAAAATATATTTAAGTAATATTTCTTATTCAAAACGTGTCTTTGAAAATTATCGCGTATGTCCTTTAAGATATTACTGATTTATTTAGTCATTTAAATACAAAATTGTAAAAAAGTATCGTTCAAATTAATTTTAGAAGTGAAGTAAACATCTGTATCTGAATAATATTCCATCCGAGAAGTGAAAAGGAAATATTATCAAATTCAAATTTCTATAACTATTTTACATTTTGTTAAAGTTATTACAAGAATGGAATCAAATTACTTTGTATAATATATTTTTCATTTATGACATTTTAACTACTTCATTATGAAGCAAATATATATAAATTTCCAAAATATTGTGTCTATATATACGTATATAGTATTGTCCCCCTATTCTATTGAATTAAATATTATCGATTAACAAATATTAAACAATAATATAAAATGTTTGTGTTCATTATGTAATTCAAGAGAAAAAAAATCGATGCAGTCACCAAGAATAATTTTGATCGCGAATAGCAATTTTGGTTTAGGCTATAAAAATGAATTTTAATAGAGAAACATTCATATCAATTATAAAAATAAAACGATCATTTGTCATTGCTCGTTTAATTTAATCTGACTTAAATAATTTCAACGATTTGAATACTTTTTTCGATTCGTTATCAATAAAATAATTCAATCGCGAATAGCTGTTAGCATGGGTTTTTAGTACATCATTCAACAAATGGATTCCAAAATGACCTTCAGTTTAAAGAGAATGAATATCTTTTTTCATGAATATTATTTTTAATACTGTACACCGATATCATATCTTTATTTTACGCGTGTTATAATACCCGCTTTATTAATGTTTCAAAATAACAAGATATAAATATATCAGAAATAAAATAAAGAAAAATAAATAAAATGGAATAATTTCTACAAAGATTTTACATTTCAGAGACAACCAAGAAAATAATACTTATTTACAAAATATATAATAGATAATTTATGTGATATTTAAATTGAATTAAAATGTTTCTAGATAGTACACATATAACAAGTTCTCTCTCTCTCTAATAGCTATATAATTCTTTTTATAAAACTTTTTAAAGTAAATTAATAACAGTTATATTTTTTTGACTTGTTCTTAAAGAATAATATTACAATTATTTAAATTTTTAAACGAAACAAGATATCTTCTGCATTAAATTTCTTATAGAAGTAATACGTTTAATTGTTTTTCAATGCATTTCTAATGTGAGGGAAATCAAAACTCAGAGATTTTTTTCTAGTATTGCTGTAGTATTTATATAGCAATTACTTATCATATATCGTAAAAGTAACAAAACAGATTCTATTACCATTCTCTAAAAATGTTATTCTTACAATATTTTCACGTCAAACGTTAATTTTGACAGTATTTTAGAAATACGCATGCAGTTTGAAAACTCTCTTAATTTTTTCCTTATTAAAAATGTCTTAAACTTCTTAAAATTGGCGAAACGTTAAATAATTTTTATTGTATAAAAAAAATTCTACACGCTAAAAAAAAAACTCTTTATATTGTTGGTAAGATTTGCCGTACATTTTTATTCTACAACAAGCTTTAAGTTTTAATTAAATACGCGCAAAAAAGAATAAATATTTTTTGTCCATAATTTTTTTGTTTCATATATTAATCCTTTATATCAACGCTGTTTAACGAGTTGAAAACACGTTGCTTACCTTGTTTCCGCACCGCATTGTCGAGCCACCCCTTCCGGAACTCCTAAATCCACATTCCCCCCAGCAGGGGTTGGCGCTTCTCCCGGTGCTCCACGGAGCCTCCATTGGGAGCGTCGGCTCCTCCGCCTCCCGCACCGACTGCTTCAAACCCGTGGTTTTCACGGCAGAGCTTCCCTTCGGTACTCCCCGGCACACTTCGCTCGCAGAAAACAGACGATAAAGTGTTCCCTCATCGTCTGCCTCCGCATCTTCCTTCTCCGGATAGCGAGGGGCGGACGGGGGGAACGGAGAAGAGCCGTGCGTCGCATCCTCCCACGAGACATCTATTCCCCTTCCCCCCAGTCTCGCTCGTGCGCTTGACAGTTTTTTGTTGGATGATGACGCACAGCGCGGATGAGGGAATATAACAAGTTGTTCGATTTATTTAATCTGTTCCATGTGATTAATTCGCTACAATGTGAAGAAAGAGCTCCGAATCGTCTGAGAAAATGTGTATTGGATTTTCTAGGTGAAAATGTTCCAACAGAAAAACGTTATTTAGCTTAAAGGAACCTTTAAAAATAAAAGGCCATACTATAAATTTAATTAAGACAGAAATTGTTGACTTCATTATTTTTATTCATATTAAGGATTTCGTTTTATTTTATTTATTTGAGTGTCATTTACATCAACACCAGTCTTAGATAATAAAATTAAGAATAAGATGGTGTTACACTAAAAGTATAAAAATAAATAAATAAAATAAAAATATTTTTTTTAAATTCTTAATGCCTGCAAGATTACTATAACATTATAAAGTTAGCTTTTTCGATTTGGCTGTGTATAAAATATTTATGTTAATATAATAAACACAGGATAGTCAAAAATTCATGGCCAAATGTTTGAATAATTCATTTACACAGATGAAAAGAATTGTTTCAATGATGATACAAATGAAAAAAAAGTATTATTTTAAGCTTTGATTAAGAGCCCAACATTCCCAAAAAGTTGATTGTTTTCTTCAGTGAGAAGCGGCCTACATTTGATATCAGCCACCCTTGACCAGTGGTTGATAAACAGTGCATTTCTTAAGGAGCTGATTGCTTGGGTACTTTCCAGGTTTTTTCTTTTGCGACAAGTTAATACGGCCCGTTATTAACACAAATGAAGACAATGAGTTATAGCTGGTAAAAGTTTTAGAATAATTTAAAGATACCCACTAAAGAAGTATTTGCCTCTTTTAAATCGATTTCTGTTTAATCTAGTTCTTCCCTGTTTTAGTTTATTGGATTATACGTTCTCCCTTCCTTTAACACTTTTATTATGAATTATTTTTTTATGGACTAAAACAACATAGTATATGTGTTGTTTCTGTTATCACCGAAAATGTATTATATTATTGAATAACTAAGTCGGATAAAAAAACGATGTTTTCTACAAATGTAGATAAGGGAGATATTCAAATATACTTGTGTACACCTAAGAACAGAATCTATAAAATCAGCATTAAAAACTGTAAAATGTTGTCATTGAAATAATTTATATTCAACGAATTATTCGAACAATTAAATTTTAAATATTTTTCAAATTTAATTAAGAAACACAATGGTTATTAAAATCAAAAATTCATATAGTAACAGATTTTGCAGAAAATTAAGTTTTTTTTATATTAAACAATAGCACACTCACATTATGAAGAGGGAAGAGTCAGTATTTAAATATATTCTGATTTAAAATCACACATTCAAAGTAAACGAATTAAAGAAAAAGAGGAGATATTAATTTATTAAATGAAACAAATCTTTCCAGCTCTTAATTTTATCACACAAAAACTTGACATTCAATTCAAATCGATGATTGATAAGTATTAGAGGAAATATATATTATAAATATTATAAAACATAGCATATTGTGTGAACTCTATTTATCTTATTTATCAATTTATAAAATTTGAAGTATACGTGAAAAAAAATCTGTTACGTCATCTACCATATGACAGTCAACACAAAATAAGTTTATCACATTTCTTTTTAACGACAAATTTGTATTAAAAATTTTATGTAAATTTTTTTTACTTGAAATTAAATTTCACTATTAAAAAATTTTTTTTAACTATTATTGCAATTAATGAAAATAAAAATTATGCAAAAGTAATTTTTTCTCATAAACCATCTTTCTTAAATTGCTTGCAGGAAAAAATTTAAAAATAAGGCACTGAAAACGATTTTTTCTCCATTCTTTTATCTCATTAAAATCGCTGGCAATAAAATAAATTTTCTACTTTATTTTTTATTGCCTGTAAATTTCTCTTCCTCTAGATGAATAAGTATGAAATGTTTTACCATTATAATTACAAATATCTTTTAAAAAACATTACATTTCTCTGAAGAAGAAGGAGAAAAAATAGTTTTTCCCTACGATTTTTTTTTTTTACTTTTTTTAATTTATTTTATTTTTGTTATAAATAAATAACATTGCAACGCAGGGAAGGCATAAATCTATCACTAAAGAATGTGTGATCTGTAAATTTCGTGCTACTGACAGATATTTCCATCAAAGTGATGAAAAATTTAATTGGAAGTCGTAGCAATTGATTAAAGACCACATACGGACGTAAATATTTGGATGTTCTTTTCAAAAATTATTATGAACAAAAAATAAAAATGTATTTTAAAAGCTTGTGTTAGGTTTTGTTTACCTTTTGCAATTCACCATCTAATAACTTGACAAAAATAGTTTGAAATTGATGACTTTCATTTATATATATAATTGTATCTTTTGTGTATTAAAATTAAGTTCTTTTTACATAAAATAATTATATAAAAATATAAAACTCGTCTTCTACTTTGAAACAAACCCATTAATAACATAACTCATTATTATAATACTCTATGATTTAAGACTTTTAATCATTATCCGAAAGCAATCATTTAAATTTATTTATAAATTGCTTAAAAATTAAACATCTGGATTATATTTTAAGTGTCATACAGATATTAGAAACGATAGTCATTTAAAAGTTTCTATTTTAAAGGCCATAATGATTCAAGCATTTTTATACATCATTTAAGTTATCACTTAAAGGAAAATATACATCAAATAACAATTTTCATTAAAAAAATTTATAGTTATTCAAAATTTAAATTTCCTTAATTAAATTTAAAACAATTCATTTAGAGGATACAAAAATCAATTAATAATATAAAATATATAAATTTCATATGATTATGATTTCAAGGAATAAAAACGTTTTTGTAATTGATTATTTTTTTATTCTTAACTAATACGGTAAATTAGAACTCTAATTAAAAATAGCTAAGAGTTTCAATTTTGATGATGAATTATTTTTATCGTATGATTAACCAAGAGAATATCCAATTTCCTAATACAGTATTAGTTTAATAAGAGTACAGATAGTCATTTTATAATAAAAACAAAAGTAAACAGGATTGATTGAGAAAACTATATATCCGCTTCACTTACAGAATTTAACAATTAAAAGTAAAAGAAGATAAAAAAAATTGCAGAGATTTATATTAAAGTTTTTATGCTTCCAATACAAGAAGCAGTGATAACACTGCATTGTATTTTAACACAATTCGTAATAAAAACGAATCATTACATTTATAACAAAATTTTGTTTCATTTGGTATCTATTTTTCATCCACTGGAACATATAAATTAACAAAATCGCCAATGACGTGATAAATAAAGTGTACCAAGTGCACAGTTTATGAATTTGTTTCTAAATAAAGAAAGAATGGACATTATGGGTTCGCTTATCTTCACCCAGCCCGAAACAAACTTTATCTTCTGGGGGGGGGCGAAATCGTTCGGCCAAACCAAACGAACAAAGAAAGCTTCTGAGGTCAGAACCGCTCGATTATATCTTTCTTTGCTCAATCAGTCAACTTCTGTATACAATATATAACAGCAAAGCAAGTAAGACTGGTGGGGTTTGCAGGAAGTCGCATGAGTCCTGTTGCCAACCCCGTGTTCGAGCGCCTAAAAATAAATGGTAAAATCCAGCGAGGAGAACGAGCCCAGCTGTTCGGCTCGAAGGACATAGGGTTTACTTTTCCCCAAAGCGCCCCAAATTACAGCGCCTTCAGAACCAGAGACAGGGAATAAACGATCTCGGCAGTATATTTGACAATAGCAAATTAGGAATGTTCCCTACTATCTAATCCAGGTGGGGACATTTGGTTGTGTTTTTGGAGGCATTTTCTTTCAACTGGAAACATTATTGACATTGAAAATATAGAAACTAAACGTAGACATCTGAATTATTATCGGAAATCTGGAATATTTGTTATTCACATTTTCGGATTATTATTATTATTTTAAATATTGTAAATATCAGTTATGAAGCAAAAATCATTTATGAATGCTCTTCGATTTAAATTTAAAATACATTTTTTTTTTAAAAAATACAAAAATCTAACAGCAATTCGATTCTATTATATTAACATGAAAAAAAAATTATAAATTCAGCAAATAGAATTTTTTGAAATAGACAATTATTTATATATTGTTTTAATATTTTTTAACACATAAAACAATTAAATAAACACATACACACACTGAAAAAAGGTTTACATATTACACGAAAAATAAAAGACTCCACCTTAAAAAAAATGTTTTGAGAAAGCAATAGAAAGGTGGCTTAATATCATGAAACCATTCTTCAAAATATAAGATTACAGGTTCAATCCCAATCATTGACGGAGGACAATGTAAGTTGTGTTTCTACTGTTGTTGCACTTCTGTTGGGGAAATTTTCGAATTTCATCCTTGGATTTAAATGCCTCAGGATGAATAAAAATTCCTGAATAAAATCTATTATGTCTGGAAAGCTTTATAATAATTTTCAGCAATTACGTCATCCATTACAAGGTATTAAAGAAAAAGAAAAATATTATAATCAATTTCCGGTAAATAATTAATTTATTATATATTATAATTACCGCTATTTATATAGAAATAAATAAAGAATATTATAATCGAAATACAAAACTAAACAGAGATTTAACTGGTATGTTATTTCTAAGAACTGTTACAATATATTGAAATTCAAATTCTTAGAGCGCAGCAATTAAATATTAAGATCGAAGAAATATTAAGATTCAAGCAGAACTTTCAAATCGAATCTACAGCAGCGATCAACGTTGACAACAAGATAGAGCAACTCCTCTCAATTAAACAGAGCCGAGGCAGTAGCATGTGGATCCAGTTGAGTGGTGGAAATAAAACACGATGGGGAAAAAAAAACACTCCCTAACAGTAAAAGAAACATCACTAGCAACTCATACATAATGGAAACCGCACACTATTATGAAACTCTGACTCAACCCCACAACAGATGTGAAGATTCAGTTCAACTATCTCCACCCCCTTCTACTTCTTTTTTTCCCCTTTTGAAACTGAAAACCCTTTCAGTACAGTTTATATTTTTTCCCTCCCGATTTACAATTCTGAAAAATAGTAGTAATATTCTTATTATTTTTTTTAAACGAAACGAAAAAAAATGGTAATTCTCAAGTTCGAAAAATGAATGAAGACCATTATGTGAATGATAAACTTGATTCTGTCTGTTTTCGATATAGAATTCCCTTGGCGATGTTTATCGTTTGACAATAACTTGCGTTTATTATGAGGGAGGAAAGACTATTTACAGCATTTTCAAAAATAACAAAAATTGTAAAACGCCATAAAAGTTCTTTACAACCTTATTTACAATATCGCCGTCATTCTTATAAAGGTAGTAATATTATAAGAGTCAAATTCATCATATAAAGAAGAACAAAAAATAAGATTGAAAATTTATCATCAACATGTATATGATATGATTCTCGAATCTAATAAATATTAATATTTGAAATAGAAAGCAAATTCAATTTAACCAAAGCAAAAATTTAATATATGTTAGCTATTATTGAAATTATTTATATTAAACTTTTGACTTCAAGTGTTCATTTATCAAGATCAGAACAAAATTTATGAAAATTGTATTATTTAACTTTTAAAATTAATTTCTTTCAGACTTATTAAATATTGAACGAATGTTATAAATTAAATGATGAATTGGAAATTATTTAATTTTTAAATCGAGCCGGAAAATACCCTTAAAAACGATTGTTGTTGTCATGGGACAGCTAGGCTGGTATTATCTGGTGAGCTGTTCAACTTCTCCAACTGAACCATACTTTGGTGTGGAGTCCAATTCCCTCAGAACACACTTCCATAGGTACCGGCATATAGGATATATACAAAGACAGAGAGAGAAAGTACAACCATGCCCGAGCTGGGACTCGAACCCAGAACCTCCCTATCCGCAGTCAGGCACTCTGACCACAAGACAAGATGAGCGGCATAAGAACGATTAATATAATCAATCATTCTTCAATTTACGATCCACAAGAATCACATATTCTGTTTAACCACCTTTTATGTTTATTTTTAAGTATTATTCTAAGTATAAATTGCTAGCATGAAAATTTGTCCAGTGACCTTGAAAATACATATATATTCTTATCAAAACACACTGTTTATCTGCTGAAGCCTATTTATTATGGGCTCATAATTATTTTTGTAAACCAATGATATCATCCCTTCATAACAGAATTTTAATTAGAAATGATTAGGGTCTGAAATCTTTGTAATGGCAGAGTTTCACATTCAAAAATAACATTTTCCGACTAGATAGACAACTTTTTTACCCAGTATTATTCAATCATTTAACGTGGCCTCCACAGGAAGGAGACCCTGTAATCCAATTAATGACTCTTACATCCGTGACAGTAAATCACTTTAGAGCTAATTTCCTACTGGGAAATATTAAACTTCGTATTACGTCATTGCTAAAGGGGTTCAATCGCTAATGCATTTGTCAGAAGTACACAGCTAAATTAGACTGTTTAAATTAAGATAGTCATTTAACCAAACGTTAGAAATATTTCACAAGAAAAGAATTTATATAAAGAACTGTACAGAATCGGTGGTTCTTAAATCTTTTTTGAACGATAAGAATTTTTATTTCACCAGTTTATCTTTATCGCCATTAATGAAATTAAGGAAAAAAATATCCCAACTATGAAGTTTCCATCAATTGACTAATTACAAAAATAGTTAAACAAAAATATTTGGAATCAAAATAATAAACTAAACATAATAAAGGGTGAAGTATCATAAAAATCACTAATTATAAGAATTAAACAAAATATTAAAATACACACTACAAATCTTGATAATTTTAGAAAATACTTGATAAAATAAAGCAGAATATTTAAATGTAGATAGTAGAAGCAGCTTATATTGAATTAAGTAAAAAGTATTTCATTAATGATGAAACATAATTTACAATGAAAGGATTTTCTAAACAATATAAACAATGGAATATAATTTGCAGAAAATCACCGTACATTATTAAATCATATATTATTAAAATGATCAAAATAAATCAACAAAGTATGAATACAATACGCTGATTAGAAATATAGAAATGGTAAATAAAATGATTAAATAGCAGACAGGCTTCTTTATTATTAAAAATCAGCATAGCATCAAACAAAAAATACCATAAGGGATTATTGATAGAAAAATAATATAACTTCACATAAAAATAAAAACATTTTTCGTTAATTCAGGCTAATTAAGTTTTTTTTTAATTACTAGGAAATCTTTCACATTATTAAAATAAACTTATATGATTACTAGTTTTGTATATTCCATTTTCTACAGCCTGTTTTTTAGTTTAGTATTTGTCTTGTTTTGGAAACAATACATTAATTAAATATTTTTTCATTTTCGAAATTGCGAAAATTAAATTAAAAAAATTATAAATGCTTTTAAAAATTAATAATAACTGCATTAAAATGTTTCATAGAACCGGTTTTAAAATTGACGTTATGATTATATTTTTACAAAATAAGTAGCAGAAAAATTCCAATATTATGTTGAATGTAATAAACAGATTAAATTCGAATACAATTAAACGATAGCTACATATTAAATGTAAGCAATAGTTGTCATAAATGTTACATTTTTAAAATTTCACATTGTGAGATTACAAGTTAGATGGAGAAAAGTCAAAGATTGAACTGAAGTGAAATATGTATTGCAAGAATATAAGTAGATTTCTGGAGTTAATACTCTGACGAATTCCATAATGCATGAAATCCAAATACGGATTTCAGGAAGCAAACGACATTAATAATGCGATTGGTTTCACCAAGACGGAAGAGGATTATGTGATTTTTCCATTAATTAACTTTACGGTTTTGGCAACAGATAAACGCGAGAGTCATTTATCAGAAAGGAGGAAAAATGTCTCCATATTAGTTTTTCTCAGCTGTTTGAAGAAGTGGTGTTTTTATTTATGGATGCGTGGAGATTTTCTTTTCATTTATTATTTCTTGTCTTTGAAGATAAAAAAAAGCGATAATTCTAACAGCCACAAGAAAAATTACTTTTTCCGAACATCTGTTATCTCAACAAACACACAGTTGCAATTTATATCAGTGATATATCGATAAATCTAGCTCCCTTGCAAACGACAGAGAGAGAAATAATACAGACGATTTTGGTTACTTCCAATGATTGGACAGAGTGAAATGACGTCATCGAGTGTTTCACTTTTAAAATCATATTCAAGATGAAGACAAATAAGCTGTCATAAATGGTAATAAAGATTTCTCATCTAGAAGGGAAATGAAATTTTCGGGAAAATATTTTATTTATTTTATGAAAATGAGTTTCTTAGGCTTAAGAATGAAAGATATTTCAATAGAAATATAAAAACAAATCTATAAATGTAATTAGCAGGAAAAAAAATCATTTCTCTTACAAACATCTGGATTTATCATCAATTCTATATTCAAAATAAAACTTAAAAGCGAAAAAAGATAAAAAAAACATTTTATTTAAAATATTTTAAATATGCTGAATTTATTTGGTTAATAAAATGAAAATAAAAGAAAGTAAAATTATAGAAGAGATACTGATGGATTATGATATCGATTTTCCATCATTCTTAATACATTTTCTGTTCAATTTTCGAGTTTTCAAATAATTTTTCACTTGAATAACATTATATAAGAGTTGAAATTGGCATTTTCTGACAATTTGTCTTCAATGTAAATTTTTTCTTCGCAAGAGAGCCGATTAAAAATTGGTGATGGTTGAGAATGATACACAAAATCGTATTAACTGGTCAAGGGAATTATTTGTTCGGAAGTGAAAAAGAGATCATTGCGAAAAAACAAGTAGTAGAAGAGTGATATAAAATGGAATGCACACAAAAGGATAAGGAAACTCCTTTAAGCAGATAACATAGTTTGTCTTCCCCAAAAAAGATAAGATAAAAAAATCAGTTGTGATAAAAAGGATTTTATTGCCATGAGACTCCTCTGAGTTAAAGACCAGAGGAAAATGCATCGTTAGAAATGTATGAATCACAGTAGATTTAATGGTGCATAGAAAAAGTGAGGCTGTTGAAGTTTAACAAGTCAACATAGAAAGAGGAAAATATTGGCGATAGATAACTAGCGATGTATCTTTTCACAAACGGACAAAAGTCGATTTTATTCCAATTTAAGATCTGTAACTTAGATATTTAGCATCAGATACTAAAGAGTTTCCCACAACTGAAGCAGTTGAATTAATTTGAAGTTAACTTGATAATTCGAATACCGTCCCTTAAAATTGAACTTTCCATCTTGACCTTGCATGGCGATACAAAAACATTTCGCTTTATAAAAATCCAAGCATTATTAAAATAAAAATATCATTGTAAGTATGAAAAATTATTAACCTATAAATAAGAAACATGACAGTCCTTTATTTTAAAATTTATAAGAGTTCGTTTTTCTTTTTATCTTCAACGGCATTATTATCAACATGAAATAGCATTATTTTGTATCAATTATATAACAATCATGCAAGATAAAATAATAATTTCCTCTTTATTAATTTCTTAGGGACATTTTATAGGCTAAATAAAGCAAATTAAGTGCAATAACAATTCGACCATACCTAAATAAATTATTTAAGTTAAATATTCATTAATTATTATTATTATAAGCGGTTTTCTAGCTAAATTTTTCTTTTAATGATAAGAGAAATATCATAAATTTTGGAAATTTTAATATTGGTGGTCTTATCGCTTACTTCACATTTATACGGCAGTATTACCAAGTTGCATGCGCCCAAGCATTTGGGCTTTATTAACTATAAGTCAACAATAATAGCCATATAGGTCTCAAAGGATGGTATTCTGACTACATATCAAAGGT
This sequence comes from Latrodectus hesperus, assembly GCA_037975125.1. NCBI lineage: Eukaryota > Metazoa > Arthropoda > Arachnida > Araneae > Theridiidae > Latrodectus > Latrodectus hesperus. The sequence goes on along the minus strand of CM075852.1, from coordinate 35,632,408 downwards.
TGGGTGAGATCAATGGTGGAAGAAACCTACTCAAGCTAATCCATCACCACGACAAAGCTCTATCCGCCCACTCCACTTAAAGTAGCAATCAGTAAAGAATTCAGGTATCCGAAAAGGAGTGAAAAAGGAATTCTTCCTCTCTTTTTCTTCAGGTGGCTGCTGAAAGAGAACAAGGGCAAGAGAATGAAGAAGATAAAAGGACACCTTTTCGAACAATTCAGGAACCAGGCAGATGTGTGCTGGGGATGGGTTGTTCGAGCACCGGCAAAGTCAGAGCCCATCCCCCTCTGGAAGGGGGAAAGAAAGATTAAATGCTCCTCTGTGTGGGAGAGGACTGAAAAAAAAGTCGCGAACTCTCAATCGATTTCGGCATTTCCTTCCTTTCTAGCGAGTTCTATAAACTCTGAGGAATGTAAAATTCAGAAGTTCTTAATGCGAAGATGGAGTTCAACGCTTTTATGATAATTTATTAATAAATCATCACTTCAAAATTCATGATTTCTTTAACAAAAAAATAAAGAAAATCAAATAAAAAATAATAAGAAGAAAAGGGAACTATAATTAACGAAATAAACTGTATTTAGAATCACAAATTTATAAGCAGTTCCTTATTCACTATTATTATACTCGATTCATTCGTAAAAATTCATAATTAAATGCATTTCTGAAAATTTTTTAAATCATTATTGTAATGATAATTTCTCGAAAATATATACTACTAATATTAATCACATATGTAATTATTATTTTTTAAGACAGTAAATATTTCCTCAGTAAAAAGTATGTATATATTTATTTATTAATTTTAAAAATAATTCATATTTTCTCTTACCTTTGCGTAATCTAACGGTAAATTATCCTCCGGACAAGTAAACACACCTTCGCTGCAAAGAAAAAATTACATATATATAATCAATTAAATATTAATAAGGTAAATGAAAACAAATTAGATTTAACGTAAAACAAAACTCCCGCACATTTTGTAATCCTTGAAATTGTAATACGCAACTTTTAATCTACTACTATGTTTTTTTGCCATTAAACAAGTGATTAAATTCTTTGAAAACAATTATTATTTTTTAAAAAATGATTTTTATTTCCTTTAACTATGGTTACAGTAAAAAATAAATCCCGACTCTTTGTTACACAATTAATTTAATTTCGTTATATTAATAAACGCTTTCCTATTGCACAAAATTAAGTAATTGGGTATTTATTGTTTTTAAGACAGTTAAAAACAACTGTTCTGCATTTAAATATAATTAAATTACGTATGGAGTAAATCGTGCAGAAAAACTTGTTACAACTTGCACAGCAGTGAAAATCTATATATATGCTATCAGCTGTTAATCCATCTAATCGGTAGTATAGAACTAGTTTCAGAGGTCACCTTCCCTTTTCAGTAAATACAGAGATATAAGGGGTGTTTGGGGCTGGGGGAGGTTGCATGTTTTGCCCTGCAGCTGCGATAATCATTTATTTATTTATTTATTTTTGCTTGACAAAGGACCAAAACAAAGGGGAACACAAATAAATAGGTTGATGTATGACTTTTTTGTACTACTGTGCACCAATAAGATTTCAGAAATTTTTATTAAAATATAATATTTCGTTTCTGTCATATAAATTATTTCCTTGCACTATATATCATTTTGTATTTATCATAAATAAAATAAAAGATAATATTTTTTTTTGCTAATGTCTATTATTATCGCAAAATTAATGAAAACACAAAAGTAAATAAAAAATCTTCTAAGTCATAGAAATATATCTTATTTATAAAAGTAAAAATTTCTTATGCCTTTTCCAGCATTGCTTTTTCAATTATATTATTTTAAATTTAAATCTCAAAAATATTAAGTAATGAGCCTTTTTTACAGGCATTGAAATTAATTTGGATTAAATTACAACATAATTTGTTTGACAAATAAAAATTTAAAAATGTTAAGGTGATTAAAGTCATTAAAATAGTTAATATTTATATTGCATAGAAATGAAAACAATTTTGAAAATAATCATAATGATATTTTTATGAAACTTATGTAAAAATGCAAATTTACTTCCCATAATTTTGTATTTATAAATTTTACATAACATTAACATATGTATAACATATATATATTAAGCACAGTAATAAATATATTCTATAACAAAATTTATAGTAAGAATCGATAAGACATAATAGATAAACATATAATATCGAATAGATAAAACAAAACTTCTATCTCGTGAGATTTTTAAATAAAATAAAAGTTTAATAAATACAACTGTGAATTTGTTAAATATATTACTAATTATTTTTGGATAGAAGATAACAAAAACCAAAAACCGTAAGATTAAAAATGTTCTATAATAATGATTTCCACACATCAATTTATTATTTGGTAGTAATACCGAATTCATTTCGATTGATTCGGAATTTTTAAATCATTTCTTCAAATGATAATAAACAACTTCGACGCAATCCTTTTTAAAAAAAAGTTCAATGGAATAAAATTGTCATTCTTATTGACATGTAAAATAACTTGTATACACTGACCTGGAACATGTAGAAGTTTTCGAACGACGTTTTTCGGATCCAACGAAGCAGCTTATCATTGTAGTCTGACGAAATACTCCCAAATATGCACCAAACGATAACACGTCTCACACCCAATTGAAAAATACGAAAGCATAAAAACCCAACCGGCTGAGAAGGCAAGTCGAAACACAGTTCTTGATCGGACGAGACATGCACTAACCTGAACAAGAGGTACACAAACAGTCAGCAGAAGGGTCTGGAGCTAACTGAGGAGAAAAATCATGAATGAACGCAACCCGTGCGTAGTAAAAACCAGAACTACAGGTGGGTATCTCTCGCAACTTTTTCCCTTCCAACCTCCTACATCTACAACTTGAAGCTGCTTTAGTCAGCTGATTTTGATTCTTTCTCCCAATCGTTTTTCTGAGATTATTTATAAATATTACTAACATTTTTTAATTGATTATGTAAGAGTTTTTTTTTGTTTTTTCAATTTTTAATTATTTGATATTTTTTAAAATACAAAAAATACTAATAAAAGAAAATGTGATTGGCATATTTATATTATATTGAAACTCTACAAAAAATAGGATTATTGGATTTGGAAAAGGATACTAATAAATAACCAAAAAAAGTAAATAACTAAAACTATTTGTTTAGGCATCATTTGAAAAAGTGCCATGTGAACCACCAGAAAGTAAAACATTTTCCCAATTGGTTTAAATCTAAAGCAAGAAAGTGAGATTGGAAAAACAAAACTTGGATGGGGGGGGGAGAGAATATGCATTGCTTTCTAATTTTGATGTTCTTTTTTTTACCAATACAGTGAAACTTTTCTAAGAGAAATTATGATCACTAACCTAAATTAATTTCTCAAGTTAACTATATTGAAAAAAATATAGTCAAAATAATGTAGCTTCATACACAAAATTTAAAAAAATTCCTTTTTTCATTTATATCAATAAATCGAGAATGACACTGGAGTTGAAGTATACAGGAAAAATTCAATAAGTTTTGTATTTAATTTAAAAATTGGTAAACAGCGATATAAATCGAATACACTCTAGCTGGGCACTGGAAAATTTCTTACAAAAAATGTATTTATGCTCCTATCTTGAAATATCTGTATAATTCAAATTATAGTTAGTAGCTAATCAGTTTTTTTCAGTAAAAATATATAATAATCAGTTTGTTGCGATTATTATAGCAAGAACTTTAAAAACTAAGTTCAAATTGGCTCTAAATAGGTGAAATCTATACAAAAGCGCACTTCAGCACCATATTTCGTAATAGCTATATCAACCATTCTAATAGTTTATGAAAAAGCATACAGATCACTCATACACAGCACATACAATACTCATAATTTCTATGATTAACATACCCGTACATATACATGTTTAACCCTTGATCGCCATTGAAGAATAATCACAAGACAAATAAAAAGTAGCTTGTGGCATAGAAGTGTTTGCCCACATCACCCCTGATCTAATAGATTTAAGTGCTTACGTATTTAATTAATTTTGCAATGTATGTGTATATACTATTATAATTTTTAGAATACTCTTTAAAAATAGATTTTATACTTATTTAAAAATTTATAACCTTATGAGAAATTTTGACAAGTCAAAAAGTGTCAAAAAAGAATTTTTAGAATTCTTTTTTTTAAAAAAGAAAAATTGTCAAAAGTAATAATAATTATTTAGTAGCCTCTTAAATTATTTCCTGTAAGGTTAAAATTTTTCAATTACTAAATATTATACTGTTTCTCATATATATATATATATATATATATATATATATATATATATATATATACATATATATTTTTTTTAAAAAATATTTAGAATATCTTACATATATGCTTATTATAGAATTTTACAACATAGTCTTAAAATTGTCACATTTAGATCTTTAGTTCAAGTTGTTCTGATAAATAAATGATTCGCAAATATTGCACCTAAATCAATTGTATTGTAGCTTCTACTGTGTACAATTCTCTTTTACTGTTTTGTTTCACAGTTTCAATATTTCAATTCTGTTTTACTGTAAGAATAATCCTAAAATCTAATTATTTTTCCAATTGTTGAAGTTGAAAAATCCACATTAATAACTCATTTATTGAAAAACTGTTTTACTGTAGCCCACAAATCTCGTTAGCATAAGCAATTCATAGCTATTTTAAGCATTAACTTAGCAACTTTAATAACAGAATATCGGTTTCACATTAGCTACAAGGTTATTTAGAAACTGAAGGTCGTTTGTAATCATTGTAAACCTTGTGCTTTTTTTTTATCTTTTTATTCCAATTTGATATTAACACAATCGATCGAGGGGTATTTTTTTTTTTTAGGAAATTGCTATTTAAGTACACTTTAAAATATAACAAACGTAATTTATTTTAAATTTTGTCGAATAAGAAGATACCTGGCATGTATGAATTGAATATTAACTTAATATAACACTTTACAAATTGTTTTATTGTTTGTGATATAGCTTATACGAACATAGATCTTGGTGGAAAAAATATCCTATACAAAATATTTATATAATAGTTAAAAAATATATATTGAAATTATTTTTATACTGCGTAATTTATAATATATTTTAACAATCATTTATAATTAGCAATTTTAATTGATGATATTTAAATGTTCATAAAAATTCTACTTAACGAAATATGTCACTATTTAGTAAGGTAAACAACTAATCATAATACAAAATGTATATAAATTTAGATTAAATATTAATTTAAAATAAGTCCTAGTTTTCAAATGATAATTATCTAAAGGCTTATCAGTTTGGGAGAACAATTGCACCTATACCATGTATAATGACAACCAAACTATTTTTAAAACAAATAAGCACAGTAATTAATTTTACAAGAACTTACGCTTTGTCAAGAGAAAAACAGAAGGTTTTCAATTCCTATTTAAATCTCATAAAATACGTTTCAATTAACTCACTTTTTCAATATAATCTACTCGAATTTTATCTCATTATTCTAAGTAAATTCGTTAGAAAAGGAAAATAATGACTCTTTCGATAAAACAGAACTGCAGGCTATTCTCGTTAAATATAGGAACAACATTGTTCGAGGGAAGCTTGGCGATAAAAAAGAGAAAACAATCATATTTTGGCGAGAAAATTGTACTGACTAACAATTCATTATTGACAATGAGTATACAAAATAAAAAGTACTTAAACACTTTGTGCTATGTCATCGTAATTAACAATGATACGGAAATACACGACGCGGTACATTGTAACAAAATATTTTTTATTAATTTTAATTAGGATTGAAATTATCAGAAGGGAAAAGAATCAAAATTTAACATTAGAGTTCTTGTTCTTGTGTCTTCAATGGAATTATAACCCTTGCGATGGTAATTTTGCAAAAATAAAAATAAGGGAAAATTATTTTTAGGTATTTTAAAACTATTCTAACTCAACATAAAACTGTGAAAAATAATTGTAAATATATTTAAATATAAGATGACTTATTTACTTGGGAAATCATTATTTCTCTCGGCTTATATTTAATTTATCATCTTTTGTTTATAGTTAAAATTATTTGAAGAATTGTTTGAAAGAGTAAACTAATGCCAGAGAGCTTAATATTTATAATATGAAAAGTTTAAGTTAAATATTTAGAATAGAATGCAAGAATTTATCGAAAATAATGCTGAATTTACTTTTGCTTACGATGTTTGTATTTTGCTGAAAAATTCTCCCAACAATAAATGTATTTCAAAACGCATTTGATAAGTGAATTTTATTTATAATTTTCACTAAAATATAATAATTTTTATTAGAATGAAAACTCAATTGATATTGGTAAATCAAAACTTCAAAATAAATATTGCATTAACACACACTATTCTATTGCAAACAATTTTAAGCGAGTGATATTTAACATTTGAAAATAATTGTTCTTAATAATAAAATTATGTATTTAAGCAGAAATAATTTTTTACAACTGATAACAATTACATAAAAAAGTCACAAATGAACTAATTTGAATCAAATATTAGGTGCTGAGAATAAAATCTCAAGAAAAAAAATAGAAAAGAAAAATTAACACCCGTCATTTTTTATTTCTATAAATATATTCTAATTTCATATTACTACTACTTGATGGCTTAAACTAGCAGTACTTACTGTAAATTAAGAAATTAATGACAAAAATTGAGGAAAAATAATTGCACAGCAATCTCATTCGAATTAAAGTTTTAATAAAGGGTAATTTAAATTTTACAAAAAATACAATGCACAACATAAAAGCTATTTGATTTTTATGAGCGTTAAAGAAGTTTCACTTTTCTCTAGGGAAAAGAAAACAATATTAAATTACAAATGGAATCAACATGACAGTAGTAGAATCACGTGGTTGAGTTGAGATTTTATGTCTTCTATAAAATTCGATTTTTGTGTAAAGGAACAATAATTCACTGGCGATTTCTGTTGGAAAAGGGATGAAAAGAAAAGAGGGAAAAATTACAGGCACAGGGGAAAAAGAAAGTAAAACTATTTCATGTTCAAGGTTGTCCAACCATTTTTCTAAAGGATGCTCTTTATGAAGTTTTGTGCTGCGAGTTGGGGGAGGAAAGTCGTGGACAATTGATTCTTCAAGGTCATTAGTCACGTCAGTCTTTTGAAAAAGGAAAGATTTTTATTTGCAGCGTAATTCAGGTGAAAAACGTTTACTTTTCACAAAGCGAAATTTGATTTTTAAAAGCACAATGGCAATATTTTTTTTCTGTGGAAAATATCTATAAATATAAGCTTTTATAATGAATTTTATGTGAAGAAGATAGTTGAATTATGAAATAAATTCAACCATCAGGAAGATAATTATGCTGAATCTTGTGACATTCCTGTTGAATCATAATAATCAAAACTTTCTTAACTAAGGAAAATTAATTATAAAATTATGTGTGATTAATAGGAGCTTAAAAGGAATTCCTTTTCAAAATATGATGATTTTATTTGATGATCTCGAATTCATTTTATTTTAGACTTTTTTGGATCTGGACTATTTATGAGTGCTTTTAGTTGAAACAATATTTCTTACAAAATAATTCCATAATATACTAATGTTTAAATTTTATTTCCAAATAATAAACTAGTTAAGTGAATTTGTTAAACTTAAGGTAAAACTTTCGAGTCTAATTAAATTTTGAAATTATTAAAACTAAAATATTGAGAGAGATAAATCAATTAAATATTTCAATATTGTGTGAAAAAATAGCAAAAAGTAATATTTTTTATTATTCTTATTTTCAGTTATATATAGTTAAAATAAAATCTTTTTCAATTAAAAGACAGTGGTGTCTTCACTTGAAATATTTTCACTGTATTTTAAATATATCATTTGGAAGATGAATAATATTAAAATATGGATGCTATGTATCTGGTTATTTTTTTCTGTATTGAATTTTATTAAATAACTAGTATATTTTTCAAGATGACAATCGTATATATTAAAATTTTTTATAACAGTTTAATTATTACTGCGCTTAATTGTTAATTTTTTTATGGTAAGAAATTTGATTAATTCATCTTTTACCGATACTTGTTATTGCTGACTGGAAAAAGTGATGATAATGCTATAAAATATAGTAATATAACAAAAATGAAAAAGAGAGATGAATTACTGTATCAGGTGAAGTGAGTGTTTGTAATGCTGATGAATCACCATTTGTGTCTTTTCCGTTTCTTGGACGCCATCTTTTGCAAAAAAACAATTATCTTATATCCTTTCCAGCTAGAAATTTCATATAAAACTGTGATGTAATAATGCATTCGTATAATATAAAGCGGTTGTTACGAAATGGCTTATCACATGATGCCATCTTGAATTTATTTATCTTATTATCCTCTTTTTAAATATGATATTACTTTGCTTTGTTAACAACAAAAGGGTTTGGGCTATAAAATAATGCAATACTATCGTTTTCATGGACATAAAAAAGAGAAATTTATGACTTCACCGCCTGTTTATCGCTTATCTCAAAACGAGCAGCTGCAGCGGAGACAGATGCCAAAGGGACGGACCTGCAGATGGTCTGTTATCAAATCGATATTAAATGTTACTGTACTTAAAAATATCACTAAAAATTTTGTTGTGCATAGTAATGTAGCAGGAGACAATCTTATTAAAAAATTTTATCGGTTTTTTTATGCACAAAATATTTAACTGTTTTATTCCAAGAGATTTAAATCTTTCGAAATCTATGATACAAATCTCAATAAGATGGTCGAATGAATTTTAAGTTCTCTCGAATTTGAACCCAGAATCATGTGAATATCTTAAATGTGCTTTGTTGTAGAATAAATGCGAAATAGATTTTTATATTGTAATTTAAAACAATGAACGGAAATATAAAAATGTAGATTTGAAACAAATGTTCAAATGAGTAATAAACTTCGTTTGAATCAAACAAAAATATTGTCATGTTATTTATTTCACATTTTTACTTTAGACTAAAGATACTAATAATACTAAATGTACTTAATAATTTGGCACAGATAATTTAAATCAGTCACTAGAAAATTTTATAAAGTATTGCAAAAATAATATAAGTTCTGTGCATTTGTAATATATATATATGTGTGTGTGTGTGTGTGTGTGTGTGTGTGTGTGTGTAATATTATACAAATAGACAGAGTTTTCAACGAAATTTAGTTTTGAGTTATTTACTTTTTTATCCATATGCGAGTGTAATTTTACGAATTAAAAGTTTTTCGAAAATATTTTCATTATTTTAATTGCATGATTTTCTAAAATTTTAATTTCTATTTAATTTATTCAACACATGCGAGCTGAAGCAAAATATTTTGAAGACTTAAACAACATATAGATATTAATTTTTCTATCTAATTGATTGATAAAGTATTAACATAAACACTGAACATTTTGCAAAGATAACAAGGATCTGTACAGAATTAGTTCTATATAGTGTAGAAAAAAGGATTATTGTAAACATAAATTAAATACATAAAAAATTCAGTTTTAGAGATGAAAAATAATAATCATTTGTATTATGATTAATTACAAATTGTTCGTTTATGACTAAATTTAAGTTGCTTATTTTAATTACTTTTTCACCATACAATCATCAAATTTTATTGTCGCTCTCTTATATTTTATTTCATCACACTCTTCTTAAAAGAGAGTTTTCTTCGAAGTTTAATTTTTTGATCATATTTTTATTTTGCCCTTCTGCAGCATGGTCTGCATCTTAATTAATGGAATCGCAATCTCTGGCCAGTGGATGCTCTTTTCCCAGAATCGCGTGCAAGTGTTGCCATTGAAAAAGCAAATGAAGTAAAAAGAAAGAAAAAAATTACAAGTGAGGTTAAGAACTTTGTTCTGAGGTTGAAAATAACAGTTAAACTGAAAGTCGCTTGATATTCAACCTGGAGGGCTCCTGGATTTAGACTTTCTCACGGAAAAGATACCGGTTTGAATCGGCTGGCAGAAAGACGTTTACCAGGTCAGGGTTGCCATTTCCACAAATTGCTTTTATTTCTCGGGACCAAACGATTTTGGTTCACCTGAGCATCGAAAGTTAATAAAGTGAACCGTGAAATGTGTGTTTTTTATAGCTGTTATTTTGATTATTTATTTTCTCGAGACTGGAAAATATGAAGTGTGAAAAATTCCATTGAATTTAGAATATTTTCTTAAAAGCAGTATTTTTGTTTTATTATTTACACTCATTGTCTTTTTTGGGTGATTGACATGTAACGTTCGTTTCAGAAATTCAGAGAATTTTTTTTATTTCAACGTCATTTCACATTAATTTTATTTCAAACATATAGTGCTAATAAAATGATAATTTTTTTTCCTTTTTTTAAGAACTAAATACTTTAATAGTGTTTGAAAAATAAATTAAGAAATAAATAATTTATAATTTTTATTATTTATTTGATATTTGCTTAATTTCTAAAATGGTTACTTAAAATTCGAATTCAAAATTAGCCTTCACGAATAAAAAAAAAGTAGCTAAGAACAACTGCATTTAAAAAATTAAATTCATACATAATATTAAATAAAACTGATATTTTAAAATATTCTAAATTATAATAGCTAGAATAATCGCTATAAAATAGACGTAAAATAGGAGCGTAAATATTGTGAATTAGATGAGTTACTTTCAGAGATTAAGTTTTGAGTCAGGAATTATTAATACACTGAAATGACCTTGAAGCATTGAAAATGAAAAATTTACTGTAATTAAGCTTAATGTTTTCCCAGATAGAGAGACTTTTACAAATTTAATAATATGATTTTATACCTCCTTAAAATAAATTGCCACCTGTCTACTTAATGAAGACATTTGTTTATACGAATTTCCGTTTTCTACCTTCGTTTCCGGCAGCTGTTTTATACCAGCGTATATCTTAAGATAGTAACTCACAAAAACCTTCGCTGGAAAAATCTTCGGTTTTAAATTATTTTATACCAAATTAAATACCTCATTTGCTAAATCGATTACCTTCTTAAAACAATAAGTTGAGAAAAATTATAAGAAGTATGTATAAAATTGTTTTTAATATCAATGTTTTTTATATTATTACATAAGTTTTTTCTGGAGTTAATTCTTATAAAAAGTAAAATTTGTTTTAAATATATAGTTATATATTATATAGAACTTTGGAATTAAAATTTAATAAAGTGTTGAACGTGGAGTTAATCGATTTTATAAATGAAACTTCCATTTGTGTCTTCTAAAAATTTTCTGTTATATGTTCGTTGTTAATAAACTTCTCGAATACATACAAGTTCGTTGAAACTTCTCGAAAATATAAATCATTTTTAATTTATTTTGTGTCAAGACACATACATATAACAGAAATCGGATTTTATTTCTACAATCGTTCTTGTATTTATATATTCTTATTTTATATTTATCGTAATAGAGTAGTCATTTTGGTATGTATATATTCAGAATTTAATTTAAAAATTCAGTGCTAATAATATCGATATTGATATGCAATTATATATTTTTTAATGTCTTTGGCCTATAGAATATTCTTGTTATCAACTTTTAAAGTTTGATAAAACGTAGTGGATAGCTTAACGGGCAAAGGCCATTTTAGGCAATTTAGCATTTTCCACATAAATTGCTTCCATTCATGTAGCCTGTGTTTATATGATAGTGGGCTATGGGAGAGAACCTGGAAAACTCCCAGGCACCCATCCATTTACCGTTGTTCAATGATGGCTGGAATCGAACCCTGTGCCTTATGCTCTGGAGAACACTGTCCTGTCACGGTGAGACCACTTTCAAAATTTTATAATTCATTTTATAAACTTATATTTTTAGAATTTACGGATATATATTGTAAAGGTTCCTATTTGACTGTCACGTGGTCTGGTTGGTTTGGACGTCTTTCTCATTATCGGAACGTAGCGAGTTCAATCCCGGCTTAACCGAAGATCCGTCGTTTTGCTAAAGGCGACTGAAGGTCGTTAAAACTCGACGTGGTCGCAGTGTCTTCTGAGTGAAATGATACTTCAAGAGGAGCAGGCCAAGTACTGAAGTAGCAGCAGGAAATAAGAGAAGTATTGGAAGTCTTTTGCTTGATACCTGCTTGAAAAACACGAAGATTCCACCCGGCTGCTTATATCTAACCGGTAGAGACCAACTCAGAGCTAGGGACAGGGAAGCATGCTGGTGAAACAACAAAACAGAACGTTTCATCTACTGCAATGTATGTCTCTTTTTTCTGTAATGATTGTCGCCAAAAGGATTAATATAATGCCCATTCCATCATTTGTTCAGAAATGTGATGACTTTAATTACACATGCTTCAGATAAACAAAAGTATAAGCAGAGATTGTTGAATAAGAGTTCTCAGCCAATTATTTGCCAGTTTAATTGTCCTTCTGTTTATCATATTTTACAAAATTTAGTATAAATTTTATGTTTCCATTTTAAACCACCAATCTTGTCATTTAATTGTGTAAGCAGATCAGTGGTATTTGCTGTTTTCCTACCGCACAAAATAACCCAAATTAATTCCACATCACTGATAACTTCTTTTCTCACAGTTAGCTTTCCATGGGAAAAAACAAGAAAAAATCTCCCGTCTCTGTTGGAAGAAAAAGAACCCCAATTTTGTGAGAAAAGAGGCTTTTCCCATCTTCAACATACCGGAATACACGGTGAGAGAGAAGCTAATCTTTTCATTTATTCATTTATTTATTTCAGATTTCTCTACTTTAGTCATCCGCACCACTGCTCAGTCAAGCGCTCGGGGAGTTTGAGGTTCTTGAGAAAGAAGGTAATAAACGCCAAGAACAAAAGACACACTGGAACACGAAACTACCAAGCAAATACTCAGTGAGAATTTACCATTTATTTTTATATCTGCTTCCTTTCCTCGCCCATAATGAAACACGGTTTGCTTATTGTCTTACTTAAGGCAAACATTTCGATGGGAGTGTTTTTTGTTTCGGTTAAATCTTACGACTACGCGTGGCGCGGAAGATAATTTCTTAAGAAAAACATACACATTCGTTTGCTAGTCCTTTCTGACAGAAACGTAGTTGGCAGTTAGGAAAATGACTTTAGTTCTTTTTTTGAATAATGATATGATGCTTACGTTTGTTTTTTATGGAACTTTTATACTACCATCAGAAAAAAGTTAATATTATGCAATTTTTTATGTTTTTATGCTCTTCTTTCATTATTTCATTCCAGATAGTCATCATGCAAATTTTTATAATGCCTTGTTTAAAGTTATTCGACGAGCTTTGCCGCATCATGCTGACATTTTCTTTCAGAAATGGAATTCGAATAATGTGCTCTTTAAAATATGCATTGCAGACACCGAACACTGAAAATATTTTTCAAAAGCAATTACGCACATGTTCTTAAGGCTTCTTTTGAAACAACATTTGTCTATATTCTCAATAAATTACAAAAATGGTACTAACTATAATTCAATTTACTGAAATAGAAAATTTCTTAACTTATACGTTGGAATAAAGAATAGAATTTTATTTATTATTCCATAATATATGAATACGGATGTAGAATAATAACAATAATTAAATTCAGTAAAATTTCAGGACTTTCCTTTTGAGTCTTTTTGTCTAATGCAGACAATAAGTTGCGGTTAAACTCGTGCATGGATGGCAGTCAATTTCGATGACGCCAGTTTTCTGTTTTTCTAAAAGAATGACGCCCTTGAGATTATGGTTCCTTTCTCTTACTAAATATCATAATGATTCATCATTAGTTTTCGTATACGATTTCAAGAGACTTGAATTATGCAATTCATAATGCCACAGAGTAAAGTGAAAAACTTCCTTTAATCTAGTGTTCGCTTATATTTTTCCTATACAAATTGAATACTAGTGTTTACACTGTGAAAAGAGCCTAATTCAAATTTCTACGATTTAAATAAACGTAGGAATGTGAAGTGACACCCAATTATACTAAATCATTTACTGCTCAAGTGCTATTGTGACAAAGTCAACTTGAGTGGGCGTATATTCTCTCTGGACCAGAATAGTTTGGAAAAATTGAGCTCTGTGATCATTTAACGTACTCAGAACTTCTGAAGACCTTTTAAATGATATTATGCACTTTTTCTTTAAATTAGAAATTAGCAACCCCATTCCTTGAATTACGCATAATAATATTTTAAGCGACCCCTCTTCCAAATATTACCTACATCAGCATTTCTGATTTTGACCAGCATCAAATCATTGTGCTATTCCGAGTTCAGACTGAGGTAATAAGTACATTTACACATGTGCGAAGTATATTTCATAATTTGAGATATAAAATGTATACATTGGAATTAACAAACCAGATTAATCAAATAATGAGTGGGAATATAACGAAATGAATGATTTTAGGTTCTTGTTGAATAGTTAATGGCTTGTATCTCGCCAGTTGAAATCCTGAAATCTACTTGAATATCCACGATAAATTTTGACGAGATTTCTTTAAAAGATTCTCTGCATCCATAGAAACAGTTTTTCGGCTCTCCAGTTTCATCAATATTAAACTTGAAGATGAAGCTAGTCATCCATACTACGTTAAAATACTATACAAGTAGATTTCGCTCCCAAATTCATAGAAGTTTTAACAATCTTATGCAGCTGGTCCAGAAGGAACGAAAGCATTTCTGTCGCTGCTATAGACTAAGTTTTAAAATGCGATAAATGTGTAGGCGACATTGGGCAGGGACATTGTTAATACCAAATTAGAGTTGCAGTATAGATTCAAATACAGATTTAGTATATCATTACCATTCTTGGTAAAAATAATTATGTAAAAGTTTTTGCATTTATAAATAAATTGTGCAAAATATATACGTAGGTTTTTCTTTTAATACTTTTCTTTTCCTGATAATATATTTCTGAAATAAAGTACTTATTAAATTTTTATACTAGTGTTCTTAAAACCTTTTTGATGGCATCCTGAAAGAAAACATTCGCTGCATAATTGCATTTGAACATTATGCAATATAGTAATTAATTACAGCGCATAAATGCATATAAATAATTAGTATATTTTACCACAGTTTCTCACTAAAGTACAATTAAATTACTATTGTAAATAAATTGTTAGCTTAAAGATTTAAGTAAATTGTTTCGTTAGAAAATTTTTAAGTTTTTTATATTATTAGTATATATTGCAATCAGTTCTTTTCTCTCTCGCCTGTTTAAATAATTGCATTTAAAAACTAAAAGATAAAATATAAACGTATTTACGTTAAGAATAATTATTTCAAAATATTTTTTTTCTAATGTCCGGCTAATCATTATAACAAAATATTAAATTTTTTTAAAATAAATATGAATTCCTATGTCTCGAAATATTACATTTAGAAAAATCATTCTGATAAGAAAATTATATATATTATTCAAATAAATATCTCTGAGTAAATAAACCTCTTAATGTCAACAGATTTGATAACATAATTATTTTGCAAATGTAAGTAATTAATGTAAGTTCTAACTTAGCAAATATAATAATGTTCACATTAATAATAGTTAAATATTAAGAACGGGTTATTGATAATTAGTAGAAAATTTTAAAATTATTAAATTAAAAAAATGTCTACCAAATATAATTCTTTCTTTCAAATGAGTAGATTATGAGAACTTTTATAGAAAGAAGAATTCTATTAATTGTTAATCGGGAATTTCATGTTATTGTTTAAATGTCTCATTCATTTTTAAAATCAATCAAAAAAAAAAAAAAACTAGGAAATATTAATTCTCTTTAATAAATGAAATAAAATTAGTTATAACTCAAATATTTAACTGTTGCACATTTTCCTAAATTTTATCTGTGGTGGCATGTTGTCTTTTTCAATATCTAAGTGTCAAATTATATATCTGAATACTTTAAAGTAAGAAATATCAATTATATAAGAGATAAAAAAAATGGCTTGGTATATGCAAAATAATTTATTTGGTGAAAGTATTAAGAATAATTTAAATGAGAAATAATAAAAGTTGTTAAAAATCAAGACAAAAAAATTGACAAAATAAAAGCTAATTCGTTGGATAACCAAAATTAAAAAAAGAGTATGCTCGAAACAAAAATCCAAATATGTTATTGAACAGAACGTTTTCATTCAAGAAATAATTAAATAACAAAGATTATACACTAAATAGGCAAATTTTTCATGAAAATAGGATGACACAAAATAGCAATCTCACAAATTGTAAGAAGATAAAATTCTTCAAACTTTAAAAACTGTGGAAAATACTTTTAAAACTTCTATTTTTGTTACATTATTGTTAATTGTCTAAAGTCCCCGAAATTTGAGATCTTAATTGTTGAACATTATAGCACATGGAAAAAAATTTGAGATACAGTAAATTATGTTAATATACTACGCACTTTTTCTATCTACACATTCTTATTACTGAGTAAAAAATTTTGTTCAAAAACTAGAAACACATTTTTTATTTAAATCTTAATTAATAAATATTAGCTATTACATTTTCAACTACTTTTGTCACATGAAAACCTAAGTTTTAGATTACATATTTTTATTTATAAAATTATTTCTGTAAAATTAAATCCATATTCAAAAATTATATTATAAGATAGAATAATACAAAAATAAAATTATTTTAATAATCAAAAATAGGATAAATTTTATCAAATAAGCATTTCTAAATTCCTACCCAGATACTGTGCCCGGAAGTGTTAAATGTTTTATTCTTTTATTTATAAAAAGTGTGAAGATATTTGTTTCGTCGTCCTTCGAGTTTTTTCTCTTATCTTTCAAATGATGAGTAATGTTTGCTCCACTTTCTTTGAATTAAAAAATGTGAGCAATACATAAAAGATGTGACGATGATACACGGGTGAGAATGCAAGAAAATAAGTAACTCATGACCCCGACCACCTAAATAAAAAAAAGAAACATACAACCAACAAGATAATGCAATTAAGCCTAATTAAAGGGACCGTCAGAATATATCTTGCTATGGCCTTCAATTAGCATTACTTTTACTTTACTCCGATTTTTTTCAAGTTCGCTGTAGGAGATACCATTTTTGGCGATATATCGCAGTTTTCTACTTAAATCGATTTCAAATTTAATTTGCTGAAGTACGATTACACGTTAAAAATTTATTTTTAAGGCAATTCTAATAATCTTAATCAATGCAAATTAAAAATTAGAATATTATTAAGTACAATCGTGGGTACCAATATCTTGAATTCGTTATAATTCTTGAAAAAGTTTTTGACGAAGTCCAAATTTGTCTAAAATATGGAAAGTTTTGGCGAAGTCCAAAATTGACGTCAATTGTTTGTTTTGCAGCTCAAACGGTCATTTTTTTAAATTTTTGCTCATGCAAGCAAATTAGATCGAGACCCACAATTTAAAAATTCATTAAAGTGGATTCTGAACAATTACAAAATTCAAATTTGTGGTGGGATTCAAACTAACGAATTGTTGAGATTAAAGGGCGATAAAATATTTTAAATCCATATTTAATTACTAATTTTGAAATTTTTTTTATCGAATTCCTGTTATTATTTCTCAAATGATTATTGTTTAAAAGATGTATTTTTAAAATAATGTTAAAAGTTTTAGAGTTTTTTCGCTTAATTTGATAGTATTTCAATAATCGTAATTCATATATGCACTATATAGAAAACTGTAACATATATTTCCTTCTATATATCGAATATTTTTCTCCGTTTCGATAAATTAGTTGCATCAAAATTCGTTTGTTTATTATTTATTCCACTGATGAAAATTCCTTCTAATAAATAATGCTAATTGAGCATAAAATTTACAATTTAAAATAAAATTCTGTATAGAAATTCTCAGCGAAAATAGCTCAAAGATGTGAGGAATTATATTCCTCCACTGCAGATTCGCTAGAAAAAGCTATTTTCGTAACAGAATGGCTGTAAAATATTACATTTCTAAATAATAAAAATTCATTGAAAAAAACAAATTAGTATAATAAATATATCTTTACGATTTGAAACATAACTCAATTTAAGAGAAAAAAAAGAAACATGATTTCACATTCTAGATTTGTACAGACTTAATATTTTTAGTCTATCGAGGAACATTTTCATTTTTGTCCTGTGAAAAATAATAAATACATGCTTCATCTAATTAAAAATTAATATCATTATCAAACATTTATGAGAATATAAATAATCTATTTTTAGCGGGCGAAACTATGATTTCAATAATATAGCTATTAAATTCTTCTAAAATTAGTAGTAATTAATTTGTGAGAATATATTAAACATTGCTTTAGTGCGTGTGTTCTTTTGATAATATCAAAATTAAGTATGCAAGGCATAGAAATTTGGCAACAAATATGGCGCCATTTGCGAATATAAAAAAACTGTATCAAATTCAAATGTTTATGACATCTAATTAATTTTATGATTTCAAAATTCATGAAACTTAATTTCAGCAACTAGTAAGAGGAATTAATTATTATAATTACATTTTGCTTCGGACTTTAAAACATTTTAGTGATTTCAAGAAAATATATGCAGCTTTTCAAGAAACAGTTGTTATAATTTTTACTATATTTTGATGCGTAGTTTTTTTTCTAAAACACTGAAATAGTAAAGATATTTTATTAGTATTTAATTACAAAATGTTCTTTTGTTTAATTCTTCAAATACGATTGTATGATAATTTTAAGCTCTATTAATTTAGTCCCATTTCAATTTCTTTAATTCCATTAAAGAAACTGGAATATTCTTGTATGGTAGTACGATGGCCTCGATTCTATAAACACTACAGAGCATTTTCCTTTCAATAAGTTTTACAAAAATATTTAGGAGCGAAAGAAGTACAATATCGTGGTATCTAAACAGTGAAAGCTCGATCTGTATTTTTCACTGATATTCCAAATCGGAACCATGATATCTAAATGATAGTTCTACATACTATGAACAAGATCAATGGTATTTTATTAGTAAAATAAACGTTATAAATAACTGTAGCAATTGTAACGACAGAGTAACGGTTGTAAAAAAATTCAAAATCTCAAGCATTTATTGGCAAATAAAAATCACACTCTAGAGTTATTCTTGAATGGTTTTTGAATCGCGAAAGTAGTAGCTATAAGCAAGGCCTCAACCGAATGGAAAACTTATAGAAATATTTATCTTTAGAGATCTTAATAATGACGCACCTTCCAAAGATAAAGGTGAATCTTCCAAGGAGATCTTCTCTTTAAGGTAGAGTGAGCAGAGAGGACGAGGGGCATTTTCCCCTACCATCCCTTCCTTAAATAATCAGCAATTATTAAAGCCGAGAGAAAGTCCCTACCAACTCACGGACGATGAAGTTAACAAATAGCGTGACGGTTTCCGGTCCGGCGGAGTGTTCACCGGAAATGTCAACGTCACAGAAGGATGGATGCAACACGCGTGTGCACTGACTGCAATATTTCATGCATTTGGACAACACGTGCTGTGTCAATAATTTCACTCAATGATTTTTACAGTTTCTCTTTAAAGAATTCGAGCATATAAATTGTATATGTTTTCGTAAAAGCTATGGATTATTTATTAATTTTCTCTTCAAAGTGAATTCAACAGTAAATTGATAAAAGCTTTTTTACTAAGATGAGTGAATTTCTTTCATTATGTACAGTAGAACTCCAATTATCCAAACTCTATCAGAAACATTGATTATCCGATTCGCTTTCAGAATTTCAGAAAAATAAATACCGAAAAATTGACGGAAAATGAGAAAAAAGTTCAAGGAAAGGTAAAAGAAGGGAGAAGATGAGAATGAAAGAGAGAGAGAGAGAGAGAGACATACCAGTTGAGGAAGTTAGGAACATTTTTTTGAAAACTTCTAGATATTCCGAAGTTAGTGGCAATAATTTATTATAATAATTGTATTTTGAGTCAGACCATAGATTTCAAATAGCAAATGATGGTCGACTAATTGAAAATGAAGAGGAAGAAAATAGCTTTAATGTCCAACTTGAAGCAGACACGGGACCATCAGTTAGTTATGCATTTGTTGGGTTTGAAACTGCTTTGAAGTGGACAAAGCGTCAGCCCAAGTGTGACCAATAACAAATTATCAGCGTCAAGCTGATGCGTGATTTGGCTGCCCGAAAACGGTTGAAGGCAATGAAACAGCTTACTCTGACCGAGATGTTCAGCAAGCAATGACTTTCATTTACAACACTGTACATATATACTGTATTAATGTATAGCATTTGTAAATACCATAACATGCAAAAGTGTTGCCTTTTTATTTTAATGATTAAAAGTTTTTTTCCTTTAAAAATATGTAGTTTTTCTCCGATTTTCAATGCACAATATTTAATTTTTTTATTAGAAATAGACTAGATCTTTTTTTTTTCGGCATATATGCCTTTTTTCCCGGTAGCAAGCATCATTACTGATTTTAATGTTTATAGGAAAAATCTATAATTTAGTTTTTTTTTATGAAAAGTCTAAAATTAGACCTAAATAAATTCTAATTGTTAATTAATAAGATCGAGCTGTGCAGAGTGCCAACATTTTGGGTTGTATCTAAACCACTTATGATCAACCCAAAATCTATGTTTGATGACGTATAATGGATCGTCTAGAGCTAAGGTTGAGGAAAACTTTTATTATCCTACGCTCGTCCTCGGCACTTCTGCCATTAATCGACGAGCAGCCCAGTAAAAAGATGAACAAATATAAAAACAAGAGTAAAGTAGTAGCCTCAAAACAGTTGTCAGTCATGAACTTTAAAACTTCAGGGCTGTTCTTGAGGTGAGCAGCATTTATATCATCATGATTGCACAATGGACAACGAGCAGAGTCCATTACACCTAATCGATACAGATGCCTTTGTAGATAGTCATGTCCAGTTGTCAATCGGAAACAGGCGACACCAACAGCTCATGGTAACGAGCCAGGGATGCCGAGGAAAACTGGATTAAATTACTAGTTCTATACTCTCCTAAACCAGTCATACATCAGAAATACAATAAAAGAGGAAATTCGAGAATTTTGACGGTTAATTGAATAGAATCCATAAATAAAAACAGAATTTTTTATTAAACTACTCTCTCATCAAACGTTTCTGCATTTATTCATTATGACATCAACTTTAGTAAGAGTATGGCTCTATTGTTCTTGAATAATAGTATACTTAGTCGGAAACTGCACTAACAAAAGTGGTAAGACTACTTTTGTTGCAGTAAAATTCGTCGAAAGCAGATATTTCACACCGTAAATCAAAAATCAAAGACAAATAAGGAAGTGAGCAACGAAACTTTTTTTTTATCACCAATTAGGAGAAAAATACCACCAAATGGACTGCCCATTTACAACAATCATGGGAGAGGTTCCAAACGATTGCCATTAAATGATGATAGGCTTTATCTATTAGAAAGAAGAATGGAAACTGAAAAGAAATGTTCTAGCAGAAAATGAAAGCAGTTGAACTCGATATGATTTATCTAATGCAGGTGAAATAAACAGATGCTGATAGCTCCGAAGTACGGATTTAAAAGCTAGTGTAAGACCAGATAAAAAAAGGGGTCACGCATAGTACTTTGATTCTGTTTCTTCATGGTTCGAATTTATTATTATTAATAATCAGAGCTTGATTATAGAATACACGAGCATGGAAGAATAGTGTCCCCATTACATAAAACATTAAAATCTTTTTGAAGCAACAAATTTTTTATTCTCTTATATATATATGTAACATCATCTGTAAATAAATAAAAATTGAATCAACTATTTATATATATGAGAAATAAAATGCTTTCAGAATATAGTCAATTATGAAATCGTTTTCCAAAATTAGAATTTTTATGCTAAAAGTAATTTTAAATTCCATATTCAATAGCATGCTATTTTAAGATAGATTATTATAAGTAACTGTTAATAAATTTCATTTTATATAATTTTGTTTATATATAGAGATTTCTGACCTACTATTGAGTATACGAGAGAGAAATCAATATTTTTAGTAAAAATTACAATAGAATTTACTAGATTTATGCTGTAATAATTCAGTGAATATTTTTAACCACCTATATAAAACATGTTAGCTTACATTAAAAAAGATAATGATATTTAGCTAAATTAAATTGCACCACATATTAGTGGGTTGAAAAGAGTGCTAAACATGGTATGGAGTGGTAATGACTAACGTTAACATATGTTTCAAATATGTACTACAACTTCAACTTCAGAATATTTAAATTGCCGAAGACCAATTATTTTTAATAAACAATTTTCCAAAATATACACTTTAAGTTAAGCGAAAGTCATATATTTTTTATTCACGAACCACAACGGCGTTTATTGAAAATGTTAATCACTGATAAAAATCGAACAGCATTTCTTTTTTTGGTTTATTGTTCTCCAGAGAAAAACAGAATTTCGAATTAAATCTCGTGAAAGAAAAACCACGTCGTTAATGAAAATTGTGCTATATATATATTAGTGATATTTTTCTCTCATGCACAAGTTTTTATGCGTAAGTGGAATGTATAAAAACAAAACAAGTTAAATTCCTTGAAATATTTTAGTTTTTACTTATGAAATTATGTGAATCATTTGAGAAATATTCAATGAAGTCAGTCAACAACCACTTTAAAATGGCAGACATACATTGGAATTTTTTAAATATTTTACAGAAACAAATTGTGAGAGAAAAATCTAACAGTTCAGTTTTCATAGTTGTTTCCATAGTAAAGTAAACAGATAGAGCTAAAAATAAGCCAATGGGGTGAAATCCCATTTCTATAATTTAATACTCTAGATTCTTCACCCTCTAACTTCCGATCTCTCAGATTTCTTCTGTCAACTCAGGGACGGATCAGTAGCAAAAAACCTTTCACAGCTGCGCAGATAATTAACTCCAAATAGAGACACAAACCACAAAATGAAATTCAATACTTGAATGTACGGAAAGAAAAGAATAATAAATGACATTGAATTGAGACAGTGAACAAGTGAGGGAGATGTCATACACGAACAGAAACACTCATTGGAAAATGTACGTCACTGTTTATTCAGTAATAAGCAACTGTGTCGTAACAAGCAATCAAAAAACTTCTTTGGAACATGATACTTCTAACCAAAGAGAAAAAGCTATTGCACAATCTTATTATTATTTTTTTTTGGCATTCAAAAATTAGATAATTTACAGAACAATCATTTTTGAGTCCAGATAATCAATGTTTGTTTGGACGAAACTCATTGTTTTAATTTGTGGTTTTGATGATTTGAATTTGTTTGTTACTTCAATTTGCGTGTCAGGTACAAACAAAGGCGTACTAGGTTTATGGTAGGCTGTTCATGAACCAGGGGCGCCACAAGCAAGAGCTGTTAGTTTGTGTACCAATAACCAACAAGGAAAGTTGATAAACATATTTTTAATTTTATCGATTTAATTTCGAACAACAAAGTTATTCACACTCTACTAATATTCAACCCCATTAATTTACTCAATAACACACACATACATACAATTCTATTAAAAAAGATACAAAATTTATATATAAATTCTAACTATGGGAGTCAATTTATGTATGCACTTCATTGAGCATTAAAAATATAATTTCTAAGCGTAAAATTGAATTATGCGAAATCATATGCTAAACACTTACACACATCAGTAAAAATGAACATTAAGATGTAACCAGTAGCAATATATATATTAATTTTGAATTATGGACAAGTTGTGAAATCGGTAATTGAAGCTATGCTTTGTTTTTAAAGCCTCCATTTCCTACTAAAGAAACATAAATGTTGTTCTTGTTACTTATGACACTTGGACAAGCCAAGCTCACTAAGCCTTGGCTATGCGTTTAAGTCAATAGGGAGCGCTTTTCGTTTTAATCAGAACACCAAGAACGTGAAAGTACGTCTTTGCTCTTTAAATCGTTCAATAGATGGCACCACCAGAGGATTCATTCCATTAATTTTGACATTGATCTGAAGGGACAGAAAATTTTTCTTCAGACCATTGTATCCATGGTAACTGCTCAATGACCGACCACAGGACTTTCGATTCCACAGATTTAAGGAGCAATTATATCGCATGTACTCGGTGGGTCTTTGGCGGCATTGGGAATCGAACCCCCTTTCCGGATGGAAGGCCGATGCCTTACCACTAGGCTACCACGGACCTAAAAACATAACTTGATTGTTATTGTTACGCCGACATGCTTCCCTGTACTTTGCCCCGAGTTGGGCTCTACCAGTTAGACAGAAGGAGCTGGGTGGAGTCTTTGTGATCTTGAAGCAATAACCAATCAGAAGACCCCAATACTTGGCCTTCCACTCCCAGAGGTATCATTTTATTTAAAGGACATTGCGACCACGCCCAGTTGTAACATGCCCCAGCCACCTTCAGCGAAAACGACGGATTTTCGGTCAAGTCGGGATTCGAATTCACTACCTTCCAATTATGAGAAGGACTGACTAACTAACCAGGCCACCATGGCCCATAAATAAATTGAATCAACCTGATGATCTCTAACTCTGTCGAAGACCGTGGGAGGGAGACTATTTTACCGTCGAGTTGTTATTACTCGCAAACTGCGGCTGCAGGACTCGGGTCGCTTATAAGAATGTACAAAAAACGGACTAATTTTCAAAAATCGCACACACACAATTTAATTATTGTAAAGTCGCTGAACGGCTACCGCATTACTTCCGTTTAAACGGAATTGTACAGATTATTACAATTTTTGTATTGGCAAAGAATTTGGCTTGTAACATTATACAAAAATTACAATTATCTAATTATTTGGTAATTAATTCTTGTTAGTTTGAAAATTTTACTTTTCCTTTATGTAAAGAAACATTTAAATATATATATATATATAATTAAAAAGAAAATAATGTAACAACAAAAATTTTTTTTCTTATTACTCAATATTAATATCGGAAATATGAAAAAAAATTGAAGAAAAATTTGTGATTTCTTATAACCTTAGTGAAAAAAGCATACAATTACACTTACAAAAAATATTAGCAGCTTTTTTCCTAATTGCATTTGGTTTTATATTTCTCGTTTAAGTTTTTCTATCCATACACTTTTTTTGATCAGTTTCACTGCGTTGTAAAAATTTTAACACCCTATCTTGCTTTAGTAAATGTCGTTATTAATTTCCAAAATCATAAATAAAAGAATAAAAAAGAGTAACGTATCTAAAAAAAGTTATGGTGAGTGAGAAATACATTAGACACAGCGTGAGGAAACAAAAAGAAAATTGTTACCATAAACAATATTCCCTAATTATTTTAGTGAAATCCCCCTATTTTTAGGATGATATATGATAATAAAATTACTGTGAAGTAGAAAAAATTCTCATTTTCATATTTTATTGGAAAGCTCATTATTGTTGATAGTTTATTTAATATAATAAACGAAATTTTTATTTAAAAAAAACATACATTTTGAAAATATAATTACAATCGAATAATATATAATTAGTTTTAATTATATTTAAATATTATATAATAAATTATTGATACTAATTACATTAATTTTATACACACACACAAATAGGAAAAATAAAATAATTAAATTCCATTCTAGGAAAGTAAAATAAGGAATTACAAAAATAAAAAAAAAAATAAAATTAAGAAAATAATGTATTTCGCTTGAAAAGTACTTTTTAATTTCTGTTAATAATATAGAATCTCTATTTTAGCAAAAATTGAAAATTCTAACATGAATTATAAGAATTATCAATTTTTTCTTCATTATCATTATATAAAATTTAACATTCTGCATATTTTAACATTATTAGTATATTTTTTTAATTACAAATTTGAATCAAATATGTTATTAAACTACTAAAAGATCTTACTCTTAAACTACAAAACACTAAATATAAAAATAAAGTTGCATCTATTGAGCTGCTTATAGAACATTATTTGCATTTAATTTCCTGTATAAATATTGTCTTCATAAAATCTAAAAAAATTGTGATCATTTTTGTGATTAGCATAATATATATTGCGCATAACAAGGTTCCATAACACTTATTTATGTTTATGATTTTCTTAGGCGCGTGGCGCTATATTTATTTTTTGGATGTTCCAGCATCTGGTACTTTTCGGCAAGACCCATATTCCAAGCTGTCAAAATCTTCGCCGCAATGAAAAAAGAAGAGGCATCTGTCAATGTTTTGACGATGTACAGAAGTTATGTTATTCGGGGAAAAGGCCTTATACAAAGACTTTTATAAGCAAGTTGAAGAGCTCGGCGTTCTTTGATACGTGCAGCATAATCTCTTAAATAGCTGAATAAAGTTTCTTTTTATTAAAAACTACTGGTAAACATTGTATTCTTTTTAAAGAATTATGAAGAATAAAAAAATACTAAGCTGCTAGAATGTAGTATCAGGAATTAAAAAATTCTTTTGCAGCTGTTATATTTCCCAGATAAGCACTTTCTACCTCAGTTTCGACTTTCATTTTTCAAATTTTCAAAACAATTATTATAAAATCTTTTGCTTATAAAACTACATTAAATAATTTTTTTGTTTTCCTTTATCTGAAATGGCGAAATTTAGATCTTGTATTTCACGAGAGTTACAGTTAAGTGTTTACAAATGTGAATATTTTATGAAATTATTCCCATAGAAATTTTTTCCAGCTTCACCGATCCACATATCTACTTCGTATTTCATGATCTTTGTTTTTAAATTTTAGATCTATGAATTTTTTATTGTAAGCAAATGCATTTAAGCAATTTTTACAAGTCGAAAAGTGATACAAATCATATATGAATCTTTATATTGAATTATTAAAATAAAGTACTTTGTTGGATTGTGTCAGAACAATAGTTTATCTTTCCGAAATATGAATTTATAATATAAGATTAGTAATATATAATTAAATAGCATTATTTTTATGTTGACTTATTTTAGCTAATAATTCTATTATTTTTTTATGGTATTTTTTATGTTATAGTAAATACTTAATTATTTTGATTCTATTCTTATTTTATTCTTAAAACAGATATAATTCTTACAGTACATTTAAAAGAAGAAAACATTTCTCCGAGATAAACTAAGCATAAAATGTCAAGTTGCCATTTCCTGGATTAAAATTAAAATTCGGGACAAATATTCTTTTGAAAAAAAATGTAGGAAATGGCCTAACAAGATAGGAAATAACCGTCCAGTTTGGCGCAGAATATCAGAAAAATGAGTGCCAAAAGAGGTCAATGACAGAGAACGACGTCTTAATATATTTTTTTGTATTATTCTTTTTTCGTACTGCTTAAGTAGATGAAACTGGGGATGAATAATAATAACAATAATAACCCTATGAAAAACAACGTAAATTAAAAAAAAAACAACTCTTGATTACTGAGCGATTAAGAGGAGACAGTCGACTTATTTCAACTTTCTCGAACACGTGGGTTACAGTTAAATAACGAGAGGATTCGACTTTTTTTTTTCGCTTTGTATAACGCAGTAGAAGGAGATAATCAAATTAATAATCACTGTATCTGGTTGCAATTGGTATTACAAAATAGGGAAAATTAATTTTAGGAATCAATTAATTTTAGGGATAGTATTACTAGATAGGAAAATAAATAGATATGGAAAATTATTTATAAAAAATAAATGTTTTGAATAATTGTATTTTCAAAACTTTATAAATTAATAGTTTGAAATGTAAAAGTGTTAAAATTAAATTACATTTCTTAATTGACCTGCATTAACTAAGATTTTATTCACAAAATATTTGTATTTGAAAAATATTTAATTATGCGTTAATAAATATTTTAAAAATAATTTTTATCATTTTATAAATGTATCTTTTTCCTATATAAATATGATTTTTGACATAAAGATTTGATTGTTCATTTTTAATGTTTTCCTGAATTCTGATTAAAATTTGTGACGAACAAGCATAGATTTCTGAAAATATTCATACTTCAAATATGTTTTTGAAAACTTTAACTTAAATTAGTTATTAGAAAAATATGTTTCAAATCTATAAATCTTTAATAAAATTTGTGTTGAAAATAATGAAATTATTCATATGAAAGCAAATCTACGTATTTCATCATTTGTAACGATTATTCCTCATAAAACGAGAAACTTATTAAAATTTTTACCAAAGTTTTTTGTTTTGCAGTTATAAGATTCTCCAGAATTTCTTAGCATTTAAAGCAAACCTCACATTTTCAAAATTTTGAAACAGCGAAAATTTTTATTTAATGAAAATAAATTGCTTAGTAAGACCTCAAGATAATCTATCATTTCTTATTTGTTTCTTTTACATTAATTGTATGGACATAGAGCAATATTTGTTTCAATGGAATCACAAATTATCTGTCATAAAAAAGAACAAAACGATCATTTCCACCTACACTAATAGTGTTACACATCTCGTAAATTCACCACAAGTGACATGATGGATCATTTAATTAATTACAAGGAAATATTAATTTAAGTTCTTCAAATAACATTATGTATAAAAAGAAGCTTAATTTGTTATTTATTAAAGCATATATAATTCGTCATTTTACATGCTGAAGTATTTTGTTACCTCGTAAATTTACTTCCGAAAAACAAATTTCGAAGATTATTTGAATGGTATAATGATCAGAAATTGATTTTACAATTCAGAGCATTTTATGTAGAAAATCAAAAAAAAAATTAATGGAAATTGATTTTTGTGCTGCTTCAGAATACGCCCACAAATTCTTAAAAGATATTTGCTTAAGATTTCGCCTATAAGATATTAGTGTTTTGTTTCGAAATTCTCCTAAAATAATGTTTCTAAAATTATGTCATTTTATCGACGAAATAATACTATTTGGAATCAGGTATATATAAACGCAGAGGTACAATAAACTGGAAATACAAAATGGGAAAATAGTTGAAAAAAGAAAAAGAATATAACAAACTGCTTCTTTCAAATTAAATATTTGGATGAATTCATTTATAAGTGAAATAAATAGGTAGAAGAGTTCTGTGTTACCTACATAACTTTACTATACATTTTAATTTTATAATTTGAGAGCTGGCAGGAGGTTGATAAAAAGAGAGCGAAGCCTTTAAATCCCCGATCCATTTATTACATACAAATCATATTGATCATCAAAAATACTTGACATTCATAATTAACATAGAAAAATTGAATAGTATTGATCCTAAAGATGTAGACCGTGTGAAAATCGGAAGTTTTAATTAATTTATTTATGTTATTTTAAATTTATAATGACAGTTAATTTTCATAATCATGGATTTAGAGCCTCTTTGCTTTTACGTTAAATTTACACTGAAATGGATATAAATTGCTAATAGAGCGTAGAAGCATAAAGTAGATTTTACTTCTGATATTTTTATTTGAATCCGCTTTTATGTTTTATTGCGTTGGTTTCTCACTTTTACTAATTTCTATAGAAACACCGGGAGTCCAGTTAATAAACATTTAATTTTGAATTATAATCAAAAGAAGTAGACATTTGAGTAGACACTCTCCTCATTATATCCTCCCTCATCAAATGAAGAATATTAAACACTGCCGAACTTCTATAGACTGTCTAAGCTGTATAATCATCAGCTGTATCGGAAATAGAACTTACCACCTTCAGGACAAGAATATTCTTTTGCCTCAGGTTGCCATGGTTTTGTTAAAAATTAAAACAAAGAAATTTCATTCTGCAAAAGATATAACCAAAATTTGCAGCACAGCTAATTTTTCGGTGGGCGATAAAATGTGTCGATTTCATCTTTGCAAGGTTGTAGGTTCGATACTTGATCCATTTGAAAATCTTCGCACTGAGAAAATATATGGTTTTGATTATATTCCTTACCTTGTGTGATGTGAAATGCGCCAACTCAAGATTCAAGTTCACCACTTGACCCCGTGATTCTAACTCGCGATTCATTTGATTATATAGAGTAAAAGGAATGTAAGCCGTTCAAAAAAGTCGTTTTAATTCTTCATAAAATAATGCATTTATTTCTGGTTATATGTAGTACTGTACTTATGTAGTACTAGTCATATGCAGACACCAGATCTGTGTTTAAAATTTCTAATTACAAACTACACACAACTTTTGAAATCACAGCTAATAAATTGACATGAAATTATTGCAGGAGGGTTAAACCATGAAGATGATATCTGAGTTGAGATTTCTCTCCTACTTTTTAAGAATCGTTCCAAAGTATTCAAGATTGATTAGAAAATATATCATCCTTTTTATATGAAAT
This sequence comes from Latrodectus hesperus, assembly GCA_037975125.1. Lineage (NCBI taxonomy): Eukaryota > Metazoa > Arthropoda > Arachnida > Araneae > Theridiidae > Latrodectus > Latrodectus hesperus. The sequence continues at coordinate 35,602,178 of CM075852.1, read as the reverse complement.
TAAATGGGGTTTTTTTTTTGGAGTGAATCATTGATAAATCGCATGGTGTAGTATGTCTTCTTTTAAATTAATTTTTGAAATATGCAAATAGTGGTGATTAATAAATATTAAAATACATAATTCAAATATACAATGAGTGGATAAATATACCATACCATTTTTATAACAGGTTGATTAATTAGAGAGTTGATAAAACAAGATTAATGCATTATATGATACATTTATTCTGCTTTCAAATATTTCTTCTTTTTGCCATGATAGTGTAGAGAAATTTTTTGTGTTCAGATGGTCGAGTTAGATATGTGACTCTGCTGATGATTCTTGTTCCGGTTTGATTTATTTATTGCTGTGAGACTCGAACCTATGAACGGATGAGCTGGAAACCAGCTCAGTTCACCGCTCATTTCGGAAAATTGCCTTACGGATTATTGCCTAAGATCGTTTCAAAATTCGTAAGGGATCACATCCCTCCATTAGTGTGGAGGGAAACTTTGAAGGGCAAATTGATAGGTGTTAAATTTGGTTGTGATTCAAAATCTCGAAGCAATTAATTTGAATTTTCTGGTTTGATCAGTTTAATCGATAGAAACTTCTGACATCCATGAAAGAAAGTAATAAAGCAAACGAACTATTCTGCTTCATTTTCGTGTTTATTCAATTGCTGACAACCCCTTTTGTACAATTACAAATTTCATTCAGATTATTTTTTCATTCGTAGCACATTTCACAGCTTTGATCCCAATTCAGTGGCAGAGTGAAAAACAAATGCCACCCTCTTGAATCTATTGCGATATGATCCACACACCACTTCGAAGGATTGAGACAGCAGGCACGAAATCAGACGACATATAAAGTGGTCACGTGCCAAGTCACGATAAGCGAGTAAGATATGTCACCAAAATGGACATGCGAGTAGGTTTGACGGGATCAAGGCTACGAACCACGCAAAAAAATATCTCGGTTTTCCTGGATTAATGGAAGGAATAATCCATAAAAATACAGACAGTTAACAGACTGATTTTATCAAAAAAATTAATAGTGAGTAAGCCATTTTGTGAGAAATATTTTTTGATGGCGTAGGTAAGAAATCTACTTATCGTTTGTGCGTGAATATACTTCTCATTAAATAATATTTCACTGTTTCCTTATCGAATCATTTTGTAAACACGTTTACTATATTATCGTTTGCGATAAGAAAGGAAATGCTCATCGACAAGCATGACAAGACTGATTACAAAATCCCAATCAAAGAGCAAACAAGGTAGTCACAGTTTGTTCAAATGGAACAAACTGTTGATACTGGGAAACACAGCTCCCATTTCTTATCTACCTAAACAAGAGAAATTTACAAGATTTTCATGAATATTTCCTAACGAGGTTTTCAGCTTTAACAGTCCATATGAAAAAAAAAGAGATATTTGTTTTTGTTGCTGAACTTTTTAATATGATTTAAATTGCTTACAAATACAATAATGGCCTTAAAATGCTCATCTTCGGTAACTTAGAGATGAGCATTTAAATATGTATTTCTTAGTAATGAAAATGCTGGAAACTTTTTAATTTTTATTTTTGAGACAAATCGCAAGTTTCTATTATTAATTTTCCGTCGTTAAATAGGCAAATATATTAGCATTTTCGAATAAATGTAACATTTATTAGAGTTTGGAATGTTTGTTCATTATAATTTCTTAAGTATGTTGTATATTTTGATATGATTTAAACTGTTAACAACGGATAGCTTCACAAAAAAAAAGCTGCTGTAATACTCAAAGAGTAATTTTTTTTGTTGCTGTGTGGTCCATCTTTTGCACACCAGCTGGTTCAGTTTATTTGCATATTCCACCAGGGTTCACAATTTAAACTGAATCAGAGCAATCATTTATGCCGAGTTAGGAATCGAACTCATGAGCTATTGAATTGAAGGCCCAAGCACTAATCGCTCAATTTCCATCTCTTTTGCCAGGCATTTAAATATCTACCTCGTAATTACTCTCAGAGTGTATAATCCTATGTAAAACTGCTATTTACGTATCGCAAGGAAGGGAATTTGGAAAACTTTCAAGCACTCACCCCAACTAATACGCATATTGAAACAGAACATCTCTCTTCCAACGTTCAATATTGATAAATAATATAAAAAGGAGTGAATCTCGTATAACTCTAAGGTCATAGTTTTATTCGTTATTGTATTATTCATTCATAACTGTATGCATAAAATCCCTCTTCATAAGATATATATATATATCAGAAATGAGCCAACATTTTCGGTGGTATTTTGCGTATAAATGCTGAGGGAAACCTCAAAATTTAACGGAAGTTAATTCAGTTTTGAAGATGAATAGGATATTCGAAAGGAATTAGATGAAATTTCCTATCCATGCATGCATAAATAAATGCATAATAAAATTTCGCATGAAATAATCTTTGGGACATACTCTGAATTTATCCCCTATGGGTGGGATTCAAAAACGTTATCACTTTGCGATGGATTAAAATTATAATTTAGTTGACTGTGCGCTGCAATCTGGATTATTTATACAATTCGGAAACTGCAAACACATCAAAATATAAAAAATGAAATAAGCCTAAAATAAGTGTAGCGTCACTATTTAAGCTTATGGGCACACTGTGATCTACTGGTAGAGATGGTTCTCTTGAGAGATGAAGATACCAATTTCGACCCAACTATTACAGAACAACGTGAAAGGAATTTGACCTTTCGACTCTCACTTTGACCTATTACACGCTCACTTTATGACTTTAATGATACTCCTTCTTTATTAAGAATAAACATCTCATAGAGTAATAACTAGATAATTAAAGATCTTAAAAACAACTAAGCATACAGATGGTATTTTACGATACATTTGGCACTGAACACTTATTGGTGATGGAAGCCTCTTAATACAGTTATTCACCGCCTTATTTTAAACCGTAGTGAAGTGACGAGATCGGTGTTTCAACTCTGTCGCCATCCTCTCCACACAGCAAAAGGACATTTGAGCTTACGAAATATATGTGCACAAACTTTTTTAGCATGACAGTCTTTGGTTAAAGGAGGTATCGAACCTGATATTTAAGTATGCGAGTGTCGTATTTCTCTCAAATCTACCTTAGTTCTAGAGAATTAAAAAAAAATATAATATATGATAAATTACACTGCTATCTTCACTTTTTTCCTATGAAATCTCCTTTTCTAATAAGGAATCGTAAAACACATAGAAAAACTAAACCCGTGGCAGGACAGCCCATGTGGGCCAAGGCCTACATTGCCCATATCTGTTTTCCTAACTTTGGGGTGAGAAGCTTATTTTCCCGTTTGGTGGTCAGCCTAACGTGGACCCCCTCATTGTTCAGTTCCCAAGCATGCTTGGTTCTCAGTTTATTGATCCACTCTGAAAGGATGTGTCTCCCTACCTGTATCACCGAACTGTGTCTTCGGAGCGCTACTTCTAAGCACCGGGCTTCAATATCATTATTATGAAAATTCAACTGTTAAGTAGCATTTTCATTTCGATTTAATTAACTTTAAAACGATTAAACACATATACTTTAAATAAATATTAAGTTTATATTAGTGTTTCTCACAACTTGATTTATTCCAAGGACCGGTAAAATATTTCAGTAATTTCTCGCGCATCGGTAAGTTTAATAATTTGATACAATGACACAATTTTTTCTTATAAATAAATCATGAAGACCAAAATAATTTTTAAAATGTAATTAAGGAATTAAAATAATTTTATAAATTATTACGATAGATATTCACAGCATTCAAGTAATCAGCGATACTCAAGGCAAACAGAAGCACTCTAACTGGTGTATTAAGTGCACGGCACGACAATTTATAAAAGGCGATTGGGCACATAGTTTCCAGTTAGTTATATTTTTCATCATCGATCACATATTATTTTATAAACTAGTAAACTTGTTGTTATAATGTAGGTGCTGTTTTAATATCGGTTCTCGGCCGATAACACTTTGGATTTTGGACAGATAGGTGGATATTTCGCGGACCGGCGGTTGAGAAACATTGGTTTAAATCACGATCACATTATTCAAACTGATGATAAGTTACCGACTCAGGAGTTTCTTATCTTCCCACTACAAAGAGAATTACCAAATTGATTATCGAACGATGCTACTTCATTCTAATGTCGATTCTTGATGATGTTTTATAGATTGAATTGAATCCCCAGTTAACAATCGTCAGAGAAAGTGATCAGTTTTGGACGTCCTCGGAAACTAAGCAGACCATAACTGCAGTCCGACGTAGTTAGACAGCTTATAAGGACATCGAACTTCGGCGATCTGAGCACTCACTCGCATATGACGTGGAGCATCCCCGCCCTTACACGCACTCCAACATCACAAGAAAAAATCGCATCTGCCTTGGAAGCGCCTACGCACAGCGATCCCTTCGGGGAATCAAAACCAAACAACCCTATTATCTAATAAGACAGAGACCGTCTGTCAAGATCCATTTTCCGGTCGAGGTGCACATGAAAGTGTCTTCCATGTTAATCAGACGTTTTTCTAGTTGGCGTAATGTCCTTTACCACATCGAAAGCAGAATACCAAGTTTTAGAGTGAGGCGCGTTGAAAGGAATCAGAACTGGTATGCGAACACCTCCACTTTGAATTGATTGGAGTGTATTTGCGATTATTTATTGTTGTGTAGTGTCATTCACGCTGCCCGGGGACATTTGAATAAATGCTTATCTAACATATGTTTAAATAATGGGATTTTTCATACAATGTGTTTTAAAGGATTAATGAAAAATTTTCAATTTTACATTTTAACCCAAACTTTTGTGTAATAACCTATTAACAATTATTTTAATAATTGTTAATAGGTATATTTTTTAGATTTTAAAATTTACTTTGACATAGTTGACAAATTATATTATATTTGAGATGTATATAATACATGCTATATGGATATTTATATTTTTTGCATAGAAAAACTTGTTGAAATCTGAAACATTAAATTTCAAAAACAAAATTTTCATGATGTTTAAGAAGTAATGTAAATTTTCAGTATTCATAATTTGATGCAAAATTTGCTTCCAAAAAAATTTACATACAATTTTTATTTTCTACATAGTATCAGAACTTTATTCTTCTAAAAAAAAATCAATTATCTCATATATAGTATCACTATAAAAACATAATTTTGTTTCCATTTCGACTTGAAGTATATTTTAATAATAATAATAAACAAGTAAAAATTATTAATAAGTTAATTAATAATTAATGAAATGATAATTTTCTAAGAAAATCAGTTATCTCATTATAATATCACTATGAAATCTTAATTTAGCATTCATTTGGAAATAAGTATTAGTGCATTTTAACCCAATTAATATAATAATGTCAATGAAAAACTCAATATTTCTCGTTCATTAAAAAAATGAATAAATACATAAAAAATAAATAAATAAAGGCCTATACAATACTTTTTCCGCGGGCAAACTATTAAAAAAGGACAGTTGCAAGTAAAATTTATGACAAATAGGAAAAATGATGTTGATAATGATGAAAAAAATGATGAAGATATTTAATTTATTAAATTTTATTAAATCTAAAATTTATAAGTAAAAATAATTTTTTTTACTATTGTTATACTGAGTAATATTATATAGAAATATTTTTCTTCTTAAAATTTTTTTCTTTTTAGTAAATATTGGAATATAGTTTTTAAATTTAACTATAGTAATTTATTCACAAAATCTTTATTTACCATATTTTAATGAATACTTTAAACTTATGATAAAGTTAAATAAGATAACTTATGATAAAACTTATGTTTACTTTATGATAAAGTATGGCATGAAAATTTGTGTGAAATAGTATTTTCTTTTATGTTCTAGAAATATTATAGTTTATCTATCTAAACTTGTGCTGAAAACAGGAAAACAGACACTACTTGCATGAAAAAATTCACTTATAAATTCATATGTAAATTTAAATACAATTTTTATATGTAAATATTATTATTTTACATATGTAACTTTTATATAAACTTTAACATAAAGTTACATGTGAAATTATAAAACTATATACTATAATATATATATTATGTGTTCAGAATTTTCCATTACATTTCATGGAAAATTTTGCAGAGAAATTAAAAAAAATGATAACATAAACTTTTTGTCGTATTAATTTTTCTATGAAATGTGTCTCTTGAAAATAAATCAGATTTACCTAGTCAGTATCATTAAATGAACCCATAACTTTACATGTATTTACAGTTGCAATATTAAAGTAATTTTTTCATTCATTGTTAATGCTAATAAATAATTAGCATTAACAGATTTCAATGCTAATAAATAATTAAAATACTTAAGATATTTAAATAAATTAATGTTTACAAATATATATATATATATATATATATATATATATATATATATATATATATATATATATATATATATATATATATATATATATATATATTATATATATATATATATATATATATATATATATATATATATATATATATATATATATATATATATATATATATATATATATATATATATATATATATATATATATATATATATATATATATATATATATATATATATATATATATATATATATATATATATATATATATATATATATATATATATATACTTTGCTAATAATCAGTAATATATATTCATAATTTTAACAATAATCGAATATTTATTTTTAAAAAAGAATTCATTTTACACTTTGTAATAACGTGTAAACTTTTGTAAGCACAATTTTATTTATTTCTATCTTATTTAAGATAGAATAAATTTAAATAAAACACACATTATTAAAAATACCATATAAAAACTTGTTTTTGGTTTCATTTTATTTATTCTACTTTTTGTTTTAGACTGCATATTAATATATAAATATAATTTTTATTATAATTTTAGAATATGTATTAGTAAGAGGATAATATATAAACAATACTTAAGATTGATAAGAATACTTAATATTCCATAATTTTCCTTTAACTTCTTAAGTAAATTTTCAACTCTTGTTTAGTATAGTTTAATAACACGCATTTCATAAAAAAATAACATACATTTTGTTTTTATATAAAAAAATGGATTAAAGGTATCACATTTCTTATACGATCGTTAGAACAGCAATACGTGATCTATACAAAAATTTGCATGCAATAGGATATAAATCTCTTATATCTTGTTGTAGACAATTTTGCTTCCTTTCGAGCTGAAAATTGAACCCATTTATATCACAAAATAAATAATTCGCCCTGAAAAGTTGGAAAAAAATTTCTTTTACAGACACAATGGCCAAATAGCGGATTTATTCTGATTCAAAACTACAGAAGACACCGATGAAATCAACACAAGAACGGACTTTTCTTTATCCAGAACAATAAAAACAAAAATCGTCTTCCGAAAGAGAGGGGAAAAAAAAGAATCGCTTGCTAGTATTGTCTAAAAAAGAATACGAGATCATTACATACCGTTCGTAAGGCATGGCCGCCACCGACACACCGGTTGAGCACGGAGACGATTATGATCCTCGAGTCTGATACCGCAGAGCAAAAAGTCAAATTAATCCGATGCGAGAGTCGGCGGAATGGCAACTGAACCCGACTTCCAGAACAGACAACCTGAATGTTGCTTTTCCAGGTGCGTATGTGCGGCCGTCACGGGTCGTCTGCTGACGGGACACCACCCGTTGCTGGTGAAGATGGGTAGGAGGGGGAAGAAAAGAATAACCGGACCCCGTTGCATCCAAAGGTGGGTCTTCGTTCTGACGCAAGAAATTTGTATTGCTTCCGAGCGAGTGGAGAAGAAAATTACCCCATCTGGAATTATGGATGAAGACGGTGGCAGCTTCGAGAAAAGCAGATGATTTCAATGGACGGATGTGTCGAATTTGTTTAGGTTGATTACGAGTAAGTTGCTTCGCACGCGATTGGATTCTGTGCATCTGCGCAAGACCGTGTCATTTGCTTCAAGGAGTTAAGGAAATCGAATCTCCCATCAAATTATGGTTCAGTGGTTGAATAATTATCTCATCTGTATAGTTTGGTGTTGTATATAGAGCATAAATAAATGCCGCAAGTCACCATATGACGTAATTCGTTAATAACTGAAATTTCTTAAGTTGGTAAGCTGCATTCCAGCAAAATGTTCATTGACGCTTAAATGAAGTTATGTGCGAAATCATATACAAGAAGGAATCTATAGACTTTTTTTAATGAAGAATTATTACAGAACCCTAAAAAATTATTATATTAAGCTATCATAAAGAAACCTTAAGTCTTACTAAGGCTCGAGACAAGATTTAAAGAAATCCTCTTTTCAGATTCAACAATTAATCTCATGAGATATAAATAGACAAGATCTTAATTAATAAAGCCATGCTCTAGGTGTTTCATTCACTACAAATTCCTTCATTTATTTAGAAGAAATATTATCCAGAAAGATATTTATTCTTATTCAGTTTAAAAACTCCTATTTTTTTTATGAAATTCTATTGCTACTTTTAAATGGATTTCAAATAATGAAATACATGAATTTATTTTCCACTGTGGAAGCATTTTACCATTGACACAGACATTTAAAGTTTGACGTTACACCAGACATTATTATTTGATTTATCTCTTTGCACCATTGATTGATATTTTACCAGTTTAAAGTTCCTGGTTTAATTTTGTATCAGCCGAAAGCAACGTTGCAGTAATACAGTCTATATATGCTAAATATTCATTCTATATACATTCAGGGCAAATTTAGAAGAACACTGGTTAGAAATTTTAGATCGTAATTTACAAATAAAAGAGACAAATATAGAATCTATTGCAATTAGTTTATTCCATTTTGTTTATTATATATGATAATTGTATAATATTTTAGTTCAATAGCCTCATCTCTCATTGTTATCTCCCATGCGATATAAATAATAATACACATTTCTACTAATGGTACAATTCATGTATATAACTTTAAAAGCACTTAAACAATTGCAATTATAATAATTATTTAACAAATGCCATATAAATTATGAAAGTAAGCTTTCTTTCGTTAAATTTTATACATCATAATATAATTTAATAATTTAATTCTAAATGTTTTATAGTGTGCATGTGTGTGAAAAAATTCTCTGTCATTTTAGATTAGCAGTAATAAAGCTTTATTTAAAAATAGTTAAGTCTTGTTGGACTTAAGAAATAAAAAATGATATTTAACTGGATTTTACCAGTAAAATGCTTCTAGTTGTAATTTCAGCTAGATAATTCTTGATAGGAAAACCGATTTTCTTAAGTATACATTGAAAAAAAAATATTTTATGAAATATTTAAAAAATTTTTTTTTTGCATAGAAAATTTATTTTAAAAAAAAGCTATAGCAAAATTATTTTAAAAGTTTCTTGATATAAATTTTTAGTCACTATCAATTTTTAGAGAAAAAGACATTATTTCACATTGTAGTGAATTTTTAAGAGTATTCATGTAGTTTATGTTCTATTTCTTTCATTATACATGACCACTGTTTTATGTCACTAGCAAATACGTGAATATATCGTTTTGCATTAAATTTGAACAAAGTCACATTTAAAGTAGTAATATGTTTGCGTATACAAAAAAAAAAAACTTTTTTCCTCAGCATCAATTTAAAATGTTAAATCAGAGAAAAGAATTATAATATATCAGTTAAAAATTTCGAGAAGAAAACTAATAAATCTCACAGCTTCTTAAGTACAACGAAAAAATCCTGAAAGCTAAAAAAAAAGGCTTCCAACTAATGTTTATTCTAAAACACATATTCTTTTTAAGAACATTTTAATAACAAAGTCCAGAATGTGTTTACTCAGTGGAATATAAAGTTACATTTCTATGTCTTAAACCAAAATTTCAAGTTTATTTTTTTTAAGTATTTCCAGCACATTTCAATTACGTCTGAGCTTAAAAAAATATAATAACTTACTACAAAGAAAACCAAAATGATTCAAAATAAATTATTTCTTCATACTTGATTTTTAAAAGTAAAAAAAAAAAAAGAAATTAAAAAAAAAAATCCATTATGAGAAAAATTACATTTTTTTACTTGAACTGCTTTTTCTTCAAGTATGTCGCGAGAGAAAATTATTTGGACAAAAATAAGGAACTTAAAAAAAACGCGCCAATTTGTAAGAAGATTGCTGGCTTTGGCGATGAATACGATGCCCCTGCAACTTGTGATTAAGGAAATGTGAAGCCAAGCGTGTCGAAACGTGTGACAAGAAACCTCTTCACCTTTTTGGGCATCTCGCCCTGAGTTTCCACTTTCTTGCTCTTCGCTACTTTTAATTCCAGCAACTTTCCATCCGGAGGAAAATGTTTTTATTTTTTGAATCAAAGTTTTAAAAAAAATGAGGTTACATAATGAATATGTAAAATACTTTTTTTAAATATTTTATTTTTTAATATGTTACCGTTTCCCAGACGTGATATGCATTCAAAGTGGTACTGAGAATATATATATACATATTTTTTTTGACAAAATTTAAGCTTGGAGATGTGAATATGATACCGATTTTTATTTAACACAGAAGTATATATTTTTCTGTGGTGACTACTTAATATATTACATCTCTGCAAACAAATCATTTATTATAAATACAGTTACATTTAATTAAAATAAAAATGCAAAATCATTTGTCTGGTAAGAAATAATATTGAGTAAAAAATAGGATTTTGAAAATATAATTTTAGTTAAAGCAACTAGAAGTTAAATTTAATTTATTTTATTGAAATCAGAGAAAATTAAACTTATTATTTAGGTAAATGAAATTAAAAACTAGTCTCTTTTTTGTTTCATAAACTGAGAAAAAACAAAGCCACTCAGTACTTTAATATTACATACTTATTTGGGCCAATAGTGTCTTGCTATAAAGGATTCATTCATACCAATTTCACTAAACCGAGATTCGAGAAACAGATTTGCCTTTTTAATTTATCTTTGTTGTTATATTGTCTAGCAAGGAACAATTAATGTACAAATAAAATTCAAATATTAAACATTTTTTATACTGATATCTTAAATAGATTAAACTGAACTATTCATATCAGGTGAAATTAAATTAAGAATATAGTGATAATATCGGATAGGGGTAAACCATTGTTGCAGAGCTTTTAAAAATCATGCCGAGATGACAAATTTCTGCAAAATTATTGTTCTAAAATGGTGGATTCATTAGCATCCATCATTCTCATCTCTCTGATAAAAAATCTATTTCTATGTTACATTTAACATTAAAAAACTACATTAAACTAAAAGGCGCAAAGAGATTTCATTATTATTTACACAACTTTTACCAACAATTTTTCTCAAAAACTGCTTGTAAAATATGTTTGTAAATATTTATAAATCTGAAATGAAAGAACTATCATTTTCTTACTGTGAGAAATGAAAGCATTTTAAAAGTTCCAGATTTTATTCTGAAAAATATAAAAGATATAATAATTTTAAAATTCTTTCTCCATGTCGTTCTTATAATCGGGTCTTTCTGTTTGGCGAAAATGAGATAAAATAAGGATTTAAAAATGAATTTATAAAACTCTTAAGCAGATTATATAGGCTGGAATATCTATGTGACTTTAAGAAATCCACATTTCATTCTGAAATACTTTGAATATACAGATTTCGAGTCAGTAAATAGTTCAACAAATGTTTTTCTTAGTTTTAAAAGGAGCTTTTATAGCTAATAAGCATTGTTTGTATATTATGCAATATTGCCTCGATCGGTTTCTCCATTACCTTTTAAAAGAATCAGCATTTTCTCTGTAATCCCCTATTTAAAGGAATTTTGAAGCCGTTGCTGTTGTAGCTTCAAGGAAATGTCAGAGAATAAATTCTAATATAAAGAATTGCTTATATTTTCAAAGATGAGAATGCTTTAACTTTCGCATTTAATATAGCTATTTAATACAATACACAGTTTTTAATTAAAGATATTTCGGTACTTTTCCATTTCGCCGGCGCAAATCTCGCTAAGGCAAAAACTAAGTCGCCAATTGGCGACAACATCATCACAACAAGACAACATCAAAAATTTTAAATAATGTTGTTTTACATAAAAAAATTTTAAATTTATTTATTTATTGTTGTTCCCGTGTTCACGCTATGCGTGGAATGATGGGTGCCAGAGCCTCAATTTATTTACTTAATATATTAGATTACAATTTATCGGGTGATGCATATTTCAAAATCTTATCATTTTTTTTAAATATTTTTTATGTGAATTTGTTACGATTATTATTTTTTAAGATATATTTTTAAAATCCAATTTTTTCTAGAGAGATTTTGTGAAATTATTAAATTTGTATAGATAGCAACATAGCATAAAATTATGAAATGGAAAAAAAAGAGTCGAAATAAAATCGTTGACAGTAAAAGGCCGTCACATGTTTTGGAAACTTAGCAATAAAAGGTTACCACCGGAGATATTCCCTCTAGCGCCGGTTGTATCATTTTTGGCGACTTTATCGCATGCGCCGGCGAAATGGAAAAGTACCGATATTTCTTTCTGATATTTTCGATATTTAATTGCAGCTTTGGGATGAATAATTATTTATAATTGCTTTTTTATTAATTTCTGACTACGTTTATTATTCTTAGGAATCTAAGTTTTAATTTCTAGATTCTTTTCAGAATCTAGAAATTAAAACTTAAACTTAACAATTAATAAGAAATATAATAAATAATTAACTTAATAACTTAATAATTAATAAGAGAAAAAAGTATTTCTTATATATCTTCTCTTAAAAATTATAAAGAAACTGAGTTTGATTTTTATATATAGAGTGTTTCTTTTTTAAATTAAGATCAGTACTCCAGATGGCATAGAAGCCGTATATTCCAGGATTCCAAATTCTAAATTTTTTTGGCGATTAATAAATGTTGCCAAGAACACATATTGTGACGTGTGTGATGACGTGAATACTAGGGTTGTAAAAATAGAATTTTCTGCATAATTTTTATAGGTCTCCATATCTATGACGTAATAAAAATCATGTTGCCAGATACATAAGAAAATCCGAACTCAGAATTTGGCATCCTGGATTATACGGCATCTGTACTCTTCAGATAAGAGGTGGGCATTTAGCGGCCCACATATCTCTTGTTTTCAGAAATATTTTTTGAGGCTTATAATTTGATTATAATAGGAAAGAAATATATAATCCTAATACATTGATTTTCACAAATCTTTTAGGAAAATTTCCATGTATGAAAAACTTTGATGGAAAATAATGTTCTTTGTGTTTGGGTCGATGTTTGTTTGTCAGCAAAATTTTCTTGCATGAAATACAAGTTCACTGAAATTTAATATGTAAGCTGCGATGAGAATTTATACAATCTCTCTCCTGATTTAAAAAAAAATTACAGAAAAATATTATAGGATACATTTGTCTCATTAAAATTATTCCAACATAAAATGTACTTGCTCTGTAGATGACATTGGGGAGTAGATAAATAAATTGAATAAAACTTTTTTTTATATAACTTATATCTATTAATTTCAATACAAAAATTTTTTTTCTAAGATGCGAAGTTAAGTAAGGAATGCAATCATTTTTAAAATTTGCTGCTTTTCTGTATCTTTCGCTTTCACAATGTAGCTCGAACAAAAGCAATTCTCCTACAAGAGTCTAGATATCTATTATCAAATTATCATTAAGATGTTTTAAAATTTAAAGAATAATGTCAATTAAGTTTTAGAAAATTTTTCTTAATGAAAAGCCATTTTAATAATAATGTACTTATTAAACAATCGTGATAATAAACTCAAAATATCTATGTCATTATTAAACTACTATGAAGCAAAAAGATATTCTCCTCTTATTTTCCTCACAGCAAATTTGAATTTTCTCAAAATTTACTGCTACTTTGCCTTTTATCTACCAGATATTTGTAGATACCACTTAAACCATGTCACAAATTATCAGTATCCATGGTATTTTGTAAGTACTTGAAGTTACGTACCATAAATATAATGAGCAAATTGAGCTTATTTTCACGGCGCCAATAGTATCCAAAAAGTAATCTTTTATCATATAGTACTTGTCTACCACGATGATTGGAAAAGTTTGAATAACAAACTCTTGAAAGATATTTTATGTAAAATGAATTCTTTGAAAAATATGAAGTTTGTGGTCCAAATTACCGTTTTCGAAATAGTTTGATTAATTTAGCAGTACCACGGAATCTGGATAGAGTTAAACTTCCTACTTAGTATTATAACTTCCTGCTACCATTTTTTAAAGAAATAATATGATTATCAATACAATCTCTAATAAGCCATTACGCTTTGGATGAATGACTCAGCCGCCTCAAAATGGTTCATCGAGTTATATCGCAATCTGCTTCATTATCAAAGACCGCCAAATGAATGAATCTCCTAATCCGATTGAATCAACTCATGCATCAACTTTTCAGGAGACAATTACGCTTTACAGCATCGAGATCATCATCATTTTGTGTATATGTAACAACAGCCCCGAGATTTATCCAAGCGTGTTGCCATTCCGCTTCAGCAAAAGAAAAGTCTCAGAGGCAGTGATCAGCAGAGCGTCATCTTCTTCACCAATTTTCCTTTCTTGCTGTTTGACCTACAAGGTGTCTCTCTGTGTCATTAGAAGGCCCATAACGTTCCGGCGAAGATGTCATTTGTGAGACAATGATATTTTAAGGGTTGGCTCTAATTCCCCTCCTTCTTTTTTTCCAGAGCATTTTCTTCTGATAGGCCTGATGACACATTGGCTCGTGGTCCTTGAGACCCCAGAGACTTTTTATAGTGTGGCAACAGCTGGGATGTTGACTGAGAAAGAAAGCAGTGCTGAATAATTTAACCATGTCCAGATACTTGGCATATTTGTTTGGTCCTTTTAACCAATTCCAATTAAATTTATCTTACTAGCCGATTTTCCTTTTACAAGCTTATATTCGAATTTTTAATGATGATTTAATTTTTTATAAAAATATGGGTTTTTAATTTCATTTTTTCATTGTTAAATAATGATAAAAAATATTAAATTATTAAAAGAATTCCGCATATTCCAGGAATTATGAAAACAATCCAAATATTTCAGACTTTATTAAAACACAACCATTAAACTATTTTGTTAATGTTATCCACTTTTGTAATTTATTTTATTTTATCGCCAATGTAATGAATGGAAGCCATGGATGTGGTCGCTCCTATATCACCCAAAGTATAGGTTCGAGGTTCAATACTCGGGTTGGGCAAGATCGATTCAGCTTTTCCTCCTTTCATTGTGTCCATAAACTGAGTACCAAACATGTCTAAGCACTGGGGGTTGCTAAACATTTGTCCCGGTTAGGTTGACCACCTGCTTCGTGACATGTTTCGCGCCCCAGGGCCTACGGTCAAGGAAACAGTTATGGGCATTGTAGATTTTGGCTCACATATGGGCTGTCGTGCCTCAGGTTTAGATTTAATGTTTTGTAAAATTAAGATTTTATTTCCTCTTCGTAAATTTTATGGAAGGGCATATATACTAACCAGAGCACGCTTTTGATTTTGTCTAAAAATTGAGTCTTGAGGGGTTTTTAATGGCTTGCTTGCATCTCGAATTGTTGCAAGCTAACCAAGATGAAAATTCTTTGTGATACAATATTCAAATTGCAGTTACTAAAAGCACTTTTATTTCAAAATTGTAGAATAATCATTTTTTAAAAAAATTATTGTTACATCATCATATTCGTATGATGACAGATGTATATAAATTATTTTGCAATATTCTAATGTTGCGTAAAAGTCAACTTAACACCTAAATACTGTTTTGTAATTTTTTGATAATCCTCTGCGTATAGACTTCAGGTAAAGCTTTTGTTTTAGGGATAGTGTATTATACTATTTGCCGCAAAGTAGGAAACCCAGAAAATGTTCCAAATGCCCAACTCACCTGATGCGCATGCAGAATATACATACATCTGAAGATAAAATAAAACTATCATTAAAATATGTCTTGTTAAAATCCAATAATTTTTAGTCGGTCCAAGAAGCGTAATTTAGAGTTAATTAAAAAACAGACACAAATCTGACACTTTATAATAAAACCATTATAAAACCAGTTGCTACCTATGGCTCGGAAAACTGGACACTTGCCAAATCCCAAACAAATCTTCTAACTATTTTCGAGCGAAAAGTACACAGGAAAATTTTTAGTGCAGTTAATATCGGAAATCTATGGAGACATAGTTACAACAATGAACTATATAATTTATATTGAAATTGAAATTGTAAGGTTTGTAAAAATCCAACGAAAGAAATTTGCTGGATATTTCTGTAGAATGCAGCTCTCCACCTTAATTTATATTGGAACAAAGTTATAGGAACCAGAGCAAGGGCCAGACCCAAATTAAGATGGACCGACTATATTACTAAAGGATTTCAAATATTGAAGATAAAGAATTGGCAAACCACAGTTAAAAAGAGAGTGGAATGGAAGCGAGTTCTTGAGAATATCCTGGCCTGTACTGGACTGTCGTGCCAAAAGAATGAGAAGCTTAATAATCAGCTTTTAACTTTCCTATCCATAGAGTCTAAATTGCAACCTGATCTCGTGGTTCTAGATATAGTTTGCCAAGGTAAAAATATGAAAGTTGGGTCGCAATTGCACTTCTTTTGATCATGATTTAAAATTGTCTTTAGTAATTTTTCCAGTATTTCTCTCGAAACTTTTGTCAAAAGCATAAAAATAAATATCCATTGTGGAATTCTGTGGTAGCGACGTTGTTATACATAATTTTTATTCGGAATTTTTACTGCTGAAAAATATTTTAAATTTTATTTATGACAATGATTCAACTTTTCCAAACAGAATTAACAATTCATTTAAGTTTCTAAGGCTATGCTGCATTGATCACCTCTTTATGTTGTTGTTATTTATACCCTTGGTATAGAAAATCCTACACCAGGTCCAAGCGGCCTCGACGTGCCAGATCCCCACAGATCAAATCCTGTTCAACGCACAGCTGCCTCCAGGAGGTGCCAGGACAGTTAAGAAGGTGAACAAGGTTGGAAGAGAGGGAACAGGAATAAGGAAGAAAAATCCTCTTCCCATTCAATATTTTAGTAGCCATTTCTAAATCTCGCCATAGTCGATTGAAAGGCAGGGGGCCCCTACATGAACTAATTCAAATTAGAATTACTTCAATATAATAAAGAGTGCAAATATTACAAAAATATAGTTTAATATGTTGATAGGCTTCCCATTCGATTAATCGTATACCTTATTGTATCCAAATGCAAAAAAAACTAATATCTATAAAATTAAATAAACTAAAATAATTATATGCTTTCTTTGGTAACAAAACATCGTAAATAAACTGTTGCTACGAGTATGTACATGATAATATTTCCTAATCGAACCCTATGTCTCAATCCTATAGATATCTATTCAAACAATTCAGGAAAACTCGCAAAGATATTATTCCATATCTTTCGAGCATAACATGTCTTGAATAATTGCTTCAAGTACATAATAGAATAGAAAATATGCGTATGAGTCGTTAAGAATGTGAATGCGATTGATTCAAGAGTCTGATGAAATGTGGATATGCGTGAAAGTAAACTTCAATTTCTTCATTACCATATATTTTTAAAATATAAGTGTAAATTGAAAGGCCTACAAACATGTTTAAAAAACATAGACGTGCGGGAAAACAATTTTACCGATAAGAATGTGAGATCATCGAGAGGTTTTGTATGTATGTATGTATGTATATATATATATATATATATATATATATATATATATATATATATATATATATATATATATATATATATATATATATATATATATATATATATATATATATATATATATATATATATATATATATATATATATATATATATATATATATATATATATATATATATATATATATATATAAAGGAAACATTGTCTATACTTAAGAATGACACCATTTAAGTAAGTAAGCATTGGAAACAGTATTTATTAAATATTAGTAAAAAATACAAACGGCAATTTAAATTCACAATTTTTAAAATGTATGTACCATTTAAAATATTTGTTTGCGTAAAATATACTTGGCAATGATGCTGTATAATCCAGCATGCCAAAATCTGAGTTTGGTGTTTTTCTGCGAATTTTCTTGTTTATCTGGAAGCCTGTTTTTTTTACGTCATAGGGATGGAGATCTCTAAGAATTATGTAGAAAATTCTATTTTGACATCCCCTGTTATTTATGTCATCTCGAAACATCACAATGCGTCACCATGGAAACATTTATTCGTCCCCCAAAAAATGCAGAATTTGGCATGCTGGATTATACGGCAACTGTCCCATATACTTTTACTTCAACCGAGAGGAACTACATAAGATTTTGTTCCATGGCTTACCTTATAGTTCCAGATAGCTGTAAGGTTTTCTGGTCATTCACAAAATATTAACATAATTCATTTTTTCTAGTATTATGCGAAATGCTCCGATGTAGTAAAAGAGAAAATTCGTATAACTCCAAAGCACGCATCTCAAAAGGTTATAATGTAGTTTCCGTATGCTTTGTCTTAAAAATCTTCAAAAATATACATTAAATAATTGTTAAAAAATTCCTGATGATTCCACTCGACACCGAACAACAAAATTTTTATTTGATATGAAGTTACATAGAAATTTGTCTCCTATAGCTTTAAAAAATAAATTGAAGCTTAGGCGTTAATCAAAGAGTTTATATTTTTGCTTTTATCATCCTAAACATTTTTTAATGATTTCCAAGATAAATACAAGTGAAAAAAATGCTTTAAGATATAAATCTTCTTTGAATTCCAAAATTAATATTTCACTCATGTATATTATTATTGATTTATATTTTATAACATTAATAAATTAATGACATCGCTCTCATGTCGATATATAATCTCACACTTGCGACAGGAAGTGTCTTCTAAATAATGTGTATTTTAACGATAAAAATATTGAAATAAAGTTATTTTTTTCTGCAATTTTATCAAACAGGAAGTAGCTGTTTCAAGGTTAGTATTAAGTCATCATAGGAATTCAGAATTTTAAACGGTTACTCCTGATGAAAAGGCGATTTTCATACATTTTTATACGTTCTTTTTGTTTACGTTTCCCAGCAGCAAGTGAATGTAGCTTAAGCAGAGAAGCTGCTTACTAAATGACTCACTTTATTTTTATATGGATAATGGGCGGTTTTAGTAAGTTTTGAGAAATTGCCGAATTATGACGAAATGGAGATATTTTTATAGAAAGATCATTACAGAATAAATACATTAATAAACATATATTTCCAAAATTTATTTTTTAACTGTCGTTTGATTTTGAAATATCTGATAGAAGTTGCCGCAAATGATAAAAAAGAAAGAGGCCAGGTAGCTTGATGGAAATTCTCTTACAAATTCCAAAGTTAAGAACCACTTTATAATGACCAGATTCAGTTAATGTGTAACCATAGTTTGGGGCTACAAAGTTCCGATGAATAGAAAGAATAAAAATTCCTGATATAATCTGAGAGAGTCCTAATTATGTTAAATATTTGAAGGACATAAATTCCCTCCGATTATGTGAATTAAGAGTTGAAATATCACTAACTATATACATATATATATTGGTGACCTCGTCACTTCACATTACGAGGAGTAGATGATTTCATGACGAAACATGTTAATCTGATCGAATGTTATCACATATCACATTTAAATGTACAGTAGAACTTTAATTATCCACAATCCATCTATCAGAATCACTTTCTTTCAGAATTTTGGAAAAATAAATCAGATGGAAGAAGAAAAAGAAAATGAGAAAAAGGGAAAAGCTCAAGAAAAAGGAAGGCAAGAGAAAGAAGAAGATGAGAATGAGAGAGAGAGATGTGTCGTTTAAAATAATTCAGAAACATTCTTTTGAAAATTTCTGGATGTTCAGAAGTTAATGCTGAAGATATAGAACGGATTATGAGTAAGACTTTTGATTTCAAATTGGAAATGATAGTCAACTAATTGAAAATGTCGAGGAAGAAGATGACCTTAAAGTCCAAGTTGAAGCAGACACGAGACTGTTCTGCTTTGAAGTGGATGGAGCATCATGACTGTGAGAATTCGCATGAGTGTGACCACATGCGAATTCTCACTGTGGAACGCATGCGCTACTAGGCTGCCCGAAAACGAATGAAGGCAGTGAAAAGCTTACTCTGACCGAGATGTTCAGCAAGTAGTGACTTACGTTGACAGCACAGTACATGCATACTCTATTAATAAACAGCACATTTAAGTGCCTTAACATCTAAAAAGATTGCTCTTTTTGGTTTAATTAAATAAAAATCATTCTTTAAAAATATAGATTTTCTCTTTCTTTTTAACATGCAATAGTGAATTAAAAGTGACCCTTTTTTCGAAAAAACTCAACTAACCGACATTTTGACTATCCGAAATTGGATTCAGTCCCAGTTGATTCGGTTTGTACCTATGATACTTTTTTAAAAGTATAATTGAGTTGAATTAAGTTATAGAAGTCCTAATATCATGTATGAAATAGACTGAATCTGGATTGACGATGAAATTTCAGCTTTGGAATGATATAATCATGAGGAAATAAGCTTGATTTGAAACTGATTCTCCACTGTGGAGGACTAGAGTATCATGTACCATGTCTTTAGCTTTAGCTACCCCTTCTTCTAAAAATGCATCTTTTGTGCATTATAATCTTTGCTTGGATAATAGAATGTGACCGGTTATATCAATATATTTTTCACAGAAGATGCTGACACTCGATTACGCCATTAGCGATTTCCTGATATGGGAACTTAGAAAATATATTGAAGCAATTTTAAATAATTAGATGAAGCACCAAATTATATTTTGCACACTCAATGGATAAGAATGAAGCATAAGACTCCCAAACACGGACCCAGCAGATATAACTGAAGTAGCAAATACCCAAAGGATATTTCTATTTATTCACTATGATTTCTGAAATGTTGGGCAAAAGATTACAAACGGGTACCTCTTGATTTTATAGAGATTTATTTAACTCCAGAATAGGCATCAAGATGTGAGTTACAAAATTGCAAACCTAAAATAACGTTAATAAAAACACTGAAAATACCAGGGTTATCAGAAATTAAATTTCATAGCCATATTTTCTGCCCAATCAAGTAGTACCTGCTTCTACAGCGAACCTTAATCTACTTTCTAATTGCACGATCGTAAGGATTTCTTTTCAATGAGTTAAATCTTTAAAAAAATCATGATCCTTGAAACTGAGTAACTTTTGCTAATAAAATTTGCTGATTTATTCTTTTAGAATAAATCGTTTTTTGCATTCTAATTCAAATCGTCTAAATGATAATGTTTATGTATGTTTTTGTTAACACCCAAATTTTTTTTTAATATTTTGCAGATCATATTTTTGCACATTAACTTAGGCTTCTGTTTTTTTATTATTTTTATTTCCACTGTTAAAGATATTTTAGCTATATTCTTGTGAAATGCATGTACAGTTTTTCTTGTTTTGGTGTTGTCCAAAGGATATTGCGTGGTCAAGAAAATATTTCGAATCTTTGGGCAAAATGATGTTCCTTGTGGAGGAAAATGCTCTCGTTTTGATAAAGAATGGTGTAACAATTATTTAAGTTGTCTGTTTTCTGAATTTAAATTATTAATTCTTATGTAATTTCTATTCATTCAAAACTTCAGTTATGTGTGAAACATATTTTCAGATACTTCATTAAACAATTAAATATTACCAACATTAATTATTAAATAAGTATTATTTCGAAATATCTGTTTTTGTGAACTAGTACTTGTTATAATATTCTTTCAAGTTCTAGTCTTATAATGATTAAAACTTATCTAGAATGGTTGAATTTTGTTAGAATCCTAAAATAATTTACCTAATTTGGTCAATAGAATTCAATTGTATAATGAATGCGTATTTATAAGCATTAAAATAATTGAATAAGTACAATTGATTATATACTGAATTTATTTTATTTAGTTATGCGTGAAATATAATTTAGTAATAATTAGTCATGTGTGTGTTTTATTTATCTATTCCAATAAAGGTCTACAAAATCTCAAAAATATAAAATTCAATAGAGCCTTTTTTTAAAATTCGATGTAGTATTTCTTGATGTAGATTTAACAAAACTTTTTTCTGTAATGGAAGAAAATATTTTGTATTCTAATGAAGGCAATTATTTTTTAATTATTTTATAAGCAGTAATTGGTTTAGTGTGATATCGCCAGATATTTATTAATATATTATTTTGTCTATAGGCAAAAATAAAAAATGAAGCCGATCTTTTAAATAAAATATTAAAGTACTATCGTTTATACACTGTTCTTGACAACCAGTCACTTTTTTTATTTGCAATCAAGTGGACTGGTAATACCTATGGAATTAGCTACCGCGTTAAGTGGCAACACGAACAGCTATTCATTCTCAATACAGCCTTCATCTAGCCTTTGTTCCTGCAGTATTAACCCTTCTTCGAATTGTTTCTGCTCAGTCAACCGTTGAAAATTCTTCGAATACCACGTTTTAATTACGCGACGAAGAATATCTGCAGGGTTGTTCTATAACTTACTTTTTCTCACCATTTCTTCTGAGAATATAAAACAAGCCTCTCACTGCTTTTATAGGTATATTATTTAAAATGAATATCCTCATTTGTTATTCAATGAAATAAAGAAGAATTTCAAACTGAAAAATAACTATGTACAGAAAAAATCGCCTGCATTATTTGTTCTTTTGAAAATAACTTGCATTTTGATTACACATTCATGTTTTGAAAGCAACCGTATTCTGAATAGACAAAATTAATTTATTTTTGAGCTTTCTTTTTCAAAATTCCTTTCAAGTTTTGTAAGAATTTGGAAACTTTTAAATAATTTATGGTACAAGAATATAAAACTAAATCATTACTTTCAACGAAAATGGAAACAGATAAAGGAATATATATTTAAAGCATATTTCATAAAAAGTTATTCTTACTCATACTGCTTATTCATGTTTTTAAAAGCTCATGTTATAAAAATATAATTTTTATTCGTGATGCTAAAAGTATTATTTATCAAGCAAAATGAATAACTTATGCTTTTTAAATAAAATAATTTAAACTCATAGTGGAAATATTCTTTGATGTTATAATAATATAATTTAAATTCATAATGAAAACGCTTTCTTTAGCATTATTAATAATTATGTTAAAACTAAGCAATTACTTGGATTTAAATTTTATAAATTTGAAATTTCCTGGGAAAAAATTTAACTTTTCAAGAGTCAACTAAAATTATTTTTAATTTATTCCACCAAACCTCTATGTCTACAAAAACTTATTTGAAAAAAAGACATTTAAAAATAATTTTCTTGATATAAAAGCTTGTAAGATAGAAATTTTATAATAATATAATATTTCATAATAAAAAACTACACTAAATTTTAATGTTTTTAAAATGAATTATTGGTATATACTTTAAAATGTATTATATAAATAACAATTATAATAATTGCTTATACTTATGAAATGATAATTGCAAATGTAAACTAACCAAATTGAAAATATAATAAACAAGTAATAGGGTCGATTGGCGTAATTCATTCTAAACTTTCAGACATTAGTTGAGAGAAATTAGATTCGATGATTGCTCTATATTATAATAGTGCCTTTCAACGTAATGGTTTATTTTGCCTGGGCTATTATAGCCTCACTGTAAAATTACTTATTCGTATATTTCTGAATAAATTAATTGTGTAGGACATATTTTCATTTAATATAATTTTACGATAAATACTAATAACAAGTAAACTAATATACAAGTAAATTTAAATGATTAAGCTACTAGCCTTAATGGCATGATGTGTGTGAGTTTCATTATTTTTATGAATATTTTTGAAAATATAAAGAATACAATTCAGAAGTAAGAATAATTATGAGCCAACCATTATCACTCTTTTGACAAAGACCTGGACGTTGCACTTGTGATTGTTTACTACCAGCATACCTGCTAACCTTTGAGAAAAAGAAATCAGTACATTCTACTGATTTTGAGGGAAAAAATCAGGAGGCACTACTAGCGACATTTTTGCTTCAAACAGAATGTTTAAAACAGTAGTACCACAAAAAGACAACTTTACTTTTTAGATTATACATTCTGAGAATAATTTATGTTAAGCATACTTTCTATTAATCTTAATATTTTAATAAAATATTCATCCACTTCATAAGGAACTATGAAAAATAAAAGAATATGCTACATGTAAAAAATAAAACCTTAACATTTATATCCCAAAATTTATTTCATGGGGCAACTTTTACTAATGCAATTTGTAAATATTAAACTTCTAAAATTATATAAAAATATAAACTGCATTACTAAATAAATTTAATTCAATGATAAATACCTCTAAGAATATAGAAATTATAAAATACTTTGTCCATAAAAATATAATTCATTTCAAATTCGAATAACTCATGGCAATTTAGTTTTTTTTATATATGTTGCTGACAGCATTTTTTAGAAAGAAATTGCTGAACTGCTGTTCAAAACATTTTTTTTTCTCATTTTTAGAATATTTACCTATTATTAAACTTTCTACATTTTCAACAGAAAGTGAAAATATAAATTTATTTATTATTATTTTTTTTATGTGACTGAACACCCGTTCACATTTTGCATTAGAAATTTGGATTAGTTAAAATTGATCTACAACTCAATCGACTTTTTTTTCCGGCAAAATTTCTGCTGTTTTTAAGTTTTCCACTGAAATCGACTAAAATCAGTAGATTTTAATACACTATCGGGAAATCGGGATAAATGATGAAAAATCAGGAATTTTAGAATCAGAATACTGATCTCATCTAGTTAGTGATGTGTATTATTTCATCAGGTAATTGAATTACTTGGAATGGATGGAAGTTATAAATTTACACATAAGTTCAGTTGCTGACGTTTAACAACATGATCAACACCGTAGCGGATCAGTAGCTTCTCTTCGATTCCTGTGAGATATGTGGAGAAGAGGATGCCAGCTCAGGTGTGACCTCGTCACCTGATCGTGGTTAAAAAAAACGAGGCTTTTGGTGACAGATGAGTACATCATACCTTTGAACCATAAGGCTCACCTACACAACTATGTATGTAATAATATGATTAAAAATCCCTAGGTGGTCAGTACCTTTAGCGAAGTATCTTGGAAACGACCCGGGAATAAATCAAATTAATGGCTTTTAATAGTTTTATGTGTTTCTTGTTTGGTTGATCTATTATATCTTGTTCTTGTTTGGTTGAGACTGGAATTATTTATATAACTCAGAATATTTGATGTGCATAGAAGAGAAATATAAATTATTCATACAAGCTTCTTATTTTCATAAGAAAATAGTCTCTACCTTGTTAAAGTAAATAATGTCTTTATATTAATGAATAATGATTTCAATTATATGGAGATTATTTAATAATATACGAAAATAAGATTTAATGTTAAATATAAAAGAACTGAATAAGTACTGTGTGTGACTAATATTTTGAAATATTATGCTTTAAATTTTGAATAATGGTCTTGGCTGTAATTACTCTTCTTTTAAATAATAATTTTG
Organism: Latrodectus hesperus; assembly: GCA_037975125.1. NCBI lineage: Eukaryota > Metazoa > Arthropoda > Arachnida > Araneae > Theridiidae > Latrodectus > Latrodectus hesperus. Next base: position 35,576,550 of record CM075852.1, on the reverse strand, counting down.
TTTGGATTTAAATTATACTTTTTTCGAAATTATAGGCTGTTTAGGAAATTTTTTAGAGGTTATCTAAAATAATAAAATGATTATATCATTTTATCATTTATTTATCATTTTATTTATCATTAATGAAATCATTCATTCTTCAATAAAATGATTTCATTAAGGATAAATAAATTGGCCCCAATAAAATGTTAATGCGTAGATTTTCAAGATATTTATAATTATTAAGTAGATTTTCACAGATAGTTTAATTGTCACTTAGTGATAAGAACGTGTTTTCTGGAATGAGGGTCCCGCATTCAATCACCACCATCGGGAGATGCATGTTAATTTCAGTTAAGTACTGATGGAATGATATTCTATGTTCTCCGGGTTTCCTAGTTGGGGAATACAATTAAGATCTATTCTTTATTGAAAGTCTTTATGTTATGTGTGTTTCCAACTTCGTCCGTCTATTAAGATATCCACAACTGTTTCCATACCTCCTAAATGATAAGCTTAAGGTGACCTAGTCATAGAGCCGAGTTCTTAGGTGAGGATGGCTCTATTAAGATATCCACAATGTTGCCATACCTCCTAAATGATAAGTTTAAGGTGACCTAGTCATAGAGCCAAATTCTTCGGCGTGGATGGCTCTATTAAGATATCCACAACTGTTGCCATACCTCCTAAATGATAAGCTTAAGGTGACCTAGTCATAGAGCCGAGTTCTTCGGCGTGGATGGCTCTATTAAGATATCCACAACTGTTGCCATACCTCCTAATGATAAGCTTAAGGTGACCTAGTCATAGAGCCGAGTTCTTCGGCGTGGATGGCTCTATTAAGATATCCACAACTGTTGCCATACCTCCTAAATGATAAGCATAAGGTGACCTAGTCATGACCAAGTTCTTCGGCGTGGATGGCTCTATTAAGATATCCACAACTGTTGCCATACCTCCTAATGATAAGCTTAAGGTGACCTAGTCATAGAGCCGAGTTCTTCGGCGTGGATGGCTCTATTAAGATATCCACAACTGTTGCCATACCTCCTAAATGATAAGCATAAGGTGACCTAGTCATAGAGCCAAGTGCTTCGGCGTGGATGGCTCTATTAAGATACCCACTATGTTGCCATACCTCCTAATATGATAAGCTTAAGGTGACTCAGTCATAGAGCCGAGTTCTTCGGCGTGGATGGCTCTATTAAGATATCCACAACTGTTGCCATTCCTCCTAAATGATAAGCTTAAGCTCTCCTTGCGATATTTAAATGAAGACCATTATGAAAAAATATTATCTGAAAGCAAATTGCCTTACAACAACTTGCAGCTATTCGGCTGTATATCGTGAAATATCATACACCATAAATCGCTGATATATTTTCTGTATTTCTTATATAACGAGATAAGAACATTGAAATAAATTGATACAATCACTTAATGAATATTTTTCTTACTAAATCATTATCATACTTTTAAGTTTGTTTGCTATCAACACATTTGATTGAAGAAGTTATTAAACCTTTTTGACCTTTGGCCTTTATTATATGTAATTCCCATAGCAAGCATACAGCCATCAACTTTCGCTGGAATGGACTTTTCCATGCACTACTGAGATTTGTTCATTTAATGAAAATCTAGTTATAGGTATATTTCTATTTATAACACGAAAGAAATTAAAATTTGTTACTTAAATTTGTAATATTTTTTTCTGCTTTGAAGTTTTCTGCTTAATTTTACTGTAACAGGACTCTATTATGAAGCATTTTTTTAAATATTTTAATTCCCACTTTATCACTGTCAGCATGAAAACAACTCAATTCGTCATGTTTCCTGATTCCAACATTTTTATTCATTCAAACTCAACATGCTTCATTCTTTTCTTCGTATTAATGTATTGCTCTGATAAATGATAAAAGAAATTTCATTTCACTAAGGAAAATTCTCCATTAAACTCCAAGAGCGGTATTATTAATCTTTCCAGATAGACACCGTGAACGTATATGCGATGCAATTTGAAGGAAACTTATAAGTAAAATAAAAATTTCCTGAAAAATGCGAAATAACTTCAAAAGAAAATCAATTTTAGAGAGAATGTTTTTAATCCATCTTTTCTATTATCTTAAGCACTTGTAATGATTTAGAAACGACCAAGCTATCGATTTTTTATTTATTTATTTTTTTTTTGAGCATATGTGTGAAAGAAAATATATGGGACTAATATGAAAACATTTATTTTGTATACAATTTCATTCTTTAGTTTCATTAAAAAATTTTTTTATACATATAGCTACTCTTTGTGAAAAATTCTGAGGATTTTATTGTGATTCTCGAAGATTAACTTTACCCAAATTTAAATCGAATCCGTAAAAAAATCAAAAATATTTTTTATCCCTTATTCTGGAATCTTTTTAATATTTTTAAATGAAGATTTCATAAAAAAATGAAAAGCTGTCTTTCATTTAATATTTGATCAAAATTACCATACATTTATTTAATCTATTTTTTTTAACAAAATAAGCAGTAAACAGCTAATTTTATCAGCACGATATATTAACAAGCTAAACATGAAATTATCAATTAACAAAGTATTACATATTTTCAAAAATAAAATATTATGTAAAAAATATTTGAAAATTTTATGCTATATGCATATTTCAAAATTACTTTTTATGATACTCATGTAATTTTGAAGAGATATATAAAATAATCATAAAAAGTAACATACTCAAACTATTCAGAATAAATACAATTTCTCTAATATTTATAATGAATGGTTAGAGTAAAATCATTGTGTAAATAAAATTTAGAGAATTGTCTATAACAATTTGATTTATAATTGATAATACATTTTAAGATTGATAAAAAAACATAACCCCATTAAACCACATTGTAAAAGAATGAATTTATAGTATATAAGATAAAAGTATAGTACATAAAAGCCAACGCGCATATTCTTTATCAATCATAAATCAAATCGTAATAGAAAATGCTCTAAATTTTATTTACAATGATTTTTCACTGAATCCCTTCATAAATACTATAAGGTACTTTGGAAATTATAAGGTAAATTTCCTTTATTATTATAACTATCCTTTATCATTCCTTTATTAAAAGGCTTTATTATTTTAATTGACTATTTATTATTTTAACTAAACTTATTATTTAATTATAAAGGAAAACTTTGTAATGTACTATGGAAAATGTATTTGTTCTAAATAGTAAAGGAATGTCATTTTTTCTGTATTATTTGAACTGTGTGCTACAAATTATTTTCTGCCTTGATTTTGGTGTCGTTTTTGGTTTACAATGATGGCATAATGTTTTTCAAATGGAAAACTTATGTGCTGTTTTTGTTGTGGCTTATCCTCCAGTTGTCTGATAAAGTCAAAAAAGATCCATTGGACCGCTGACTCTAAAGTAGTCAAGGACAAGATGAGAAGAGGAATATATGCCCTCTCTGGAAAGTTCCAAACAGTCCAGGATGTGCTCAGTAGAAGCTTGTTGAGCTTGACATTTTGAGCAGGCTGCAAAGGTCTTTCTGTCCTCGAAAAGTGGGATACTCTTTGTGTGACCGCTTGCCTCTCTGGAAATTGCCGTTAAAGAGACTCTGTCACAATTAGAGAGACAGATGGACAAATTATTCCCTCCTTGGTTACTCATGGTAGATGCCACTACTAGCGTGATCATCTTTATCTATTGCCGTCCGTATATATTTTTATGTCATTATCAGATCTTATTTATGATCTAAAAGGCCAAAGTATTTATGTTCAATCCTTGATCTTGTTGAACAATAGGAGATGAAAGCTGAGCTTCTGTTTTTTTACTAAATTCAAGTGTCTATCGAGGATAGTAACTAAAAGTTTTTGAGTTTTCTCCCTTCCAATACCTGAATACGGCCTACTATCTATTAAACAGCTCTCCGAAGTTTATATCTAACATTTGCTCAAATGCCTTACTATAATTAAAAAAACTTCTATAACATGGTGGTAGAATACTATAAGAACAGTATTCCCCCACTATTTAATAGAAGTATTGTTGTTGTCGTGTACCAGCTAGGCTGGCATTATGGAGTGCGCTGCTCCACTTTTCCAACTGAACCATATTTAGGTGTGGAGTCAGACTTCATCAGTACACACATGCCATAGGTACCCGTTTATAGGGTAGGTAACCACTCACAATCCATTCATACAAGGAAAATACAAAGAAAGGATAGATAGAAAGAGAGTACATCCATTTCCGAACCGGGGTTCGAACCCAGGACCTCCCTATCCGCAGTCAGGCACGCTAACCACTAGACAAGTTGGGCGGCAATAGAAGTATTAAAAATGATATATCTTCAATGAACTTTCAATGCAACCAAAATCTTCCCTACAGTTTTTTTGGATTAGAATTTTAAAAATTCAGATAGATTAGAAATGGGAAGATGTGTGAAGTTATTTATACATTACGATTTATGTATTCATTTCTATATGAAAGTGGCATAACATTTTGAATCTCGGGCTCGAGAGTGTTGCATTTTCTTACTAGATTAAAGCTGACCTATTTCTATTGTTTTGATAAGTAGAATCAATGATTCTGTTTCAATTTTCTTTACGAGCTTTGGGCAATAACAATCATTCAAATTGTTATTTCATAATAGTTATTTATTATGCCGAAAATATTATTATCTTCGCTACAATATTGAACTGCAAGTGAAATGTACTAAATATTAACATTAAGATCAAATTAATTAAAAAAAGAAAAGAGGGAGTCATTTTAAAAATAATTTTGAAAACGTATTATACTAATTATTAAATTATCTTTCTTATACTAATTATTAAAGTTTAACTTCTATTGAAAGATATAATTTCTTAATTCTATTTAGTGTCCTATCAGAAGACTTGAAGTAAGGTATATGAATACTTTTTTAAATGATAGCACTCTAAATCTTTTTTAACCTACCACAATGCACAAAGTATATAATACTTTTACAAAATGTTTAAAAGAAGAGTGCAGACAATGCATAGTAAACTTCCCACTCTACAATATCTTGCATGCATTTAATTTGTCTTATGCATTGTCTTTTTACTTGCATTTAAGATTACATTATAAATATCCATTTTCTAAAAACGCGCGTACCATAAAATATGTTTCTCTCCTATCTGCCACGTCGATTAGTGTTTTTTTTAAATGATATTTTAGCAGCAAGGGATGGAAATCAGATTATTCGTGAATGTCGTTGCATTAGAGTCGCAAAAGAAGACGATGCACTTAGCTCTTAATGCATATTTCGCGTGTGTGTGTGGAGCTTTTAACGCTAACAGCTCCTTTTCATGTCGCTCGCTTAGGTAAAGCACTGATAATACTTCCTGTATCGTTTGCCCGCGTATCTCCAGCCTGTATCTGACTGCCCACTGTTCAGGTGCTTCTGTCCTTATGAAATGAAGCGAATCATCGCGGTTGCGAAGCACGCAAATTAGTTTTTTAACGGCTGTAAATTCTAACCTTCACTTTGTTAAACGATTACATACCAATCAACGGATTTGCCGTAATTATACAGGTAGAAGACAGTTATTCAATTAGGTATTTTTAAATAGGTATTTTAACTAAAGCATTGATATTTTTATTTTTATTCTATGTAAATATATTTAAAAATAAAGTACGCGCTTCATATATATATATATATAATTATATAAATTAACATTATAAAATTCGTATTTTCTTAAGAAATTTTTAACAATAACATTTCAAAAAGGTTTTTTTTCTTAGAAAATAAGAACTTATTGCTATTATTAAAATAATCCTTTAATAAAAAAACAATTTTATTTTGCAATAAAACTTGGTAGTTTGTTTATTAACTATTTATTAGAGCTATCAGTGGTGATTTAATTTAAAATAGTGAGAAATTATTCACACACATATTTTTAGGTACAGCATGTATTTCTAAATTTGGATTAAAATTACAGAAAATACAATTTAATGACTAAATTAAGTAATTTAGTTAATTAACAATCCAAACTTTTTCAGAAATATATACATATATATATATGTATATATATATATATATATATATATATATATATATATATATATATATATATATATATATATATATATATATATATATAAACTCAAGTATCAGAAAAATTTTTAAAAAATTCAATAGGAACATAATTTAGAATATAAATGAATGCTATTAGAAGAACATGTATACAGAAATTAAAAAAGAAAGAAAAATTCCTAAAAAGTATATTCACAAAATTAGTAGAACAAAAATTTTTATCTTAATCTTTTATAAAAATTTACTTTGAATTGAATTTATCAAAAATATAAATTGAGAACGCTATTTACAAACTGAATCCTTTGAAGTGTCCTAAAATAATGTATTAAAAGTTTCTCAAATCTACATAAACAAGAATTCAATCACAGTTAAGGAATGATGAGCCTAATAATGAAAATATAAAACCATATTTGCATAAGAAACCTATTAGACGTTTTTTACTATGCCCAACATATTGATTAAAATTGAAAATAGTGCAATCATGTATCATTGAATAATAATTAACTATTTGTAAAGTCCTTGTTTTATGAGATAAATGTTAAATGAAATGAAATCTGATAATAAATGAGATAATATTTTAGAACAATTACATTTTTCTGTTTGGCATCATGAAAGTAGAAAAGTTAATTAACAAAAAAGTTGACTTAATATGTTTCATTATGATATAAAAAAGTATATGAATATTTAAATTTATCTAATAATGTACATTTTAATGATACGGTCCTAAATGATAAGAATGAATTCAAACCATTAATAAAAATTTTAGATATCTTGTTTTCTATCCATTTATTCATAATCATATCATATCAAAGAATAAAATTCGTTTGATTATTTGAAAAGTTCTTTTTTTTCACTTACCTTAATTTAAAATAAATATACATTAAAGTACCATTCTAAAGCGATTTTCAGTACAAGCAATTATCGTACTTTCAGAGAATGAACCAAATTCCGTTCTTTTATTCCCTTTTAACTTCAGATTCCCAAATCTTACATATTGTGGATTCGAAAACAGACTTTAGTCCCCCCGGGCATGAGAAGAAACAATCTCTTAGAAAATCAACTTTTGTTTCGCTTGAAAACTTCTATTTAAAGTTTCTTATTTTTTAAATGTGAGTTTCTTCATTTCGAGTTAATTGTCCTGAGGGTATCTGAACTCGGAAGACTATTTGGAAAAATGATTTCATTATTATTTTTACGTTCCCAATAGAAAGTGATATTTTAAGAACATATATTTTTCGAATTATTAACATTTTTTGAATTCGTGTAACAACTTGAAATATTTTTTGATGATGAAAAATGAGCTGTTAAACAATGGTAATTAAAATGCAAGTAGTAATAAGAGTTTTGTTTTGGGCTAATATTTTCAAATACTTGAAACCAATATTGAAGAAAAATTCTTAAAAGAGATACTAAAGAAATCAATTTTTGTTTTACAAAATTAAGAGAATATTCTTAATACTAGCCAGGTATTTAAAATAATTACTTAAAGCAGCATTTTCTGCAAAAATTTAAAATTCCCTTTTGATATTTCTCAAAGCGCATATTATATATATTTCTAAGTTCATTACAGAAAATTCACGTAGTTCAATCTTTTCTCAATAAAAAGTGTGCACTGGATTATAGCAATTGCTTTGATAGGATTTTTTGCTCTTAATATACAATAAAAAACAAAATTTAAACCAACAAATAGTAAGAAAAAAATGATAAATATATAATATATATATTTTTAAATTAAGAGATGGATAAATAATTATGTTTGTTTACCCGATATATTCCAAATATGTGTAAATGTTTGACTCAGAATAATATATAGCCTATTATTCATAGATTTTTAAAATTTATTTATTCTACAATATGTACTAGTTCCCCGAAAGGACTATTTATAGACGGCGGGATATATTTCCATGTAAAATATTCAAAAGAGAGGAAATCTAAAATGGGGCTATATTCACAAGCGAAGAAATCCAGAAATTCCCAGCATTCGACAAATGTGCACGGAGAAGGCCCAATAACTATCTCCTGTTGTACAAAAAGTATAGTGATGGAGTCAAATGTAGGTATCGAATCTGGAGCCTTCCATTCCAAAGTCTAATTTCAGAACTATGCTGATTATTATAATTTTTATAACTATTAGAGTTATTTGTCCAATGTGAAATAATAAGTTACTTCAACTTTTTTCAGCGTTATAAGAAATTATTGGCCATCTCGTTATTTTGAAAGCAATTCAATTGTTATGTAATTTTATAAAAGTAAGTTATTGATTTAATTAGATCGTTGAGAATATTTCATGTTTGTTTGTTTAAAATGCAAATGGCTTGCAAGGTTGAGGATATTTTATGTTTAATTCAAAACAACTAAACATAAAATACCTTCCACCTTTCAAACCACTCTAGGAAATTCTTTTCTCAGAGACACTGTTGTCTCAAAACAATGTCTCCAAGAAGTAAAAAGCATCTTTAACAAACTCTGAGAAGTAAAAAATATCGTTAAAAAATAACCAAGTTAGTAGTCATATAACTTTATTCAATATGTCAGCCTATTTATATGTTTGTGAAAATATTCTTCAAAGATCAATTTTAATTTTATCCCCATAGTAGAACATTATGTATTATCTACGGTTCATGCACAATATTTGCAAGTCGTATTCGTGCTATTTAATCCTTCACACAATTATTGGATCACTGTTGCTCATTAGGTTTTACTGTCGCTACTTTTAATTGGATGTATTTTGTTGCCACTTTTGACTGGATATATTTTGTTGCCACTTTTGACTGGATATATTATATTGCCATTTTTGACTGGATATATTTTGTTCCCACTTTTGACTGGATATATTTTGTTGCCACTTTTGACTGGATATATTTTACTGCCACTTTTGACTGGATATATTTTGATGCCACTTTTGACTCGATATATTTTGTTGCCACTTTTGACTGGATATATTTTATTGCCGCTTTTGCCTGGATATATTTTGTCACCACTTTTGACTAGATATATTTTGTTGCCACTTTTGACTAGATATATTTTGTTGCCACTTTTGACTAGATATATTGCCACTTTTGACTGGATATATTATATTGCCACTTTTGACTGGATATATTTTATTGCCACTTTTGACTGGATATATTTTGTTGCCACTTTTGGCTGGATTTTTTATGTATTTAAAAGTTTACATATGAAACCAGCACTTATAAGCATTTAGAATACTGACAAGTATTGAGAGAGAGAAAGATATAGACTTTGCAAACTTTTTTTTTCTGCTCACTTTGAAGTTTAAAATTTAAATTATATTATTTAGAGGAGCTATCACTCAGTAAATTGAATTCACTTTATTTCAGGTTATTTTTTTCATATTTTCTTCCATATTTTTTTTATTCCAGTGCTACAAAATCAGTTTTTAATTAAAGTATAACGCATTTCCTTTGTATTTCAAATTTCCCTGAAAAACATCCTTTAAGAAAACACATACACGGAATCTAATGACGGAGGGAAGGAAAGATGAGGAAGAAGCATCTTCGATTCTTCACACGAATAAGACGTTCCATGAAAATGTCGAAATTCACAATTCGCCACCAGATTTCAATTAATTATTTTGTTAAAAATTTAGAAAATATACTGGAAATATACTTTGAAATTGATAATTTGTGTAAAAAGAATAATTTAATACATAAAAGTGACACAAAAAAAGTCAACTCATGAAATAATTTTTTATGAGATCATTTAAAATTTTTAATAAAACTTTTTTTATGTGTCACTCATTTTTGCTATTTTATTCCAAGCATAATTTCTAAAATGGTTGACTTCTGCACTTGCACGATAAAAGAATGAGTGTGTTGTTTTATTTTGTTTTATTTCATGATTTTTATAGATATAAATGTATATATATTTCATTAAGCAACAAAAAAACATGCACATTTTATTTAATTCTATGAGTTTCGATGATACGTAATTTTTTTTTCTGTATCCCAAAGATCCTATCGAAAATTATCGAAACTATGGCAAAATCTGACGTCTGAATCTATAAATGGTTATGATAGTTCAAATCTAAACAAATTTTTTTATAATAATTGCTACAAGATACAGAATATAAATATATGTTAAATATAATCAATAAATGTTTTGAATTCAATTCATTTAAAGAATTTTTTAAAACAACTACTGTGCAACAACTATATTTAATTATTTAAAATGCTAAAAGTTAAGATTGTGGGCTTAAAAAGACCACATTGGAAGTATGTAACTTATGTAAATTTCTATGAAAATAAATAAATAAAAATAGATAAGATATTTCAGAATATTCAAATGAAGAGTTACATTTTGGGATTGGTTTTGTGAATCATTGATACTATTATATTGAGTTCATACTCTTTGAAAAATTCTTTATTTGGAATGCATTTCCTTTCAACAACTATACAAACATTAAATTAAAAATTTATATAAGTGAGTTCAGAGAAGATATGTGTACGATTAGTTTCCCTTAAATTTTTAGTTAAAAATATATTTAACTATTCCCATTAATCACTCGTACATTTTATCTTTATTTAATGTGATTTTAACATATGTAAAGGGTTTGATAAGAGTATTATGCGAGGAATGACAATACATAAAATTCATTTAGTGAAATCAAAATACATCACAATTTCAAACATAAAAAAAGATTGATGAACGTTACAGTTACAGGTTTAGTCTAAAGGCCTTAATCGATACGAACTGGGAATTAAAAATAATAAATCTTATTTATTTGTTTTTAGGAATTATTTTAAGTAATAACTACACGCTTTCATAAAAATGTATCGTTATCTTACATTTTTTAAAACCTTGATCAACCGCGATCATAATCGATATTTGCAAACATATCGATTACAGTCAATATTTGCAGATATAAACTACAGGCGTGATGTTAACGCGGTCCATATAAAATTAGCTTATTTTAATCTCGATATTCTATAAACTTATAAAATAATTCTTGAGCCTTTCTTAAATGTAAAAGGATTTTTTAAATATACTGTATTGGGTTTACTTTAGAAAAATTCCGATTTAAATTCTTTGTACATAATAAGTTTACTGATATTTAAATCTTATTTCTATCCTCTTACGTCAACAGCTTAAACTTTCAAATTTTCGATAGGTGGCGTTGTATAGTGGGGGAGCTCTGGCATTTTTCTGAGATAATCCTTTCTGCAATCTGAAAGCTCCCCCCAGAAATACGACAAACATCTCTTCCAGAAGAGATAAAACTTTGATTTAATAACATCGCACGAATCTTCGTACATGAATGTCAAATATTTATATTTGTTCAAGTTAAATTTTATAATTTTTTTTGAAATATTTTAAAGAAAATCAATGAATTGCTATGGGATTATCGAATTGCGATACATTTGATAAAAATTTAGAGATGTCAAAGGAATTATATGCTTGAATGAAGAGAGCAAACAGATTTAAGATAAGAATGAATAAATCGATGATAAATTTGAAAATAAAGATTTACCGGAAAATCAGTAAATAATATCGTATACATGCTTATAAAAATGCTTAAATTCTAAAACTTGCTGAATGCTCTTACTTGAGGGAGGAAAAATGTAAAAAAATATTATTTTCGGTATAAACATCTAATTTTGATTCACTTATATATATTCTATTTTTTTATGTTCTAATAGTCAAGTTAAATTCTTATATGAAATCATTGTGATTTTATTTTATATATACTACATATTTATTATGCCCTTCAAACTTAATGTAATTTTAAAAAATGAAAATATTTTCATAAGAATATTTCTCACTTGTATGCCACTTTTCACTAACCTTTTGATTTAATTATACTTAAAAATTAAATCTTCAAGATATGAAATCAATATTATTAAGGCCTGTTTAATTTTATCATTTGATGAAGATGTGAACTTTGACTAAGTGACTGTCACTTAAAAGCAGGGATCAGTAAACCTTGTGATCAGCAACCACAGGAATCATGCGAAACCTGTCTACCAACAAATACGATTTAGGTTGCCACTTGAAGGAAATATTTGAAGCTGTTCAATTTTTGCAGCAATGTATGCGGAGTTGAGTAATAAAGATCACCAATAAAAGTTCTTTCATTACCTATTAATCATACATCATTTAACAATACAAAAACACATTGACGTAAAAGGCTGAAGAGTATACTCTAGCCTTTTTTCATTCTATGCCTCCACAGGGAAGAGTCGGAATACATTTGATTAAGAGGCAGAAGCTCTTAGAATTGCCCTGAAACAATTATTGGCCCCGCATTTTAAACTCGAAAATGCTACCTTGTTATCAGACTCAAAAACAGCGATTCAGACCATTAGCTCTCTACAAACATCTTTAGAAAGCAACAGACATGTAAGAGCGCAACGCTTGTACAACGAAAAAATTCAAATATGCCATACTACACCATAAAATTGAACATAAAACGATTTGTTAAACAAAGACGCCAGTTGAAAATAATAGATAAAATCCAGTTGTAGCTATGAAAAATCGACGACCTCGCTAGTTTACCAGATTATCCGCGACGTAAGTTATAGCCTCTTTTAGTCACGATTGCCAAGGTGGGCATCTTCACCACATTAGAATTTTGGTCCAACCTTTTTGCCCACTTTGTAAACTTAAAGATGAACAAAGCTCATCTTCTTTGCTGTAGTGTTCTTCTTGGCTATAACTCCGAAATCTCACCATATTGGCTTGGTAGAGACTGTCTAAGAACATGACTTCAGTCAGTTTTCGCTTTGTTAATTTATAATTTTTAGAATTGTATTTTACTATTACGTACAATATGTAGCATAATGCCTAATTTAGAAAATTGTATTTTGCTAACATTAATTGTATTTTGCTTACATTACTGTATTTTGCATTGCCATTAAAAATTAAAAAAAATATTGTCTTAAAATTGAATAGCAAAAAATACAACAGTTGCTTCAACATTAATAAAAAATTTAAATTGAATATTTTAACATATTCATTGAAAGGAAAAAAATAACAATATAAAATATAATTATTCTTTCATTATAGTTAAATTCTAATGTGAGTCTTTTTTTGCACTCTGCTCTACTTAAAATTGCAGTATTATGTTGAACACTGTGTGGGGAGGTGTAAAGTGCCACTGAAAATTTTACCCCGTGACTAATCTGTTACTTGTGTCGTATAGGCCTATTTCACATGTGATCGTTACATGTGTCAAATCTGTCTAATGTGAAATAGACTAATACCTGATTTAAGGTATTAAGTAAACATTTAGTGGTAATTGTAGCTGAGTGCAAACAATTTTGTAGATAGATTTATCTAAGGTTGAAATTAAAATCAAATATTTAATGTTGATTATGAAAAAGATGCTTTTTCATAACATTCCAGTTTAAAAAGAAGAGTTCATCTTCAATTGTGAATAGAATGAAAAATCAAAGGAAAAGAGTTTTAAATTGATAAATATCGATTACATCATTAAAATGTTACAATTTGAATAGACATTTTTTAAAAAGCTCCTAAAATGTTACAAATTGTATAAATACTCGGTAGTTTGCCAAGTTTCCTTTATTGCGACATTTGAATATGGTTCTAAGTTTACTAAAACATTTTCCAGAAAGCAATCCATCGTGACTATAAAAAATATCTAAAGCGTCAAATTTACTATTATTAATAAACGAAGCAATTTAAATCATCACAAGTGAAAAAAATTTTGTTTAATCATTTAAATTCGATTAATTAATTTTAATTCAGTCTTTTAATTTTTTCTTCCTCTACCCTCAAGATACCAATTACTGTAAGATTAATTCTTATCTGAACTATATCAATCCTTGTACTTAATAGCGTAATTAATAATATGCTTTTAAAAATGGTCCAAGTTTAAAGTGTAATGTAACAATATTCATTTTTATAATAATGGGAACTTGAAATTAAGAAAGCAAATTGAAATTAAATTTACAATATTCTACAATAAATTAATATATATAGGAATATATACTATATTCCTATATATATTAATCATATCCACTTGAAATTAAAGTATTATATTAAAAATAAAGGGACACTATTGTTATTTAATATTGAATTAAAAATATGTATAGTAATAATTAATCATTTTCTGAGTCGAAATTTTCCAAGATTTTATTTCGTGGTATATAGTAATCGTATTAGTTCTTTTTGATCGATTTTTTATCACAAACTCAAACAAAAATTACCAATTATTAATATCACCACTCAAAAAGAGCTCCAGTGGCTCAGTAGCTTCACACCGCTTCCCTAAGCTCAGCAAAGTGAAGCATCATTTGTCGCGGGCAGTGGATGGGAGGGTGACCACGGTGTACTCTCCTTCACTGGTTTGCTTGAACTCCGTGGGTTGGGGACGTGTCCACGTTAATATGTGACGTTCAAAGTCCTTCCGCTGGTGTGGCGTGGATGTGGAGAGGAGGGTGCCAGCTCAGGTGTGGCCTCGTCACCTGACCGTGGTTCAAAATGACGAGGCACCTTAAAAGAGCCAAGTCGTACTTTCACCTTCGTGGTGCTCTGATCCAAACGAAAGACGCTCTCTATTGACTTAATTCGCACTGCCAAAGGCATAGCGAGCTTGGCTTGTTCAAGTGTCATAAGCAACAACAACTCAAAAAACTTTTTAAATAAGTACGTCCTTCGAACTTTTTAGAATAATATGTATAATATTGCTATAAATATAGTCAGAATCTATTATTTTAATCAGTAGCAAAATGCTTTACTTCCTTTTTGGATTTATCTGAAAATAATTTTGAGCAACTGTTGTTCGAAAAATAAAGTATTATATATTTTTTAACAATTCTCTGTCTCGATTACAGGTAGTTAAACAAGTTTTATAATATGTATTTGAGAAAATGAGTGGACACGTCTCCATTATTAGTATTTAAGCGTATGCAACGGATATCGATATTCTTTGAATGGGAAAGTGAACGACGATAATGTGCATCCTGGTAATTTTGAAACGGAAGAAAAAAACATTGCTCGGGGTGCAGGAAGTAGGCGGAGTTATTACTCGACGGTGCAAATCTTAAAAAAGGTGAACAGGGACCTCAGAATCAGAAACTTGACCCATCATTTCTCATGAATTGGGGGCTATTAAAAATTTTTTTCTTCTCTTGTTAAAATAAATTATAAGTGAATTTTTTGTTATTCAGTCTTCAAAAACTTTCATGACCACCCATACGCTTATTAGAAGTTTAAAATTCGATGTGGGGAAGTATTGATATACTTTTATAATAGTTCCTTACAAACACTTTTATGAAATTGCCCAGAAATTACTTTCTTAAAAAAAATCGAAATTATTTCTCATCGTCAGTAGAGTATATAATTTAATTGCAGCGGGCAACATTGTACAAGATGAAACAAAAGAATGATTCATCTCACAAAACAACAGAATAACTAGTAAATCATCTTAGTTAGTTCTTCTAAATTGAAAATTGCCATGATGTTTGTCAGCACTGAATTTTTTTCGAATTTATCTAAATATGTATTTCATATGCAATATAAGAATATTATAATATCTCACACTAGCATAGATAATCTAAAGATAATTATTCCCTCGATAGATTAATACAGAAAAATTATACTAAAAATAATAATCTGTGGATTTTATTCATTTGGCGTCGTAATATCCTCCATTTATGACAATTAACTAGGACAATCAATTTTTAACAAAAAAAAAAAAAAAAACTTAACCGTGATCTAATTTTTATAATATAAAAACTTTGCAAAGGTTGTAGAATATATTTGACTAATTAGAAATTGTCTCTCTACATAATCAAGTCTTTTCAGCATTTTACAATATATTAAAAATTCTACCTCATTAATTATTAAACTCTAATATCCATTATTAATCAAATTACTCTCTAGTGATCATTTAAAAATTTGTGGCATAAATAATTGAAAGAGATCTTTCAAATGTTTGAATAAGTAGACATTACCATTGTGTATAAGTACTTTCATTTTTCTCACAAACAAGACACATATATATCATTCTCAGATAAAAAACGGTTCTTTTATTGTTTTTTTAGTGAATTATAGTTTAATTAATGCCTATTCATACGTTGCACAAATAATTCGATTTGAAATTAAAAAATAATATTTGGACAATTTTTATATAACTATAAATACTACTCAAGGAAGCTTTGAAATTTTAAGTACAAAATGGTTGTTTTTTTAAATTAATGTATATTATTTCTTTTTATTTGATTAAAAACAATTTTATTATTAAGGGATTTGCTGAGATTACATTCAGAAATATATTGATTCCAATTAATGACAAAAATATTGCCAAGAATCTCTAAATATTTAAAATAATATTTACTTCTTACTAAAAATCAATTATTTTTTATGTGATAAACTCTTTTTAAGAAAAAGTGAATTGAACGGAAAATCGAATTGCATTTTAAACAAAAGCTAGGGAAAATGTTAAAAACTAAATGAAGCTTATAAAAGAGTTCCATTGTTTTGCAAGAATTTCGTAATAGCTATTAGATTCGAATTTCCAAACACGACTTTAAACGTTAATACAATAAAACAGCAAAAAATGTTTTATTTCTTATGAAATAAAAAATAAATTAAGAAACAGACACAGCCATTTTGAAATTCTATCTATTAAATTAATGATGTAGAAGCTCGTAGCAATGTTACGTATCATTTAAACTAAAAACTATGAATCAATTTTTTTCCCCTTCCAACTAAACGACAGTATCCATTCTGAAAATACATACGCTCTCCAGGAGTAAATAGATTAAAGAAAAGAATGTAACTTGATATCACTTGGAAGATCTGATGCAGCGGGATAAATAAAATATAAAATAAAACTGAGACGATTCAGCGGAAAAAAAAGAAACGATAGCGGCAGAGATTTACAATGAATTGGAGTCCAATTACGTCGACACAACAACAAAGGAAATCGAGTGCCGAGAGTTACCGAGCTGTGTGTTTTTCTAATCTGTTGCCACCGGAGACTTCTCAGAGCAGAATTTCTGATTGAAAAAGACTTTTTAAAAGTCTGTTGATGACAACATTCTTCACTAACAAGGAACACTAGGAAGTGAACTCTGCGTAAAGAAATCGAACTCTTTCTTAGAAGGTTGTTTGCAATGTTCTTCTTTGATAAAAGTCGATCGTTAGAATAGGCTCAATGGAATTTCATTTAAAATTCTATTTCGTGACGTTGCATGTTCATAAAAGTGCCCGGATCGCTTTAACTATGATGCAAATGTTCGAAAATCAAAGCATTGTCCTTTGGCTTCGTAGTTTAATTGAAAGCGACATTTTGATGTAAATCTGCTTTCGAAATTAAATTAAATAAGAAACAATTAGGAGAATTAGAGACCAATTGTATTTTTTTTATAAAGGCTGCAGAACAAAATCACACGGGGTTTAGTCCTGAATAATGCGTAAAACGTGATTTGAATCTTAAAAACGATAGTTTAATTTGCTGCTTTAGATTGGGACTAAGTAACTTACCAGAAATTTTACATTATTAAAATAGATAGATAATTACCAACATCCAATATGCTTATTCAATTACACCAGCTGAAAAATTACCCATAGTGTTTTGCTGTATAGAGACTGTAATAAAATTTAAAAAAATGAAGGAATGAGTTAAATCTATATATAAAATCAAATGTTTAACATTTCAGTGGTTTATTCTGATGATTAAATAAATTTTAATTATTTATATATATTTGTAAAATATTACTTATTTTACAGGATTTCACACACAGCTGTAGATTATTGTTTTTCAATTGTGGTGATAAAAATGGCGTTGAGCCAATTTACATGCCATCTTTTTATCGTTTTGAATTTCAATATTCAGTATTACAACTACTCTACAAGATGGCAACCTCAGATTGCGTGGGAAATATTTCCAAAGCAGCCATTAGAACTTATTCGATACATTTTTTTGTATATAACGAATCTCTGGTTAATGGCTCTCCATATAGCGTCAAGATAATCTCACTAAGCGAAACATCTTGTCGATCGTTATACAGATCAACAAGATTTATTGTTTAAGATACGTTGGGCTATTAAAAGAAAATGCTGCTTCTATCTGTGAATGCATATTGAATATAATTTAATTACTTTTATAGTTACATTGATAAAAATAAATTACAATGAAGAAAATTAAATGACAGCTACTGTTATCGATTATATTTTTGTAATAAAAGGAGAAAAATGTGTGGTATGTTTCCACATAATTACAAAAATATTTTTAAAGATGGGAATTCTTTTCGGGGAGAAGAGCAATATTTAAACCCTCTCTACACATGTACTATTTTACCTATAACCTTACATATGACTTCTATGAAATCATTTTATCACGTTCATACACCTAATGATGGGGCGGAGTAACCAATTGTTGTTGTTGTGAGCCAGCTAGGCTGGCAATATGGGGTGCGCTGCTCCAGTTTTCCAACTGAACCCTATTTTGGTGTGGAGTCCGACTTCCTCAGTACACGCATGTCATAGGGACCCGTTTATATAGGGTAGGCAACCATTCATAATCCATTAATACTAGGAAAAGACAAAAGCAGGATAGATAGAGAAAATACGTCCATGCCCGAACCGGGATTCGAATCCAGGACCTACCTATCCGCAGTCAGGCACGCTGACCACTAGGCAAGTTGAGCGGCGGGGTAACTGATTAGTTAACGTGTTACGTTCCACCAAAATCAAGTACTTAAAACTGCGACCAGACTTTCAATCGAAAAGTTAGATACCAGATTGCATCTTCTTCTGTATCCTAACATAAAAAGAAATTAAGCATTGAAAATATTTAGCGTGCATAGATTGTCTCATTACGATGATAAAAAAGTACCAAACTTCTCTCAATCAATCATACTACCCCAACAATAAACTGTAAGCAAGAGAGAGAGAGAGAGAGAAAGAGAGAGAAAGCGGTTATTATATGCTAAGTATTGCTAAAATTTGGTGTTTGACACAAATCACCATCAAGTCATTATAACATCAAGATTTTATCCCATTAACATGGATATTTTATTATATAAATCATTTTACCCCCTGTTGCCACACACACAGGAAAAAAAATATTTTATTAAATTCCTTTTTTAGTTATAAAAAATATTTTGTTGAAAGAGAAGAATGTATTTAACGCATTTTTTCGAAAAAATATTCAATCGAAAGGGAAAATTATGGTACAAACTAATTCTGAAAAACTTATTAATAAAAATGAATGGATAATTTTTAATAGCAAACATGAAGAATATTTTATAAAAAGCAACACCCATTTTATGATGTTAATCAAAAAATTATTTTGCAGAAAGAACATTGTTTTCCAAATATTTTATCAGCAATTAATCTATGAAATAGACAGAAAGTTTAAGGTTAATTATTACTAATTCCGTTTTACGCTAATTATTATTCATAGGCATGCTCAACCAGAAAATATTTTTTCCTATCAAAATATATTAATTGAAAGGATAAAGGGAAATGTGGGGAGTGAATTTAACTGTCGACAGCACTTAATGAAAAAGGAAAGAACATTATTATCCTATTAATTAACAAATAATTTGAACAAATATTTGATGTTGATTACCTAACAAGTAAGAGTAATTAAAAAAATATTTGAACCTATAAAACACAGTATTTAAGATAAGTAATTGCAAAATTTTTTCGACTGGATATCTCATCTAAATCGCTAAACACAGCCAATTTGAAACTATTTTCAAATGACGAGGTCGGCTCCAGAGATGGCATCCTCCTCTCAAAAAATTACCTTTCTCACCAATGGAAGGTTATTAGATCATCTTCGTCCTGGGACAGGCATGAAACTCGTAATATGTTCTTTATGGGAACGACGTCATCAACCTATTGCGCCACCTAACGCGATTATTAAAATTAAATTAAAACTCCTTCTTTGGCTTTATAGCTTTTACTTTCTGACTGAGAAGAATTTTGCCTTAAAATTTTACTGTAAAGCAAAATTCTTCTCAGAAAGAAAGCATATGCTGATCATTTGGAATTTTCTTCCTCATACAACTGTCATAATTTAACAAGTAGGAAGATAAAATATATTTCCTTTTCTTTTAGTAGTATTCTTTTAAATTTAGAAAAACACTACTGAATTTTTTGATATCATTAAAATATATTTATATAATTTGAAATTATAATATTAATTATATACTTTGAGAAATGAAACCACAAGTTAAGTTTATCGAATCTTTTAAAAAAAGAACTAAAGATAGATACTACGAAACACACAATGATAACAGATAAAAAAAATATGTTCTTTTTGAAAACTTGTTGCAATAAATCAAAGTCATGAAAACATTATCCCCGACACTATAAATTTACTAAAGTATGAAAAAATATATTCGTCTTAATTATTCTCAAATACTGACTAAGAAAACAACTTTGGTAATCGATTGGAAATAAGCAATAAAAAGTTGTTTTGTGATCAATGGCTGATCGAAGATAATGCATTGTAATTAAAAATGGTATGATTAACTTTTTTTTAAAAAAAATAATAACTGCGAAAGAAGATACTGATCAAGTGAAATATTCTTCCCCATAGATGTATTATTTAACATTTAAAACAATATATATTGTCTTTAAGCAGTATAAATTATTTAATTTTAAAAAAACACTGCTGAATTTTTTGAAATTATTAAAAAATACTTGTTTTTTTTTTTTCAACTAGTTTTTCTTATAACGAACTTTCCATCGCGAAGCAAGTTTTAAAGTATTTTCTTATGCGTATGTATCATAATAATTGTTTCCGTTTCACATGCCATCGTTCGTTTTCCCTTTCCAAAATAAAAAAAAAAGAACTCTGCTAAATATAAACCCTTATCTCAATAATGTGAGCGTGAAAGGAGTTACTTATTCCCCAGGAAGACTAATAAAGATCGTGGCGTCTTTCAACTTTTCCTCATTTTTTTCAACCTCATCTTCTCCGTAACCCACCCACCAAGAAAAAAAAATGTCGAAACGGAAGGCCAGTTGCGCTTTGGTAAATCAAATCGCGGGAGACGACTGACTTTTGATACCATTTCTTTTAATTGTTGTTTTTTTAAGAACTTTAAGCTTGGTGGCCTTGCTGTTATAAATGGCCTCCATTGTTCTTTGCAGAGATTAAAAACTCTTTCCCCCTCCCATGAACGAGACCTTGGAGAAAGGGTGATCGTCTGCTACGCGCTGCCCCGACAACTGTTATGCAGATTTGTTGATCTGCTTTCAGCGGATCTGGTTACTGAAGCGGAAAGCCACCAAACACATCTGACGAGTTCGATCAGTTGAGTTTAGTTGTGTCTTAAAAGTCTGGGACATTTTTTTAAAAATTTTTTTAGATTAGTTTAGGTTTTAAAAGGACTTGATGAGATTAGAGGATGATGTTCTTGGGTTCAAAATTCTGTCGCATGAAATTGTTTTGAATGATTTAGAGAGTTGGAAAGTGTTCAATGAATTCACACAAAGTGAAATAGACCTGCAAAAGTAGGCAACACACACACACACGAAATAAATTGAGCGTAGTTTCTGTTAAATTATAAAGATACTTTTGTTTCATTAAATTAAAATCTCTAAAATGATAAAAAAATGTCCATGGATCTACAAATTTGCACCTTTCAAAAAAGAATCTTTATTTTATTATCTGTCACCTATCATTTATATTGTCAATTTCTTCCAAATGACGAAGTTATCAAATAATCAAGATCATGCTTTTTCTGTTACTTGCCATAGAAACATGAAAATTGATTTTGCATCATAATTGCGCTTAGAATTCAGTTTTAATGGCTATACAGGATGAAATTATTTAATTGGAGATATCAACTTAAGAGCCTTCTTAAGAGGCGGTTACATTCACATTATAATGTAAAAAACCGAATATTTCTAACATTCCGTTGAATTTTTTATATTTATTTTTATCATATATTAAATCGTTTTTATTTATAGAGTAAATTATTTCACATTTTTACAACTATGAATATAATTTAAAATTATTCATTTTAGATTAAACTTGATTCAAAGAGGAAATTTTGATTTATGCATGTGAAAATTGCAGATATAATTTCTGATTTATTAACTCAATTATATATATATATATATATATATATATATATATATATATATATATATATATATATATATATATATATATATATATATATATATATATATATATGTATGTATATATAGCTTCTTTCTGACTGATAAAGCATGGCTCTGGATGAAGAATAGGTATGTATACAGATGTTTGCTCATTCTCTGAAGAGTTCAGAGTATAGTTTTAGAATTAGTGTGTGCAAGATAATTTCAATGTACATTTTTTTAAATATTTGAGGACAGGTGTTAAAATTGTTCAGTGATCTTCCAGATTCTTGATTGGAATATGAATATTACGATATTTTTAAGGACCAAATGTCTCTTCTTCATCACTCTTTTTGAAGATTTTTGTTTGAGAAAAAATACTGATGAAAATACTGACAGAATGAATGACAGATTTTATTATTTATAGATATTATTTTGATATTATGTAACTTTTCATTTAGATAAAAATGATGGATTTTTAACTGAATTTTCTTCTTATATTAAACGCAAGTTACTTTTGTCCTAAATAATAAGATAAATGATGACATTTTATGGCGAGAAACTTACCGCATTCCTTATCAGTCATTTTTAATCTTTTCATAAACAATGCTGGTAGCTGAATGTTTATTGCCCTGGCTTTCAGTTCAAAAGTTCATTTGTTCGATTCCCACCATTGGGAATGTACTTTAAATTGTAAACTCTCTTTCCTAACTATCTCTTGTGCACAAGTATTTAACGTAAAGTGATAAGACCCCCAACTTTATCATAATTATTATCCTCCTTATCATCTTAGCCAATATTTCTTCAAACAAATACAACAAGAATTATTGCATCTTTCTACCGTGGACTATATTCTTTACAAATGAAAATGAATTTTTCATGCTGTTTTATACAATTGATTTACTTAATTCTAGTTTTTTGTTTGGTAAAAAAATTACGACATCATTTTATAATACTGAAATGAGTTATATATTATCCTTAGTTTATTTGATTGCAAACCCCAACTGGAATAAAATATAATGTGAGTTGTCTGATCACAAAAATTCAAAATTTATTAATACAATTGTTGAGAATGAATACTATCAACATCTTTGTTTCACAGAAATAAATTATAATTAAGTCTATTTTATGTAACTCGTTTCCTTTTCTTGTCAAAAAACTCTAAAATAGTACATATTTACTTAATAAGAAATGCAATAAGAATTTCTTTTAACTTTAAACCATAAATCGTGATACAGAGTAAGCATTTGACTTTGCAATTTAAAACGACTTAATGACCTTCTCTTTACAGTTTCATTTCTTTATTCGTCTGTCAGTTCAAATAATTGCTCCTAAATCAGTTACTTCTGTAAAAGGACCCATTTAAAGTTCGAATGTTCCAAAATAAGATTTAAGACCTTGTACAGTTTATCTAAACGTTAATGATAGAAAAATTTGATCTCACATTTTTGATATTTGTTTTCAGTCTCTTCATGAACTTCCTTTGTCAATTTCATCATTTTTCTATGTTTATTTTCATCAATTTCAATTTAAATAAACAAGAAATAGTAGATTTTTATCTTAATTAGATTTAAATTATTTCTTCTATTGTGCGCTCAATCTAATATCCCTGATTCGTTTTCGAATAAATCTGTCAAGTAGGCTGAATGCGTTTATTTCAAAATGTATTTTATTTTAAAGATTTTTTTTTAATGCTGACTAAAATTTTGCTACATTTTCTCTTAACGTCGGAGAATTTTCCAACGTTAAGGGTGTCTTAACGTCGGAACTTTAAGGATCTATTGTCGAAAGTTTTAACACAGAATTAAAATGTGAATCAATCAAACTTTATGTAATAACCTTTAAATACAATACTGGCCATTAAAATTGCTACACCAAGAAGGAATGTAAATAACAGAACGATATTTATTGGACACATACATTATAGTGGAAAGAACAAAAGATTAGATTTACAGGAAATTAGGATGTATAGATCTTGAAAAATCAGTACCCAGAGCAGCCACCTCTGGCTGCAATAACAGCATTTATCCGCCTAGGCATGGAGTCAAACAGTGATTGTATGGCATGTACGGGGATCTCAGTCCATGCAGCTTCAACACTATGCCACAGTTCATCGACAGTAGTGGATGGTGAGTGATGGCGTGCTAATCGCTCGGCAACCATTGACCACACGTTCTCAATTGGTGACAGACGTTCTAATGGTGACGAACAGTGCTGGCCAGGCTAACAGTCGAACCTGTTCTGTATCAAGGAAGTTCAGAACAGTACGGGCAACATGCGGTCTGCATTATCCTGTTGAAACAAAGCATTAAAGAGGCCTCGAAGATAGGGCAGAGCCACGGGCCTTAACACATCGGAAATGTAACGGTTGCTGTTCAAAGTGCCGGTAATGCGAACAAGAGGTGATCGAGACGTGCATCCAAAGCCACCCCATACCATCACTCCAGCAGATGGGCCAGTATGGTGATGTCCAATGCAAGCTGGCAATGCGCGTTCTCCACGATGCCTCCAAACACGGATGCGGCCATCATGGTCCTGTATACAGAACCGAGATTCATCTGTAAAGATGACGTGATGCCATTCCCACGTCCAGGTTCGTCGCTGATCACCCCATTGAAGGCGCTCCTGTCTGTGACGCAGCGTCAATGGTAGCCGAAGTCATGGTCACCGTGCAGACAATCCATGCTGCTGCAAACGCCGTCGAACTGTTCGAGCAGAAACTTGTTGCCTTGCAAATGACTCCATTTCTTGACTCAAGATTCGTGACGTGGCTGTACGATCCCTTGTGACCATGCGGATAAGATGTGTGTCTTCTCTGCTGTTAGTGATGGGGGTCGCTGAGATCCTGCATGACGTTTCGTATGATTGTCCTGAACCCATCGATGCCATATTCTGCTAACAGTCATGGGGTCTTGACCAACGCGAGCAGCAATATTGTGGTACGATAAAGCACAATCCCGGTAGGCTATAATCCTTCCTCGATCAAAGTCAGACATGTGCTGATAGGCATTTCTTCTTCTTACAAGAGGCATAACAACAACTTTCTTTGCCGAAAACAACGTTGAAACGGAAATTGAGTATGAGAAAACTGCTGTCAAATCTCTGGTTTTATACACATTGTAGATGTCGCTACTGTCGCCTGCTTTGTATGAATGCGCTGAAAATCTAATCATTTGCATATCACATCATGTTCTACCTGTCATGCAAATTTCACTTGTGTGATGTGCCGCTTTCCTGGTGTAGCAATTTTAATGTCCAGTAGTGTAATTTGTAAAATTCCCTAAATTGTTACAGAGCTTGCCATTTTTTATTTGGAAATAGATAGTGAAAGACTATTACTGAGCAAAAAGAATTTTACTAATATGACAAAATACAATTTTGGTTTTCAGTCTGGTGTTCCTCCACAGAATTTTTTGATGATTGTTTAATGAATTTCAACAACATTAAATGTTGTAAAGGACAAATTTTTTTATTCGGATACCTTTCTTAAGAAATAAAGTTCCAGAGTTCAATTTCATCTACTGTTAAATAACATAAGAAAGTTGTTCTTTTGCCTGCCTGCCTGTCAAAGGGTGGGTGCTCGGAAGTTTTCTGTCTTTCCTGCCTCACGACACATGAATACGGCTCATTAACACATAAAGAAGTCCTTCGGAAAGGGAACACACGAATTGGGCACGAAAAGTGTTTTCAACATTCTAATTTCATTAGTCTGTCTACTACCTTATATCAAAAATAAGCAATATAAGCACTTAATATCCTACAATTTTTGAATATTGTATAACAAATCCTGAACTAATGAACCCTCAAATTGAAAAAAAAAATCACCAAATTAGGGAATAATAAGCCACATCAAATTTCCCACTATGGGACTAATTTTAAACATTCTTCATTTGTCAAGATACGATATTTCTCCGAAGATATGTTAACGTAGATATTCTTGAAATAAAACATCCTATAATAAGATATATTCATCTAACTAGTTTCAGAAACTACAGTAGAATTCTAATTATCCGAACCATTTAGGACCGGACCCAGTTTTGATAATCAAAATTTCGGTTAGTTGAATTTTTTCGAAAAAAGGATCCATTTTAATAAATTATTGTACTTTGAAAATGGGAGAAAAAGCTGCATATTTTTAAAGAAAACGAACTTTCATTCAATTAAATGAAAAGACAATGCTTTTACATGTTAAGGTACTTACAAGAGCTGTTCATTAACACAATATGCATGTACAGTACTGTAAATGCTGTAAATGAAAGTCATTGCTTGTTGAACATTTCGGTCAGTGTAAGCTGTTTCACTGCCTTCTTCCGTTTCCGGGCAGCCAAGACACGCATCCACTTGACAGTTTTGCAAGTGGTCACAATGGGGCTGACACTCCATCCACTTCAAGACAGCTTCAGAGTCGGCAAATGCTTCACTATTTAATGGTCCCATGTCTGTTTCAACTTGGACATTAAGGTCATCTTCCTCGTGACTTTCAATTGGTTGACCGTCATTTGCAATTCGAATTCCAGTGTCTGACTCATAATCCATTCTCCTACATCTCCAGCACCAACTTCTGTACATCCGAGAATTTTCAAGTGAATATTTTTGAATACCCCAAATGACACACGTCTCATTTTCATCTTCTCTTATCCCTCCTTTCTTCGAGTTTTTTACATTTTTTCATTTTCCTTCGCTTTTTGGTATTATTTATTTTTCTTAAGTTCTGAAAGTGATTCGGATAGACGGAATTTGGTTATAATAGGAGTTGTATTGTATCTGATTATAAAATATAATGCAATTATTAGATGATTTTAGTATCATTTCATCTGTTATATATTATAATCAATTTGTTACTCATCGAAATCTCTAAAACATTTAATGGAGATTTGTATAGAACAGTTTGTAAAATTTCTGGAATACAGTCGAAATTAATTCCTCACTTACTAGATACATTAATAATGACACTGTGTGAGAACTACATATACCAATATCAGCATTTGTTTTAGATAATTAGAACATACAAAAGTTTTTACAAAAAATTTATTTTTTCGTGAAGGGCAATAAGATAATTCCTCATATTTTTTATCTGCATGAATTCTGATTAAATTGACAGCCAATCGATTTCATAACCTGTTTACTACAAATTTATTGTATGAAATGCCATCATAATTGCTTTAAAGAGGTAGTTTAATGAATCCAAAAATTCCAAAAATATATTATCAATTTTTTTTGCCTAAATATATTTCTCCATATCTGAGAAATGCAATTAGGAGCAATCCAATACCATTGTTAAGATGGTATTAGATATAGTAATGTCTAAAAGATACTAATATATTTTTAATACATATTATACATGAAACAAAACAAAAAAGTTAATAACACTCTTTACATAAAAAGGCAAAATATAAAAAAACTCATTAGATAAAAATTTAAAATCACACGCACATATTATTTCTATTACTGAGAAGAAAATTAAAATAGCACACTAAGAAAATATTTCTCATAAAATATATTAAAAATTTATATTATCTTTGTATTTTTCAATTACCTGTATCGAGAGAAATATGCTGCATGTAATCATTATGGAGCATTGATTTTGAACATTTAAAATTCATTGATTCATTTAAGATTTATTCATTTTACTCATTTAATATTAAAATTAATAAAATTAAACATGATTCAGTTTAATCCCTTTTAACCGATAATTATATGATAAGATATTAGTGGTATAGAGAAAACACAAATAGTGTGGCGCTGGTATAGATTTTATTTAACATCTAACTCTCTTACTTCAGAGATTTAATCTCAAACCTGTCAGATGGGGAATTCTCACTCTTCATTAAAAGCTCTTTAAAAACATAATAAAAGCTATATTGCATTAGCTTATACAAAATTTTTGTTCCGATATAATGTTAATAATTTTTTAAGCTAAATATTTATCACATAAAGCAATCTTTACTGATCCGTTTCAAAGCATAACATAAGCATTTTACTGCTGTATAAGAAAATGTCCTACATTATAGTAACTAGAAAATATCATGTAAATGTACACAAGTAGATGGAATGGCAATAATATTATTCACCATAATATGTCTAAATAATTTATAATATTAACTGAAACTAAATTATATATCAAGGAAAATAAAACTCAAATTAATTTCGATTCTACATTTTTTTCTTTGATTTCTGAATGTAGTTGACAACAAGTAGCAGTGTAAACCTGAGACTCTGAGAATGAAGAATTCTTGACAAATGTCATGTTTAATTATTCGTTATTGTGAATTTGACTTTCCTTCATTTTTAAAAATGAGTTTACAAAATTTATCATTTACACAAATGTCTCAAAATCCTTCTTGGTGAATTTTGACATTGTTATCGCTCTTATCATGGGTGATTTCAATTGAACCCAAGATTGTTGATAGAAAATAGAAAAAATAAATCCTTTCTTCATGGTGTACTGACAGTTCAAACATGAAATTCTGTCTGAAACTTATTAAACCTACAGCCTGTGATAGACCTAGGCTGTCTCGCCAACTTTATCCCCTAGCTCGACCCTGTGCAATAGGCCCCCAGCGTTCTGTTCTTAGGTTCTTTTCGATCTCACCCAACTATCTAATTGGTGGTCTTTCTGATCATCATTTTCTCTCCAAAATTGAAAAGGTGAATTTTTTGTGGGAAATGTATCATCAAATCTTAATATATAGCCTGGCCACCTAAAGTGGGATATTTTAACCAATCTGAAACTTTTCGAATGCTGATCATTCTAAAATTCTTCTAGAACAATTAGAATTAGAATTCTTCTATTGAAGTCGAATTCTAATTGTTCTAGATCAGAATTATCAGTCTAACCTTAAATTCATAAGTAAGAAATACAATAAATTTCCCGTCTATATCAGAAAAAAGAACTAATCGGAACAATGTAAGAACAATGTTTATCAACACATCTCCTTACATGTTATGATTGGGTTATTCGAATACCAGAGGGATAAATAGCTCTGGGATTCTACTTTGTTCCTCCAACTACTATAGCTCACTTCAAATAGTTAAGTACCTGAGATTTTTCACATAAAAATGATTAGTTATAGTCAATGAAGTTCTAAAAATTCTGAAAATTACTCCTCTCATCTATATTTTCTGTAAATATTAGTAACTGTAAAAACCATAAACTTCACTAAAAATAAAGCATCAGAACTGAAATAAGGAAGTATGAGGAGGAATATATTTCCCTGCCATAAAAACAGTAATATTTACACCAAATGGCCCGAGGAGAATCCTGTGGTTTCTGAAGCAAAGGTACTTGAAGACCAATAAACGAAGCGCATCAAATAGTAGTATGATGAGAATGGGGAAGTACACTTTCCAAAATCAGTTTATTACATGCA
The DNA here is from genome assembly GCA_037975125.1 of Latrodectus hesperus. NCBI lineage: Eukaryota > Metazoa > Arthropoda > Arachnida > Araneae > Theridiidae > Latrodectus > Latrodectus hesperus. The sequence goes on along the minus strand of CM075852.1, from coordinate 35,547,105 downwards.
GAGAGGTCTGCAGCAATTTGATTGCGAGTTCGAACAAATGCGTTCTTGTTTCTGAGGTTTTCCAGATCTGGTTTGAAAGTTTTTATGGTGCTGAGAATCTGAGCACAAAAGAGTAATCATCTTACAGATAAAATTATAAATAATTTATTTATTATAATTATCTCATTTAAAAGCCTTAAATTCGAGTTTCATGTTTATTTATTATGAATCAATGGGCTATTAAATGGGTATAACTAATTACATAAGAAATATTTTAACACAATATTTCATATGTATATAAAAATCAAAATATACAAATTAGTGTTATAATTGCAATCACAATGATTATGAAATAATTAATAATATTCACACTGAGAGTTTTGTTACAAAAATTAAGAACGTTCGTATAAAAATAATAGAAATATTTGCGTATACGGAAAAGAAATTATAATTTTTTATATATAGCTAAAAAATTGATTTTTATTAGGAACAGATGCCGTATAATCCAAGATGCCAAATTCTGAGTTTGGTGATTTTTTTGGCGGATTTTCTTACGTATCTGGTAACCTGGCTTTGGCTTTTATGACGTCATAGATATGGAGACCTGTAAGAATTATGTAGAAAATTCTGTTTTGGAAACCCAGTATTTACGTCATCACTTCACAATATGTCACCTTGGCAACATTTCTTCATCGCCAAAAAAATTCAGAGTTTAGCATCCTGGATTATATGGCATTTGTGCCATTTTATTATATAGGCAATGTTTAATGTAGGTCTAGAAATTAATTATATTGTTTATATTTGTTGTTATATGAATTTATGTTTTGGCTTATAGAATAATGTGCATGAATTTTATTTTAAGATAGACTGTGCATGAATTTTATTTTAAGAGTTTTTCTTATTTCTACATGCACGAATAAGATTTCTTTTCAAGACTAAGTGTAGCTTATCCAAAAATAAACTATAAGAGTGTTATGTATTATTAACGTATTAACAATTGTAGATCTGTATCTTTTTGTTGCTTTGTATATACATTTAAAGAAATAAATTGATAAATATAAAGAATTGAATCGATTTTTTAAAAATTACTTAATGTGAAAAAGTACATATATATGAATGCGTATGATGAGCTCTAAATCTACTAATAATTTCAATTTATGATATATCAATATCAAAATGTTTGTTTCGTTATTTATATTGTTAATAAATTTGTGAGATTAAAATAGTGGGAAAAGTAACAACACATTTTAAATAATTAAATTCAGAAAAATATATATTTTCAAAAATTAATTTGATAAATTATTAATATTTTTTAGTTTCAATATACCAATTATGGCAAAATATCTATTAGCTTATTATCCTAGTGAATGAATTTCCTTAAGAATTTCAGGTAATCAATATAACTTGTGGTATTTTTAAGCATTCCTTAAAAATATTCTAATGTAAAGTACAAAATTATTCTGTAAAATTCTTAAAATGCAAACACTTAGAAAAATTGTTTTTATTTACCATGATATTATCTCCTAAAACGATACCATTCATATCATGGCAGGTATTTGCCACTTCACATCTCAATTTAAAATATTTACCTCTAGCGTTATTTCGATTAATCGATAGAAACTGACGAATGGAATGGAGCAAAGATCTGCAATAGCTATTTATCTCAGCCAGCTCACTTGTTGAAGGAAAGTCAGATGGCTTAATACCCACACAGCTTTCGCCCGCTTCTACTGTGCATTCAAATTTATCGATTCATGGCGAAAAAGTGTGGAGTAGCAGGTGTTCCATTTCCTAGTCAATGGTCTCCCGCTTACATAAAGCAATTAAATTTTCAGGCGATGAAGGGTTGAAGAAGATGCATTGAATGCTGGGTCTGTACCCACATGGCAGGACATATTCAAACGACTTCGGCTTCAGACTTCAGCTGCTCCTTTGTATCGTTTGGCTCTTAAAATGAAAGGCTGCTTAATCATGTTAAACTGGCAATTAATAAATTTAAGTAGAAAACACTGTTTGACTGGTTAATTCTATAAATTTTAAGTGTCAGGTAGTTTAATGACTAGTTAGTAGAGTTCAAAAAATCCATTAGTGTTTCAAACTGATTCAAGACAGATTTTTTTTTTGACAAATTAATGTTCTCCCAGTAGCAATGAATAATAGTTAAAGTGTCCATTTCACTCAATAAAATTTTTTAAATCTATAACTTAAAGTAATCATTATAAAGAATATGCTTACAACCCTCGGTGTTAACTATATACTGTAAAATGTCTTTTTTTTCTCTTTTTAATGGTAAAATTAAAAGTCATGCCCAAAGTAAAACTGCAAATCACGTGATCTGATTATTACATATTTTTGACATTACTCAATTTATTTCTTGGCTATGCATTATAAAAAGTTTATAAAGCAAACTAATCTCATAATTTTAAGTTAAATTCATGTTTAATTATTAGACTTAATATTTTTGAATTACTAACATAAGGATAATTTGTACAATATCCATATTATTTGGTTTTTCAAAAAAATCTCTAAATTGTTACTTGAAATGCCTAAATTATTTTTATAATAGGAAATAAAAATGATTCAGCCTAAATTTGTAATATCATTAGAAATATTCATTTAGGAAAAAAAACTTTATTATACATTTTCGCTTATATTAGAATAAAATACATTTGAAGCCTTCAAAAAATTGGAATCTTAAATATGTCTTATTTATTCGTAATAGAAATAGAATATAAAAAATTCTATTCTGCTTCAGCTACAAACCATTACATCAAATAAGAACATATAATTGTATATTCTAATCTTTGGAATTATAATGTAAATATATTAATAACTTTTTGAGCACTCGCAACATATAATATTATAGAATACTAAATGGATAGTAACATATATTCGCATGGGAAAATACTTAGGAAACATCACAATATCTCTACTTATCATGTATTTTTTTAAAAAAAAAATGTAACACTCATCTTTTTTTTCCACGACAACGACAAGATCGAAATCAAGATCTATCGCTTCGAAACACATTTACAAGATTAAGCTTCAATGTGTCTTCACCTTTTTATTATGTAATACTACGTAGCAGACCAAACAGTTCAATTAAGACAAGCAATTTTATCATTGTTTAGAAGAGAATTTAGGAAAATTTTATCTCCAAAATGCAACATTACCACTACTCCAAGTAATCTTTCAGTATATCCTCGTTGACTCCACATTGTGAGAACAGCTAAAAGCTGCTGTACGAATTTTCGAGTGGCTTAAGCATATTTCTATCTAGTTCCTTATCATTTTCCGATTACTTTTTCACATAAAAATTAATATGACAAAAACTTATAGTTTAAATAGAGTTTCGAATCACTCTGTCGGCATTCAAGCTAGAAGTGAGAATCAAACTCACGAACTGATAAGGCTTCACTGAAAGATTTTTCAGAAATATTGTATTGTATTCTCATGAAGCAAATGAAATAGTCCGAAAGAACTCGCCACAACACGCGTGTTTATAAATATGTATGTGGAAAGAAGAAAGGTAAAATTCATCGTTCTCTGCACATTGATGATTGAAATCGAACATATTGACTTTAATTCGGAAATTTTGTTCTTCTCTGTAAATTTTATTATAAATTATTAGAAAGATTTGGGAATCAAAAAGTTTTTAAGTGAAAATTAAAAACTCGTCATACCGATAATTTAAGCAAATATTTTGTTGAAAAATATACTGAATACAATTTAAATTTCGTATTTAATTTATTTTTCGTATCAAAACTTTAACAAAAGATAAAAATTCATTTCGAAATTCAACTCAAAGATAAATTTTGTATGATTTGTTCCTTTGAATTTTTATTTAATTTGTTACAGAAATGCAAATTAATATACATAATTGTGTGTTACAATCATACATGTGTATAATTTAAACTAAAATCACTAACCGATGAAACAAAAAAGTGTCATTTCGCTTAAACAAATTTGTGGGTTACGGAATATTTGTAATATTTCGGAACTACCCTAATAAAGTCCATCAACTCTATTGTCTTTTGTTGTAACAATAACGGTCGCTTTCTATAAAGGATAGAAAATGACGACAATTTTGAAAACTGCATAACTTTATTTTGTATTACCTCCATTTTTTGTTGGGCGCGTGTAACTTGACATCGGAAATTACTCACGATTATTGGCTTAAAATTTACGATTGGCGAAATAATATGTGTTATTCTTTTCCTCTCTCCTTAGTTCTCCTCGGTTTAGTTTCCATGGTTACAAATTATGGCCAACAAAATGCACATGCGTTATTTACTTTCACTCTCACAAAATAGCATATTGTTGCTAAAAAATGTATACAAATTTGTGCATAGTCGGCAATTTAAAAAGCAATATTTCCTCTTTTTAGAAATTGTGTGGAATGTCTATTGTTAAAGATTTTCCCTCTTTGGTGTATGTTTAGATGAAAAAAGTGTGTATTATAGCGAATAAATTTTGTCGTTTACAATCATAAATATTTTCTTTATTGTCATTTTTTTTAGAATTCTTCGATTTCTATTTTAAAACTGAAGGGAAAATAAGCAATTTTTAAGAAGGAATTCCATTTCTATTGAAAAACATAGCTATTTTTTAAGCAAATGGTACGAAAATAAAATTAACTTTCTGCAAATTAAAAAAAATATATTTAATGCAAAAAAATAAATCAAATTAAATATTTCTCTTCCTCTCTCTCCCTCAGCAGTATTAAAATTTCATTTAAAATAAACAGAACAATGATAATAATATATTAAAAAAATTGATTGATCTTCATAGATAGGATCGCATTAATATTTTAATATTATTACCTAAATGCGACAAAACACTCAAATATAACGCAAATGTATACCTTAAATCAGAATTATAACCTAAAGATAAAGGGAAAATCCTAAGCTTGATTTTATTACATTATTCAACTGATGAATTTACTAAACTGTTAATCTAGACCAGGGGTTGCCAAGACGTCGGCCGCGAAGACATTTTAGGTAGTCCGCGCAACCACCCCGATAATTGACAATTTAATTTATGGCTTATGACAGAATTAATGAATTATTTAAAATAAAAATTTACTGCATTTTACGCTTTAAAACCTAAAACAAACTGTGCAAAGTAATACTATGAATTTGTTGTTTTACAGTGGAGATTAAATAGAAACAACTTGACAAAGTGGGATGCTTAGATTATATCCAGTAGCCGGCGCGATGATAGCGACATGGCAAGTCGACTAGTCACACCCGCCCGTTTAATTTGAGTTCTCAGTTAATCGTCTTACGTTGCAGGTTTCCCACTTTCAACCGCACTGATACGATAACTTTGTTGCTTCAACAACCCTTCCAAAATGACTCAGCCAGGTACCAGTGCTAAGAGAAGTAAAATATACCATTATTACAATGGGTGGGAAGGTGATTTCTTTTTTGTTATGGTGAAGGAGAAATGTGTTTGTCTCATATGTAACTCAAATATGGCACCACCAAAAAAAAAAAAGCAAGCATCGAAAGACATTTTAAAACCATGCACTTAAAATACGCTACAGACTTTCCAATCGGCAGTGAACTTCGAAAAGTTAAAGTGCATGAATTAAAGTCGAATTTACTTTTAAAGCAATCGTTATTTACGAGACCAGGCACCAAAGCTAAAGCAGTAACATTGGCGTCGTTTAAAATTACAGAAGTTTTGATAAAGCGAAAAAAAAACATTCGAAGATGGAGAATTGATAAAAGAAGCTTTCTGTAAAGCGAGAGAAATGCTTTTACACGATTTTAAAAACAAATCTGAAATAATATCGTCAATAAATAATATTTCTTTGTCGCGTATCACTGTGATGCGACGATTTGAATTTATTAATAATAATTTGGAGGATTTATTAACTGACGATTTAAAAGCTTGTAAGCTCCTATCACTTCAATTTGATGAATCCACCGATATTAGTGACATTGCACAGTTATGCATTTTTTAGAGAATGGTTTTCGAAGATATGACTTCAAATGAAGAGTTATTAACCATAATTCCATTGAAAGAACAAACGAGAGGCCAAGATATCTACAATTCATTTAAAAACTTAATTGATAAGACAGGATTTCCAATATATAAATTGGTCTCTATTACAACAGATGGAGGCTCCAGCAGTGGTCGGGAATCGAATTGGTTTTATTGCCTTGTGCAATAATGATGAGGAAATTCCCACTTTTACCAGCTATCATTGCGGTCCACAGGTATTGTATTCAAAAGTACTAAAGTATAATGATATAATGCAAATTGCTTTTAAAATCGTCAATTCAATTCGTTCAAGAAGTTTTCAGAGACGACAATTTCGGGCGCTTTTGAAAGAAACTGAATCAGAGTACGGAGATCTCTTTTTGCACGCAGACGTGAGGTGGCTAAGCCGTGGTGCTTTTTTAAAAAGATTTCGTATTCTGTTACCAGAAATAAAAAGTTTTCTACAAATGAAAAGAGAGCACATTATTGAATTGGAAGGTGAGAAATGGCTCATGAAACTAGTTTTTCTCTGCGATATAACTGCAAAACTTAACGACTTAAACCTAAATCTACAAGGAAAGAATAAATGTTTAACAGACATGATGAGCGCTATTAAAACTTTCAAAGAAGCGTTAACAAAAAGTATGCGTCTCAATTAAGAAAACAAGAATTGAGAAACTTCGAAAACATGGATGAAGAGTATATCCATAATCCTAACCGAGACTTTGAAGATTTCGCCGAACACATTGATGTTTTGTTTGAAGAATTTAAAAGAAGATTCGCTGAGACTTAATTAGGTTGGGAGAAATACTCAATTTTATGATATTTCCATTTAATGAAAATGGCAACATTGATCTGAAAAATTAGGACATTTAATAGATACCACATCAGTCACGGTCGAGGAAGAAATTATTAAATTAAGATTTCGATATACTCGTATTTCTTAAATCCAGATCATCTATAGCGCGATACTGATTTTTAAAAATTAATTTCTGAGGAAAAGTTTCCAAATATTTACACATTGCTTTTGTATTTGAAATCATACTTTGAATTGACGTATCGATGCAAATCTGTTTTTCAACCATAAACGCCATAAAAACCAAGTATCGGTCGCGTTTAACAGATGAACATTTAATTTCTTGTTTATGCATTGCAATAAGCTCATACCAGCCACAATAGGATAAACTTGTCGCAGATATACAGTGCCAAATTTCAACTAAACGAAGTGAATAGGATGGTCAATTTTTGATATATGAATACTTTGATTATTTTCGTCAGTAAATTTTTATTATGTAAATATTACTATTTAGTTTTTTTTTATAAAAAATTTGATAATTTACCATTTTTTCTTGTTACCGAAAATAAATATATAAACATGTACGTTACGCGTTAATTTAGCTCTGCCATTGGTAGACCACCTTTTATTTTTTAAATGTGGAGTAGACCACGGATCGCAAAAGTTTGGGCACCCCTGATCTAGACTCTATCAACATGAAGATCCTTGGAAAGGTTTGTTTCCTTCCAAATGATGTTTTCATCGTATGACACCACACAAAATGTAGCTTAACTGCGGAAAAGGCGAACACCTGCCTTCTATTGAATTCTGAATGAAATTTTCCTATAAAAGGAATCTCCTTCCCGTGTCGTAAGGAAAAATCTGATAAACTTCCATGCATCCACTTACTGGATGAGCCTGAAGAAAACGGAAGAGCTATGTCATCTCTTATAATTCAACAATATCTAGGTTCGAACCTGAAATCTAGTAAGTTTAAAGAGGCGGTCATATCACTAAGAGAACACGGTGAAAAGCTGATTCTAAATGTACTTGTATAACATCAGACTGACGCATGCATCTTCCTCATTTTGCGAATCATTTGACAATTGCTTGGTAATTGCTTCTGAATGCATGAGATTTACTTTTTCCTGGCAAGATTGAAAACATGATGCTTTTACTAATAATTCTACTCTGTGCATTGTAAACTTTACCTCAATGCTACATAGTTTTAAAAAAATCACTGAAATATAATATATTTTGGCACAGATGCCAAATGCTGAGTTTGGTGAATTTTTTTGTGGATTTTCTTCTGTATCTGGTAACCTTGCTTTTATTACGTCCTAGATGTGAAGACGATTAAGAATTATAAAGAAAATTCTATTTTGGAAACCCTTGTATTTAACTTGTCGACTTGTTAATGACTTGTCGATGAATTTGCTGCCTGCCTTAAATCACATTCTTCGAGAGGCAGCAAACAAGGCGAAGTTCACCATCGAATGTCTGAGAATATTATCAAAGTTTATTTTGTTAATAAAACGCTTTTTTATATAATGAGCTAAATATCGATTCGGGAAGCTGTTTACCATTGATTCAAGCCATTAACACATGCACAACAAAATAGCAGAAAAAGCAAAATGAAAGAAGACATGATAAAACATTTATTGTAATAGAATTCTAAAGGTTAGGTTAGGTTAGATTACGACAAAAAACTGTTATTGGAGCTTTATGATCACAGGCTTATAGCTCGCATTGAGTAAAATTTAGTTTTTATTGAAATCTAAACAAAATTAATGGATTGATGATTTTACTAGAATTCTAAATTAATAATTACAATATTTGTAAGCAATCTCTTTTGAATGTTAAGACTATTGCCTTGCTTAAGCCAACATTAAAAATTTTCTTTTAATTAATATTGCTGAAATAATGAAAAGCAGATTTGTAAAACAAGGCCTCAAAAAGTTCGATAAATCTCTTAAAAGTCTTTTTTTATTTAATTTTTTTCCAAAACAATGAATAATCGTCGCCTGATTTTTTCCTAGTGCACATAATTAACTGATATTGCTCAAATCACAATGACATGCTCTTGTAAGATAAGCAGTTTATTTTTCTTTTAAAACTAGAATTTACAATAAAACATGTAGAAAAGTGTGTTTACTCAAATGCTTCCACTCCAGGTATCATATAAATAAAAAATACTCCTTTTTCCTGGAAAAAAAAAAGAACACGGACATTTGTCAAAATGGGACAAAAAATGAGGAAGAAGGCAAACTCAACAAGTACCCCGAAAAGTGCGGGCTCTGTAAATATAAGAGGGTTTTTCAGCTGCCTCTGCTGTGAAATTAATGACAAAGGCAAGGTGGCGTGCGCAAGTTGTAAAAAAGGAATTCCTGAAGAACAGCTGTTTAGAGCAGCTTATATCTATGGGGTGGGTCAATAATGCCCATATTTTCAAGCCCCTTCCCAGCTGTTTTCCATAGAATTTTCATTCTAGCGTGGTATCAAAAGTAACTGCAAATTTCTGAAATAAATTTTTCATAAATGAACAACTTTAATAATGTCTATCAAATTCGCAAGTCAAGAGATTCTTTAAATGGTGTTTTACGCGTAAATATGTATCACGCAATGGATTATTTGGAATGCTAACGATTAAATGTTATAATATAAATTCCTCTCTCACTTCAACCATGTTTAACTGTTCTTGAAAAAAAAAGGATTTTAATATATTCACTATAATCTCAAAAAATGTAATTTATTAGAACGTCTTTAACTATTTTCCTTCATACTGAAATGTTCATCATTGAGAATATTTTAACTTATGAATTTAATAAAAAACTTCATAATTTTTTCATATTGTTGTCATTTAATAAAAAGAAGGGAATTTTCAATTCCGTTTAATTCTATACCACTTATCAAGAAGCAATTTATAAATATATACATAATTTACATAAAATAAAAGTTTTCCTTATGAAAATTTTTTTTCTTCAGGTGGAAAATGCTTTGAGTGCTAAATTTCAATTTAAATACAAAATGAGCTTTAATTATTACTAATAATCCTCGGCAACTGTTTCATTAAGTAATTTAGGTACCTTTAAATAAATGTGGATAAAAGTGTTTGAGTATATGTCTATAGCCTAGTGATCAGCAATTTGCTACTCTAGAAATAAAAAGACAAATGACCGATTTTTATTTATTGTACCAGTCACTTTTTAATAAAAGCAAACAAGTTTTGCGAAATACAGATAGTTAATTTCAAGTAGCTTCAAATCTAAGCTAAAAGTCATCATTCACCAATACCTGACAATGATTATGTGCCAGTCTGCCAATAGATAATAGGTCTGGATAACGGAGTGGTTAAAAAAAAAACAGTCAAGAGCTCTCTACATTGAAGAATGTCAGGGATAACATTATCTTGTTGAAAGATGTTATGACACATGTTTTAAAGAGTGGGCACAACTGTAGACCATAAAATGAAGGAAATGCAATGGTTGGAACACATATGATGTAGCATCCATGTATCAAGTCGGTAATATGGAGAATTATTTAAATTAGACTTGCAAGAAAGGGATGATCTGGACATAGACAAGTATAGCAATGATGAGTTCAGACTAGCTATTTTCACTCTCGTTGGGGCTATTTCATGTAAATACGTCGTCCCTCATGAATATATATATAAAAATGTGATTTGTCGAATATTACTTTTATTATGTCACTTTTCAATCACATTTTGTTGTTGATTCAGACGTTAAATAAGGGCATTTTATTTTTAGATTTGAATTATGGTAAAAAATGTTGTCGACAAAATTTATTACATTATTAATCAAGGCAAATTTAAGATCGAATTTTTGAATATTTTTCAAATTTTAGGATAAATTATCACTAATAAAGTCTTTAATATAAATATGTTATCATAAACTTTAATATGAAATCAATAAAAGGTTCTGATAAATCGCAATTTACTTTTTTTTAGGAAAAAACAAAGATGATTTAAATTCAACATTCTTGAAAAGTAAAACCTCAAAATCAATATGTATTTTATAAATTCACACCATTTCAAAATGAAAGTTTGATATCTTCTTTTACTACTTTATCGGATTTCCCATCGTTCTTAAAAATAAGATTTGGTAAGAAAAATAAGTATTTAAAAAATACAAAAATAATCGAAGATGTATTGCTGGTAGAAGTCACATTTGAATACAATATGCAAAGCAAAGAAGCAGGCAGAGTTAAGTCAGAAGAATTCGTTAATATTAAAAGTTGAAATAAATTGTCTTCAACACTAAAACAAAAACGTGCATAATCGATTGGTTTTCAAAATGAAATCATCGATTTTTAAATATGCACATGAGTTTTGCACCGTTAAATTATTCTTGTCGAAGAATTTAAAATAGGCAGTCAAGACAACAGCTGTAAACCGATAAAAAGTTTCTGCACTTTTAAAACTTTTATCCATATTTTAATAATAAAAATACATGATTCTCTCTTATTTTGAAGCTCAAAAAAGAAATGTTAGATATGATTTATGTGAATTTTTTTTACCAACGGTTCTGTAAGCAATTGGTGACCAACATTTTATAAGCAGATCTCTTATACGTGCTTTGATTATTTTTTTTTTCATTTCATAGTAAATATGGCACAGATGTCGTATAATCCAGGATGCTAAATTTTGAATTTTTTTGGCAATGAAGAAATGCTGCCAAGATGACGTATTGTGACGTGCGCTATGACGTAAATTCTAGGGTTGTCAGAATATAATTTTCTGCATAATTATTATAGATCTCCATATCTATGAGGCAATAAAAACCAGGTTGCCACATACATATGAAAATCCGCCAAAAAATCACCAAAATCAGAATTTGGCATCCTGGATTATACGCCATCTGTGCCGTAAATTTTATAAAGTATTCTAATTTATTTGTAATCATTTAAGCTAAATAATTATAAAAATTTGCATAAAATATGCCAGTCATTTAGAAAGATGTAATGCAAGAAAAGTGATTTTTAAATTATTCATAATGAACTTTAATTAGATTTAGGTTAATAAGGAATAAATCTTATTCAAATTGTTGAATAAAAATAAAATTATTTTCTAAAAAAATCAAAATTTGATTAACATATACGATACTATATAGATTATTGAAATTGTTTATATTTTTTACATTGACATATGGAAATTATAGTATCATTATTTTTGAAAATATTCGGAATAAGGTTTGAATGTCAGACGGATTTTGTATAAATGTTCTGTGCCGTCAATAGCTCAATTTTTCTAATATACATTTTAAGCTGAGTCAAAAAATAATACTATTTGTATTTTACCTGAAAAAATAAAATTACTGATGCTCAACACACGTGTTTAAAGTTTACTTTTGCTCTTACAAAATTTTGAAAAACATTTTTTTTTATCAACGACAATTATTTCAAAATATTGTTTTTTTCAACTGGTGATAACTGTCTTAATTAAGTAAGAGAATAATTTTAACTAAAAAAATCAATTGGGGAAAAAATATAATTTAGGGTCCCACTTAGTGAAAATTGGCGTTTTTATCGTCCAGTGTGACATCAGGGTTGTTTGAAGAAATAAGATGAATCCAAAATTACAAAGGTTACCAGAAATAAAATAACATCTCTAACAATATGGCGCCAAATTGGTGAGAAAGTGAGAGGCACCCTAAAGTATAGGGCACCCAATTTATCGAATGTTGATCTTTCTTCATCATCATAATTGTTTGATTGACAGTAGTTGTTTCTACTTAAGCCTATCCTAAGTACATTAAAGGAAGTTATTAGATTGGAAAATTCACTACAGTTTCCTACTACTGCCTTCCTTACTTTAAATTTAAGTGGATTATCATCAAAGTTTATGGGGTTTGTGATTTTTGCTTATATAGAAATTTTGTTAAGTAATTGAGTCTGATTGATTCAGATCGTAAAAAATTTTCAATTTTTGCACAAATTGGAGAAGCACAACATCAAATGTTAGAATTTAATGAGAAGAATAATGATAACATAAAGGAAATAATGAAAATAAAATATTAAGCAAAGGGTAAAGAAGGAAAAGTACAAAAATTCTTATTAGAGTAATTAGTAATCATGCGCTTTTAATTTAATTTACTATTGATGCCAAAGTGATACAATCAAATGATACTGTCCTCAACAAAAGTACAATTTAGACTTAAAAATATTTTTCGATTATCTTTTGAATAAAACTTTATTCAACGTTACAAAATTTTATCCATATAATCTATTTCGTATGGAAAACATTAAGAGACATATCTATTAACGAAATTGAAACATTTCTTATAATATAAGGTATGATTGATTGGTCAATGATTTGATGGTAACTTAGCACTTATTTCAGGGCAATCTGCCTTAACATATTTCTATGGTAAGCAAAGCTCATTGGAAAAAAATGTGCTCTTATTATTATGTTAATAGCATTTTCTCTGGTATTATGGTTCCGGAACAATCCAGTTAGATTACATTATGATAGAGCTCGACACTATTAAATATAAAGTTTCGTTAGTACCGTTTAAAATATTATGATGTTAAATTTTTTTAAAATTAGTTTGACATAATTTAAGACGCTTATATCTATAATAATAAATGTTTTAACAGCATTTTTAGGTATTGAGTTTTATCGAATATAGAATACATTGTTTAGCTAATTTCCTTTTTTGAATTATCTGCAGATTCAATAAAATACAACTGCAAAAATCTTCATCATTTAAATAAAAACTCCTGTTTTTTCCTAATTAATCTATGTTTTTAGTCGCATTTATAACTAAAAAAGTTGGAATTTTTGAAAAATAATTATAATATGAGCTGATCGTGATTATAAAGAGAGTCAACTATTAAAAATGTTTTAAAAATTAATAAATGACATAAAGTCATGGTTAAACAACTGAAATTATATCACAGATAAATAACAGGTTTTGTCAATAAATGATTAAGTTTGAAAACTGAGTTGAGAGTTTAATAGCATTTCTAACAACGTACCAGTAAAAGAATACAGAAATTTTAAAATTTTTTCCTTATTATTCTAACTTGAGCCATCTATTTCACTTTTACCATATTTAATTTATTATGTTTGTAATAATACATCACTTTTATAATTAGTTCAACTTATATGTGAATCAATGAAAGACAAATTACATACATTTATCACATTTTGGAGAAATTAAAGTATTTTTATTCGTTGATTATTTGGAAAAATATATAGTGATACACAGATAGGTACATTTCTCTATATTTAATGAAACATACAAGGGCAACTTCTCTAACAATAAAAAGAAATCTTAGTGTACGGAGACGATCCCTCAACTAGATGGCTTTTAACTTAGCTATCTCTTTATAAGTGATGCGAGAGGGTAAAAAACTATGGAAGCCGCAGATAATTGCCTATCAAGATTGGAAGGGGAAACAGAAAGCTAGCAGGATTTGCGGCGCAGTAATGCACACATCCTACAGTTATACACGTATTTGTCACGCGCTTCTGATTGGTGAAATTGGGCGATAAACGAGGCAAGGGATAAATTTAACTTTCAAGATAGATACAGACATCATCTAAAGTTTCATTACTTTATGTATGTATGTATATATGTATATATAAATATATATATATATATATATATATATATATATATATATATATATATATATATATATATATATATATATATATATATATATATATATGTGAGAGAGAGAGAGAGTAGAGAGTATGTAGAGAGAGAGAGAGAGAGACAGAGAGAGAGAGCTGTGCATCAGAGTAGCAACGTCACACTACAAAAATTTTTACTTGAACTCGTAAGCCCACGATACGTTTTTTTTCCAGAAATTTCGATAACTAAATATAAATATATATATGTACACAGAGACCTCATATACATCGACACACACATATACATAAACACACTCATATATATCGACAAATTCATATACATAAACACACTCATTTACATAGACACACCCAGATACACAGAACACACTCACATACATGGACACACTCATATACATAGACACACTCACATACATGGGCACACTCATATACATAGACACACTCACATACATGGGCACACTCATATACATGGACACACTCACATACATAGACACACTCACATACATGGACACACTCACATACATGGACACACTCATATACATAGACACACTCATAAGCATAAACGCACACACATGGATAAAGAGAAGTAGGATTAAAATCATTATCAATTGGAATGTCATTTATTAAAATGGTCAACACGTATCTACAAAAAGTGAATGAAAAGCTTCGAAAATAATCATTTCAAAACACTTAAGAACACAATAACTTCTTTAGTTCTATTACATCATCAGCGTAAATTATGAGGGACAGGTGAAAGTGCAGCAAGTGATTATTGCAACAGCTGTAAAATGAACTTAAAAGAGGACATGGGCGACGTTACTTCCAAAGATTTCACTTGTTTATAAAGTTTTCTGAACAAACAGCTTCATCTCAAGTATTTTGGCAGATGATGACATACAATTTCAGAACAGTGATCCGAATCAAATATCAAACTCTCGCTGATTGAGTTCATAAATCAGTGTTAACTGATACAGAGAGGGAATGAACCGAATGTTTCTTTTATCGTTTTATGGCGTCTGCATAATCTAAAAATTGATTACAATCCAATTTTTTGTGTGTACAATGCTGTAATTTTCATACATAGAAATGAATTTTTTTTTCGAGAGCATTTTTTTCATCATATTCATTGGTGAAGAATATTTTCTTTCGGGAATTAAAAAAAAGATGAATCGGCAAAAAAAATAAATAAAATAAAATAAGGGTGAGTTTAAATTTTTTTACGAATCTTTTAATTTCCATATCTAGAAACTAACATTAAAAAAATTTTTTTTGAACAAGTTTGTGTGAACCCCAATTTTTTTAATGGCTGTTGACTGTTATAATGCTAAAGTTGCGTATTTTCCCAGCAGTCACGTTATATTTTCTGTTATTTATCACAATTGACTTGACAAAAAACTGTAAGTATACAAAATTGCAAAATAGGGGAATATAAAAAATATAGAATTGAAAGGAAAAATAACAAGTGTGTTAGAAAAGTTAAAATTAAATTCTACTAAGATCTCCATGGTTACAAAAATAATGAAAGCAACATTATTAAACATGGTTACATAAATAATAAAAGCAATATTGTTAAATACCTATTTTAAGGAAATTAACTGCAATAAAGCAAATGAATAAGAAAAACATTTAAAAGAACAAGAAAACTTGACTTTGTAGTTTCATATTGAATACATGTATATTCATGCACAGCTATTAGCTAAGTGTCACATAATTTCAGTAAGGCAAAGGTAAATACACAAATCGCCAAGAATTTATAGGAATTTATTTCTGAATATATGATAAATAATTTATATAATATTGAGCTTTCCCCAAAATTCCCTAAATAAATTTCTGAATAATCATAATCATTCTGCAATGACAAAAAATACAATCATTACATATTGAAACTCACATAATAATTTTATTTATATACACCAATAATTTCGGAATGTTTTTAATAAAAATATTATACATTTAAGGTAAAATTTATGTATTAAATATTATGCATTTTTAATGAAAAAGTAAGTTTTATTATAAATTATCTTCAAAATTTAAAATTTTAAAAAAGAACATTTTTGATATCGAACATTATATTTTTGTAAGTGACGTATATTCTTTAGAATGCTGTTTATTTATTTGTATTTTTTCACAAGTAAAAATTTTACCGTAATTAAAAGCTTTCTACACTTTTATTATTCTTACATGAATTACTCTAAGAAATCGAATTCGACTATGAGATTTTTGAGGTTTGAGAATTTTGGAATTCGGTCTAGATTCGAGAAAACTCTTATTATCTTAAATTTTACTTAATTAATTATTTTAAATTTTCTTAATTATCTTATTTAATTGTCTATGAACTTGATTATCTTAAATTTTCTTTTATGTGCTGATGTTAAATATATATTCTATTTCTTGCATTTGATTCTCAACACACATTTATAACACTGTATCCAATTGATTTTTAAGAGATAGTTCATTTCTTCTTATCAAAGAAATAAAAAAAAAAATAAAATGAAAATTCTCAGTATGAGCTTCATGACAGCTTGTCTTTAAAATTTGTTTTTATCTTGAAAGATTTAGATGTTATGATTATTTCTGAACAGAGTGCCAAATTATGTATCGTTATGATCACATTTCTCTTGTGAATTGTTCTCAAAAACTTCTCACGATCAAGCAATAATAACATCGGCCCCACTCGAGCAAAGGATGAGAGACATATAAGAGAGGAAATAATCAGTCAAAAAGGAAAAAAGGAGAATAATAAAACAATATTATTTTCAATGCTTTTCCCCCATCCATCTGCCATATGTAATTATCGACAATTACAGCTCTAGAAAAAGTCAGAACACTCATTTTACGATTTGTCTTTTGATAGATGAAATCTTCATACGGAAGAGATGGCATTGTGATTTTTTTCAGCCTTAATAATTACCCAAACAAATTATGTCCACGTGTTCAGGTCAATCAGCTGAAAGAAAGTAAGAAATAAAGCTTTGGGTAAAATTTCTTTAAAAATGAAACTGTACCGAAGATTATCTTAAATGAATTATGCATGTAATTGAAATTTGGAATGATGTATCTTTCTGAAAATAACCTTAGATAAAAGATAACTAGATCTAAAATTAAATTACCTTTGTAATTAATACACATCCCTGCATCCACTCTAAATTTGTATACTTAATATATAGTATACAGATATCAATACCTGAAATAAATGCCACAAAATAATTTATTGCTTTCTAGTTAAATATTGGAAACATTCCAATTTTTCAAGACTGCGTAAAAGGTAGTTTGTATAAATTTCATATCCATCACTTCACAATATCTGAACTTAACGTAAAGCTCAGTGGGTTAGTAATAGCGTTTCACGCTCCCAAGGCACAGGTCTGAAGTTTGATCCTCGAACTGGGCAAGGTTGACTCAGCCTTTCATCCTTTCAGTAAACCGATAAAATAAGTACCAAGCATGCTTGAGAACTAAATATTGACGATTTCGCGTTAGGCTGATCACCTTACCAAGACAAATGTTTTACACCCCAAGGCCCTCAGTCAGAAAAACAGATATGGGCGCTGTAGATCACATATCTGTCCTGCTGTCGTCCACTGGCTTTCGTCCTCAGGTAAAGATTTTTTTTAGAATGTTACGCATTTGATCATAACCATGCAAAGCCTAACATTCAAAGAATGAAAGCTTAAAGTAAAATAATCTATGAACACATAATTAATAATAAATAATTATTATACGTTTGCTAAAAGGCCTGTTTCGATATACTCTCTAACAGTCTCCTAGACTTGTATAAATGAAAAAATATTATGTTAGAACTCACCAAAATTAATAATGGAAAATAGATAGTTCAATACTGTCCTATTTCCGAGCTTATATGAATTAGAGAATGTTTACTAATTCTTATTACTTCCAATTAATGAACCAGTTGTATTTTGCTATTAGCAACAATGAGTAGTATTTTTCTGAGAGTAACTCAATGTTTTTTTCATAAAATGTCGGCATTTCTGCCGCCATAATTTTATAAAAGCAAATAGCTCTTTCAAAACGCAATGTTTGGAAAATATTCGACGATTAAAATAAAATATTATATGATTTTAAATAAATTAAGGTAAAATTCATGAAAACTCAATTTATATGATGAGATTTTTTTTCTGGAAACTCCCGTTAATTGCAGAAATAATTTGCTGAGCTATATGTGTGATTGACCCATTATCTAAAAATAGATCAATCTAAAAGTAAATTAATAAAGCAATTCATCCTAAAACGATATTTAAATCAATATTATATATTATGAGGAATCAGCCTTCTTAACTTAATGTTTATTATTTTTTGTACGCTCTTTGTCTTTGAATATCCTAAAACCAAACCAAATCTAAGACCCCTGCGTGACAGAAGATCATATAGTACAATCATCGTCATCACACCAGCAGCTCTTACAGAAATTGAATTCAAACACCTGTTGACATCCCGGTCATAAAGACAATCGGTGTGTTTTATCGAACCATCTGATGAGCAGAAGCTCTTCCTGTCCTATCACACGACTTGTTAAGAGAATTATTCCTCAATACAAAATTCTTCCTTAATCGGTAAAGGTCATCCGACGGCTTTTCTGAAGATTGGTATGCGTTGGGAGATGGTATCAGCCAAATAGGTAAAGGACGTCCACTTCGAGAATCCGACGATGATAAACATCAGCAGCACTTGGACAATGCCCACTTAAATTAGGAGTTCACCGTTTGATCAGAGATTATCTCAAATTAAAGTAGTCACTTCCCTTGATCTGATTTTATTAAAATGTGTAAAAAATTTAGCATTCAGTGCCAAAATAGATATAGGAACAAGTCCAAGAAATTGATATAGATATAAATATTTTTTCATTGAATTTTGAACTTTACACATGAAAGATGTTGATTTATTTAAACTATAAAAACATACTTGTTGATAAATTTTAAAATAATCTGCAAATTTTTCTCAAAGAAAATTTTGAGTACATCCTTAATTTGACTGAATGGAGCTTAAATTTGACTTTTCTTGTTCAAAGAGTGGGTATAAATGAGATTTTATAGGAAAGTTCCACGTTAATAATAACAATTTCCCAAGTAAAGTTTAGAATATTGTATGAATTTGGTTAACTTCAAAAGCATAAGTAACTTATTAAAAAATTGTTTAATAATCTTGTCCACAAAAGGGAATTATATGAGATTTTGAATAAAGAAATAAAAAAATATTTTCATACTATGATTCTCTGTGTGTTTTTCCTTTAAAATTTAATTCTTATTTAGATGTTTTCTTTATATATATATATATATATATATATATATATATATATATATATATATATATATATATATATATATATATATATATATATATATATATATATATATATATATATATATATATATATATATATATATATATATATATATATATATATATATATATATATATATATATATATATATATATATATATATATATATATATATATATATATATATATATTGCACGATTTTCTTGCCTTTGAAAAATATATTTAGCTTAAGAATAATACTCTAAGCAATAAGGATACTTTGGAGCAGTCAGTGGGAGTCTTTATTTGAATCAATTAGTTTCTTACAAAAGCAGGTATTAGAGTTTTACAATCAGTCGTCACAAATGTTATTTTCCTCATGTATATTTTGCTTTTTTTTAAGCTTCCTCAAATATATCGATGTAATCACGATTGTTTTTCAGCTCGGAAAAGAAAAATATATAAGAAAGAAAGAAAAAAGTTTTCAACATTAGCATAAATTTATATTTAGCTTCATATAATTTGCATTTATTTATATTTTAGGTTTGTATTGCATTTCTACATATATTTGATACAACTTTTTATTATTTACTCTTATTATCTTATAATTATTGTCTCAAATTTAAACAAATACTTGAATTAATTTCTCAAGTAGAAAAGTGAATTCTATATTTATTAAAATATCTAAGATTAGTTTGATAACAGCGAAAAGACTTTTAAAGTTAAAATCTGTATTTATAACAATACATGAATATGCTATAAAAACCTGTCCCCATGATATTAATAAAAATCTGTATGTCTCTCTTGAAATTATAAATGAAAATCTTTTTACAGATTTATTATCTTCTTCACTAATTATGTATTTAAAAATAGCACAATTATAGTATGTTATTTTTATATTTATATAAATAACATATATTGTAGTTCATTTAAAATTTACTTTTTGATTTATTTGCAGTTAATAAAAATGGGGGAAAATGCTCAAATACATATTTTTTTTAGCTATTCAATTAAATATTGTTTATAACAGTTCTAAAATGCACATCTTTATTTTAAATAAATCATCAGTAATTGTAGTAGAAATAAATTAAAAAATAAAACTATCATTCAATGTGTAAAACAACAAAAGATTATGCATTTTATTTAAATCAACAAAAGCTTACTTTTTTAGTGCATGCATATTTCATAGTTGAAATTGGTACTTTATTAAAATCATATTTGCTTAAATAGAAAATTTCAAAAAATGTATGTGTAAATAAATCAAAAGTTTATTTTTCATAGGAGTTATTTTTTATTAATGTATAATGCTTTTATTAAAGTTAGTATATTTATTTATGATATGAACTGATTTTGAGAAACATATTTTCAGTTGGAAACAACTAAGTGATATTTAATTGTATTTTAGAACAAATTCCTTAATTTTCAAATCAAATTAAAAGAGTTATATTATTTATGATTATTACTGGTCCTAGCAATTGTACAAGCAATATTCAATGTACAATTTTCAAACAAAAACATAGTATTCTGTATAAAAGACTTTTTAATTACACTAATTTAAAACTTCTATGCCTTATTCATAAAAATGATGAAAATAAAAAAATAATTTCAGAATTAGTAATGATAATATTTGTATCTGAATAAATATAAATTATATTAATTAATTAATAGGAAAATTTAAAATTTGTATTGATGAGTCCTTGCAAAATATTTTTGATCATTAATATAATTCCAGGAAAAATACTTTTAAAATTTATAAAAGAGGTCAAAGGCAAAGCATATGTCTTAAAGGAAAAAAATCAAAAAAATCGAATATTTCAACAAAACAGTTATAAAGAATGAGGAAAAAGAAATATGAAACACCTCCTAGAGACATTATCGTTTTTTTTAAACCTTGAGTTAATACAAGTGAATGCACATATTGTCCTTGTTTTTTCCAAAATACAAACGAAAAGAGAGATATCGAAGATAAAGATCAGCATCTTCATTGTTGCCAACAATCAGAACGTAAATGTGATGAACCCCAAAGTCACACTGAAATCGTTTGCTACACAAAAGAAGAAAACTCTTTTTGTGACAACATGTTACATTGTTTTTGTTTGAGATCAAGGTGATATCTGTGACTGAGGGTCATTTTGGAAATTTAATTGAAAGAACAATCATATAATTAAGCTTTAACTTTCGTCAACCCCGTTACACTTTCTGAGAAACTACAAGTAAATATTTTGTTGTCGAAATAGTTTGAGTCGCATTAAAAACAAATTATATTGGGAGTTATTTTATTCACTGCTATAAAGCTTAAAAATGAATAACGGCAAACGATTTTCAGTCGTAAGAAATATTATCAAAATAATTTTGGTAACGGAATTTTGTTAATTATTTATGTTTTTCGTTTCTTTATAATTAAAAATTAAATTTTATTGATGATTTATAATGCGGAATAAAATATTATATATATATATATATATATATATATATATATATATATATATATATATATATATATATATATATTATTATTATTATTATTATTAAAATGTAGCTATGCATCAAGCTTTTTAAATTGTTCGAAATGGAATCGGTAATTATTATTGATTTTTTAAAAACGGAAATATGCGCTTTGTATAAATCTATACTTTATTTAATATTAGTATAATCTTTAATTTATCTATATAATCTAAATTAATCTAATATAAACTAAATTTAATTTATCTATCTATCTATCTATCTATCTATCTATCTATATATATATATATATATATATATATATATATATATATATATATATATATATATGTATATGTATATATATATATATATATATATATATATATATATATATATATATATATATATATATATATATATATATATATATATATATATATATATATATATATATATATATTAAATAGATAAATTAAAGATTATCCTAACATTAAATAAAACATAGATTTATACAAAGCATATTTCCGTTTTTAAAATATCAATAATAATTACCGATTCCATTTCGAACAATTTAAAAACTTGATACATAGCTATATTTTTAATAATAATAATTCTTTTTATATACACCTTTAAGATTCCAATGATTTCACTTTCGTTATAGTCTTCACAATTTCAATATAATTAAAATTTTATTCAAACTTTCTTCTTCGATTTTCTTGATTACCAAAGTTGATTTAAATGATGCTGATAATTCAGAATATCACATAATAAGATATCTATAAGCACAATAATTGATATTTCCATTCAAAATTTTAATTCTTACCGTGCATATGGAGCTTGAGCCCCGTGCAAAATTGCCTTTCTCATGAAAGATGAAGTTAGTCAAACACTGTTGCTCAGAAACACGATAATGAAACAACTGTTGCTCTTTCCTTATCATAACAAATGAACACCGTTATGGTTTTGACAACACGGTTTTAGAGATAAGGCCAATGATAGTCCTGATAAAATGAAGGAGTATCGTTTGCTTTGATATATTATTTACAGTGGAGGTATTTGCAAACGATATTCCTTTATTTCATCAATAGAATAATTAAAGTTGCGCTTTTTGTTGCTGCCATTTTTGAAACAGAAATGCAAAAATCAGAAAAAAAATTCATTAAGTTTAAAGAAAAAGTATGTTTTATCATCTAAACACCGTTTTAATGAAGGAAATTAAATTTATTTGCTTATGCTAGTTGAAATGAATCTAAAATCAAATAATAATATTTACAAGTAATCGAAGTAATAAACATTATATAGCTTTAAATCATTGATAGTTTTATTTTTTGACAAGATATTTGTTTTTTGTGGTTATAGTCCCTTAAGCAGAGCACGTTGTCATACAAATGTTCAAACTGACTCATTTTTCAATTGTTACAGTCATTAGAAAAATAATATGATATTATGTTGCTGCAAAAATAACGGTTGTTAACCATTATTCTAGTTTTTAATATTGTGTTAAAATTATTCAAAATTCATATTATAAACATGATTTCTTCCAAAAAAGCAAAACAAAAAAAATTTCTTTTAAAATATCATATTTATAAGTTTGAGAGAAACTTTTTTTATTTAATGATTAAACTGACAGAAATAACATGTTATTTTCATCAGGTGACGTTTCCAACAGACAACAGTCTTTTAAAATTGGAAAACAAAAGTAAAAAGCATTGATGACACGAATTTGTGTTTTAAATGACATGCGAAATGATTTTGTGTATCTCAGATTTACAAAATAATGAAAGCATGTTTTGAAAATATGTATATTATACAAAAAAATCTTCGTATTTTTCGTCGATTGTGTCTTTGTCTTGTCACTAAGAACAATGCTTACTTCAAATGTGTTCTATCATGTTTTGAATATAAACATTAGCATATTTATAAATTAAGCAAATATTTTCAAACTGTTTTGTACTAGGGGAATCCGTGAAATAATATGTAAAGGAGCTATTAAGTAAATAATTCATTACTCTTAATTTATGTATTTTCACTGGGATGCATTTTTGTGTTCAATCCAGAAAAGTTACTGTAACCAATGTACAGAGAGAGAGAAATTTTTAAAATCTATACTTTTTCAGGTTCCTACATTACGAAAATCATATTTTCCCTTAACCATCAGTTTAATGGATTATTGGCGCAAATGCTAAAATATAATTAGAATTAATTTAATGAAATTTTCTGCAAAATTAAGTATTATTTGTCTTGAAATCGAGTAAAGTATTGAAATCGAATAATCATTGATTTATATAAAATGAGTTACATAAAATTAATTGGAAATTTATGTATTTTATGGAATAATGATATTTATGTATGACATAGTATAAGAGTTGAGTTATTTTATGAACTCAAGCTCAATAAGATTTAATGATTCGATTTATCTGATATGGAACTTTTGCTATCAAACCAGTGATATTACAAATTAGCAATTATCATCAATATTTCATTTTTTTCCTTTTATTTTGAATTAATTAATTGAAAAATATCTTGGAAATCCTATGATGATTAAAAATTGTTTTTATTAAAATAATTTTATAGTTAGAAATTTATTATAATTATTCAATAGATACAATTCAAGAATGCATAGATGCAATTCTTACCTAAAACTTGGAATGCTTGTATTAGTTTGGAATAAATTTTAAACTGTAAGTCCTATTTGAATTAATCCTCCTATGCTAAAAATGAGCTGCAGAGCAATACGTCAATCATTTAACCAAATTTAATTGCTTGAACTTCCTGTATAGTTCTGTAAATTAAAGTATTTAATTTTCACCATGAATATTTATATTGTACTTGAAATTTTTATCTTGTATTTTATCGATATTTTGTATTTATTAATAATTTTTACAGTAAATTCATAAAATTTAGAGATTAAAAATTAAAATAAATATAATGTTAACGTAAATTCAAATACAATAAAACAATTGAATAATTAGTATTTATCACAAGTAATTTTCTCTTTAGGAAAGTAAGATATTCATCCAAATAATAGATATAAATTTTAAAAAAATATTTTATAATAAAGTTAACTTTTATGGAAGAATTCTGCATATTTTGTGATTTTTTTTCATTAAAAATTATTTCCGTAAGCTTTTTAAGGTTATATTTCTAATGTTTATATTTGAATATATTCTATTTCACTGATTGCAAAATATATGAGAAAAGGAAAACTGTAGAAATTATCTAATTTGAAAATTTCATTATAGATACATTATTCAACTGAATAATTGTAAGAGACACGTGTGACTTCCCTTTCACTATCTCTTCCTCTATTTCCCACTCTTATTCTCAAACTACTCTAATTGATTCTAAATGCATTAAAAAAGTTCTTTGCTGTAATTTATTAAAATTTAATTTTTTGACAGTCATAATTAATGATTTCAAATAAAAAATAGAACAAATGCATATTAATTTATCAGTAATAAAACTTAATAAAAGACAATATTGTTTTAAGTTTCTAAAAATCAATTAGCATAAAAGTAATATATAAATAACAACTTAAATCTAATAGAAAGGTTTCGCTGAAGTAAGTTATATAAAAAAATGTCCTTACCTGCAAAATCAATTGTAAAAAAAACTAAAGAAAATATTCTTATAGCATGTACTACTATAATTTTCTTTTTCGGTTTTAAATTTTCTTTTCAGGGGCGGCAGCTCATTGTTGAGTTGGCGGGTTCGAATAAAATGAAAATCTGAAATCGTCTGCGGCAGATGGTAGATTGGGCACGTGACACGCGTGAGGCCAAACGTCAGGCCCACGTTGTGATGGCACGCGTTCTGAGACCTCAATCTTTTTTTCTTCTTTTGACTGAAGAGAAGATGCGACGGGGGTGTTCACTCAGGTATAGAACCCCACATCTTTTTCATTATTTTTATATAAAAGGTGAGGAGTTTGACCTTTCTCCTTGTGAGTAGCACATCTGTCTTTTATTGAGCTAAGCACTCCTGTTCCTTACAACCACTGCTGCCATACTGAAAATGTCAAATTTTTTTTATTTTTTATTAGATTTTAATAGAAACTTTAACTTTCACAATCTTTATATTATTTGAAAAATTCGAGTGCATTAAATATGTTTATATAATTTATTCTTCATCCAAATTTTTTTATATAAATGAAAATTTAAAATCGTTATTTAATTTTTTTTTAATTTTACAGCTTACTAACAAATATTTACATAGCTTCTTTATATTCACATCTTTTAAAAAAAGAAAAATTCGTAATTCTTATCTACTAAGGAAGATTTTTCAAAAGTATAAAAATAAAATTGGTTTGGGTTTCTATTAATAGTGATGATGTACCCAAATAAAACTTTATTTGAAGTCAAATTTTAGCTGTCACAATTGATGAAGTAGTTTCTGACATTTTTGTAGCATTTTATGTAAATGTACTTAATATATTTACTAAAATACAAAGTATTTTTACTCAATATATTTCCTTTTACAACATCCATTACTTTGCATCATAGTAGAAATTTATAACTGTATTATTTTAAGTAAATTAAACAAAACAATTTTTATGGTTGAGTAAAATTAATTGCGTAAAACTTTTTAATAAAATCCTAGGTTATGTGAACTCAGTGGCTCGAAAATTCGTCGCTTTTAACATTTAAATTTTTTTAAGTAGAATATGGCTACAGTCATTTTAATTATAATAACTACAGGAATATAATTTAATATCTTATGTTCAAGACCATGGTAGGGAAATGTGATATCCTATTGACTACGGGGACTGGGTAGAATGGATGCGAGCTCGATACCTGATACCGCAAAATAACCGCCGTGCTGAATGGACCCATGTACGTTAAGAATTCATTAGAATCCATCCGCTGCTGGTGTGGAATGATGGGGAGAGGAAAGTGACAACTTATGTAATTAGAAGTTAGTGGTGATTGGTAATGAATAGAATTATATGAAAATAAAGACAAAAAATGACTAAATTTTTGTAATCTTCTGAAATTTCTTAAGCGAATGTATATTAATTCAGTGGGCATTACGTAAGTACAACTACTTATGTAATGTATGTAAATAAATAAGCGAATTCAAATAGGTTTTATTTTTCTCATCTACAAGCGAATCAGTTGTCAAATTATTGAAAAATTTAATTCTAAATTAAATGTAAAAAAGTATGTCATTTGCTACCATGTTAACAAATTAAAGAATATGATATTCATATATTTATTCAACAGAAACATATAAGAAATTTAAATATAATGATATTATTACCTCTTCTAATACAGTCTTAAAAAATTTTATTAGTAGTATAATTTAAAAATTTCTATATTTACTCATATATTTTCGATTGTGTTTTTTTTTTTTTGTAATTTAGAAAATAAATAAGATTTTGTACGTTTGGTTACATAAAATAAAGAATATCGAGTAAAAAAACTATAATGGATAAACATTTTCTTGGGAATTATATATATATACAGGGTGATTATAAAAAAACTTTGCCAACATCTGCACTTCTAGCGTCCATTCTATTTAACCGATCAAGATGATATTTCAAATATAGTTCTTTTGAGATATGCGCTCGAGATTCTGTGAATGGCAACACAGTGGCCCTCGCGGTTACAGTTATAGTGACAGAAACTCGAAATTTTTGAATGGCAACGTCTACTTTTTACCATCGCAAAATGTTCAGCACATGCGAAAACCCTAAATAACGTTGAAACGGTACCGATATGTCTAAAAACGGACGTGTTCTGAAAACACAAAAAAGAATTCTGAAAACCGGCCAATAAAACACGATCTGGGCGCACGCAATAAATTTGCATGTGACAGAGTCAAGAAACCAATCACAGAACGCCGGTCGCCAGATATTCAGCGTAGGAAACCTATAAAATACCAAGCGGGTATGCGAAGTCGTCATTCGGGAGCTCGCACATGCCGACGATATGAGTCTTCCTAGGAAAGTTCGCGGTGAATTGATCAAACTCTATTACCAAAATGGGATGAACGCTGCGGAAGCCTTGCGTGTGTATCGCCGCAATCATCGACAACGACGCGGCCCATGTACTCTGCAAGCTCTGCGTGATTTAGTGCGGAAATTCGAAGATACAGGCTGCACCTGTGACAAACAGCGCTCCGGACGGCCAACTGTTTCTGAGGACGTTGTCATGGAAGTGCACCATACAGTGACTGCAGGACACACAGAAACCGCAAGAGGCATAGCGCGCGTGTTGGATATTCCGAACTCAACGGTCTGCAAGCTCTTGCGCTCGGTACTTCACATGTTTCCCTATCGGTTCCAGCGCGTCCAGATGTTGGAGCCGGGTGACCCACAACAACGTCTGGACTTCGCAAATGTATTTTTGTTACGATATGATGCGGATAACGACTGGCCACTTCGCATA
This sequence comes from Latrodectus hesperus, assembly GCA_037975125.1. Lineage (NCBI taxonomy): Eukaryota > Metazoa > Arthropoda > Arachnida > Araneae > Theridiidae > Latrodectus > Latrodectus hesperus. The sequence continues at coordinate 35,518,630 of CM075852.1, read as the reverse complement.
CTATGGACGGACGAGGCGCATTTCACCTTAAATGGCAGCATTAACACAAAGAATTGTGTGCACTGGGGAGAGACGAATCCTCATGCTGTGGCGCCAGTACCATTATTTGACGCCAAAGTGACTGCGTGGTGCGGCATTACAGCTACATTTGTTCTGGGCCCGTTCTTCTTTGAGGAAACGACCCCGACTGGCCCTGCTACATGTTCTGTAACGGGCCCTCGGTATGCAGCCATGCTGAAAAATTATGTCTTACCGGAGTTGCGTCGGCTGAATGCACTCAATGACATTGTTTGGATGCAAGATGGCGCACCTCCACATATAGTGAGGTCAGTTAAAAGTCTCCTGGATCAGCATTTTGGTGATCGCATCATCTCACGCTATTATCCTTTTCCGTGGCCTGCGCGATCCCCAGATCTGACGCCTATGGATTTCTGGTTTTGGGGCTATCTCAAATCCAGAGTTTATCTGTGCAATCCTCAAACATTGTCGGACTTAAAGGATTCTATACGGCGTGAGATTGGAAACATCCCTCGTGCCATGTTGCGTGCAGCGACATTGTCCACTGTCTCCCGCATGCAATTCTTAATTGCCTGTGATGGCACTCATGTGGAAAATGTTTGAAATTAATAAAGATTTTTTTTCTCTATGTGTTCTCATCATTGAGCAGTGTCTTGTCTCTGTCGTATGCATTATTCCTCCGTGCGCCTTGAAGAACTGTTTGTATGTGTATAACACGTCGGTTTTCGGACATATCGGTACCGTTTCAACGCTATTTAGGGTTTTCGCATGTGCTGAACATTTTGCGATGGTAAAAAGTAGGCGTTGCCATTCGAAAATTTCGAGTTTCTGTCACTATAACTGTAACCGCGAGGGCCACTGTGTTGCCATTCACAGAATCTCGAGCGCATATCTCAAAAGAACTATATTTGAAGTATCATCTTGATCGGTTAAATAGAATGGACGCTAGAAGTGCAGATGTTGGCAAAGTTTTTTTATAATCACCCTGTATATATATATATATATATATATATATATATATATATATATATATATATATATATATATATATATATATATATATATATATATATATATATATATATATATAAAATCTGAAAATCTATACACTTTGATACTTTGATTATTTAATTAATTTTATAGATTTAGCACAATTCATATTTACGAAAATTATCTGTGTATTGAAATCCTTTTTTGGGGAAAGGGCAGAAAAAAATTCCCGTAAAAAAACTCTTAAGTAAAAACATTCACAATTAAATAAATATTTTGTCTCCTAATAAATTAATTTAAAATCTCAGAATAAATTTAAGCTAATATAAGCACGTCCACATAAACATTGAACGAAATGAAATGATTATTAAAAATAAAATTCTATTTGACGTTGCTTAAAATAAAGTATAAGATACGGTGGGGAAAAAACATTCAAATATGAAATAAATGCAGCGTCAGGAAAGGAAGTTTTTGAATAAATCACACATGCTGGATAAATGCATCACCATTTTAGAGGGTAATCTTTCAAAACATTTCCTTTTTTATTCTTGTACACTTTCTTGAGCAGCGACACATTCGAATAGGAAAGTATAGGCCACCCCAACTACATTTATCTCTGTCAGAAGTAAAATATGTTTTTGCAACAAATATACTTTTTTTAACGCTCTAGTATGCTATACGGTTAGAGTTTCTTTTTTTTTTCAAGAAAAACATTAAGGAATTTTAAATTCTAAAATTTTTAGGAAGGAATCACCCACCTTCACCACCTAGCTGACTTTGCAGCATTTTAGAGGAGGTGAGATTGATTAGATTTTAGGATTCAAATGCACCATGATGAATGATGAGGTGGGAGAGGGTGTCCAGCAAAAAATTTTAGTTTCCTTCCTAATTCAGTTTTTTTTTCTGAGGAGGAAGAAGGCGAGCGAAGAGTTAATTTCGAGTGTAGATGAAAAAGCCTTACAGTTCCTTTCCTCTTTGCTTTTTGCATCACATTTGAATAATGTAAAGCTAGCTTACGTGAATGTTTCCGTCATATTTTTGAGACCTTAATTTAAAACTTACTTCTATTGGTGTATTTGTTTAACGCTGAAAAAGCTCTTTATGCTAAAACTTGCAATATGAGAGGTATATTTTCAAAATAATGGCATTTTCTTAATAAAAATTATTGAAACCATTATTTCTTATTCTAATAAAATCTCTTCTGCATAAAAAATGAATAAAAATTATAAATTCATATATTTTCTAGATAATTTTATTCCTGATCATCAAGCTTTTACATAAATAGCATAAATTAATTATGATTAAAATTTTAAAATAATAAGTCCAAATAATTTACACGTTTTTATTAAAATAAAACTGTTTAGTTTCATTTTCATACTGAATTGCATAAATTTCAATTCTAAATCTGTTTTAATTGCTTAACATGAAATATTAAAGGAATTTATCTAATAAATTCGAAATTAATACATTTATTAATAGTTCATTCACATCAATTTATTAAGAAGTTGAAACATATATTTGAATAAAACTTCATCATTTTCTTATAATTTAAATTATATTAAAATATAATTTCATGTAAATTTTTATTTCGTGATTTCAATAAACACTCTGTTTTTTTGAGATAATTTTAATCAAAAGCTGTTGTTTTACGATATCTATTTTTGAGAAATTATTATTCATTTTTCAAGAACTAAATTTTTTCGCTTCTGTATTCTTTTGATGTTATTTTTCATTTTTAAAGTTATTTAAGAGAATTTATCATAATTACTATTATTCGCTCGGTCATTTCCTTTAAGCAAAACAAAAAATTCCTTTCTGAAATTAGTAGACTGATAACAAATTCTCAATCAATCATTTTAAGCAATGCCTTTCACTTTCTTATTTCAGGAATAACTTACTGAGCTTTAGAATAAATATCTTCTCATAAACAAAAATTTTATAATTGCTGTTTTTGACTCTTTTTCACCTTGAAACCTTTTATTACAATATTTTTTAGTATTTTCTATTATTATCAGCTCTGTTTTTATGTAAAGTAAGTCTCTAAAACAACTTCTCCTTCTGCATGCTTCAAGGCGTATCTTTACCAAAGAATGTGAACTCCTGTAATATGTGACCATATAATAAATGCAATAAAAAAAGACGCATACAAAAATTTATTTCATTTCTATAGAAATAATGTAATAGAAAATACATATAAGAGCCGGAAATTAATTTCACTTAACACTGAACCTCATAAATATGCAATAAGATCATTACCAAATTAAGTAAAACGAATATAGGTTTCAGTAGATTGTGGACTTTGTAGTTTGAATAAATACAAAATCGTATTCGTATTGATTTCAGCAGCCATTTGGTTGAAATAGGAATGAAAGCACTACTTGATAGTGAATGCGAATCTAGAAACTATTTTCTTGTGACGCATTTTATTAAAGAAGCAAATATTCTTATAAATTGATCAATTTATGTTGTTGTTGTTTTATTTTCCAGCTGTTTGACGAAATCAGACAAGATCCATCAGGTAGCTGATCATAAGGGAATCAAGGACAAGAAGAGGGGGGCGAAAATATGTCCTCTCTGGAAAGTCCCAAACAGTTCAGGATGTGCTCAGCAGAAGCTTTCTGAGCTTGACATTTTGTGAGAAGAATGCAAAGATTTTTCTGCCCTTGAAAATTGAGATACTCTTAGCATGACCGCTTGCCAGTCTGGAAATCGCCGTTCCAGAAGTTCTGTCAAAATTGAGTTTCACATACTCAATGCCCACATACTAGGCATAGCTAAAAGCTTCAATCTTTCAAAAATTCTATATCGATAATGGATTGCTGTTCTAAAAAAGGTGAAGGTTGAAGAGGAAGAACAGGAGTGATTGATGAATTTAAAACGCTAAAACTAAGATTCTCCTAATTGCCCTCAAAAATATTTAGTGGATAGATAGATCCTGTAAACTAGTCAGTTACTCCGGAAAAAATCTAATTAATATATTCATGTTGTAAAGATAATCGAGCAAATGGGAAATATAGAACCATCTTGCTGAATCAAAGAGCCTAGTTAGTTTAATGCCTTAAGCAAAGTGTTTTCCCATCGATTTTTTACGCAATTAAACTACTTACAAATTCAACTGAAAATAACGGACTGTCAAAGAAAATTGTTTCTATTTTTATGCTAAGCATTGTTATATAATGTGTTATTAAGATGTTTCTCATAAGCGGATTCTATTGCTATTTTGCTGAGATTGTATAGTAATTCACTATTAATAATTTAACTAACTAATAAATTTGCTAAAATACAAACTTTTCAACTTATACTTTATCAAAAACCCAATTATTTTGTATTCATTCATGTTGTCTTTAATTTCATATATTGTAGTTAAAATAATTTTCTCCTCAGTTTCTAATTATGTTGTTCTGCATGTCGTTAAATTACTATTTGAGTTGAAATGGGATATTAAAGAATCCCTATGCAAAAATTTCAATGCGTTATCATCGCAGTTTTCTATGATGAATATTTGATTGCAGATAAGCAGTTACGGAATGTTTAATGGAAGATGCAGATGCAAATAAACACCTGATAAAAGTGAACGAAATAGAATAAGTGAATGACAATATATGATTAAGAGTTTGATTATCTTTATAGATGGTGAGCGTGACGCCTGAAGTTCGTGTAGTCCCTTTAATGAAATTTAGCACCTAATTATAAATAATAAGCAATGACTTTTTGTTAAATAATATTGTTGTGTGAAACTTTCAGTTCATGACATCGTCTGCTTTATATATATCGTTTGCTTTATATATACCGTTTGCTTTATATATATCGTTTGCTTTATATATATCATTTGCTTTTTACATGTCGTCTGGTGGTGAAATTTATTTAAAGTTTTGTTTCTAAGATTTTTTTAGCAACTTGAAGTTTTTCCTTGAGGTTTTGTTCGAACTTTCAGTAATCTGGCGTTGGATTCAACATGGAGATGTTGGAATTTTGCTCATCTAGGCTTTTTCTTAAAAAAAAGAATAAACCGATTTTGGATGATGTCTTGATCTCAGTAATTTCTTTTCCTTTTCTTTTTCTTATTTTCATTCCTTTTTCTTTTTCAGAGATCTCTGAATCGTTTTCCTTTGAACCATATTTCTAAAATTTCGTTCCAGCGATGAATTTCGAGTCTTCTCGCCTTCTGGAGCTACTTCAGTATTGTACTGGACTGCAAGTGTCTGAAAAGATGATGGCGGGAGTAATTTAAAATGAAAAAAAAATGTTTCTAAAATGAAATCTGAATATTGATGTAAAAGTATGTTTACTACAAAACATCAAAATTGTGTATCTTAAAAAATGTTTTTGTAAGAAGCTAAAATAAAAAAGCAGGTATCCTCCATTTTGTCTTCATTTTAGTACGGGTGAGTAAATATTATTTTTCTCTTCACAGAATTTGATGAGGCCAAAGTGATCTACTATTAATGGATATGTCTTTACGCGGTAACAACTTCCCCTTTGTTCTACAAAACATTGTTCTTACAAATTAGTTATCTTACTTGTTAATTATAAGAATATTTTTGGGTTAAACGCTCTAGGATTTTGTTCTTGAATTTGTTTTTAGTTACATTTATACCAGGGCTTCTTAAACTATGGGTCGCGACCCCATTTGGGGTCGCGTAGCAAAATTCTGGGGTCGCGAGAGATAAAAATACAAGTTAACAGAAAATGTTTTTTAACTTGTAAAATTATTGTTATGAAGATAAAATAACAATTATTGTAGATAAATATATCATAAAATCTTCTAGTTCGGAAAGATTGTTTGTACCTGCATTTCTATTAAGAGTATTGTTGTTATTAAAGGACGAGATCGAAATATTTTTAACCGAACGAAAATGTGAACTTGCTGCTTTTTTTCAAAATGACTTATGGCTTTGCAAGCTGTGTTATTTGTCAGATATTTTTGTGAAGTTAAACGATCTTAACTTGTCTCTTCAAGGAAAAAATTGCGATATATTTACTTCAAATTATAAAATTGAAAGTTTTATCAAAAAGATAAGCATTTGAAAAAGTAGGGTCGAAAAAATTTCGTTCGAAATGTTTTCCAGTGTCGACAATTTTGTAATCGAGAAAATTCATTGTAAAACTTTAATTGCAAAAACTATTGTAGATCACTTAAAAGCGCTAGAAATACAGTTCCGGACATATTTTATATTAAATAATGATTTCCAAAAAATAGTTTGGATTCAAAAGCCGTTTTGGATTGGCTTGGGTGAGATTGATCACCTTCCACTTTAAGCTCAAGAGGAATTTGCTGAGCTTTCGAGTGACTCAAACTTAAAACTACAATTTCAAAAAAAGCCCTTGACTGAATTCTGGATTGGAACTAGAACTGAATTTCCCACAATCGCTGATATGGCGTTAAATGTACTTCCATTCAACACCACATATTTATGTGAAGTTACTTTCTCAGCTTTAACACATATTGAATCCCAATATCGTTCAGCGTTAAAAAATGTTGAAGAGGTCTTACGTCCAAGCAGTTTCAAACATTCCACCAAGATTTGATTTGTTATGCAATAAAAAAACAGGCACATCCATCTCATTAAATTTTTAACTTATACTTTAATTTAATACTTACCACGCAACTACTTGAATATATTCGAGTGAATTAAGACGGTCAGAATCCACTTTTATTTTTGAAACTATAATAAATACAATTTTATAATTTTTTGTGCAATTTTTAATTTTAGATTTTTGTATGTTTCTAAACGAATTCTAAACTTATATATTTTTATATGTATATGTATATTGTTACCTAATAAATAAATCATCAAAAAATATTAATTTATTTTTCTTTTACATTTGTATGGGGTCGTCAAGAAACTCGCAATCATAATTGGGGTCGAGAATTACAAAAGTTTAAGAAGCCCTGATTTATACCAATGAAAATGTTATACTTCGATAATTAGTGAGAGTCAGGCTTTGCGCCATTTTTAGGTGTGGAATTTTTTTTAAGTCCATCCCTATGTAACAAACTTTTCTATCTAGCTCTATAATCATGTTATTTTAATAACCTTAAACCAACTGTAGATATTTCACTGAAACCTTTATAGCAAATTACCTCGTGTCATAAATTTACCGTTATCTCTATTTTAGTTTTGTAATGTAAAATTTTTCATTTCTAGGTAGAAAATTTTGCATACAAGTGTAATAATTGTAGCATTTTTTCATGCTCTTTACGATTAAGGGATAAGTTATTATGTAAGTATAAATAGGGCATTTATATACACATAAGGTACGTCTTAAATTAAAATTATAATATTTTCAAATTTACTATTAAGGCTTTGTGATATTTCAATAATTCGACCCTGATTTCTATACGTCGCTAATTCTTTTCACTGAATTGTCTCAAAAATAGCCAAAATATTTAGACTTCAGTAGAAAAAGCAAAAATAAGTATAATTATTTGGTGATATCATAATTCTAGATTAATTTGAAAAAAAGAACCACTACCATGTTTATTATGCTTCAATTGGAGAATAAAGTGAGTGAGTTGATATGGAAGAGCACAATTTTGACTTTGCAAATAATCAGCAGACTCATGAATTTGTTCGATATTCTATTGTTATTTCTGTTGAGATTTCCAGGATCCTATTGCATCTATCTTCTTTAAGAAGACCGTAAAACATTGTTTTTGTCCACTTTTCTGGTTGCACATTTTACGGGCGGCAAGTATATAAATTTTCTCTGTGAAACATGAGATGTTGATATTTCGCATACCAATAAGATTCCGCAGGCACAGAAATCCGGCGGAAGACAATAAATTGATTTTCTCGCGTGAGCCATCTGTTCCGATTATGGAAATAAAGATGACATGGAACAATACAGGATTATATTTCCCTGGTGATCAGGGGAGTACAGCTGCCATTTTCGATAACAGCGGCAGAATGTGCCATTACCTGAAAGGGATTCAATTTCAACCGTGCTTTGTTAGTATTAGATGCGCTTAAAGTACGTCAATATTGATTGAAGACGAATTAATAATTCGACATTTTCCTACTTCACTACAAAGATTTTTGAGCTCTTTCTATATGATGAATTACCTTCGTGAAATTTTCGGTCTAATAATTCCAATAATTTATTTCATATCTGGTATTAAAATGTCTCTTTCTTATGTTCATGCCTGTATTTTTTTAAAATTAATTCGCAAAATATTAAATTATGAATAGATGTTAAAAAATTTAAAGTGTATGTATATTAGATTAAGATAGTCCTGGGAAATATATTGTGATTTATTTTATATAGGAAAATTGTATAAATATTTCAGAAAGACTTACATTTACATATTTATATTTTACGAGGTTTATAAAATGTAAATCTTAAAAAGTTTGGAATAAAAGAACTTTAAGTCATTCCTTTATTTATTCTGCTGTTTTACATAAAATTTTAAGATTCACTTAAGTAAAACATTGAGGTTTGTGTGTGTGTGTGTGTAATTGATTTATATCAACATTTGAACATTAAACTTAATTTAAAAATGATTTTTCTTAAAAATAGAATGTTCAAATAGTCGTTTTTACTGTTAAACGTCACAGTTTTACAACTAGAAATCGTAAAATATGGAGTTCATCCTTTCAAAAGGACTAATAGAAGGCATTATAATTCAGAAACAAACAAATGACTAATTTTGCTTTAGATGAAACATTTTAAGCTTTGCGCATGTGCATATAAATTACACATTGCAATTCACCATGCAATTGTCTAGATTATTTAAACTGCAACAAATTTAACACTGTTATTACAGTTGAATCTAAAATTACATAATCGTCTTAATTCTTATTCCAGATGGCTGTTGGTGACAATATTGAGGAATTTTTAAAGATTATATCACAGAATTTATTGAAATAATAATTGGTTATTATTTAGTGACCTAAATTGAATTAAAAATTATCCAAAAAATCTCTGCATATATACAGTTAATTTTTTAAATACGATTTACACACGATTTCTTATTTGATGCATTTTATTTTATAAACATATAATAGATTTTCACATTTTCAAGTCACATATTTCTGCTTTCAAAGATCTAATGAAAAAAATTATTACTTTTTATCTCTTGTTTCTAAAATTTTTTTCCTTTAAAAATGCTTCATCTTAAAAATATTAAAATTCAAAAGATTTATTTATACAGTACTGCTATTGCATTTTAAGTACTGAAAGCATTGTTGATTTACAAATTATTCATAATTTGCTGCAGAAATCTCTAATTAATTAAATGAACTAAGATTAAAAACATACAAAACATTTTGCAATTTCTTAAGAAAATTTAAAAGAAATAGGAACTGTATACACAATTGGTTATACATTCGATTATATGCTTCAAATCATCATTTTAAATTAAATTTAACCAAAGTTTTAAAAAGCAGAAAATATTAAAATTTATAAATTTGTGATTAATATAATTGATATACATCTCTTCTCTAATCAACAATCTAATAAATCATTACTTTTGAGATATTAATTCTTGCGATACTTAAATATTTCTGATACAGTATTAGCAACCATGTACAAAATATTTATTTCTTTTTCTTAAGAAATAAAATCCCTAAACATAAGTTGTTGTTCTTGTTTCATTCTTCGTTTTTATAAGAGATTTCATATAATAATAAATTTAGGTACCGAGAATGTGGATGAAGTAGGGAATTGCAAAATAGAGCAGAGGCGTTATTCTCTGTAACCGCACAACTTCAATGTCAAAGGTTAGAGAAACAGGTCGAAAATTAATGTACTGAAGTATCCTGTAATTTGGCCCAACAATTCTAGTTAGAGAGAGAGAGAGTAAAATAAAACACACCCTTAATCATAAAAAATATGAAAATTAAAAAAAAAAAAAGAATTGTAGCTTTAGACTTTGGGTGCGAATGCTCGATTTTAAGGTTACAAAGGTTATACACATCTGTAATATGAAACATATTCTTTGTGGTAATCGACTTATTTTTTCATACAAAATTGTTCATGTTATAATTATTTTCAGAAGAAATTCTCGAATTTCAATCGAAGGGAATGTCAATAGGGTCATTAGCAAAGCCGGATTTAGACCTTAATTAAAAAAAAAGTTGAAAATTTTCAATTTTTTTTAATGATAAAGTGTTATACTTTTAATTATGTTTTAGAGATTTAGAAAAAACTAAAATTTTAAGACAACCTTGTTTTTTCGGGGAAAAACAAAATTATGTCTTATGGAAAAGTCATTGCATGCAAAGATGTTATATTTTTCTTTATAATTTTGAAGGGATAATCTGGTGTTTGTGAAAATATAATGCAATTATAAGATTAATATAATTGCACGAAATTTTTAAATTTTCATTTAATTTATGTTAGCTGGGAAGTCTCCATTAATTGTTATAATACCTTGAATTAACTTATTGTATTCTAAAAATGATATTTTCCACAAATATTTTAATCGTTTTTTCATTTGCAATTTAAAGAAGCTAAAAGATTCCACTATAAGTTTTCAAAAAGTAAATCAAAGTTGATTTTTTGTAATTAAAATGTCATATATTAATAAAAATATAAGAAATTATTTAAAATTATAATAGAAATTAAAGTAATAGTGAGTTCTGTTTCTCTTATATGGCAATTAACAAAATTAGTGGAAGTAGTTTTTTACTAATAAGAATAAGCCTACTAAACTTGATAAATTTATTAAAAAAAAAAGCTTGTGAAATTTAAACAAAATTTTTCATTTGGCTACTTTTGTCTTCTAGTACTTTAAGAGTACTCATAAGTGGGTATCCTGGGGGCACTCTTAGGAATCCTCGAATACGAGAGTTGATTATAAATAAAAATGTAAAAAAATATTGTAGTTCAATAACTGCAAACGATATGAAAAAATGGCTAAAGTGAATATCATGTTCACAGCTCACCAAAAGCAAAAAACAGCCAAAAATGTAGTAAATTTTGATGATTTTTTTCTTGCCAAATTAATTTCCCAAAAGCAATTAATTGCCGAATGTAGGTATGGTGCTTCAACACTTGGTTGTAATTCAAATTATCACCATTTTCAAATTTAATTTTGCATTTATGTATGAATGTTTGTTTAATATCTAAAGATTTTTTTTGTCATAAATGTGTTGGACAAATGAAAACGTTCAAAGCAATGTTTTTTTTTAATCAGATCTTTAATGATTGGAATATTATCTTTAAAAAATGATATTATTAAGGATTTTATTTCCTCCATAATAGAAATTTGTCCGCCTGAAAATTATTGTATAATTAGAGAAGAAAGTTGAAAGGGTAAAAATTTTATTCTAATTATTTTCTGCAGGCACAGAATTGTGCCAAAAATATTTAAACTTTCAATTATAAACGAAACTATAGACTTATCCTATTTTCAAATTTTTGAATATTCTTTTCTATAATATTTTTTCATTATTCTGTTATTGGATTCATTACATTTTTCTTTTTAATATATTTTATAATTTATTCCAGATTTCTTTTCTTATAATTTACTAACTACCACATAAGTTCTTAACTTCAAGAATTACATAATAAACATTTTGCATAAGCGATATGTTTCTCCTAAATTAAAGGCTTGTATTTTACAGAGTATATATTATTATATCTCAGAATATATATCATTTTATATCAGAGTATATATCATTATATATCAGAGTATTAATTATTAAATATTTCAGAGGTAGCACAAGTATCAGTATATATTTGACGGGATAACGTTGTATAAAATTATTAAATGAAATTTGAAAATTTGTACTTTTATATTCTAATGACTTGGTGATTTCTATCTAAAATTATCATGGATTAATGCTTTTATTATGAAGTGCAACATAATTAAATTTTATAGTAAATGTTTTGTTATAGATTGCATAATTTTGACTGTTCAATTATTTTCAGTTATTTTAAAAAAAGTTTGCGGATGTATAGATTTTGATATTAGTTTATTACAGAATTTAAAAAAACAGAATAAGCATCTTAACATTTATATAAATAAAACTCTTGGACACCTATAAATTTTCACATAAAATTTTTTAAATTTACATAATTTATCTATTTTTGCATAATCATGTATTTAAATATTTCAAACCTTAAATGTAATAACAATTTATTAAAGGAATATATTTCAGTTATTGTTAGATTTTTCCTGTTTTTAAATTTACGATAATGAATGCTGAGTTTATATGTATATATATATATATATATATATATATATATATATATATAGAAACACTTACGCTTATCAATACCAAAATCTTAAGGAAAAAGCAAAGATGCTTCATATAATTCGTTTGAAAAACTTTTATAATATTTATATTAATAAAATTATTTTTTTCCTCAACAATAACATAATTTTTTTCCTTTTATGGAAATTTTTGTTTTAATTCTGGAAAGTTAATTACTGATTTGAATAGCGAGATTTCTAATATTCAGTTTAACAAATCTTGGGATTAACTCACACTTTGAGCGTGGATGCATATGTGATAGATTGAAATAACTTTTAAGCAATGTTGCCAGATCCGTTTTCAGGTATCGTCTGCCAAGAATCTCTAAAATTGGCAATCGCAGTGATAAAAAGAAAATGTTACAGTTAATTTTACATTATTTCTTACGAAGCTTGAAATTAACATTAAATAACTTAAGAGCTATAATTGATGGTTATGTTATGAATCTGACAATACTTATATTAATATCCAATTCATTAAATACTAATCATATACTAAATCAGTAAGAATAATTATTGTATCTTGATCTAATCTTACAAGGACAATACTTTTGAATATTCTAAGATCATTATCGATCCTGTAAAAAATTCAAACAATGCGAATAAAAAGAGAGTGTAGGAATTTCCTTTTGGTTCATTTGCTACTGACACCCTTCTTATTGTGTTTAACTTTACATTCCGTTTTTATCAATAACAAAAAATATAATTTGTAAATACCATAAGATTCTAAGTTTGATAAGACTGTCAGGACACAATAATTTCCTTTCGTCGTAGTTTATTTCCTCATTTATTTAAACAGAAAATACTAGCCTGCTTGTATATCTTTAATTGAAATTAATGTTCTCAAACTGTTTGTTTTAGTCTTCTTGGGTGAATTACTTTTTCACTTTTAAAGAAAATCTTTTAGTCGGCACTTAATTGGAAATGATGGCAGTAGTTACGAAATCGCAGTAGGAACATTTGTCAAGACTTTAAGTACTTAAGAAAGAGTTGAGAAGTTACTTTCAACAAACTGAGAGTTTATTTTCTTACTTCTGTATAATTAACACTTGAACGAATTTAGAAATAACACAAGTATGAAATCCCTGAATGAAACTTTTAAATCAAATTATTAAATTTCCATAATAAACTCTGTTGCATATATTCATACATGAAATTTTAATGAACTTAGACATTATGAGAAATTGTTTGACAGACATTTTGATTTTCATTTATACATACACATAATTACATTTAAAATATTTTTTTTAAAAAGAATATTTCACCTTACACCTTTTGGACTAAAAATAGATTAAAATTTTTTTGTGAATTCGTTGAGGCATTCTAAATGAAGAAATTTATTATAAAGAAGATATAATATAACCTCAAATATAAATTATAAAATTATAGCTATTTTATCTGTATCTACAAAATATTTAGTATTTGTTGTATAATATAATTATTGTTTAGATATAGCTATTTTATCTATATCCACATAATAATTATGTTATAGAACAAATGAAAAATATCAGAAAATAAAAATAGATTTTAATTATTAAATAGATTATTATGATATAGAAAATTATCCTTTAAAATATTAAAAAAAACCGTGTTTATTATACCAGAATTACTGAGAATTAGTTGAGTAATTGCTTATTGTAATATAATTTTAACTAAGTGAAAAGAAACCTTGACAATTTTTAAAATAATTTAAATTCTACACTATAGAGAAATAGAATAATCTCTATAGTTTTACGCTATTAAAGCTAAGTTCCAAAGTTTCCGTAATAGTCACATAAAATTTGCAGTAATATTTATACTTTTACATGTATGAGCAAGAGTAAATACATTAGGTGATCCACTCTTTACTAAAGGAATATAAACCTGGGCGATTATAAAAGATCACTTCAAAGAGACCCGTAGTGAAATGATTTGGAGTAGAAATATCTGTAAGAAGACACTTGCTTCAACTACGTTACTCAACATCTTTCTTTTGTACAGCTTTGTACATTTATAGTTACCGAATTTTTCTTGACTATCGTTGGTACTATTTTCAACAATCTTTAGTAATTCCCAGTATTTTGAATGTGGCATTCCATTTTATTGTACGATTTATTACTTCTTTTCTTGGAAGATGTATAACTTAATTAAAGGTCAACGGAAATGTCTTTATTAATATTAATTTTTACACAAATAGGTAAATGCAAATTCTTCATTAATAACAATCATTTTTACATATCCTCATTCTCATACACAGATGCTGCTAGTCAGATTTGTTCCATCCCCACATTATTTTTTGTCTGAAATTAAGCGTAAATATCACATAATCTGTCAAAAATAATCTTGGCTATGTCAAAAACAATGATTTGATGCTGATTTCACAGCCATTTTGAATTATTTTTTTAAGAACCTCTAACTTCTTCACCATAAGTTATTTAATCCAATCTTGATTGAATGACAGTTATCGCAACGACTGCAAATATTTCAATCTGTGACACATTTGGCTTACTACTGATTTTGCTTATATATATATATATATATATATATATATATATATATATATATATATATATATATATATATATATATATATATATATATATATATATATATATATATATATATACTATACCTTAGATTATAATTTTCAAAAAAATATAACAATTAATAACAAATCCACAATATCGAAATCCAGATACATTTCATTAATATATTGTGGCACATATAAATCTTTATTTAAAAATAAATTAAAAATAAATATTTTACAATAATATTAAAAGAAGATTTCAATACGAATGACGCAAATGCATTGCAAAAATATTCATTTTAGGACATTTCTTAGGAACGAATTTGTCGTCAAAATTCAGAACACAATAATTTTGTATGCCGAGCACAACATTTTTTTAGTAAATAAACTGAACAAAATCAGCATTCGCTTTCAAGAAAAGTCACATTTTCAATTCTCTATAGAGCTCGTCACACATCTGGAGCTGTTTCCTTTTCTAATTTATAGCTTAATGGGAAACATCTGCATAACGAGTTGAAGCATTTACAGCTGAGTGACTTTATTTTAGATGCTCTATTGCAGGTGAATATTAACATAACACAACAGCTGTGGTGACAAATGTTTTGAAATACTTTGATTGTTTAAATAGCAGGGGCGAGAAACTGTTCCTTACAGGAAAATTTACTAATGGGCTTGGGTGTATTTATACGACATCTGTATAAATTGATAGCAAAAAAAGCAGGTGAATATACTGTATTCGAAATTCGAACATATCTAATTTAGAGATCATTTGCAGAAAGGATTCAAATAACTTAACGCTTGTAGAATATGTTGACATTCTTTCATCATTAATTCTTTTATTACTGGGTGTTGCCACTACATTGTTTGAAGAATTTTTCAGCTTATTTTCTTTGTAATTAACTTTGATGATGTCTGAGAATATGTATGATAATTAAATTTTTCTGGCGGAAAATTATATGCTAATAATTTTAGAGAGATTTATTTTGTGAAAAGAGATTGTGAATAGAATGATAGGAAATAGATTGAGATGTACTTGATAATAATTTTCACGTGACATGACATAGGAACAATTCTACTGTTATAACTATTACTGCAATCAAGATCAAAATTCAAATTCTTGCTTATATTTTAGTTGTCAATAACTATTAAGCTTTAATAGATAATAAATTTTGCTATTTTTATTTGAATGCCTTTGATAATTTTGACATAGAAATTCATAGATTTTCAATATTTTCTCCATACAATATTGTGTGAAGCTAAATTTGAAAGAAATTTTCATCTTATCTAACAAGAATCAAATTTAAATATTACAGTATGTGTAATTAGTATTGTTCAATATTTCGAAAAGTTTAAAACTTATCAACAATACAAGTTACCTTTTTAAAGTAGAATAGGAAACCATTTTAAAGTAGAATGGGAAACATAAAAATGGCAATTGATTCTTTCATAAATGAAGGTAGGAAACACAAGGAAAATTAGCATTTTCAATGTTCTTTTAATTGAGTAAAAGTTTAGAATCGGGTACCACCTTGATTTTTGCCGATATTTTTTTCATCCAAGATGTGATTAACAAGATGACCTCTGCCGTAAATCAAAAACTAAACTAAGTACCAGTGTTACCTAAATTTAAATTTTATCTCTAAAATTTATCGCCAAAGTTTTTGCCAAACCAAGGGGTACCTAATTTTATACATAATTCTTTAATTGTAATTCATTTTTCTTTAACTATAACAACAAATAGTACATAAATTTTTAAAGAGTGTCTTTTATTAAATGTTGGTCCAATCGCAATATTCGATCATAATTTATTTCAGACGTCAAAAACGCATAGGATGCGGAAAAAAAAGTTTCGCGTTGTAGTTATGCCAATAAAATAATAGTTGATTGTAAAAGTTTAAAACATTTCATCTATCTTTAAATACATTTTGGTTCTGATAGGTAAAATAAGTGATTTATCAGATTTAAAAAAGGAATTATAAATGGAAATGACTTTAAGTGGAAAACAACAATAAATTGGGAATTGCACAATTTGAGCAGCTTTTTAACCATAAAGTGGTGTTCTTACGTTCCAGTTGAAATCATGATTACGACATTTCATTGGATGAAAATATCCATGACTTCAGATTATGTTTTATGTACGTCACATCATATTGAGACGGCGTCATAAATCCAACTTGTTAACGAACTTGCTGCCTACCTCCAAATCGCATTCTTCGAGCGGCAGTTAACAAGGCAAAGTTCTCCTTCGTATGTCTGAGTGTCGTTGGCGATGAGAAAAGTTCATTCATGTTTTTTAGAGGTTATAGTATTTTTTACGTTTGTAAAAGTTTTCAGAATCATAAAAATTACCTGTTGTTCTAAATAATTAGTTTTCAAATTTTTAAATCTTTAGCGATATTACTTCTATAATTGAACACGTTGAAAATAGAACAGAAGAAAAAGCAAAATGAAAAAGACAAGACAAAACATTCACTTTACAGTTAGTTTGAATCGGCAAGAACGAATTAATTTTTTTTCATTAATTAAGTGCGTATCATTGTACTATTTAGCTTAATCTCGCTAGCTGTAATTTAGAAGCGGGGATCAAGCTGAAGACTCCTTGATACTTGACCTGTCACCTTCAGAGATACCATTTCACTTGTAGAACATTGCAACTAACTATTTAACGTTATAAAGCCGTCGTGTTTACTATAAAGTAAACACGACGGATCTTTGATTAATCCTGGATTTGAAGTAACTATGTTCTGATAATCAAAATGACGTCCTAACCAGTCAGACTACAGCGGCCTCAATGACTGAAAAGCGGTTAAAATAAATACCGTTAACACTGAGGATTGCTCTTTGTCATTGATATAAAATACAAATATTTATTTGGTGTGAGTATTGGCCGACATGATAGAAGGGAACATGTAACATGTTAATTGTACCAGATGACTCTCAGACTTGTGATTAAGATGGCAACAAAACGAACCCTATATGTATGGGGGATCAAATAATTTGCTTATGGGACATCAGCAAATTGTTTATAATCTTATATGGTTGTAAAGGGCGTCATCAGATGATCTGCAATTGTTAAATGTTTACAATCGATAACTCTTGATTTTTTTTTCCTGGTGATTTTTTGACGCCAAGATAGGCGCCAAAATGTGACTAACAAGGTAGCCGCTGCCGTTCTACAAAAACTAAACTAAGATAGGGTTAGCAGAAATTAAATTTTATAGCTAAGATTTATCGCCAAATGTTTCGTCAAACCAAGGGGTACCCTCTTCTACACCTAACTTTTGTAAACTTACCTCGTTGAAAGAAATTTATTAATTATCGGAATATATACAATTCTTTTTTGATTATTTAAATCCTTTATTTTATTAATTTTGTGTATGTTGATCAATCTAGCATTTATACCTCAATTTAAAAAAAATTCTGTTCAATTTTAGGGGCTTAAGTATATAAAATTCTACAACTGTGTTTCCAAATGAATGGAGTGTGACACATTTGAAGGTTCATTAAGAATTTTTGATGGGCATCTAAAAATTTCTTTTAGTCATATGTTCAGTTCTTACAACTAAAATTTTAGTAAAGTTATATTAATTTAAAGCGTGAGTAAAGTTATATTAAGTAAAGCTATCCGAGTATTAGAAATACAGATTAAATGAATCCAGCGGACTTCTCCATTATTTGAAGAAACAGGTTCGATATAACGTTCTCTTATAGTTGATACCATTACGAAGTCCATAGATTTATCGTTGCCGTTGAACCAAAAGTGAGTGACTAGAAAAATTCAATATATGGTCTCCTTTGCAAAATAATACGGTAGCTTTTCAACTGATTTAGGTTAAACAGAACATTTACATTGATCGTCTAACTTGTTGCTCAGTATAGTGCTAGTATCTTCTGGTGGTCATTTTGACATAATTAAAGTTCTTGAACTTGGTATGGGATGACAAATTTCATTAGCAGATTAGTGAAGTCTATTTCGTGCTAATCTTCTAATTCAAACAAAAAAGATGTTCATTGCTAACTATCTCTTACCAAATTACATCTATGTTATTCCGAGAATCATCTAAATGTTCTATTTCCAATGAAATTAAAACCTCGACTGAAACTCACAGCTGTTAGCTATTACAGTTATTAACTATTGTGCACATATACTATATAAATGCACATTTGTGAATGTATAATATGCATTAATTTTTTAAGTCATGTAATATTATAAATTCATGACTATATCATACGTAAAACATTTAATAAAAAAATCAGGAATATTTTTATGTATTTATTAAGTTTTTAAGCCATTTTTTTCAATAATGTGATAAGCATTAAAATTTTTATATTAATCACATTCTCATTCATCACATTATTTAAATAATTAATAAGTTAACGTTAAGTTGAACTTAAAAAAAAAAGCTTTTATCTAAGTAAAGTTCCCTAAATCAATTAATTTTCTATGGCATAAAATTTTTGGATTCACTTAACTGAAAAAAAAAAAAAAAAAAAGAATAAGCCATATTTCCAGACATTTTTCCATAAGAATAATTTTAAAATTCGAGCCATTATTTTTTTCGGAAAATAGATGCATTTGTCGATAAATGTGACGATAAAATCTCTTTTCTATATTGCAACTAATGTTATTTTTAATTTAACACGCACATATCCAATCGTATTCACGTCACAGTCATATGGTGCTGGATTGGTTTGGGGAACTTAAAAATAGAATGACCATGTTCTTTCGCTTTAAGTATTGAATCACAGTCTTAACTAACGACTCTTCTTTTTTTCCAGTACAGTATGAATGAATTCTGTTTTTTTACTTGAAGAAAAAAATACACCATTATATTTTTTCCTCCTTTAAAGGGGAAAAACCAGAGATTTATTTATTTATAACACTTGTTGTGATAATTTGCAATGTCTTTCATTTGCAGGTAATCTTTTTCTCTGTAAATTTGCTTATACTGTATTATGTACTTCTGAAAGCAAGTTCCTTGTAAACAATGGTTGGTATTCAGTTAAATGAGGGAAATGCGTACATAATGATCTTTATTTTTGGCGATCGAATGGCTCATTAAGCACTTAGGTTAAGGTGACCTTGGTTAGGTTAAAGTTGTGGTAACTGATATAATTAATTATTCGCCTTCAAACAAATCTTTTTTCCTTGATTCTGCTATAAATTTTTTATAAGGATTTGTTTTTAAGATGTTTTTTGAAATAAATGCATGTAAGCAAAATAAATAAATAAAAATTGATTGTTATAGACAGTTGCTAGCAAGAAATGATACAGCAAATTTACATTTTAACTTATTATAATAACTGGAGGATTTTGAAAAAAAAATGATTGATCAATCTAAATGAATTTTATAAGATAGAGGTCTGGTAGCACAATATAATTCATGCTGACAGTTCAGCATAAGTTTCATGCTTTCTTTAGATTTCTATCTTTTTTGTAATATTTTTTGTAAAAATTAGGTTTTTAATATGCAGGTGCTCAATGCTAAACACAGAGGTATGTTTTATGATTGTTGAATTTTTCTGCCAGAAAATGTGCAATATTAGCGCAATGTTAAAGGATATGTCTTCCAATATGCATCAAAATCAAACACATTTTATTCTGTGTGTGTGTATTAGATCCCTCCATAATTATTTTTTAATTATTTGCTTTTTTAATATATAGTTTCATAAAAATAATTTTTAATAATGTTTTATATTTCTAATTTAAATAATGTATATATATACACTGTTGTTTGTGCAAATGCAATACCATGAAATTTACAATATTGTACCGAGCTTCACGGGTTCGTGTTGATTGAGAGTTGAATAAAGCAACCACTTAATGAACACAAGACTTTTATTCGTAAAAATCTCACTTGATTAACGAAATTCCCGCTGTAACAATCACAATTATACAGCTACAATTCGTCAGATATAATAAGAAACAGCTTCTAGTCATAGGTCTCAAATACCTCAGACAGAGAACAACTAGCAGACACAACTAATTGTCTTCACTCAATGACTGTCTTCACCAAAACTGACTCTTCCATGTCGGGCTGCGGTATTTATACCTGACTTGGCGGAGAAATCTACCAATTTCGCCAAGGTTCTGGAAGCTTCTAGGCTATCTCGAAAAATATTGGTCCTAGAGCTTAGGTGATGGATGTTTCCAGAAGTATCGATTTCTCGCCAAGTCGCCAAGAATCTCGCCAACCATCGCAAAGTCGCCAAGAATCTCGCCAACTGTCGCCAAGTCGCCAAATCATTAGGAAATCCGCTTTTAAACTACAACACGTCTAAATAGCGCAATTTTTGCCCAAAATGTGAGAATTTCTGATCTGTCTGAGATATTTTAAGACAAATATAATCATTATTTATAAATTTGTAACATTGCCCCCTATCAAGGACTGCACGTCCCGGGCAGTACAATCCCCTGATAGGAGGCCAAATTTAATATAAGAGAATTTACATTTCAAGAGGATACATTACATACACAAGCAACTAAAAATACAAAAAAATAGAAAAGATAAAAAATTATCTATACTATTTACAAAGAGACCATGGTCTACTAATTTTTACTCTACGTTACGATAAGGAGCTAATCTATCATAATGTACTACCTTTGGTTTTGAAGAAGATGATTTTCTTATACGAACCACGACGTCGTTCAGTCTTTTTAGGACTGTGTAGGGACCTTCCCAGTTGGCTTGCAACTTTGGAGAAAGTCCTTTACGTCGAATCGGGTTCCACAACCAAACTTTGTCACCTTCTTGAAATTCATGTCCTGTCGCTCTTGTGTCATACCTTGTCTTCATTCTTTCGGTCGTCAGGTTGATTCGGTCTCGAGCGAAGTTATGTACATCTTCAAGACGTGCCTGAAGGTCTCGAAGGTATTCCTCTGGCGATGAAGATGTATCCGGTGGACGACCAAACTGAAGATCACAAGGGAGACGTAGTTCGTGACCAAAGAGCATCTGTGAAGGAGTATATCCGGTAGTCTCATGGACAGCACTGCGATATTTAAGCAGAAACAGCGGTAGCTTCAAATCCCAATCTTGCTGATTTCTGGAAACCATAAGTGAGAGATTATTCAAGATGGTTCTGTTAAACCTCTCTACCATGCCGTCCGATTGTGGGTGCAGTGGCGTGGTCTGCGTCTTGTCTATTCCGAGAATTTGACACATTCCTTTAAACACAACAGAGGTGAAATTTGTTCCTTGATCAGAATGAATTTGTAAGGGTGTGCCGAATCTGGAAACCCATTGCTGCACTAGAACCTATACTACTGTAGTCGCCTCTTGATCGGGGATTGCAAACGCTTCAGGCCACTTAGTAAAGTAGTCCATGACAACTAGTATGTATTTGTTGCCAGTTGAAGATTGTGGTAAAGGACCCAAAATGTCAAATGCTATTCGCTCAAAAGGTGCTCCTACGTTGTACCGCTGCAACCTTCCTCGGCTACGTTTCTTTGGTCCCTTACGTGCCACACAGTCATCACAAGATTGACACCATTTCTCTACATCTTGTCTCGTTTTGCTCCAATAGAAGCGTTCTCGAACCTTCTGTAGAGTTTTCATTACTCCAAAGTGGCCTCCAGTTGAGCTACTATGCAATTCTTTCAAAACATCTGAAATTCTTGATTTTGGAAGAACAAGCTGCCATTTGAAATTACGTCCATCATCGGATTCCCATTTCCTGTATAAGACACCATTTCTTATATGGAGTGAGTCCCAAAGAGCCCAATATTGTTTACTAGCAGGACTGTAGGTGGAGATATCCTGCCAACTTGGTTTCATACTGGAAGATTCTTTTAATTCTAAAATTGGATTTATATCTGGGTCTTCTTTTTGGGCTTCTCTAAGTTCTTTATCACTCCATGGGTCTGGTTTCGATGGAGGTGAAACAGTAACTTGGCGTACCGAAGGATTTAATAACTGATAGCTCTTCTCTACTCTAGAACAATATCGGCAGCCTTCATTGCACGGTTTCCTTGATAGTGCATCAGTATTTCCTTGAAGAGTTTCTTTGCGTTGACGTATTTCCATTTTAGAAATTCTACCATCTTTTGTTTTTGGACAGTATCTACGGACGTGTCCGACTCCACCGCAAGTCCAACACTGAATTTTTGTGTTTCTGCCACCTTTATTCAATTCTAAGCTACGCAATTTTTGCCGAAGATCTTCAATTTGCTTTCTTAGATCATAATTCGTATCAGTAGCAGAGACGGCTCTGATGTAGTGCTGGTCTTTACGCGTGGCCTGCTGGGCAGCCTCTATTTTATGTGCGTAGACTAGGGCAGATCCGATATCTTTGACATCGGCGAGTCTAAATGTTTTCTGTATCTCCGGATCCCGCACACTATCGATGAAGTGATGGAGGGCCAAATCTTGACGTATCTCAGCTGGGCAGTCCGAAAATGCTAGATGGGAAAGTCGCTGAATATCGGCAGCCAATTCTTGCAGACTTTCACCCGCTTTTTGATAGCGGGATTTTAACTGTAGTCTGCTATATTCTTTAGTGCACTTATCTCCAAACCGCAGCTCAAGCGCACTCGATAGGGCTTGGAAATCGTGCCTCTGCTCCTCCGGAAGCGTCTCGAGGATGTCAGCCGCGTCTCCTCTTAAAGAAGCCGCCAGGTGAAAAGCTTGGGCTCGGGGATTCCATCCATTAGCTTCCGCTACCATCATAAACAGGGTCTTGTATACTTGCCAGGATGATTTCCCATCAAATGTTGAGAGTTTAATATTGGCTAGGGAAGGCACAAATGCCACGTTGGGTTCCTCATGTCTGTTTGACATTTGTTTCTTCAAGCTTTCAATCTCCTTATTGATATTGTCTAATGCTTCTTCCACGTTTTCTTCTATCTCCAGAACTTTAGTTTCAACTGAAGTTATCTTATCGTCCATTGCATTCATCTTCTCCTGAATGATGTTGGAGAATTTTTCTTTAACACTTACAATGTCCTTTTTAAGTTCCTTTTTAAGCTCCTCCTGTCCAGCTTTCATCTCCTCCTGTCCAGATTTTATCTCTTTCATCATCTCGGTTTTAATCTCTTCTTGTCCAGCTTTCATCTCTTCTTGTATAGCTTTCATCTCTTCTTGTCCAGCTTTCATCTCCTCCTGTACAGATTTTATCTCTTTCATCATCTCGGTTTTAATCTCTTCTTGTCCAGCTTTCATCTCAGCCATCTGCTCCGCTAATTTTTCGAGAAGACTTTTCATTAAATCCATATCCATTTTTCTTGTGACACGCTGTATCAACTCTTCAATCCCGATTCTGACACCAGTTGTACCGAGCTTCACGGGTTCGTGTTGATTGAGAGTTGAATAAAGCAACCACTTAATGAACACAAGACTTTTATTCATAAAAATCTCACTTGATTAACGAAATTCCCTCTGTAACAATCACAATTATACAGCTACAATTCGTCAGATATAATAAGAAACAGCTTCTAGTCACAGGTCTCAAATACCTCAGACAGAGAACAACTAGCAGACACAACTAATCGTCTTCACTCAATGACTGTCTTCACCAAAACTGACTCTTCCATGTCGGGCTGCGGTATTTATACCTGACTTGGCGGAGAAATCTACCAATTTCGCCAAGGTTCTGGAAGCTTCTAGGCTATCTCGAAAAATATTGGTCCTAGAGCTTAGGTGATGGATGTTTCCAGAAGTATCGATTTCTCGCCAAGTCGCCAAGAATCCCGCCAACCGTCGCCAAGTCGCCAAGAATCTCGCCAACTGTCGCCAAGTCGCCAAATCATTAGGAAATCCGCTTTTAAACTACAACACGTCTAAATAGCGCAATTTTTGCCCAAAATGTGAGAATTTCTGATCTGTCTGAGATATTTTAAGACAAATATAATCATTATTTATAAATTTGTAACAATATGTATTAGCGGAGATGAGATATGCAAATGATTAGAATTTTTTCGCAGACGTACATCACAAGCGCCTGTGACGCCACTTCAAAGCGCTATTTAAGGCTTGAAGATTTCGACGATTTCAAGTTCGACAATTGTGTTTTTGTTGTAGTTTTTTTCAAAAAAAAAAACGATCAATTATGCCTCGTAGAAAAAAAGCGATCATTTTTTGATCAAGTATTCGAGTTCGACAGAGGAAGGATAGTGGCCTACCGAGATTGTGGATTATCTTTCAGAGAAATCGGTAGTCGTGTTGGATGAAGCCAAACAACTGTAAGGAGGATATGTGATGCAAGAGGGTAGGACGGACCGACGTGCCCAGTCGCATTCACCTCAGTGCACCACTTCATGCGATAACAGGCAAACTGTGCGCATGATAATGACGGATCGCTCAGCTACATTACGAACCATAGTACAGCATATTCAGTCTGTAACGCATCTTCCAGTGCCTGTGTTTACCATTCGACGCCTTTTTAGCAGGATGATCTGTCCGAAAGATGTCCATTGCTTCGTCTACTCTTGACGCAGAACCACAAATGTCTCCGTAGCCAAAGGTGAGATGTAAGAAGGATGCGGTTGGCAGAATGGAATGAAATTTTCTTTACTGTCACGCTTCTGTATGCAACACCATGATGGTCGCATTCGAATCTGGAGACACCGTGGAGAGAAGATTCTGAACAGCTGCGTTATGCACCGCCACACTGGTCCTGTGCCGAGTATTATGGTATGAGTGGTATTGGATATCACTCTCGCACTCCTCTAGTACGCATTGCCTGTACATTAAACATTCAGCGCTACATCTTTGAGGTGTTGAAGTCAGTTTTTCTTTCTCACCTTCAGGGCTTGCCCACAGCCATATTTCAGCAGTTTATTGTGCGACTATAAGTGGAAGACATTGTCCAACGGTTCTCCGTCAATCGCCAGATTGAATTGTTTCCTTGACCGGCTAGCTCTGTCACACTAGATCAACTTTGGCAACGTGTGGTAGCTGCTTAGTCTGCTGCACCCCAAGAACACATCCAAAGTCTCTTTGAATCAATGCCGAGTTAGTGTAGCAGCTGTGATCTCCAACAATGGCGTCTACTATGGCTATTGATTTTGCCAGGAAACACATTTCACAGAAGTCTATAAATTTAATCATTTGGTATTTGGTCAACATGTTATCTACAAAATAAATTTTGTTGTGATATCTCTTGTTTTTCTCGGTATTGCAGTTTGGGTGGCCGGCAGTATAAATTTTTAAATAAATGTGTATGGATAAATAAGAAGCATTTTATTTTTTGTGCAAGTTAATACAGATAAATATAATAACTTATTTTTTTAAATAATTTACTTTTTATATCATTTGTTGGCAGAAATTATTTATTTTTCAGCAGTCCTTCGATTCTTGGTTAACTCGGGAACTAATTAATTTTTTAACTAGTATAATCCACAATTATTAAAGGATTTTTCTTATTTAATTTATTTTTACTATCGAAGTTTTTTTTTATACTTTTTTAAGTTTTTTTTATTATTTCAATTATTTATTCCAGCTTTATGAGCCTAAAAGCTTTTTTTTTTTATCTTTTATTACTTTTTGAATTTCTTATAAAAATTAATTTTTCAATATTTACATACACTTAAAAAACCGTTTTCAATTGTGTGTAAACATTGTTACATTAGTATTGTATTATGAAAAAATTTCAAATACAAAATAAAACCCATGATAAATTTATACAATATAAGTGTTAGAATTCATTATTACGTCATTCATAAAACACTTGATCATATTAAATATAGATTATCAATCAATACATTTCATGGAAAATAATTATTACTCTTGCAAATTTCATAAATGTTTTGAAATAGTTAAGAAAACCAAATTTTCAGGTAGAACCAAACTTCATACATCTGTAAACTCTTAAATTTACCTAATATGAATAGTGCTTTTATGCAAAAAATTGGATTTCATTGCAATTTTGTAATGATTTAAAATACGTAATAAATTTTCCTGGGACAATGGAGATCCTGATCACACTTTTCTTATTTGAATAAAGATTTGTGAAACTTTCATGTTCAATCTTTGAGAAAGAATTAATGATATCATGTTTATTCCGTTAATTTTCTACCATTTTACTTCAACAACCTTTGTTATCTTGCAGACAACGACAGTGTTATTTTGATGATTGTCAATGCATGCAATCGATAACTGTGCTTGCTCTAATTTCATTAGAAAAAGGGTTATGACGTTTTTAATTGAGACAATGAAAATAAAAGTGAGATTCGATCGATTTTCTAATCAATCAGATTTTCACAATTATGAGTTTGCATAGAAAGAAAAAGGTTTGGTGGTTTTTCTACTATCATATTTTGCGCACAAGGACTAACTCAGTCTGGATCTACATTTATAAGTAGATTCCAATTAAACGTTTAAACTTAGAATCGAACCCACAAAGTGTTGGACTGAAAACCAGTGTGTTTACTTTTTATCAGCAAGTTAGTGGTCATCCAAATACAGCTTATGGATAAGAGTGCTTGCCGGGTTTGCACAACTTCTGGAAACTCTTTAAATTTCAATATTTTTTTAAAGTCCCTTGAAATTCCAGGAATTTTAAATTGACTTCTTGAAAATTGTGAACTACTCCTAAAATTTTTACTTACCTTGATGCATTTATTTATTTTTTTTTAGAAAATATTATAAGTTTTTTTTAGTTTTTTTTGTTTTAATATTTTAAATTTTCAATGAAATTGTCCTAAAATCGAATTACTCTTAGTGTTTCCACTACACGATCGATATTAGATTGCTGTATACTTAACTGTCAACTGTTATATTTTTAACAGTTAAAAGAGTTCTAATTCAGCAATAATTTCATTATAATTTGGTTTAGTAGTATTTAGATGTATGTATGACAAGTGAAGTGAAGTAATCACCAAACAAGACTGTCATATTGAGCAATCAGACGGATGATTTTAATTGATTATTTTTCTATTTGCTTTTTTTCCCTTATATTGTACAAAATTCACTGAATATTAATATTTAAATATACTTTCAATGTCTTCCTTGGTGGAAACTGCGCATAATTTCAGTGAATCAGAATGAATTCGTTTATCAATGAAATAAAAGCTGGAATAAATTATTTAATATACCTGGTGGAAAGTTTCGTTTCGCTGAACAGTGGACTCGGGAAAAACCATACTAAGATTGGCTTTTGCGAGGTTCAGAAAAAACACTTGCCTATCGCCTGTTTTGCAAGAAACTTCTGTATTTCAAATATGGGTTGAATCGACAATCAAATCGCAAATGAAAGGGAAAAAAAGCGTGTATTTGTTAAAAAATTCTTTGAGCTTTTAAAGTTTTAAACGGGGATGCAGCAACAGTTCTTGTAGCAAGATAAATTGTCTCTTTCAAGCAATGTTTCCAGGTAGCGATATTGAAAAGCAATTCAGTTATACTGAAAAAAAAGTGTGCTTATTTAACATTTTTTGGAATTGTACCTTATTTTTCCAAATTATTGGAAGAAAAAGTTAAGAATCCTAGTAATTATGTGCTTCTCTTTAATGAAAGCTTAAATAATAGCAAAATTTTGCATACATAAATAACCAAGAAATGAGAAAACCTATTGAATGATTAAAGAAATAGAAAAGGCTAAAATATAGATAGGAAATTGCAGTTTTAAAAGAGAGAGTTTGAAAGTAAACAGAAGAAATATTTAGAAATGCTTTTATTAAACAATAATTTGGAAAAAAGTCAGCCTGGAAACTTTATTAATAATTGTATTTGTTTTGAGTAAGTATATTTATATTTGAAAAAAGGTTATGTGTGTGTGTGTTATACACATCTTGAAATACTAAATTAATTAATAATTGGGAATCTATATATTGAAGATGCTTAAAAACTCAAAATTTACACTTTATTTTATATAATGTATAATATAGTAATATAAAAAGTATTGATTATTGAAATAAATTTTTTCTGTTAAGGCTATAAATTATTTGAAGGCTAGTAAAATAATCAATAAATTATTTGAAGGCTTGTAAAATAATCAATAAATGTAATTCTAACTAAAAAATATTCTCAACAATATTTTGCAATTGTTTATTTTAATTATTTACAAATACAATTTTAAAAAAATTTTACATATACATAATTATATGCATATTTGGTTAAGAACTATTTTTAAAATAAAATAAAGGAACATGAATGTCAATACACTTTCTGGAAAACTCCTTAAAGATCCTGAAATTTGATTCTGGGAAATCTATACGAATCTTGCTTCTTGGCTCTGGTATGTCTATGTACTATTCATCTAGCTCAATAATGGAATATTTTATCTTATGAAATTATTTACCAACATAGAAAACCAAAAATTATAACTACAAAATATAAAAAATAATTACCAAATTACTGCTTTATTTTAGAGTTTCTAAGGCAATGATATTAATGTAATATTTAGCTGAATAAATATTTTATATATTTGCAGTTTTCAGTCGTTTTTCCTATCAAGAGTAAAATATCCTCTCTCTCTCTGAACAAAAGCAAATTCCCGACAATGTAAATAAAAACTGTAAGCGACAAATTTGACTGCAAGAAAGAAAATGAGATATATCTTAAAACATTAAAAGTAAAAAAAAAATATTGGGCATCCTTTTGCAAAAAAAAATGAGTGGAATATATTCCTTTTCATACCACCTACGATTTTTAATAGTTATTGTTGCATTCTAACAATTAAATATTGTGTGTAGGAAAGAGAGGGATATTTGAAATGCAATAATGCTGCTTACATACAAAGCAATTTTTTGTTGTTGCCATATTCAGAATACAATATAATAAAAAGACAACAAAACGCAATTCTCAGAAATAATCCAGTGAGGAATAACTTTTTTGTTTAGAATCCAATTATTACTCACTGTTGAATAGGACCTTTTTCATGAGGATGAATTTAAACTCAAAGCATCTTTTAAAAATAACTTTTTTGTGTCCTGGAAAAAAGAAATCCGAAGACGTGAGGAAACTTTGAAATTCGCTTAAGGCGTAATGAGTGTTTTCTGCCCACTGTGCAGATATAACAAAAGTTAGAAAAGATTTCTAAAATGAAAGCTTTAAAAATCTAATATCGACGCGTCTTCCATTAAGTAACTATCATTGATTCAGAAATGATAGAAATCGCGTAAACTAGTGGGGAATTAGCTCCGGTAAATAAAATGTATTTCACTTCAGTTCCTGATGTTCGATAGAGAGTTATTAGCAAATAAATCAAGCGTTTCGATTTCGATTAGTGATAGACAATAGTCTTGTTTTATAATGATTGAAAATACACATGGCTTAATCATTTTTCCAGAGATATGTGTTTAGACATCACTTTCTACTTATTTGATAAAAGAAGATATTTCCAAAACAGTTTGAACAAACATCAAACTTTTATTTATATAAACAAAGACTTATTTGAAAACATTAATTAATGGTTTCTATTTTAAGAAAAATACTTTATTTCTGATTTAATTGGAAAATTTCTTCAGAGAGCGTTGAACACATTAACCAGAAATAATTTCAGAGAATATTTACTTATTATATAATGGTAAACTTAATAATTTTAACGGATTACCTATGCATAACTTTTTTATTGTTAATAAATGAATTCCAAATAATCGCAAAGTTCACTATATATTTCAATGCACCTATTCAAGTAAATAAGAGATGATCTAATATTTTTTATAATTTTTTCGATTTATTTATTTATGAATTTTACATTCGATTTATTATATATTTATTTATGAATTTATACTATTTAGGAATTTTTTGATTTTCCATATATGTGTATAAAAAAATCTGCAAACTCGGCTAAGGGATCAATCACATAAGTATATTTAAGTATGTGTACATTAATATTTTTATAAGATTCTTCATAAATATACTTTTTTATACTTACTCAGAATAGTTATAATAATGTACTCTATTCAGAACACTAGAGGGAAAAAATCCAGTAATCATAAGAAACAAATGTCTCATTTTGCTTTTCAAAACATAAAAAAGAATGACACTTCAAAAAATTTAGTTTTGACAGTAATTTATAGAACGAATACTATAAAGTCTTTATTGAAATCGTGGTTCATTAAAATGACTTTACAATCGTAAAACACGTTAATTGCAATTTATAAATGGTATAAGAATTCTATATGAATGTTGACATTAATCAGAAACTATAGTTATTTTTAAAAGATCTTAGCATATTATATGCATGAGAACAGAAAGAAGAAACCGAAAATAACCTTTAACCTTAAGCCCCATGACATTATTGAATGTGTGCATCTTGTTGAAGAAATGAGAATCTGTATCCTGAATTACGGTACACTTAATAAATGTCAGTAATTGATTTTTTATGATGTTATGTTTGAACCCTGGAGCCATAAGTTCTGCAAACATTTAATATACGAAGTGAGAATCGAGCCTACGAATTGATGAACAGAAGGCCACAGATAATTTCTCATTAAGCATCAAATTTGATTCTATAATGGAAGAGAAATAGCTTTATTAACAAGATCTTATAATGATGGTAATCTCTAAAAAGAGATTCATTATGTCACATTATAAAGATTTCTGGAATGAGATTGCGGAAACTTTGGCTGAAGCCGGTGTGCCGTCGGCATCTCTCACATTTCAAGAAATTCACTCAAAGATTAAACACGAGAATAAAACCACTAGGTCCTGAGCATCATTGATACCGCTGCGCGCGTTTAGGTGCTTCCCTGGCTGCTGGTCTTAATAGACGAAAACAAACGGCCATTTCCCCTTTTTAGAAGTGGCCATCTTAGTAACTTGAATTTCGTCCAGGGTACGAAGAAATTCGAAATTTGCTCCAAGTGCTTAAATGAACAGGCCTCTCCTGAACATATTCTTCAATGCCTTGGTCTCTCCGGGAGAGATCTGATGGAGAATCCACTTATGGTGCTGGACTTTTTGAAGGTGAACGCGCTCATGAACCTGGTCTAGAGCTGCTGACCTCTGGGGCATGCAACAACAACAACATAACGATTTCTTTACAATTGTTTCAATAATTCCCTCCTTTTTTTTATCCTTTTTGCCTCTTTTCCTTTTTTGCCATTTTTCCCTTTTCCCCTTTTTAAGGAATGGCTTTTTTAATGTATACCTTGACATTCCCTATATTATTTTAATTATTTTTATTTTTCTCTTTTGATGCACAGATTGCTTAACTTACATTTTCAATTAGCTAATTAAAATGGTCTACTTAAATAAAGATTTTTATTTAAAAATGTTCAGAATTATATGTTACTGGAACTATGCACACCTTAGGAAAGTTTACAATCAGGTGCTACACCAAACCCCACTCCTAATTTTTTAAATAATAACGCTTACAGTATTGAAATGACAAATGTGTTCAATTTCATCTGCTTAATAATAAGAAACACATGGAAAAAATAGAATCAGAAATTTTTTCATTTGACTTATTTTATGACGGCAATATTTAACTATGTTTTCGTATCTTGGCGCCACTGTAGAATTAAACAAACGCAATAACTACATTATTTATTTGCTTTATAGCAATAAAAAATTTAATCTAAATCGAAATATTGATGAAACCAAAGAAAAAGTATTCTTCTTCTATGTGAAGATGCATTGCTTGCGTGTCAGTAAATGGGTTTTATTTTCTCTGCGGAGATTAGATATATTTTATATACATCATTTTAAGCTCTTGGCAAAGTAAGCAAAAAGAAACATTCTGAAAATGTGTTTCTCTGTAAACAGCTCGATATCTAATGGAAGGTTTACGATTCACCAAAAGTCATCAACTAAAGCCCTGGAAGGGGGAAGGCCAGAAAGAAGATATATTTTTTCTCAATTACGAAAACGATTAAAGTAATGATAACGCTGCCTATTTTTTAAGAGAAGGGTGTTTAATTGTTTAATGAGACGAAAGAAAATATCTGCTTAGTTCGAAAGAACAATGGCCACAATATAAAATTGCAGACGATTATTATTATTTTTTTTTTGTTAAGTTTGTTTTTCTGATTTTGGCAACATATGTTTTCGAAACTACAAAACTTTTTTTCCCTTAAACTTTGATAGAACTTATTCATTTAATATTTTTGACGCTTGTGGCCACTTAAAAAGTAATTTAAGTGTTTCTTCAATTGTTATGAAATAAAGAATAGAAATTAGGGGAAACCAATTTCCCTGTTGATTATTTCATTGGACATGAAGCAAATTATAAAGATATTAATGGAAAGTGACTGATAATTAATTAAAATTAAACTATAAAGTATAGATAAAATATTTCTAATGTTTTCAATTATTGCAATATTAGGTTACAATTATTTAGTTTTTTACATTACATTTTTCCATTACGTATGACAATTACATTAATTTAATTGCTATTATCATGAAATTGAGAATTTCAAGAAATAGCTAAGAGCAGTTATCAATGTAAACAAAAGTATTTCATTGGTAGAATTCCGTGTGCATTTGTTTCTTAAATACATTTGTGTTTAATTTCTTACACAGCCTGATAAACATTAAATGTTATGCAAGCGAAACATACATGAAAAATAATTTTTGAGAAATAGAAATTTTTTGTGGTTTCAGAATATATAAAAAATTATAAATAGTTTCAATAAATATTTTGTTTTAATATATATAATATTGATCATTAGCATAAGAATATTGAAAAAATCTCGTAATATTATTTTTTTACTTGAAACTTTTTTCCATATAATTTTTTTTTTATGTTTACATAGTTACAAAAACATTATTGCTCGATATGTAATCATAAAATTAAGTAATTCTGTCCAAAATTATTTTCTAATGAAAAATGATAACAAATATTTTACGTTTATGAAAGGGAAAATGGCTTAAAAAATGGCTGATTTTTCTGTGCAAATATTTTAATGGAAAAGTGTGGCAACATAGATCATATTTCTCGTGGTGCGCACTGCGTAACGCTAAATGATCTACAAGTTTGGCATAATGTGCTGCTCTCAAAGTTAATGGGTCGATGAAATCACAAATATTCCATTTTGGCCAAGGGACAGACCTGATTTAACCACTGTAAACATCTATATCGTATAAAAATGCTGTCATGTTCACGTTGCCAATTGTGCAATATATGAGAGGAAATGGACATGAACTACCCTGCATTGAACTCGAGAAGAGAGCTCGGCACAAATGAACGTCTTACGTGTTTTCAGTTTTGTTTTCTGCGTTCATGTTTCCTTTGTTCTTTGTTAGTTTTTGTCTAGTTTTAACGTTTGTTATTCTGACCACAGTTGTTTTCTAATCTGCTATTAAAATATTATGTGTAATACATAAAATATGAAAAGATTTTACAGGAAATAGTTATTGAATTTAAATACATATTTTGTCATTGTAATTCTCTCCTTATTTAGAATTTAAGATTTATTGATTTTTAAGCAGTGAACGTGAAAAGTATTAAAGAAATATGAATTCTATTATTGGTATGAATTTTTAGCAAATTATGTCTCACCAATTATGATTGGTTAAATAGTTTTATTTCCTTTTGCATATCATCATTTACATATGTTTATGTTTTAAATACATATACAAATAAAACAATTAAGACTCCTTAATTTATTAATGTATCAAGTTTCCTCCCTTAATGACAGTTTAAAGGAGATGGTTTAGTTTCAATATTAAATATACATATAATTGTGCTGTCCACTTGAACAATCGAAGATGGTTTTGCGTTTCTACTTTTAGTATGGACATTAATCGTAGTGGATAAGTTATATCAAAAGGTGGTCAGAATCTTTGGGATTTTCTCCTTAATGAAAAAACCATTTATGAAAAAAACGTATAAAAAATTAAGTGGTGCAATTTCAACCTCTTTTCGCTATTAAACTCTCTATTTTTTATATCATGATATAAAAAAGTAAATTATTAAGACAGATTTAATAGCTTAGCATTATGTAATTTTATATTTATAATTTCCGAATCTTCTTACGTACCTTAACCTTAAATTTACAAATTAATAAATAAAAAATCAGGCTTTATTAAATTTCATATAACAAATATATGAGTTCTCATTCTTGAAATATTTAATGCATGAAGTTAATTTTATTTTTAGTCAATATTTTTCTCGGTATTTCATGTAACTCAGAAAACCTAATTTGGAAATAGTTGCCTCAATTGAGCGAAGTTATTTATATTCATAAACATTTCTCTGTGTTTCACATTAAAAAAGTGCTGGGCGTGAAATTCTTGCAGGAGTTGATAAACTTACGTATTTCTTATTGATAAACAGATAACACTAAGTTTTTAAACATATCGCAAATATTTTATTTTCAATGCTGTTTTTAAGAAATAGTTCATTTTGACATTATTTTAAGATTATTAAATTTTTTTATTATATTTTATTTATTTAAACCATTAATTACGCAATTAGTTAATTAGATCCGAGCATATAGTTAAAATTAATTTCCGAACCATTATAAACATCCAAATTCAAGGTGGAAATAGAACCCATGAACTATTGAACCGAAAATCAAAGTGTTAACCATTCAGTTGAGAGCTCAATTTCTTTCAGATAAAGGGAAAGTAAATTTGGTGAGGAGCTAAATTAAATTACATATGCAGTCAAACAAATTGGAAACATGATTGGATAACTTGGATACACAAAATAACATGCCCCGAGATAAAAACAATTTTGTTATAGGAAAATATGTTATATTTCAGGGAATGTTAATTAAGTGGATGCAAAAATTAAGAGACTACCAGATAAATGCCAGTGCGTTCTCTATTTTTAAATTATTCATTAAATTGCTTTAGATTAAGAAAAAGATGGTTTGTTATCAAGTACTATAAATATATATATAATATATTCGTTTTTCGTATCCGATAACTTGTACCTTTTTGTTGTATATATGACCCCTTTTAACAAATGTAAGAGTTACACCACTCCTGTTGTGGAATTCCAAAATGTACATAACCAGATATGGTTAAAGAATGTTGAACTGACCGACGATATCATCTCATGCCACTATCCTCAACCAGTGAGTGACCAGTGTGCTGTAGAGTGCTCTTCTGAGGGGGTTACGTTCTCTCGAGGCATTTTCGGGTTGAGTTCTCCTATCAAGCAGACGTGCTACGGATGTTATGTTTGATCGTCACACTAAGTCATGTTCAGGTAAAAATAAACTCATTCATTCTTGAAAATTTGCCTATTCAATAATCTTTAAATTCACCGAGACAAGGAGGTAAACACGCACACACACATACACATACACTCACACAAACACACACACATACACATACAAGCACGCACACACACATACACTCACACAAACACACACACACATACACTCTCACAAACACGCACATACACACATACACTCACACAAACACGCACATACACACACACATATATATCCCTTTTTTTCTTTATTTTGGAAAGGGCTGGTATATCATCAAGTAATGAACAGAGAGAGAGAGAGAGAGAAAATTATAATTAAAAGGATATTTATCGTATTTTTCTTATCTACATCATTATATAATTTGGAAGCTGTGAGTGCAATATATTTCTTTAAAATAAAAAAAAACAAAATAAAGTGAAAAATAAAATTTGAGTTTTTTTTATTTTAAGAGAACTTAAATCGAAAATAATAAAGTTTTACAAAAACAACTTGAAATTGATTTACTTTTGCTGTTACGAGGCAAATCAGCGAGTGGAATGATAACTATCATAACTATCACTGAGAGAGTGGACCGAAGCACCTCCGACCTTGCCTTGGGTCTCTATCTCTGCTTCGGAGTTAATTGCATCGTCCTCGGGGTGCCGACCACCGAAACAATCCCCGAAATCTATTATCGGACCAGGACATCTAGAAGAGATCTGTCCTGTCCGGTTTCGCCGTCACGAGAGCTCTTTCTTCTTCCTCCCCTTATCGATCTCGTCTTCGAGAAGTTTTATATTTTCTAAACTCTTGTCTCCCGAGCCCCAAGGTCATGGGAAAGTTTGAGAAAATGTCGCCTGCGGGTGAGAGGGGGGAGGGGAGAGCTGCCGAGCTAACGCCTCATTGTTTGGTGTTAGTTAACTCTTGAGATCAGGAAGATCGACATCATTAAATAGCTACTACGGGCAGAACTCGGTTAGATACGAGATGCACAGGACCATTGAATTGTTCTCTGTAACCGCCACTTTTGTTGAGGCCTCTTTCTGATATATTGAGTAAGAAGAAAATAATAGATAATTCATTTGAAAAATCAGACTTATAATTTCTTTACACGCAAATAGTGATATTGAGGTTTGTTTTTGTTTCATTATTCACGAAATGATACACACTGTATAAAATTACCCTTTTTATGCATTAAATAAAATATACGGTCTACTATTTTTTAAGATTTTTATTTTATTATGTTGTGTTTCTTATTCTGTACAAAGAACCATCATGACATTTGTAGGAAGTTCGCAAAATATGAGCTATTGATTACGGATTTAAAAGCTAAAAATATAGGTTTGATATAACATTGAACAAATATCGCAAAGAAAGAAGTCTGTGCTTATACTTTAATGTATATTAAACTTTTTTTATAAAACATTAATTATAGTACATGTTAAAATCAGTTAAAGTTTTTATAAAAATTAGCTTTAAATTTTGCTAGGTACAATATTTCTTAATTAAATTATCAGTGTAAAATGTTTTCCTGGTAACAACTGACTGGTCATTACTCTATACTTAGACCTCATAATTCCTATGCTTGATTCATATTTTGGTATTCTGCTTACGGTGGTTTGAAATTTACTAATTTACTTAAAGCTGTAATTCTTGACCAAATTCATACTAATTTGAAAAAAGTAGCCTTAGAGGACAACTGAATTAATTTTATATAAATACAGCTATAATTACTTCAACTTTCACGAAGTGCCATCAAATTATATAAGAAGAAAAAATAATGCACTGATATAATTTGTGTTTTAACTATGTATAATTCATGTCAACTTTTCAATAGTACACTTACAATTCCTTTTTCATTAAATGTTAGTGAAATAAAAAAATAAAGTTAAACATATTTTTAAAAAATGCACAGAATTTAAATTATTTTAAATACTTCTCTGGAAAGAATCAACTGAAATGGATCACTCTTTCCAAATAAATATTGTAGTTCGCACTTAAAATAACAGATATTATATATAATGGACATGATAAAATAAGAAATTATGTTTTACTGATTATTAATGCTTTTTGTTTCACTGATTATTGATGTTTTACCGATTATTAAACTTTATTATAAACCCTTACGATAAACGATATGTAAAAATCACTTCAGAATTTAAATAATGTTGTTAATTGATATAATATATCATTTGCGTGTATTTTTTGTAACACTTACTGAATTTTGATGAAATATTATCAAAGTATACAAAATACATTATTATTGTATTGTAACGGTTTGTGTTTTTATAGTAATTTATATTGAGTTTCGAATATGATTTTTACAATTTTTAAGTAACTACTTGTGAAAAAAAAATTACACAAGTCCAAAAATTACCTCAAGAAAAGAAATCAAGTACAAAATATAAATTAATCAATAGCATACAAATTCTAAATCATTTCAAAATATTATTTGGAAAAAATAAATTGAAATTGATCACTCATTCAAGAAAAATGTTATAGTTTTACGGTAAAAAGATATTTTTCAAAATTTGATTGTTGATTTTCCTCGGTATTCATTATATTTTAAAATTCATAATAACACATTAGAGAGAAATCAATTACTTACTTGTGAATAGTGTAATCGTTATAGGCTATTGATTACTTAAGGCGTTTCTTTTCTTCAAAGCGGACATTTACGAGTATATAAAAAGTTCTGCCCTTAATTGCTTATATTTTCTCCTAGAATATTTTTCTCTAAATCTGACAGGAATTTCAGAATGGAAACATTCCAAAAAAGCTGTGAAATACATTATTTGCTTTATCTTAAATTGCAATTCGACAATCATCTGCAAAGTGATTGTCCTGATCAAGAAATAAATAAAAAGAAGATTTATGCTATAATGAAAGTTAAAGCATAATAATAACGTCAAGTATGTAATAGTTATAGCTAAATAAACAGTTTTCTTCCTATTCTGTAAATATATGTTCTTAATTTACTTAAACGAGAGAAATATCTTAATTATAATAATTGTTCTAAAAGCATTATTATGAATACTAAGTTCACTCATATAAAAAACACAAAATTAAAATATGCTATAAAATGCTGTTAAGCGTACTCCAAATATTAAATTACTCGCAATCAAAGATTCCGCCTCGATCCTAATCATTTAAGAAAGTAAGAAACATTTTTGTTTTATACTGGTTGGATTCGCTTGCAATTTTCTGGGTTTTCTCCATTGGTAATTTTGAATACCATTCTGTCATTAAGAAACCTTCATTAAATGGAAAATGCTGTGTACTTAGAAGAGATGTGTTCATTACACAGTATTAAAATAGTAAAATGAAATAGTGATCTCTATTTTGTGGTTGCTTACAGAAAAACGTTTCATAATAAACAGGAAATTAAGATTAATATATTCAAAACCATACGGAATCATTACTATTTTTCTAACTTTATTAAGTTGAAAAATGGTTAGATTTTCCTTTTTTCCTTCATTCGCGTTAAAATAAAGTTTAAAGGAAGTTTTAAGAATTTGATAATTTCAATCCAATGCTAAAATTTAAAGAGACTCATTTGACAACATAAGAAGAGCTTGTTTATACTGTTGAACAATAAAATACAACAGCAAGAAGGCATCTATCAAATACATGAAATTTACAAGATACGTAAAACATTTTATTACAGGTAAATTATTATTTTTTCGTGTAAAACAAGCGGTAGTAGCAATACTAGCAATCTGTATAAAAGTAAAGTATTTTTTTATGTAAAAATTACATTTGACTGTAGTTTTTGGATAATTTTGATGTTTTTATACTTCATGTAAATATTAGAAATACCTTTTAGCACTACGCGTCTGTCTTCAAATGAGGTCTAATTGTAATATGTCAAGATCCATCAATTCCTAACTTAAAAATCATATTAACTCGACCAAAACACCTATACTAGAGTAAATTGTAATTTTGATATTATAGTACAGCTGTTTGTTTTGGTAGAGATTCTGTGATTTTTTGGTATGAGCTGGATGAATCTTAATTTACCTCATGCTATATAGGGTCTCAGTAGTCACTAACTGCCAAAAAAAACAGACATTATATTGCAAATGATCCATTTCTATATTCATGGCTCATATCGGGGAATAGGTAATCGTGTATGAACCCTGAATATAGGAAAGGATCGCTTGCGAGGCAACATTCGACGAAATTTGCAGAAGTATGAACAATCCACCACGGTGATCATGGGCTTAGGCTTCCTTGACTCTACATTCGACATCACTAGTAGGAACCTCCAAAAGTGGGATCACATTTATGAATTTGGATGCAAAAACTGTCAAGTCATCTTTTCAAATAAATCCCTTTTCCTTATACTTCAGCCCTATCACTGTTTAATGACATTGCTGTGCAAAACGCACGTTGCGAACATGTCATCGACATCGCCTTTCTGATCCATTACCTGCAAGATATGAAGCAATGGTATGAAGTGCCATCGTTTATATATTCCGATTACATTCTGTTCACACACCTGAAATTTTTGAATAGCAACCATTGCATTCCAAATGTGTTAGGACTCATAATTCTGTCTTATCTTCAAGTCTCCATAACATTTTGCTTCATCCTGATTATTTTTTGATTATTTCTTGCCCGTACAGTCATGATTTTCTGTAATACAAGACATGTTTGATTGTTGGTTTGGTTTCTGCTAGATTCTTGCTTCTAAATTACGAAAATTCCCATCAAGTTACTTCCACTAACTGGTAGAACCCAACTCAGCGCTTGATACAGAGAAATATGCTGGTGCAACAAAATTGGTCTGATCTGTATATTCTAATATCTTACCAACTCATTTGAGATCTGATCAATCATTGCAGAAAGACAGGCTTGATACCTCTCGCCAATTATTATGAACAAAGAACTGTGGTATAGTACTGAAGCTCCTTTGACTGCTGTACCACAGCACACGATCTCTATGAATCCCATGCTCAGCAGGATTAGCTTTGTTAATGAACAAAGAACTGTGGTTTAGTACTGAAGCTCCTTTGACTGCTGTACCGCAGCGCAAAATTTCTATGGATCCCAGGCTCAGGAGGATTAGCTATGTTAATGAATAAAGAACTGTGATATAGTACTGGAGCTCCTTTGATTGCTGTACCGCAGCACACAATCTCTATGGATCCCAGGCTCAGGAGGATTAGCTTTGTTAATGAACAAAGAACTATATGGTATAGTACTGAAGCTCCTTTGACTGCTGTACCACAGCACACAATCTCTATGGATCCCATGCTCAGGAGGATTAGCTTTTTTAGTGTTACTGATCTGAGAGCAGATTTCTCAGGATTTTTCTCTAAAGATCTTAAAATTTACTTCACTTTAAAATTTTCTGAAAAGTTCATGATTTTTCTCATTGTAATTTACACTTTTAATGAATATATTTTTTTCTGTTTTGCCTTCCTTTCCGACATAGTAATTTTTATCTAAGTTTTCATTTGGTTTCCCGAATTTAAAGTTTACACTATATTCTTCATCTCTATAAATCCTTGCGAATTTTATCATTATTACATATATCGTATTTTTTTATAATTGCTAGGTAAGAATGACCTGAAAAAAAACTTGCTGAATTTTTTTCATCTTTACATTTTTGATTTCCTTTCCTTCTAACTTTTCAGATTTTCCTTTATTTAAATAATCCAAAGTCAACCAGGATAATGTTAGTTAAAAATTGGAAATAAAATAACTAAAATATCATCAATTAAAAATGTAGCAAAAAATGCTTATACAAATATTTAATAATATAATTATAATAAATAAAATAGTTTTTGATTTCAATTTATTTTTGGAACTGAATGTATTAAATGTTTTGATGGAATACTAAATTTTCCCACGTACAATTAAAATTTTCTTACCTTATCTGAAAGATAGATATTTACCATAGAATTATTTCGATAATTTAAAATAACATTCATACTCATTAATTATATCGATTTCTGCTTGTGTCATATAAATAAAATAACTTTTATATCTGTTTTAACACCTTAACGATAAATTTGATGTTATATTTACTTTTGGCTTTTTTAAAAGAATAGTTTCACTAAATTCTTACTCATTTATTCCTTGTGTTGAAAGGCACGTTAAAGAATATATATTTTAATTTTAAAATGTTAAGAATGAAGCATTTTTTACAATATAATTAATTCAAATTCCACAATCATACGAAACGCGCCAACTTATGGGGAAATTTAATGCTGTGTTTCGCAACTCAAAAGAAAGAACAAATCTTTTCCTTCCACACAAAAAAATAACGATATTGATTATGTTCGTCATTTCGGTCATCATTAAGACTGCCTTGACGTCTTTGTTATGCAAATAGACCTGAGTAAATATAAAGATTAAATAAGTACGCCTAAATTAAACAACGTCCAATTCACTCCTTTGTTCCACCACCAGGATGATGACTTATTTCATCTAGTACATTTAAATCTTCTTTTCTCTTCTCCAAAACATTCCCTACGGAATAATTATCCATGGATTAAGGGAAGGCTGATTTTATTATCATAATTATCTCTTGAAAGAAAAGTCGTCACCTCGTTTGTTTCGTCAAGAATCTCGTCCAAGATCATGAATAATCAAGAGTATTTTACGCAGTTTTGCAGAAAATTAGATCAGAATAAAAGAAAATTTTCTGAGATTTTTGCCGCACGCACTAATGAATAGCAAAATTGTCCAAAGGCACAGAATTAAACCAGGCAAAAAATGTCTTTATATGTTAATTTTGAAGCGTGAGAGCTTAGTTTTCGTTTTTTCGCATCGAACGAATTTTAGAACCAAATATTTTTTCAACAAAGAACAAAACTAGCTCTTTCCTTCTTTGTCATTTAATGATGGTTTTAATGATTAAATTTAAATTCCTTAAAAAAATTGCTGCCGTTGAAGGTAAGAATGACAGTTTTATTTAATCTCATCACTTGTGTGTTTTTATCTCAAGAAAATACCTTTCGAAAATTACAAAAGAATGTAAATTATTTTAATAATATATTTCTTATATTTTAATTATACGTTCAATAAGCTGTTCTAATACATTGTTTTTATTGTAACTTAGGCATTAAATTTCTGGTTTTCTATTATAGGTTCAAAATTATATTAATTCATGAAAATTAATTTTACAGTTAGATTTTATTTAAAAATATAAGTATTTCAAAAATAGTTTTTATTGAGTTTGTATGTCGTGGTTTCTTTAGTTTGTATAATTTATTCATAGTTATTCTGATTAATCAACTTTCAAGAAAATGCTCTTTTAAATATAGAATCTTTCATGATTAGATCACTTCATTCTGTGATTAAAAATAACTAAAGGAAGATACATTTTCGCAAAACTAAAGAGACACTCATTTAATAGGCATATCTTAGTTAAAACTGGATTTTTTTTCAGTGAAAAGAGGTTGGCGGAATTGGTGTTCTGCCTGGGCAAATAAGAATTTAGGTTACAAAATTTTAAAGCTCTCCTCAAATTGAAAAAGGTTTCTTCTTACTAAGTAAGCATGAAAAATAATCTGTCTTTATCCATAAGAAGTTTTCGAGTTGATTTCTTTTATAAACATTTTTTTAAGAATTGTATCTTTTAATTATTTAATTTATAACCTAATGTGTTATATTCATTGACAATTTTTTTCTTATTTAAATCAGATATATAAAATTTCTGTTACACATGGTTTTTAAGAAATGAAAAATTGTGAAACCAATAATGAATATTTTTATATTTAAATAATTCTAGATATATCAAAAACATTTTATAAGACATACACGCAAATAATGAAAATAATAAAAAGTAATTGAAAGTTAATATAAATTGTTCAATTTAATTTAAAGTTTATTATTTAATAAAAATATGCATCGTTTCATAAAATT
Source organism: Latrodectus hesperus (assembly GCA_037975125.1). NCBI lineage: Eukaryota > Metazoa > Arthropoda > Arachnida > Araneae > Theridiidae > Latrodectus > Latrodectus hesperus. The sequence goes on along the minus strand of CM075852.1, from coordinate 35,475,007 downwards.
GTCGATTCTGCACATCGTTACAAAATAATTGGAATAAGAATTTGAGTATGAGTAAAATAACTAATTACCTAATATATAAACAAATATATTATAAGCAAAAAAATTTGTGTTGTTGTCTGCACTAGTTTTGATATTCAATGGCCAAATCTTTTACACGTTGGCTAATTCGTCTGGGACTTATAGTTTAAAGTGTTTTATGTCCCCAAGATTGAGAAGAGAAAAGATATCAGCAACCAACTCAGCGCTTTACTTTAAACTTCAAAGTTATTAGTGATGGATGTTGACAATCTTGCACAAATATTTGGAAGTAACTTTTTAAATATTTTCAACGGAAAAAAAAAATTTATTAAAGAAACTTATAATGTTGCTTCTTTTGATACAAATAAAAATATAATGAATTACATATAGCAATATATGAGTGTCATTCTCAGTTTATTTGTTGTTGTTGTTGCATGCCCCCAAAGGCCAGCAGTGCTAGACCAGGTCCATGACGTTGTACACTCTACAATAATCCAAAACTAGAAGAGGGTTGTCAACCAAGTCCCGCCTGGGGAGCCCTAGGCACTCAAGGATATGTTCAAGCGAAGCCTGCTCGGTAGAGCAGTTAGTACAGGTTTCAAAGGTTCGGGAACCCCCAGAAAATTTTAGGGTTTTAAGATGTCCACTTCGAAATTCGGGCGAGAATAGTTTGTTCCTGACGTCAGTTTATTTAGGTATACCTATCTTTTAAAATTTATATAATTTTATGGTTTTCAAAACAGTTTTTTCCAACTTCAATAAAATATTTCATGTGAATTTTTTCAAGAATTAATATGTTAAGTCATTTATTTCTTTGAATCGATTAAAAAATGCTTCTATAGCCCCATCAACTTCACCTTCGGAACAACCATATATTTTTTATCATAAAGTAACCAAAGTCATTCATAATTACATTGACTGAATAAGTGAGATGTTCTATCACTTTGATTTGTTTTTGATCCAGAAATTCTGTTCTCAAACTTACTTAATAAGATCACAGTTATGATGAAGCTCGAGTCTTTTATAATATTCACTTCTTGAAAAGATTCAGGAAGGCATTCATAGTGTACCAGCTTACAGTAACTAAGCTCTTAAGTAATGGATCGGTTAAAATAAACAAACTTAATGATCTTAACTGACTCTTTACTTCTGAAGAAAACTCATATTACTTTTTACTGTACATTATCTTTTAACCATTGTAACCGAAAATAGATTCCTAAGATCTATACTTTTCTTTCTTGACTAGTTGGACAGTAAAAATGGTATGTACATTTCATCACCAGTTACCGTTTCAGTAATAATGCAGCGTCCACCACCGATAAGCAATTTAAAAGTTTATTTATTTTATTAACATTTTCCTGATGATAAACATATCATTTGAAATTAAAGCTGATAGCAATTTTTCTGAGTGCTTTTCAACAATAAGAGAATGCAACCCTTGGGAAACTCTGTAAATATTTGAAAAGTAATTGCACGACATGGACCATTATTTCGAAATGATAATTTTAGACGATGTGATTCCATTCTTTTTCTCATTTAATCCCACTTTAAAATAAAAATTCGTAAATTCACACGTCAAATGAATGAAATAATATACTTGTATATTATAAATATAATATTTTTCGTTGTTACAAGCAATTTTATCGATAGTTAAATCATATATTAGATTGCAACATATTTAATGGTTTTGAGAACATTTTTAGTGCAATTTATATTATTCCATAAATTAATGAAACTGGTAAAAAACTTATTTCACGAACTGTTTTCTGTATAATCCCAATATTATATAGAAAGAGGAAAAAATATTTCTAACTATAATAATCTCAATTCAGTCAATTTTGCTAATAGAAAGTTGCTTTCTTTTATTTCTTAGACATTATATCAAGAAAATTTATTTAAACGTAATTTTTTGGTATGGTAAGCCCTATAAAAATTAAAACTTCATATTTTTTACATGAGCGTATTTATTAACTCAAACGACATTTAACATGATGATCCTAATTTATTTAATTTTATAGTTTAAACTATACACACAAATTTTTGAAAACACGTTAATAAAGTATATATATACATTATATACATACATACATACATATACATATATATATATATATATATATATATATATATATATATATATATATATATATATATATATATATATATATATATATATATATATATAACATCCCGTTGTAGACCCCATTTCCCAAGATACGCATAAGTTCCCTACACCAACCCTCTACTACTAATCTAAACATTCTACTGAAGAAATCTCGAGTTTCAATCCGTAAAACATACCATTAGTAAATATTACTATCCCAGCCATCTGGAGTTTCTTTTATGCTGCAAAAATAATTTTTTTTCAAGTATCGTTCCAGATTATGACCACCTAAGCCGATTTCATCCAATCTTTTTTATATTGCTGTATAAGTTTTGTTTTTTTAACTTTCGAAGAGCATCATCTGAATTTGGTCCTCAAGTGAGTCAGATTGTTATATGCGTGATAATATTAATTGTCTGTGGAGTTAATTTACGAGTAGAAAAGTTCTATTTAGTTACACACTCTTGAAAATTTGTCTTCCTTTTTTCAGCTGACAATAAATTCTTACTCTTAAAGCTCTTACATATTTTCATACAAATTCCTTTTACTTTAAGCTTAGTGAATAATAGTTTTAGAACGTTTAAGGTTCTTCATTTCCTCTTTCAAATTTTCCAAAAATTTAAAAAGAAAAACAAATTTTTTCAATTTTTTAACACCGATTATAATTTTTTGCGTCATGTTGTGAGCTCTCTCTTAAAAAAAAAAACAAATTCGAATTTTCCTAAGAACATTAATGCTTATACTTTTTTCGTAATGAGAGTTACAATTTACATATGATTTTGAAAAGAAAATTATAATAATTTTGAAAACTCAAATGGTGTTTTTGAATATATAATTTAAGTGGTCTTATATTTATATAACACAGAGATACCAAAAAATCTTTTGCTGTGTAAAGCGAATTATATATATATATATATATATATATATATATATATATATATATATATATATATATATATATATATATATATATATTATCTAATTAAATAAATACTAAAATACAGAAAAGTAGCATACAAAGAAAGTAAATGATGAACGCACTCTTATATAAATGCAATCATCAAGTTTTGCAAGAATCCATTAAAATAGTGAAATAATAAATTTAAAAAATTGATTACTAAAAATATATAAAATGATGTTTTGGTAAATGAAAAAAACTGAGCAGCATCAAATGAATAAATGTAAAAATCTTTTCTTACTCATTTTGTTAAATGTAACCGGAAAATTCAAATACAATATTCTTAAACTCACAAATTTGAAACAAAATTGTAAGGGTATTTTAAACCAGGGGTCGGTAACCCAGGATCACCAGGTCTCATGTTAAATGGCCAGTTACTTAGTGCAATATATAAGAGTTTCTTTAATCAAAACTAAATACATTAAGAGGAACAAAAATCTATATTTACAACTATTTACGAAGCTTAACTTATTTATTTCGTATTTTCCTATCAAAATACAGTTTCTTTAATGCTCTTTACGACGCTTGTTATTTTATTGTTGAATTTTTTGAGTTATATGCTCTATAAATATTGAACTCAGAAGTTAAGCGAAACTTGACGAAGCCTAATACAAAAAAGGGTTGCTAACCTCTGATCTAAACGATTGCGACTAAACAATAATTTAAAAGTCAAATCACTAAAATAAAATTAAAAATTCAATTACTCCACTATCAAAACATCAGTGAACTATCGGTCAAAATGGAAATTGCATGCATAATACACAAAGTCAGTTCCATTGATTACAATAAACAAAACTGTTCCATCCATCAACTTTCCAAGGAGAAAAAACTTATTATTCAAATTTGCTGCAGATTTTTTTATTCAGATTAACTCTCTTAAGTAAAATCACTTTAAATGCCATTTAGCGTAAACAAGAATTACAATATTCAATGAAACTGAAATTAAAATCACATTTCATCCAACAAAAATATCGATATTTTAATGTTTGTGAGAAGCATTAGTCTCCAAATTAAAAAAAAATTAACAATTTAAATCCAAATTATATAAAGGAAAAGGTAGATTAAAAGCATTAAAAACAAATGTTTAACATTTTATTCACGCATCTGTAAATAAATTAATTTCTTTTCTTTGTTATACTTAAATTTTAACACATGTAAATATTAGCTGTTCCTATTTAATTATGTTTTCCATTTATACACCTGTAATCTATTGTAATGTGACTCCATTATACTAAATGCAAATTTCTCAAGTAAAAAAAATTAACTTGATGAAAAATTTATTTTAATAAACTCGTTTAGTTAATATTATTCAATTTTTTTTTCAAAAACCTTACCATATTACCTAAATTTGTAAAATTAAAAAATCAAATCTTAAAAAAAAACTGCAATCTGAGCCTTATCATATTAATAACATCTAATATTTTGAATAATTTTATTGTCTGCGTTTAATTTTGCTCAAAATAATACGTAATTCTGCTCCAACCCCGATCCCATTCAAATAAGTAATAAACCTGCAAGTAATTATTTTAAATTTTGATTACATTTTGAGGCGGTGTTATTAAATAACAAAGTTTCTGTGAATCAATTTTAAAATTCAATTTATTTGTATTTCTAATTTCTATTCAGAATAGATTGTGATGAAAACGTTTTATGTGCTAACATACACAATGCATGTACAGCAGATACCCTATCGGTGCTAACATTTATAAAATATTTTTATCACGCACATTTAACATTCGGAAACGGAGCATCTTTCATTTTATTGTTGAAAAATAAATTTGTTTTTAATGAGATTTTCATTTTGGCGAAATGGTGAAAATAATTGTTTCTGCATAAGAAATTTTCGCTTCAAATAAACTTGAAATATTGAAAAAATCTTTAAGAGTTGTATTTTATAAAAAATTTAATTAATTTTTAATTTATAAAAAAGTTAAGTAAAATTCTACCATCCGACGTATATGACTCGCGAGCGGTTAGATCTCCATTTTAGATCAGATAACTGGTGCTTAGAAATTGATTTTGTAACAGTCAGAGGTATTGTGATAATCATAACTGTGACAGTTAAAACAGAGCGGGCCATGACACGTTATTTCTTGTGAAGCAGTTTTGAAAGACCCTCTATATTTAAAATGCAACACTTTTGAAGTTGCTACAAAAACCTTAAATGTTTTCCAAAAACAGTAGTTAGTTCAAGCGGTCTGAGTAGTCTTTTTCAATGTGATTATTTCTTAAAACGCATTATTACCGTGATTTCATTAATATCAAGGTTGTAGCACTTAAATGATGAGATATGTGACATAAAAGAATACGTTAGTTTGTTCAGAAATTAAATAAATTGATTACTTTCTTTGTTGTGGTATTGCTTGTCATAAATTCCTACCATTGATCCAACAGTCAATGAAAATTATTTATTATGTTAATGATTTGTGCTATTTTCAGGAAACAATTTGTAGAAAAGAAGCTGGGTTATTTTGTGGGGATTGGATCCCTCTTTTTGTTATTGGAAACTACTTTTAAATCCCACTATTATTTTCTTTTCTCAATGAGATAAAAAAATAATAAATGGATTATTTAAAACACTACTATGTTAAAAAATATTATGTATGTATATATATATATATATATATATATATATATATATATATATATATATATATATATATATATATATATATATATATATATATATATATATATATATAAGCAATATCAGTATTTTCTACGTATTTGCAACGACGAGGGGTTGTGAGCATTGCTTTAAAATGCTGTTTCTGTGAATCCTGACATAATAGAATGTGTGACCTATCAAAAAAATTTTAATAAAAAAATAAATAAATAAACAAAAATTATAATTTTATTTATATTTTTCGCGGTGGATGGTCAGGCATTTTTCAAGTTTTCTTCTTTTTAAAATTAATACATGAGCATGGCCTATTGTTTATATAAAAGTCTGGCAACTATATCGAAATATTATTTAATGACAGATTTAAAGGCTTGCAGAATTATCAATATTAAGCTAATATATTTTTATAATATGCATATATATATATATATATATATATATATATATATATATATATATATATATATATATATATATATATATATATATATATATATATATTATATATATAGCAAATTTTGCTATATATTATTATATTATAGTGAAATTGGATCAGATTTATATGCTGATAAAATACTTATCCCAATTTATCTTTCTTTCTTGTAAGTTAAGTGTTGATTCTTGTAACATTGTTCAATAGTGTGTGAAAGATATTCATTCATTCGTATTTTAGAAGAAATATGTTAAAATTTGTAGACATTCTAACTAATTATCTGATTCAAAATTTTATAAGAAATAAAAACATTTTTTTCATTAAAGAAATGCATCTATCCACATAAATTCTAAAATAAAGGCTTAACACCATTTTAATAATATTATGGACCTTTCACTAATATTGCAGATCTAAATACAATAGATAATTTTAAAGAGATGTTATCACGAATAGTTTATGAAGGTTGAGGACGGTTTTCTTTAATCTAATAATTAGCAATTAAAATTATGATTGATAATTCAAAACCACTCCTAAATAATTTCAAAATCTAAAGTAGGAATGATGAACAGATAAATATTACATATAAAGGAAATAAAATTCGCTAAATTACTGAAATTTCTTTTGACGTGATAATAATTACAGTAACACGAAAAATTTTTTTCTTTGTGCAATAAACTGTTTGCAGAAAAATTTCGTTTATTAATAGTTAGCTTTACTAAGTAACAAAATATAATTTTAACTTCATTGTTCCTAAATTAAAAAATAATCAAGTTTCTATACGCCTTTATAATTTTTTCTAGAATTATATGTAGATATACTTCATGACTTTAAATTTTTTATTCTTATCAAATTTTATAAGGTTTTCTGAGTTAACAACATCATCACATTTAAATTAAAACTAAAGTTTAGTAAAATGTAGTAATAAAATGTAAAGGTATATATATACCTTTACATATGCTTTATTTATACCATATATGAAATACGCTTTATTTATGGAATCATGCATTTTCAAATATTATATTATATTGCCAGAAATTTATAAATTTATGAAATTTATAATTATTTTCTGCGGACGGAACTGAAGTTATTCAATTTGTTATGAAAACAAACTGTTTAAACTTTTATAGTATTTGCTAGTAATTTCAATTTTAATTTATGAATGTTTGTTAGCCTACGAAAGTTATGAAAGTTTATAACATAAACTTTCATTTTAAATATAATGAGAAATATGCAATTGTTAATTGTTTCCAGTGCACTTTTTAACATTTCTCTTGTGATTGTTTTACTTCTTATGCATACTACTAATTAATTTTTACGTTAACATTAAGAAAACTTAATTTTTTAGTGGATCTTCTATAACCAATGTTAACATTTCGTATAACTCCTGTACAAATTTAATGTCGAAATTTACTCTCTATTTGATGAAATACAATAATATAAACATTTATATAATACAAGGTACAAGATTTTATAGTGAAGTTTTATGTTATTAAGTTCTAATATTATTTTTTGTTTTATTACGAAGTTATTTTTATTTATTATGGTGTTATATTTAATTATTCCTTCTTCTGAGAGTGTTATGGAATAATTCGAATTTCAAATCTATTCAAATTTTGGTTATATATTTTATTATTGATTTATCGGGGGCTTGTGATAAGACAGAGCTCTTCAGATTCAAATATTTAGAGATCTGTACCAATCTTACAACGGAATTAGGCTTTGTGCACATAAATCTTTCAGGTACAAGCTTGAAATTTTTCCGGATTTTCTTCCTTACGACACTTAAATACAGTCTACTATTTATGAAAATCTATTATGAACAGTGAGTGCAATCCCTAAAAAGGCAGTTTTTGAGGTGGATATTAAAATATCTTACAAAGAATTTAGGCCATTAATTTGCCCACTACACGGTAACAAAATATATATTGTTATATAAACATGCAGAAAAAGAGTTCCTGCGTTATTACTTAATCGCGAAAATATTTTTCAATTAGATTTTTTGATAGAATCATTAAAAATATTAAATGCAAAAATAATCACATAGAAGGCAACATAATGGAGTTTCACAGTTAAAATCCACCTTGAAAGATCCTATAAAAATTTGGAGCAAAAGTTATAAAACTGGGTTTTAATTTATAGAAAGTCATAAGGTTTTATTTTTCATAAAATGTTGAAAAAATAGAATATGGTGCTAAATGAACCATTACTTAGTTAAATAAGACATGAAAGACAAATTTTTAATGTTTTTAATCATATAAAAACGTTACGAAACATGTTCATGTCTACTATTTTCTTATATAAAACAAGTTTATTTCATTTAACACCTTTTTTGTTCAATAGCCAAACAATTTTCTTTTCATTACAATTTCAAGGCAAAACGTTAATCTCATTAAGTCCACATAAACCATTTAAATAAGTAATTTAGTTGCTCTAATTCCCTTTAAATAGTTCTTGGAATCCAAGGACTCATTTCTCTTACTTTTTGAACATTTTTGCTATACATAAAACCAATATTTTCTCTATAACTATTTCATGCACAATAATGGATTTATTAATTTATATTAGAAAATAATTACAAGTCAAATATCATAAGTTGTTTAAAAGATTAAATTCTTTTTAGAATTTCTTCCCTTTGATACGAATTTTTTTAAAATAAATTTTACTTTCAGTCCCAGAATAAAAAAAATTCCCTTAAATGGGCAATTCAAGTATTCTACTCCATCACATTAACATCAATAAAAAATTTTTTATAAACAATACAAAAAATTGCACAGCATACATCTATTCCAGCCATATAACTTGACATACACATAAATGTCTGTCAACCACTGACACTTCAAACTAATTTAGCTAAAAAGTAATCAAGAAAATAAACAATATTTTTTAATTTTTTTAAATAATCGAAGTGTTTAACGTTGTTTAAATTTTGAAAAAAGCATTATTTAAATGAAATTAAAATAACAATGAACAGCGTCAAGTTCATCTGCTGCTAAGAAAAGTAATCCCTTATTTATCATTTTGAAAAGACATTACTTTTTATCCTTAATCGCCCTATTATGCACTGTCTTCATTTTTCATTTTGTTATATTATTCATAAGTTCTTGTTTGGATAAACAAAGCGTTGAGTAAACGGCTTTAAGAAACTGGATAGAATATTCGTACGTAGGTAGCTATTTTTCTTATGGAAACACCCTATTTTTATTTTTTTAAACGTCTTGTTGCTGGGCTCTCTCCTTATATTGCCGGACGGATCTGGCAGCCATCCAGGAGGGTGTGTTGATGAGTCCCACGGGATGTCCTGTCCGTGACTTGATCCGGCCACCACCCTTCGCTGAGAAGTCCATCTCTTTCATTGTGCGACTTCTAAAACGCCTTTCCCGTTTGAATGACGAATACCACAAAGGAGAACGTCAGCACAATGAAACCCTCCGATTTATGATCGATTTCTTAAGTTAAACTGGCAATCGTCTAGCAATTTTAACAGTCACGCAAATTTTAATTTCCAAGAATTTGTCCTCCGAACACAAAAAGGGTAAAGATAAGAGTGTGAATTTTTCTTTGTGAAAAATGTCTTGGCTTTGTTTTAAAATCATTCCTACCGTTAATACCACCATTTAAAATGATTCAATAATATCATGTAAAACATATTTTTCTGAAGATGACGCAATGAGCAGAGATAAGAATTTTATATTTTAATTGAATTTCATATAAGAGTAACTTTAAAAGTTATTTAATTTAACGCTTCACATTTTGCGTTGTGCCTAAAATGTTTTCATGAAAACATTTTTATTACATTTAACTGAAGTTCATTTCAATAATACTTGAAATCATTTCCTTTTTATAACTTTTGTCATTATTTTATTATAATTAAAAATTCCGTTTGTTGTTAAATAAGATAATATGAAGTTTACTCTGAAATATTGAGATATTTCTTGTTTTTAAAAATTATGTTTTTGGAAAAATTAGGAATGCTTAAGTTTGTTTGCTTTAGCATCAATATACTTTTATAGTACTGTATTTCAATGGCTGAATGACACATGCCTTTCAAGTCTTGGAATCTATAAAACAATGTATTTATAACTCCATCAATATCCCTTTTTGAAAGAAAACGAGTTCAGGAAAGTTCTGAGATTAAAAAAAAATTGCCAAATGTCACACATAGCAGACCAAATGAATACAGTGGATATTTAATCACTTTCAGCCGTTCTATAGAAGCTCAAATGTCAGTTTTGCTGAATGAGAAGTTGCATCGTCAAGATTTTTCATATTCATTACTTAAAGAACTTTCAAATGGAATACACCTGTTTACTGTAAATCATTTGCCCATCCAAATCGATGGTTTTGATCAGCTCTGTACTTCTGAAAAAAACAATATGCATTACTTTATTTTATAGCACGTATGCTTTTCTCCAATTGGCCCATCTTCAAAGACACATATTTTACTTCTTTGCTGAGTTTGAAAGTCGGAAATTAATATATATGCCTCACCACCAGATGTGATTTTAAAAGTAATGTGATGGCCACCATTTTTAGGTAATTTAAGAGTTTCGTTAAACAGAGTTATAAATATCAATGTCTTCATAAACAAATCAAAAAGGTATAAAAAAATTTATAAACCAGACATTCTACTGATTTTGTCAAGCTTCTCTTTTTGATTCTTAGTTATGGGAAACCCAACAGAAAACAAGACTTTAAATATTAAAATTCTTTATTTATTAATTTTATGTATGATGAAAGATTCAGTGTTAATTTTCTTCTAAACACTGTATTTGTCGTCGTGCATTTGGTAAATATAGAGATTAAGATCGATTAACATTTTCAAAATGGCAAATACATTGTTCGTGATTACAGCTGATGATAACTTTTACAAATTTTTTTCATCCTAAAGAGAATTACGTAATATTGCATCCTAAGGTAATTGAACGCATTTTTAAAAATTGAAACTGGTGTTAATTTTCAGTCTGATGTTAGTGATTTTTGTAATGCATCTTATTAGGCATAATATAATGTAGAGAAAAACAATGGTGGACAAACAGATGTGTTTAGTTACAATATGCAACTACAATACAAATAATTACATTTCCAATCTTACTCAAGAGAGTCAAAATATCTACTCTCTAGCAAGCTTATTTTCTAAACGCATTTCACCAAAATATGCACCGTTTGATTCCTAGAGTTCTCGCATTTAGTCTGTCCAGGAGGATCTATGTGAAGGTAAAAGCAGAGACACAGAGATAGTTGAATATACGAACACATCTAATATTTGAAGATTAGAGAAATCGAGTTAATCTCTGTTTGATGAGACTTTTTGTTTTTCAGACTTCGTTACAGAAAGAGGTATATCGATGAAAATTAATGCATACATAATTTGTTATTTATTTCTTTTGTATGGTTAAATTTCAGTTGATATAAAATATTTAAATGCATTCCTTTTTATGTTTCCCAAGCTTCTGAAAAGTTTTTAATTTTGTGTAAATGAATAGTATTATTTCTTATGTAAACATATATCCATAATTTAGAAATAAATATCCAATATCATTAGAAATGTGGAAAGCAATTATTGTCGCTTTTATCTTGATACATAAATTGATTTTGCTTTGGTTAATTTTAAAATTTTTACATGCAAACCTATTTTTGTTAAAGACATAAAGCATAGCAGCAGAGAGAGAGAGAGAGTTAATAACTTATCCAAGAACTGAGAAAGCGCTTATTAGTTATTTTATATATCTTCTAAATTTTGCACTTTCTGAATGCAACGTTGTGTAGGCTTTGTGAAAACTACTTTTTATATTTTACTCGCTTGGTTTGATTTATGAGTCTTTTTACGGTTACATTTCGTCCTGTAGAACTAAATCTGCTGGCTCATGTAACTAAAAGTGGATTCCGAACCCTAACAAATATGCATCCTTGAAGTAGGAATCGAAGCCATGAATACTGGGAGCCAACTGAGGCGATATATCCTCAAAGAATAATATAGTCGAAGATTTTATTATATACATATATATCTATATCTATCTATCCATCTATCTATCTATCTATATGTATATATATATATATATATATATATATATATATATATATACATACATACATATATATATATATATATATATATATATATATATATATATATATATATATATATATATATATATATATATATATATATATATATATATATATATATATATATATATATATATATATATATATATATATATATATATATTAATATAATGTAAAAAATATATATTAAAGTAATGGAATATAATAAAATATGAACTACAATACATTACAGGAAATTTAGCTAGCGCAAAAGCAGCTTAAGAAAGATTTGCCAATTTAAATAAGATAAAACATGAAAAATATTGAAACAGAAATATAAAATTGGAAAAAATACTGAAATAAATTTTTTGTACTAAATGTATCTTTGATTTCTTCTTTTTATACTAATACTCTTTCGGGGAATTGCTCGAAGATATTTAGACATTTGTCCTCCGTGCATGTCAGAAAACAGTGTTCATTTTGCATAGCAGGCCATATCCCTCCTGATGAAGACGTGGTCCCTATGCCTTCTTCTTATCATTTGCATCATATATTTTAGTATTTTTCCAATTTTATATTTCTGGTTTCAATATTTTTCATGTTTTATCTTATATATATATATATATATATATATATATATATATATATATATATATATATATATATATATATATATATATATATATATATATATATATATATATATATATATATATATATATATATATTCATACATACATACATACATATATATATATATATATATATATATATATATATATATATATATATATATATATATATATATATATATATATATATATATATATATATATATATATATATATTCTAAGATTTTATCTATAGCATAAATATGATATAACGAATTTACTGTTTTAAAGAAAAATAATGAATAATATATTAGCTAAGTAATATTTTTCATTCAATCTGATTCTTTGGTACTGCACCAACTATAAGAAAAATGAAATAAAAGTAAAAAGTGCTATAAAGGACTCGGTTTTAAAAATGCATAGCTTCGAATGCCATCTTTCGATCACGTCTTAGGAATATACGTTTTATATCACTGGGCGATATGTTTTTGCTGGATAAAAAGATTTACAGGCGGAGGTGAATACGTGACGCTGAAGGAGGAATTCTCGGGAGATACGCGCACTGTTTCTCATGCTCCATTCTTCCTTCGAGAAGTAACCACAGATTTAGGATGATGTCTTGTCCGTCACAGAAGTTCTTTTCTCTTTTTTTGCAGGGAACCAATTGCGCGCAGAGTGTGTAAAATGTTTTGAGTGTTGCTGAAAGTAAGGATTAATCTTTTTTGTTAACAGAAAGGAGTTAATTCAAAACTCTTCAAATTGTTACTTTAAATAATTCAGAATTTGTTTTTGTTTAGTTCTTAACATAAAGATACTGGAAGCAATTTTATAGACGTCTCTTACTATATAATGATAAAACTTCACAATTTCCAAATATATTAATACCTAACAAATATAATTCGTCCTTTGAAAATCTCAAATTATATCTACAATATATTTTAATGTTTCATACAAATCTTTTTAAGCCATACATTTGCTTCATCATCATACAATCTTCCGAGAATGAATAAATAGTTATTTAAAGTCTTTTCTCTTCATACCGAAATATACTTGATGTAACACTTCGCACTGAATCAAGAATGATCAATAAATAAACTGTGCTTTATTTCTATCCCTGTTCATTCAATTTTGATGTTCAGCAACTCCTTTTCTTGATTCTACATGGTATCATGTGATCAGTGGAACACAAGCCATTCGTTTGTCGAGAGAGATTGAGCCAAATCCATTGAGGATGTGTCGCAATAGAAGAAAGGAACGTATTTATCAGTTGAAGTTGGAAAAATGAAAATTCTGAAAAATGGATGAAAAAAATATTAAAGACAATAATTGCCAAAATTATGGAATTCTTAAAAATGGCCTCTCGACAATTTAAAAAATTCTGGACAAAATTTCAAAAGAAGAAACTATTAGTAAAAGTGTTCCTTCTCCAAAATATTTTACAGAAGCAAAACCTAAACTGGAAAAAGTTTTGCATACTTGGCTGAGAAAATTAAGGGGAATGAACATTTATGTTGATGGTAATGTCATTGAAGAGAAATCCATCTGCTTTTTTACGAAGCTGAGCATAAAAGATGTCCAACATGGTGTTGTAAAAACATGAACCAGGCGTGGTTTGGGCCTTAGAAAATTTTGTGGTGAAATGCAATCAATAACATTAAAGTGTTTTTAAATATGAATTTTATTTTGTGTTTCTTATAATTCGTTCTAAATAATTATTTTTAATAGTATTTCAGTATAAAGAAAAAATAGTTTTCTAAAAAAAAATCAGAATTGAATAATATAATACATTATTTTTCTATTTTACAAACTGTATTATCGGTCCTTAAGATTTCATAAAAATGAACATTTACTGTAGAATGTTAATTCTGATATCAAAATGCCCCGCAATTGTGAGGGGAAAAGAAAATCTCTCATAATTTTTCTTATTTATTTGATTATTTCAGCTTTGATATCCTCAGTACATTACGATGTACACACTGTATTTAGTCCATTTTTAATTTTATTTGGCTTTCAAGCAATTTGCTTGAAACATGTTAAACTACCTTCAATCAAACAAGAAGAAGAAGTAACGACACTTAGGAAAAATATATTCGCTTACACATTGCCTAACAAAATGTAAAATCATATTAGTTATTTCATTATAAATATTTCAGTCTATGAATCGGAACTAACTTGCTTAGTTTTTCTTGGTTGGAAATAATCACTATTCGACCAGGATATTTGTTTGCTTACAGTTTGTTTTTAGGCAATAAACAAGATATTTCCAGTGTAACAAACAAAGATAAGAATATATGGATTTTTAAATGTCACCATAGTGGAAAAGGTTTAAACATTCCTTGATAGTTATATTGATTTTTTTGGTTCGATAAAGCATTTTGATGTCCTAAAATGTTCGCAATTCGTTATTTTTATGTTTGACAATATTTTCATTTCTTATATATATAAGAAATTCTTGAAGACAATATACTTTGAAACAAATTTCATTCCAGAGTATGTAAAAAAATATTGTTTTTCAATAGTAACAACAATGTTTTTTCTAAAAACTTCAAAGTTTTAAGACTACTGAATAAAACACTGCTTACATTTGATAAAATATGGAAAAATCGATAGCAAATTTAAATATGGGTGTAAATTTTAATTTTACAAAGTAAGCAATTTAGATTTTAGTTGATATATACTGCCTAACACGTATTTATTCCCCTTTTATATTTCAGTTGCTTCCATTGATGGATGCTAAAACAGTCTGAATTGTTCAAACGTTGTTTTGTCCATAAGTAACAAAATCTGTCATTTTCTAATACAAAAATCGATGCTCAGCAGTGATATCATAGGATTACACTAAGCTATCACTTTAAATTTAAAGAACAAGATATATTATGTTTGTTAAGTGTTACACACATTAAACTGAAGTATATTTTAAAGAAGTTCTGATTGTACTCACATAAAATTATCCTTTTCCAAATTTAGAATTTAAGTTCTTAGAGATTTTCTTAAGATTAGATTCCAATAATTATACAGTTATTATCAAGGATAATATTTTTAAAAAATCGAATATTCAAGTTTTATTTTCTTTTACACCTTTTTATTTGAATGAATAAAGTATATGTACACATGTGAACATAAACACACACATACATTCATACATATTAGTCATAAGACCTTTAAATAATTAACATTCTTAATTAGTTTCATATTTATATCAAGCAGATGAGAAAATTATTCATTCAGCACATTTTATGTTAGACAGAATAAGAATATATTGGTGAAAAATGTTACTCTCAAGAAAAATTAAAATTCTCATGTAATTAAGTACAGAAAAAAACTATAGCTGTTGCCTAAACAAAATATTACTTGCTCCTTAATTGCGAAATTTTAATATTAAAATATTCTAAAAGCAATTTTCCTTGAAATTATAAGCTGATGCATAAAAATTGTCTACTTCATTATATTATTTTGAATAAATAAATTTATATTAAAAATAAATTATATATTATTACAAAATATACATTATTATTATAAGGATAAATATATCACATTATCAAATAAGTAAAACTACATTAATTTGAGTACTAGCAGAATATTTATTCATTTTTGTTAAAATTAATAAGAAGTATAAAATTCACTTGTGCTTAATATCAAGATATAAATGTCAAACAAATACTATGCAACTTTAAATGCCAGTCCCGAAATGCACACATTTTTTATTCGCTAACACTTATTCTTTTGTTGTCAGCTATCATTATATGATTTAATTAAAGTTGTTTCATTAATTAAATAACTCATTAAATTATATTTCAAATTACATTCTGTCTGTATTTATTTCTTAATAGCGTACACCTTACTATTTATTACTTAAGAAATGGCTCAAAATCTTCCATCTTTTTTGATAAAAACAAAACCTATATAAAAGATGTATGAAAACGACAAAAGATATTTAAAAAAAGGGAAAACAGAGACGGCGCAGCTTTCATCTATTGTATCGCTGCTTTTTTGTGAAATTCTTTTGTTTTTACCAAAATTTTTCCTATTTTCTGTGGGGAGAATTTAATTATAAAAACCATTAATGGAAAAAGTTGTGGGGCTATGATGTTAATGAATTTTTTAATGTCCTTTGCCTGTAGAAATGCATTTTTATTCAATGTATTATTTGCATACAAATGGCTTTGTACCGCTCAGCTCCCTTAAATTCAACGAAGTTTTATTTTTACCTTGTTGAGTTAATAAAATTCGAAATATTTCGTTTTCTGCAAGAAATATTTCTTTGTCTATGCATTTTTGTGGATTTTCGTATTGTTAATGGAAAATAGATTTAATTAAATTAAGTTATATTTCGATACATTATTGATAACTAAGAAAAATATGTTAAATATTTATTATTA
This sequence comes from Latrodectus hesperus, assembly GCA_037975125.1. Classification (NCBI taxonomy): domain Eukaryota; kingdom Metazoa; phylum Arthropoda; class Arachnida; order Araneae; family Theridiidae; genus Latrodectus; species Latrodectus hesperus. Next base: position 35,457,836 of record CM075852.1, on the reverse strand, counting down.
AATTTGTTTCACATTCATAATTTTTTATATACTTTTGTAAACGTAATTTTTGAAATTGAATAAAAATGCGAATTCTTATTACTATAGTAATTTAATATTAATATTTTGTACTATCTTTATGGTAAAAGCGTGCTTTTTGATGTAGAAAGATACAGATTGAATTCTGTGTTTTCCTCTCCCACAAATAATGTGAAGAAAAAAGTAAAAATTAAAAAATAAAGTAAAAAGATTAGAATTACTTTGTGATCCTTATGACCTAAATGGAGACTTTTGGAGTGAAATGTTAGATATACTGTCCTGCCTTTGTTAAATATGGACTAAATACTGAATATCAAATTCTGTATCCTTCTCTGTTAGGTGAATGCTTGAGAGTTTTCAGATTTCTTGCTATGTGACATGTGTATACGAATTTCTGTGAAAATGCCAGTCATTATACGTGATATTTTATATCAATTTATAAATTTTAAAAAAGGAAATAACGTTTTAATCTTAAAGTTTTATTTGTTATTTTATGTTTTATACTATACAAATAATGCGAAGTATAATGAATAAAAAAGAATAAATAAATTCAAAAAACTTAGTGCTAAATTTACTAAAATAAACTGTTTTTTATTTTTTAAAACATGTGGGAATTACAGGTACAGTTTAAGTGACTTAATTTCATTATATTAAATTTGTAAGATAAAACGTTAAATTTAATTATCATGCATTTTGCGCACTTAAGGCAATGCTGAATTTTTATTGTCATATATGCTCACATTTAAGCTACAATGGATAACTTATCATTCTCTCTCATGAAAAATATAATTTTAATAGCTATTACAGAGTTAAATTTTTCTTGACTATATATTTCTTATTCTTATCAATAAATTTTTCTATGTTTGTTAAATAACTTATTGATGTTGATGTTTCTTTGTGAATTGATGTAAATCAGTACGTACTGACATTCATACAATCAGGTTATATGAATGCCATGTTTTTCAATTTAAGATAGAAATATACAAAAATTAGCTTAAAAGTTAATATATATATATATATATATATAGATAGATAGATAGATAGATAGATAGACAGATAGATATTTGTAGTTACTAAGCTTTTGTAATTTAAAATTGAATAAACATTAATTTCAACACTTTATAAAGTTGCTTATGCAGCAATGTTCTAAATTTAAGTAACGTAAGATTCAGCTTCAAAAAAAAAAAAAAAAAAAAAAAAGGAATATCATCCTCTGCTTTAAAAAAATATTGACAGCAATGAATCCCTTCTTTTGTCTATCCTCCTATTGTGTAATTAGTTTTAAAGAAATGACTATGTTTGCTATTTTTTCAGTTTTTGAAAATTGATTATTTGTTTTCTTCTGCGATTGCATTGTTGCCTTTCCCAATTCTTCGCTGATTAGAAATAGTTTGTAACCACGAATAAAGACAATCCCAAATTCAGGATTTATTAACTCCGTAACTAAAGATAACTTCAAATCATTGTACATCTCTTTCAATTTATTTTTGTGCTATGTATATGAGACTTCATTTCAAGATACAAAATGTTTTGAGAAGCTTTTAAAATTAAATGATTTTACAATGCACATATTTTTATGTTAAACTATATAAGTTTTGCTTACACTTTTAATATATTTCAATCAGAAATGATATTTTATTGCTAGGTACTCTGCTTATTTCGGTATGCCGTATGCCAAAATATTTAATGAAAGTTCTGTTTCCGTTTCCATTGTATTAATATATTTCTTGCTTTTTCATTTCATTACGTATGAATTAAAAATTATATATATATAAAATGTGTTTTGTCACTCTTTTATAAGTGATATTGTAGGATTTCATGTTTAAACTGAAACGTAAAAGACTAAAGTATTTTTTTTAAAAAAAAGTTCTTTGATTTTTTTTATTTTGGTATTTTTTATACAAAAGTGTTTTTGATATGAACTTTGTTTCTATTTTTATTTCCTTCATTTATTGTTTTACTTTTGGTTTCATAGCAAGATGAAATCTAGGAACATTCTCTAAATAATAAACTCTAAATGAAATAAACATGCAGTAAGTAGATTATAAATTCATTGGATTAGATGTTGTTGTTGTTACTAATTCCAGTTCTCCATAAAGCCAAAAATCTCCAAAAAGTCTAAAAACAGTAAAGGGTCCTTCAAAATCTCACGAGCAGTAAAATTTAGGCACTCGAGAATATGGTTGGGGAAGCCTGTGCGGCTTTACACCAGTGACACTCAGTAAAGAGTTTCCGACCCTGCTGGAAGGTGAGGGAACTAATTTGAATTAGATGTAAAATTGAATTAGATGTATGATTGTAATTGAATTGGATGTAAAATGATTGAATGAATACAATAAAGAGGTTACATTTAACTAGTAATATATATATATATATATATATATATATATATATATATATATATATATATATATATATATATATATATATATATATATATATTATATATATACACGTTAAAAACTGTTGAAAGCTTATTCACCATTGCCAATTGAGTCTATTCTTAAAATTGCATATCAGTTCTTCACCAATCGTCAGCCACAAAAGCATTGTAATCACTAATGTAACAATGCCATTTTGCTTCAATTTTGGTACACATAACAATTGTAGACCCAGCCTAAGATGAATCATGTAGGCTATATCCTGTTGCCTTCTTTATTTATTTAAAAATCATAAAACAAAGTTTTTGTAGAAACAGAAAAGTCAAGTTTCAAAAACAAGAAAAGTCAAAAACAGGAATAAAGAATAACTATAAATACTACTGGCGAAGACTAAATAAGAGATCTTTTACTTTAAAAAATGTTGTCTTACCTTTAGGTCACTGTCGGTTATTTGAATGTTATTTGATAGACTAATACTTTAATGGTTTTGCAAACCAACAGAGAGTTATTATCTATTTAAACGAATTTTTCGTAGATAGTAAGTCACATTTACACACCATGAAAAAAAAATTACATTAAACTGCCTATCACTATAGATGTGCATATTAACAGCAAACTTGCATAGTTTAGAGTCATAAACAAGAAAAATGTATTCCTTTTATGGCTATCAAAATTTTAAACCCTTTTTCTGAATTATACTTCAATCTCCAGATTTCATTCATCTTTTGACAGAACGAGTTATTCATATAATCAAAAACAAAAGCATTTGCATTCTTACTTCAATAATACAGTATATTATTTGAAAAAAGATCGAAATCAATACGTTACAAAAATTGCCCTGTAAGGTACTTTTATGTGTACAATGTGTTCCAAAATTTATGTATTTGTACATATTATTCTCGTACCGAAAATAATGTTATATTCAAAATGCAAACAGTTTATTCAACTTTGCACGTTTCCATTATATAGAAACTGAATTATTGTCAACTTGAATTACATGTTCCATTCTTTTATATGCTCCAGTTTTGAAGCAAACATTGTCATCCAAAAATAAAGATTTGTAACTATATTCAAAATAAATTAAAAATATATATTTCTAATGAGAAGAGATAGGAATAGAAATGTGTTTTAAGAAAAATTTTATACGTAACTAATTAATTAATTAAGAAGAATAAGTTTTAAAATGTTTCCATTAATAACTATAAGAATTTTTCTTTCTCATTGGTTATATATTTGTAGGAAAACCTACAAAGAAATCAAGACATGACATTTCATGTGTGTTATAAAATATAGTTTCATTAATTACATAATTTTCTTTTTGGAAATTACTTTCATGAGAATAATCAAAATATTAGTTTATGGTCTTCTAGGTGATTAAGTCTGATAATTCAATCTGAAAATAATATTTACTATATTTTCTGATAAAATGAGTAAGGAGACTTATATTTTTCACTACTCTTAATTAGAAAAGCAAAATTTACTTAAATTGATAAACTTTTTTTAAAAAAAATTAAAAACTTCTGGATGTATATATATTTACAAAAGAAGGCCAAAAATTACTACGAATTTATCATTACCCGGAAGAAATCTGTGAACCAAGTCCGGTAGGTGAACTGCATTATCTAAGCCATACTACCACAAACCACTTTATATAGGTGATAAAATAATGTATTTTAATAAAATATTTATTTTTCGCCTTAAAACGAAACTAATTAAAATCTTAAATTTAATTTTTTTAATAATTTTATCTAATATAATTCCATTATGAACACAAATCATTATTTAATTCGATTATCAATATTATTGGAAAGTATATATTAATTTAGATTTCAAATAATTAAACTGTTTCATTATTCGAAAAGTAATTTTGAATACCAAAAAACTCAAAGGGAAAATATTGTTATTAGATGATGATTAAAAATTTTAAAAAATGTAAATGAGTTTTCTATTATTATAACTATACGGTTCTAATTTCTAAATGTTAGTTTTTTTAAACTAAAATAAATGTTTATTATTATTTTTTTATCTAATTTTTTATCTGAAAAAGTATTTTTTTAATCTTGATTTCTAGAATAACATAGGAATTTAAGTACATTAAATTTAAAATGAAAAACTTTGCATAATTTTGAAGTTTATTCCTATTTGTTTCAATACGTTTAAAATAAAAAGTAATTCGCATTTTTTTCAGTTTAATGATGCGCTCAGTTTATTTCTCATTCATTGATAATAACTGATAATAATCTTTGGGGATGCATGCAGTTTATTTCTTATGAAAGTGTTATTAGATTAATGTTTAAAACAAGAAGGTATGCATATGCTTTAAGATCGAAATTTTAAAGAAAGGATTTTTGGAGTGAGTACACAGGGGGGAGGGGTAATTTGACACGTTAAAACATTATAAACACAAATAATAAGACAGCATCAAAAACTCTTTGCAGAAAATTTATTGTAAAAAAATATTACGTCAGTCACAATTAAATGTAATCCCAAAACAAAGAGATTCTCTTTTCTGATAATCTACTTAGAATAACTATCTTTTAAAAATAAAAATAACTTATAAAAGTAGGGAACATTTTTTACAAGCCTGTACGATAAAATAAAACAAAAAAAGAACATTGGGAAAAACAATTTACGGCATGATTCTTTTCTTTGCTTCTTAACAACTGAACAAAAAGAGTTTCCCGATAACTGATAATTGGCGCCAGATTGGCATAAAAAAATTCTACCTTGAACCATTAAATTAAAAGACGACAACGATCAATTAAACCCTCTTCATGTTTTGTGAATGAATTCGGTATTTTTTTTCATAAAACAGTTTCAATCTACAAAGTATCTTTTTTTTTTAATATTTTTTACTAATTCTATAGTGAAGAAGTTTATTAGGCAATTGATTGAAAATAGAACAAAACGATGCTTAAAAAAATCTTTATTGATTCTTCACGCTTTGTAAAATGTTTTCTCTTCTTCACACCAATGTCTTCAATCGCTAAAAATACAATGGGTATTTTTCGCGACTCAAGACGATATAGTGTTAAGTATTTCCATCAAAAAAACATTCTTTTATTGCTTCTTTCACACAATGTCATTATTTCTTTTTCATTGTTATTTACAAGTGAAAGACTTTATTCTTTCTTAAGCTCTTGTGTAACATCAGATGAATAGCTATTTAGTAAGAGTGAAACAATAAAATATCAGTAGGTGAAAAAAAATTGTGTAATAAGAAATAATAAAAAATCGCGAAATAAATTACAACTTTAAACACAAGAATCAAGCGAGCATATAAAGTAACAGCAAAATTTTATGAAGAAAATATTCTATTATCCTGAATGTATTGATAAAAAAATATATTGATTATATATACGTTAATCAATTCTATCAACATAATTTCTGTATATATTTTTGGCGCGTAGTATACAACATATACTACAGCTGCCAATTTTTCGCAACAGTTTTGTTAATAAAGTAAAATTATCAGCATAACATAATAAGCATATATCACATCTTCACCAGGAGGGAGATGGTCAGCTATGCAAATTAAACCCTCTTTTCTGACATGCACAATGGACAAATGTCCACAGATAGAGCAATCCCCCGAAGAGTGTTTGTATTAAAAGAAAGAAGCATAAAGATTATTTATTTCAAAAATTAAGGTAAAAAAGTATGTCAAAGAAAAGCAAACAAACCCACAGTAGAAGGAACTACAAATATAGTGCTGCCCAACTTGTCTAGATGTCAGCTTGCCTGACTGCGGATAAGGAGGTCCTGGGTTTGAATCCCGGTTTGGGCATGGATGTACTTTCTCTCTCTATCTATCCTGTCTTTGTCCTTTCCTTGTATGAATGAGGTGTGAATGGTTGCCTACCCTATAAACGGGTCCCTATGGCATGTGTGTAGAGCAAAGTCGTGCTTTCACCTTCATGGTGCTCTGATTAAAAACGAAAGACGCTCCCAATCGACTTAAATTCGCATAGCCAAAGGCATAGCGAGCTTGGCTTGTCCAAGTGTCATTAGTAACAACAACAACAAATATAGTTTCAAAATATCAATACTACCAAATTAAAACCTATTTAAATATTGAAATAAATATAAAGTTGCCAAAAGTAAATTTAAAATTTGGATAAAGATGTAGCTGCTTAGAGTAATTAAATTCAAAAAATTATACATGTTTCGAAATATGCTGTAAATTTAAAATTAAATTATGCTTAAAGAGATTGATTGAAATTGTGTTTAATGAGATTAAATTATGCTTAAAGAAATTTAAAGTGAAAGTAGGTGTTTTTGGGATTTTTGTAAGAACTTCAATGCTTGGGGGACCCTTCTGTAGTTATAAAGACCACTTTACTGCAATCTTATGAGTGATTCTCTACTTCCTACTTATTTTAAAATAGAATTGGTTGGAATGTTATAATCTTTGAGATGATCAATTAGACGTTTTATTTGATTTTTAGTGATTTTTATATGGTTCATTAAATATAATATTCTTATACATTTAAAAAAATATTGGAATTCCAGTAAATTAATTTTTTTAATTTAAAATTAAATTAATTCGTTTTGTCAAAAATATCAACATAAGTAATTGAATTATTAATGCTGATAATTAAATATGAAAATTCCGAGATTATATCAAATAAGTTTATTTTAATTAGACAAAGTTCGTTGGGGTAAAAAGATTTAGAAATATCTTCAAAATTTGAATTGTTGAAAATAATAAATCATCAATATATCTAAAAGCAAAGGGATACTGATAAATAAAATCTTTTTCAAAATAATGTGGAAAATATTTGCAAGTATACTAGAAAAGTTAGATCCTTTTTTTTAAAACATCAGCAATAAGCAGATTGAAAAATAGTGTAAAGAAATAGTTTAAAATAATAGTTGTAAATGATTAAGACTCCAATATATATTTCGGACACAAGGCTGTTTTAATGTATTCGAGATTTTTCAATAGAAAATATGTAAATCATATGGAAGTATATTTGTAATTGTTCTTCAGGATCATATCTAGAACAACAAACTTCATACTAAATATAAAACTTTGCAGACAAAAATATTTGCTTCTTTGTTTTCTCAATAAGCAAAATAAGTTTTACTAATGTAAATTTTTTTGAAAATTCTTGTTTCTTTTTTAGAATTTATATTTGAGGAAATAGCATTTTTTACTCTCTATTTTTTATTTTGTTAGCTGATTTTTTCTTTCATTCCTTCAAAAATTTTAAAACATTTTTATGAGACTTTTTCGCAAGACCCCGTAGGTTATATATTAACTGTGTTTCAGGAATGCTTATATTAATTTCTATACAGACTTATAAATATATACATCTTCCTAATAATAATCTATTAAAGCTATAACTAAAACTTAATTCTATTAGGAATTAAGGAAGCTGGAATTAGGTACTTATTACATAAGTTAATGTATTATCTCAAACAGTGAATAATTTTTGAAAATGTTTTTCATTTATTTTAATATAGGAATAAATGTATATTTTAAAAGAGCAGGGAATAGAACTGATATGGATATGTGTGCATTACTGCATGTATTACACTTGAAATCATGTTAAAAGTCAATTTATATTATTATCACAATTCTGTTTTTATAAATTTATCTAAAAGCTTATATATTTTGAAAAAACTTCTTAATATAGATTGGGTAAAGTTTCTCAGTGTTGTTCATCAATTTTTTTATATTGATTGTGTTAATTTTCTCGTGTGCATTAATTGCATCTTCCCTTTCAATGAGTAAGAACATTTTTACTTCTGTTTTCATTTTACAAAAGACACTTATTCCGAAAAAATTGCTTTTTTTAAGTTGAATAGACCAATCAATGCCTTTGAACTTAAAACAGCTATTTTTGAAAATTGTATCTCAATTTTTCAACTATAAATAGCAAAATAGTTTCACTTTTGCCACTGTCAATAGAGTGGGCTGTTTATAAAATTTAAGAAACTCAAAGAGTTTTTTATTAGTTAGAAAGTTGTTTACTGGTGCATATAGTAAGAAAATTATATATTTTAAAATAATTTTTTTTACTTTTTAGGGCAAAGTATCTAGAAAAACTGGTTAAATTTCAAATTAAATTCCTACAAATATCCTTGAATTAAACGTTACCTTTCTACAAATTAACTCAATGAAGTTTTTAATCTACTTATAAAATACCTGTTTAAGATATGTCTCGCCGAACTTTACAGCTTATAACACTTCTCTATATCAACAATGACTTAAGAATAATCGTTTTCTTGAAGAATTTCAATTCATCAAGCCCCAATTCGTGTGTCACACACACACAACACTCTTCTTTTATCACAATTTAGGATCACTTATTCATTACAAATTTAAAAAAGCTCTGTGCTGAAGTGTTCTTCGAACGTTGTTTAAGAAAAATGAAATAAACTTTCAGATTATTTCGAAAATATTAACTTCACATCGTTACCTCTATCACGATGGTAGACGAAATATAACAGAGAATCACAAATAAAATCCCCATTTCTGCGTACATGTTTAGACGCACAGTATTTTTAAACGCAGCTCCAAGATTTTCGAACAAGTACCTTAAGTAATTACAAAACCTTATGGTAAAAATCTACAAACTAATATCTCTGGAATTTTAGGCGATTTATTTTACACTAAGATGTGAGTAATAAAATGGCAACCCAAAAATTATGTTAGTTAAAACGTTAAAATACCAGGGTTACCAGAAATTTAACTTTATTAACAATATTTATCGCCAAATGTTTCACCAAAGCAAAAGGTACCCGGTTTTACATCGAATCCATCCTTATTTGGGTAAAGAATAATTTTGGACAGATAAATTTTTTAAACGCCACTCCAAGATTTTTGACTGAGTATTTCAAAAAAATCACAAATAAAGCTCACTTCCACATAGAAGATGTTAGGCCGCTCACTTTCAAACGTAATTTCAAGGTTTTGAGCTAGAGTTATATATATATATATATATATATATATATATATATATATATATATATATCGAAACACAAATATATTATTTCTTCATAGAAGTTTGGCCGGAAAGCACTTCCTAACTCATTTTCAAAATTTTTGATTTAATGACTGAGAAGGACTAATCGTGACTAAAGACTACGAACTTTAATCTTAAATGGCGTAGCTTTGTTTTTGGTTTTGATTATGATACAATGTAAAGGTAATGACATTCATATATTTGTAAAAAAGAATAGACTAAATTTTACAACCGAAAAATTAACGAATTTATGAAATAAGCATTTATGTTGCAACAGTTATCAATAGAATAAATTTATATAACAGTTATTCTGTACTTCATTTTCTCAAATTTTCGAAAAGTTAGCAATAACATGTCTTTAGACGACTTTCTTACAAAAAAATATTTACTACTAATAAATTAGAGTATTTTTCAAAATGACCCACATGTTTGCTCATAGAGATAATTGAATCGGTATTAGCAGTTTAAAGTGGATACTTATCTATTATATATAATTTTTTATACATCTTATGTGAATTTGTACTATTTAAGTGAAGACCAGAGATTTGCTCGTAAAAGAGAAAACTGCATCTTATTACACTTTAACATAAATTTCACTTTGATGCCAATGATAAAAATGTTTCATACCACACATAAGATTCAAGAATGAATTATGCTGTTCAAGGGAGTTTCCACTGTATATTACGTCAAAAATCAAGCATTTATAACCATTCTCATTAACATGAAAATTATTTAATAAATAGTAATAAAAATGTAAAATAGAGTATTAACACAATAAAAAATATCACTAAAATATCAGTATATGATTGCATGAATAAAATAATCATGATTAAGTTTGGAACGAAAAATTGTGCATAAATATTAATAGGAGAAAGACAATATATATGATTAAATACACACATTATTAAAGTTAATACTTTTGCGTTACGGATAATATTTTTTTCCAATGGCGGGCACAAGAGGGTTGAACCCTATGCCACAACAAGGCCAGAGACTGTTACTCATTTGTCGTTACCCAGCGGGCACCTGTGAACCAAGTCACGGAGGCGAGTAGCGTTAACCGCGCCATACCACCACAAACCCGTTAATAGGGTGGGCCACATTCAGACAACAACACAGAAGAAAGGACAGGGAAAACAGAGAAGGAAAGAAACATCCATGCCCGAACCGGGATTCGAACCCGGGACCAACAGCTCAGGAGTCAGAAACGCTAACCACTCAGCCAATCGGTCGGCGTTACTGATAATATTAAAAGGTAAAACAATATATTATAATTACGATATATATATGCTTAGGATTATTAATTACACAGATATTTTTTGCGAATTTAAAAATTTAATTAAAATAATAATTATGTAATAAAATGTAGTAACTGTTATAAACTACATCAGGGACTTATCATATATATGATTATAATTTTAATTAGAATTCATTTACTCTTCAATGCTTAAAACTTCTTTTAACTAAATTATTTGAAGTTATTAATGGGGTTCGGGTCTTATTCAAACGGAAATGCTGATCTGCATAGGGTTAATTATTATTAAATTATTTTATTTCAAAATTTCTTCTTAGGCGGGAGAACACACGTTGTTTGATCATAATTCCATTATAAGCCATCTTTCTTTGAACATTAAGCGCTACTTAATAAAACTGCTTTTAATTGAGATGTTAATTTAAATAATATTAATGGATAGTAAATTACCTCATGCCTTTGTGAAATTCCTTTAGCCTGAAGAGTATATTTAATAGTCAATCATAGTTCGAAAACTTTTCAAAGAAAGAGGACAGCAGAATCGGCATTAGTTTGAAAAATAATATAAATCATTTAATGGAAATGTGAAATTTAAGATAATTGGATTACAAACTCTCAACTTTGAGATAGCAGACGTTCCATTATCGTAAGTACTATGTTAAAAGGGTGTTCGCCTCACATGTTTGTGTGTGTGGCGCTTGTAACTATATTTTATTTTCTCAGCTCCCTTTTGTCAATTAATACACGCTTTAACAAATTCAAATTCCTTCTACGATATCTCTAAGTAACAAATATGTATTTTATAGGGTTTTGAATGATAAAAGTTTAAAGGTGCTCTTGTGCTTGAAATATATTGGATTGTAATTTGTTTTAATTATTTAAGTTTCAAAACTGTTATTTGAATCTTGGATATTTTTGAAAAAAAAAATCATTTAACTTTTTAATTTCTAACTATGTAAAAAAACTTATAAAGCATTTTAAATATAATTCCTAATCATCTGATAGTTGTATTTTTAAGGAAATCTTTTCACCATTAGTTTAATTGGGAATAAATAAATTAATAAATGTTATGCTGCTTGAATCTTCAGTATAATGCCATAAAATGTATTGGTTAGAAAATTCAAAGAATAAATTTTTGAAATTTATACACATTTCTTTGTTATTTATAAGCAATATTAAAAGTGTAAGGTTATTACTTACTTCATTTTGAGAAAAGTGATTATTATTTTACGTGAATATATCTTTTCAATAGAAATTCAAATAAAAATCAAAATAATGCACAAAAGTTACATTTTATAATAATGATCATCAGACTGAACTTTGGATTGTAACAATAAAAAGATTCGTCTGCTTAATCTATAATTAAGTGACACTGACAAATTCTGAATCAGAACCATACTCTTTGCACCACACTATAATAGGTATAACTCTAAATATATGTGTATGTGAGAAATGCTCATAAAAAACATAATATAATCCAAAACGCAAACTATGTATTTTGCAATAAAATTTATAATATAATCCAAAATGTAAATGCAGTATTTTAGAAACAGCTCTTTTTAGAGACATGTAAAAGTTCAATGTTGGATACACTGTCATTATTTGTTGTTATTCATATTATAATAAAAATGTAACTTATTAAGCAACTATAGTCATGTTTATTTTTATTTATTTATTTATTTTTAAACCGGAAAGATTTAGATATGGTCCAGAAGATTTAAATCAAGACAGCTGTCCTTGCAGCCTTGACGTGGATCCCTTCTAACTTAGAAAGAAGTCTTTTTCTTGTGTCCTGAAGACAACAGGTTCAATACATGACCCCACTCAAAGATGCATGAGGAAAATGTTTATCTATCTCCATGTGGTCCAATGACTCTTCGTAGGCGCAATGCGGAGAGGAAAGAAAACAGTTGACATCTTCACTTGTCAATGGTTCAGAATTACTTAGCGGTGTTGTGTACTTGGCGGTTTCAGTTGGCAGAAATAAGTAGCCAAAAATGTATCATCATGTAATGTACTCATAACAATGTGCTTATCATTCTTTAATTGAATATAAATATGTTTTTCTAAGCTAAGAAAAAAAAACCTGCCCATCCTGATTATATATTTTACTATTTTGGGTAACAATGGATATTTTTCATACCGATTACTCTGATAAAGTGAAACTAACAATATATAAATTCCAACCGGCTGATGACAGAATGGTTAGCATTCCTGGTTTCATGCCTCTTAGTCCGGTTTGGGTATCGATGTGTCTGTCTTTCTTTGTCCTTTTTTCTGAGGTAATGAATGAATGTGGAAAATCCTCTAAACGAGTTTGCGCTGGAGTGACGCGGGTAATGCCTCAGATTACCCAGGTTATTAGAATCAACAGACTAAGATGGCTTAGCCATGTCTGGAGAAGAAAGGGAAAACAACCCCACTAGAATACCAACGTTTAAGAACCCCGAAGGATCCCATGTCCGAGGAAGACCACCAACAAGATGGCTCGTTGACACTGAAAATAACCTCAAGATACTGAAAGTTAGAAACAGGCAAAGTGTCGCTCTGAACAGACTGGGCTGGAAAAAGCGTGCTGTAGAGGCAGCTAAGACCTGTAGCAGGTTGTTACACTATTAAAGAAGACGCAGGTAATGCTGCTACTCGCCTCCGTGATTTGGTTCAAAGGTGCCCACCGGACATAAGGATTAGCAGATGCAAGGTGCATAAAGATTAGCAGCTTCCGGCCTTGTTGTGGTTCCAATGGCAGGCGTTATTTAAGAAAAATAATTTAAATTCTTTTATTTTAATGTGTGCTGTATATCATTAACTCTGCTTACTATTAATGATAGCAATAATTGAGTATAAGGAGTGGACAACTATACTTATAAAATAATAAAATAATCATTAATACAGTAAAATAATTAAATTTAAATTGTTTAAATCTAAATATTTAAAAATAATGATGTAACAAAAAATATATTTACTTTATACAAAATAATTCAACAAAATATCTTCATTTATATGAGACGGATAATAATTGCATAGTTTACTACTCCTAAATTTAGTAAACTCTATTTTTCTATTTAACTATTTGCCTTCTATCTTAACTTATTTATTTCTTAATTTGAATTGTCAATATTTTAATACATTTTATAGCTTCATTACCTTCTCAAGAGATTTTACAAATCCATCTCTATTATTTAAAGATAAGTTCCCTAAAAGTCACTTGACTTTCATTATAATAAAATGAATCACAACTTAAAATACGTCTCTCGAATCGTCAGCGAAAAGCGAGAAATTTCATCTATTGTAGATTCAAGAGTGTCTCTCGCTAACAAAAATCCGATAAGACTCCAAAGAATTACAATCTTATTTTTCTATTCTTTTTTTCCTTCTAGCTTTGCCTTTTTAGCCAGAGTCGCATTTATTATCGTAAAATCGAATTTTTCGTAACTTTCACATGCTTTTATTTTAGTTTCCTTTATTTTTCCTGGTGGAAATGGGAATGTTCCCTCTGATGGAAAACATTTTCCCCAAATGGTCGCCCATTTCGATAAATTGAATAGCTTTTCTCTTCCTCAGACCTTGAATGTAAGTAACAGATTGAAAATGTGTCGTTATTTGTATCACCCTCTGTCAAATGTCTCGTAGTCGGCATTTTTGGAATTGGTCTCGCACCATAGGCTAACAGATCGAATCTCTTGCCAATATTAATATTTTTCATCCGATATCACGATTTTTCGCTTCACTTAATCATATAAATGGTTGCTTATACCCCTGAAAGCACAGAAATGCTGCTTTTCGTGCATTTCTTACTCTCCACCTTCTAATATACGTTTTCCAATCGATCACTTCTTTTCTATTCCAGCGATATGGTGATTGAATACTTTAAACTGGACATGTACACATTTTGCATTTTTTTCATTTCTAAATTTGGATTGAATATATGCTTTAATCATCATAAACAAATTTTGATTACTGTCAGTAAAGTGTTCATGAGGTCAAGACTGTTGAATACTTCATCGTATGAACAGTTTCATTCATTTTATACCCTTTTCTGTATTGCAAAGAGGAAGCTAAGAAAATGCACATCCAGAGATCAGGAAGCGGAGAAGTGCAGTATCTTCTTTTTCCAAAGTTTATATATCTCTTAGGAGTTTGTTTTTAGTTCAATATTTCACACATACTTAGGGTCCATACACAAAGGATCCACGAGAAAATTTAAATTCATGAGAAGAGTAGAGCTAATTTTTAGATTTCAAGCATAGATTCTTACAGTATATGTGAACAGTTTCATTCATATTGTGCTTGATTCTACATTGCAAAGAGGACAGAAAGAAAACTCTGCACATCTCTCTCTCTCTCCAGGAAGCGGAAGTACAGTATCTTTTTATCCATAGCTCAACAGTGGTTCGAATCGAATCTAACCATTTTGAAAAACTCAGAAAGCCCACTTTAATTATATTTTACACAAGTTTCCTTTTATATTGGATATTTTTGGTGTATGTATTTAGTGCAATTTTTCATACACACTTAGTATCCATATTCAAAGAATCAGCGAGAAAAAATTTTAAATTCATAGGAAGAGAAGAATTAATTTCTAGATCTCAAACTCTTCCTTCTCTAATAAAAAATAATATACTATAAAGCCTGATTTCAAATTCGAGTTATTTTTTAATTTGTTTTGACTCAGGAGATGCTATTATTATCCATAAAGTGGTTTGTTTGTTGTTTCTAATGACACTTGGACAAGCCAAGCTCGCTATGCCTTTGGCTATGTGAATTTAAGTCGAAGGGGAGCGTCCTTCGTTTTAATTAGAGCACCATGAAGGTGTAAGTACGACTTTGCTCGACACACACGCCATAGGGACCCGTTTATAGGGTAGGCAACCATTCACATCTCATTCATACAAGGAAAGGACAACGACAGGATAGATAGAGGGAGAAAGTACATCCATGTCCGAACCGGGATTCGAACCCAGGACCTCTTTATCCGCAGCCAGGCACGCTGACCACTTGACAAGTTGGTCAGCCCGTAAAGTGGATGGTCCTTTCGTTACAATTGAAATCCTGAATAAAATTATGCGACTGCATTGCATAAAAATACGAGTGCTTAATAATAGCGTTCTATTAAACTGTCACATATAAAACTTACTGTAAAAAGGCAATTCAAGGTGCCTCTTGGAGAGTATGGCTATTTTTTTAAATTTAATTTAATTTATTTATTTTTGCTAAACGTGTTTTTGTGCATGCTTGAAGAAACAGGATGGCGCTGAAAAACATAATGGCTTAAATCACAAGTATCACATAATTATACAAATTGGCATAGCATTTTGAAGCCAAATTAGTTATAAATTGAGGGTCATTCTCAAGTACAGGCCACCTCGATTTATAATAGATTATTTTAAAATTTAAAAGTGCAACTATTTTAACAATAAATAAAGTAATTAAATTTAGTTAACTTGAGAATCATTGTATTTAAAGCACAAAGTAATAAGTTATGTTATTATTTTTATACACTTTTATTACAACTTTATCCAAATAAATTCGACGAATAATTGTTGTAGTTAAAAATGAAAATAAAATTATGAATCCCAAATTGGAATATTTAAACAATTTAAATCTAACTGTTAATCCTTGTTTTTGATCCATTTACATTATTATCGATAGATATATAAAATTATTAGTAAATGTGATTATATACAATCTAAAGTATCCATTTTCACCAAATAATCATTAAGTCGCCAAGAATCTTGTCAAAGGCTCGCCAAGCCACCAGATCATTAGTATCACATCTTTGCAGTAACATAATTTAAATTTTATAATGCTATAATTGACTGAATCCAACAAAATATTTTATTTCACTTAAAAATTTATCAGATTTTAATTTGTTCACCTTAAATTATTTATTTAACATTATTAAACACTCAACAAAAAATTCTCGAAACTGCATTGTAATTTCCTCTAAATTATTTTCTCATTTGCATATAAATCAATATCCTGATGTTCTACATCAATCTATAAAGTGCACATGTTTAAAATCAAAGTAGATATTAAAATGTCAAGAAAGTTGTAGCATATTTGAGGATAGATAAAAATGTTATGTAAAAGAAGGAAGAAAATTTTATCTCAATAATATGTTATATAGACAAAATAATTATCTCTAATCTCCACAAAGTTATAAAAATATAATATAATATAACTATTAAAATATTATATAAAAATATAATATTTTATTTTTATATGCAACATTATTTCAATATATGCGTGTTTTTACGTGAGCGTGATTATTGATAAATGGCCTAATGTGAGAACAGTAATGAAACATTTTTTCAAGAGGATATTGTTTCAAGATAATGCATTATTGTCTAAGGTTAGTTAATAAAACTAAATGAATATCTTAAAAAAACATATCATTATTTTCGAAAAAATGAAAGTTCTCGCACGTTATAGGAAAAAAGGACTTACATAAATATTAAAACATGAGAGATGAACGACATAAACAGAGTAATACAATACAAATCCACTATATTCCTTTAAAAAAATCGACTACTTGAAGCATTAAGCGGCGAATTTTCAACTCTCTTCCTTTCGAGTGCAAAAAGTAATCGCATTACATGTCGTCGCAAAGTAAAGGAGGATAAAAAGAGGCAAATTGCGCCTATTAATCCTTTCACTCACGGAGGCAGGCAATAACGATCGCCTTTATCATTAAATATTCTCTTTTCTACAGACATAGCCTCCATCTGGCGTGATAATCTGACATCAAGGAAGATAATGGCACTGTGCACCCGACCATCCCCCCACCCCCTGTTGCCCATTCATAATACTGTCATAAACCGTTCATGTTCCCACTGTTTTGAGATCGGTATGTGAGGACATTTACACGCCAATACGTTTTGTTCCGGCTATAGTTAAGCCTGCGAATCAGTCGTCCATTTATACGAGTTCTATTGAATAACTATGGATATTAATATATCTTTAATTTCTTGTCTTTTTCTTTTGGACTAATCATCTTAAATGGAATGTCACCCATTCCATATCTTAAATTTAACAAAGAATAGACGCATTCTTTTGAAATATTTTTTTGAAATTAATCAGTTAAATAACATTCACACATTAGTCGGATATTCTCCATTATATGGTGTTATATATATATATGAAACATTTTTATTAGTTTTGTTTTGAAAACTATTCACATTAATGTTGTATTTTCAGACGAAAATGAATTTGTATTTAAATTGAAAATTTAAGGATAAATATACTTAGTGACAGAATCATATAATAATGGTAGAATTATTATATTAACAAAAAAAAGTACAGTGGATTTATTCAATTATGAATCACAATTAAAAGTCGGAGGTCTGGTTTGGTAAGAAAAACTTTGCTCTTAAAATGATATACTACTCTAAACTATTTGTAATTCCTCAAAGTTTTTTATACAATGTGTAGAAAATAGTATATAAGTAATAGTTTTAACATTTAAAAAATATAACAATGAAAATATTGACTTTTTGTCTTAGTTATATTTTAGAAAAATGTCTTCTTATTAAATAATTATATCGATGATGGTTATAATACGGGAGTCATCCATAGAGAACTAACGGTTTAGTTATGAATAATGAAAAACATAATATTTATTGAAATAAAGTAAACATTTCTATTCCATTTATGATGTTTCCTCCATTTTCCCTATAAAACATAGTTTGAACAATTATAGTATTTGATGTAAAGTTTCAGTATTCTTATACAATTCTCTTTTGTGCGTCAAGTAGCCAAGTTCACTTAACCATGCAGTAAATGTATTTCATGCAAAAAAAAAAAAAGATAGAGTCAAATTTCTATTGTATGACTCTAGAATACTAAAACAGTAAAATAAAGAAAGATACGAGGATCGTTTTTTTAAGAAAAGGAAGGACTTTTAAAATTTTTGATAATCCAAACCTTTATTTAAAATTATTTCAGATCTTTGGGGATAAACGTTTTGAAAGTGAGGAAGAATGAAATGATCACTAATGATAATGATTTTGAGGATATATATATATATATATATATATATATATATATATATATATATATATATATATATATATATATATATATATATATATATATATTAGCTTTATGAAGCAGTCTATCCAAATATTATGTCCTATTAAGCCATATTTACTTATAGATTCAACAAACTATTGTGTAGGCTGTAACTCCAAACAAAATTCTGTTGACAAATGATAGACTTAAAGAGAAACTTTAATTCGTAAAATATCTTATTGCCCCATCAAACTCGAATCCGGTTTGACAAATTGCTCACAGTAATAAGAATATTCTTTCATGGTGTAAAGTTTTGTGCTTGTCATAACCATTTTGAGGAAATAGAGAAAATGAATGCATTTCTGCATGTGTGTTTGTCGGATATAAAACTTGTGAGTTTTTTCCAGTTTTTCTCGTTTCATGGTAACGATAAATAATTTCTGTATTTTATCACCGTATATGATAATTTGACGTGTATAAATTTAATTTGATTATAAAATGTCTCAAAGATACTTATACTTTATGTAAATATCCAATCATAAATCACTGATAATTGCTGTGTTACTTATTTTATTTATCACACTTGGACAAGCCAAGTTCGCTATACCGTTGGCTATGCCAATTTAAGTCAGTAGGATGTGTCTCTTGTTTAACCAGGGCACCACGAAGGTGGAAGTACGACTTTTCTCTAAACTCCTCCTATTAACAGCACCACCAGAAAATCCACTCCCTTAACTTAGACATTGATCTGGAGGTGGAGGAAATTTTCTCCAGAACCCATTACACCCATGGTAACTACTCAACGACCAACCACAGAACAGATTTAACAAGCACGTATATCACATGAACTCGGTTGGTCTTCGGCGGTAATGGGTACAGAACGCAGCCCTTCCAAGCATTAAGCAATGCCCTAACCACTAGGCCCTTCAAATGAGTGTAAACGGGTACAAAAGTATGAGGGCCAACAGGAAATAATATTTTATGTATTATACGTTATTAATTTCGTATTAAGATTCGTATCTTGCAGAATTCATGTGGCTAAAATGCTATGGGAAATATAGTATGGCTCATTAATCATTAAGATTTAGCCAAGTTTTACTCTGAGCCACTTAATTAACATTTTTACTCATTTAGCACCATCTAGGAGGCACGTGTGAATTAAGTATATCACGGATGCGACTAACTTTGCTTCCCACCAGCCTTGGCCACATTGCTTTTCAGCTCAAGACAAAAGTTTTGTCAAAAATTTCCTAAAGAAGCAGTGGCAAATTTCATACTGCAAACGGGCCATGATTGCATGGTACATCATCTTAATAAAATAGTCTTCCTTCCATGTGATATATGCCAAGTTTGTAATTCAGGCACAATGACCTCGGGACATCTTCTTGTATGTCCAAAATTAGATAGAGATCCTCAAAAACGTAATGAGATAAGCATATTATTCTGGATTGCCAGAATTTTCATGAGGTCTTTTTAAGACCGTACCTCTTATCTTCTTTCCCTTGTTAATCTTTTTTTTTAATTTTTACTTCTGTTCTCATGGTATTTTGTTCCAGTAATTAATTTAAATGTTTATTCTTCTTGATACTTGAGCTGTTTTGTATTTATTGATTTTTCCAATAAAGCCATATGTTACAACATATTTAACCAAGTTTGATTTTAGAAGTGGAGAATCAAATACATATCAATACTTTATTATTGTTATTTTACCTTAATAGGAAAATTAAAATTGTAAAATTATCTAATATACATATAAATAATTTTTTTGGCAATTTTATCTACATCTAAGAAATAAATTCACATTTATTTTATCTATCGGAGGGCTCAGTCTTTTTCGAACTTTAATGAGAATAAAATCACCCAGTAAAAAAAGGAAATCAATTTCCTTTCAAAAGATTACCGTAATCGAAATTCCCATTATTTTTGTTTGTTAAGGGATTTCTGAAGTGGACAAGAAAATTTTATTTCAGTTCTTGAGCGGTGAAAGTAATTTGTTTCTTATTTGTCGAGTTACAATGGAAACGTATTCAGTTATTTGCTATTAATGTAACGAGTTTTGTCAATTATTAATATTTTATTAATAAATGCAATTATTTTTAAGGAGTTTTACAAATTCCTTTAAAAATAATTATATTTATTTTTACGAAAAAAATAGATTGTAACTTTAATTTACTATATATTTAATTTAAATACAAATAAATATATACGGTGCTTTTTTGAAAATTAATATACTTTTACTAGTCATCATGAACATTCATTTTAGTTCAACATTTTTTTGTTATTGTCATTCATGGTACCATAAAAACATCAATCTAAGTTTTTTTATGGCACAACTTATATACAATAATCATTATATCCAGTATTCATTTGTATTGTCATTTAGTTTTTGTCGTGCTGATATACTTTTGTGCTGGTGAAAAAATATCCTATAATCTTTGTTATTAAATAAATCTTCTATAAAATTCTTTTTGAAAAATATATAATCGCAAAAATACCTAGAAATAAAACATTACTTTTTTCATTCACACAAGTAAGCTTTAAAACATTTTTGTTAAAAATTTTTTAATTTCTAATGGCAGATTAGAAGGCAACTGTAGTCAGAATAGTAAACATAAAAGCTAAAACAAAGAACCAAAGAAACATGAAGACAGAAAACAAAACTGAGTCTCAAATTCAACTTAAGGCAGTTCACTTCCATTTCCTGTTGTTTGTTGCACTGTTGTCAGCGTGTGAACATGACAGTGCGCCCTATTATACGATATACTTATAGATGTGTAAAAAGACAATCGAGGCGAAAAATGGCAACAAATCCGTTTGCCCAAAGTGGAATATTTGTGATCTCATCGAACGTTTCTTGCTTATGTTTGCCTCTTTTATGTTATAAATTCTTCTCTAGAACATTTTTTAATTAACCGTTTGGCGGAATAAAAAGGAATAATTTTGGGATGCAACGTATATCTACCTCCTCGCAGTGAATTTTGGGTAACGCCAAATGATATACAGCTTTGGGATTAGCTACAAAAAAGAATTGGCTTATGTTAAATATACGTTCGATGATTTCAGTAAAAAGTTCCTTCTTTCTATTTTTTGTTTTGTTTATTAGAAATACAAAGATACCCGAGATGGAATGTCTTAATTTGAATTACTATGCTGAGCATAACAAACCAGCGGGTAATTTTAATACTGTTGATGGAAGATTAGTTGAGATAATTTTATAATCTTGAAATGAGAGGGAATCTTGTTGAAGTTAATATTAACTATGCAGCTATTAAACATCGAAAAATTTAAAAATGGCACAATCACATTGCGACAGTCTGATTTCAACTCCATACCTACTCTCCTGGATTCTTTCTTGGGGAAGTATGTTGAGGATAGGATGTGTTCTATCACAGTGGTTCTATTTTGGAACAGATTAAAATTCCAACTGACGCAATTAAATAACAGATACTATCAACATAAATAACAGTTAAATTACAGATTACAGTTAGATACAGTTAAATAACAGAGGCAGTTAAATAACAGAATACCTAAAAGGAAATGGAGAACAGATTGAACGTCTTGCACGCCAGTCATGAGGTTAATGTAGGAAACAGTGTGATTGAGCAAATAAAAGGTCAATTTGTGTCTTCATTGTTGTAAGAACCTTATTTCCGTGTTAAACCGCAGTTATATTACAAATATTTCATATCAGAACGCTTCATCTTGAATGCTGTACTTGTTGACATGATTCTCGAATAGATTTATAATTTTCGAGTCGAGGCTGTAGATTTTGCTTTAACTGCGTGCATCGTTTCTGAAGCGAAAATATTTGCAGCAGTTTTTGCTCATATATCATAATCTGTGGGGAAGGTTAAATAAAATATCAATTGCAATGAGCAAGAAAGATCATTGATTCATTAAGAAAAGGCAGTGGATTATGAATGCTGAATAATCTAATTCTAATTAGTCACTCTTTATTTTTTATAGATAAAATATAAATAATAGCAAAAAGTGCTTTATTTCTCGTTTGCCCGAATCAAAAAAATACAAATGATTTTGAAAACCATAAAGTTGTTAATGGGTTTTATTTAAAAGTGTTCTTTATTATTTTACCTAACAAATATCCAATTCTTTTTAATATGTGATATGGAAAAAAATAATCTATATTTAATATGAGATATACTTTGTATATTCAAACTTGTTCTGACTATGAAAAAAATTATTTTAAATCCAAGAAATGTTGATTATGCAAATTTTGCTGAAAAGTAAAAATTATTCTATTTTATTCAGTTTTGAAAGAATAATAGACCATACATCTCCAATAATTATGTATAAAATTATATTTTATTAATTGACTTTGGAACAATTAAAATAAAAATATTTTGTTTATTTAAATTAATAAAGTAATTAAAATAAAAATATTTTGTTTTAAAAAGGGTTTCGTTTTTGATTTCAATAAACCACTCAATTTTATGATCTATTGCATACATTCATTCATTCATTGTCGTGTGCCAGCTAGGCTGGCAACATGGGGTGCGCTGTTCCACTTTTTCAACTGAACCATATTTTGGTGTGGAGTCCGACTTCCTCAGTATTCACATGCCATAGGGACTCGTTTATAGGGTAGGCAACCATTCACACCTCATTCATTCAAGGAAAGGACAAAGACAGAATAGATAGAGAGAGAAAGTACATCCATGTCCGAACAGGGATTCGAACCCAGGACCTCCTTATCCGTAGTCAGGCACGCTGACCACTAGACAAGTTGGTCGGCTGATCTATTGCTAAAGTGATTAAGTTATCACCTCCGTTATACCAATGCATTTAAAACTATGCTTTGGTGTAAAAAAGGAATTTACATATTTCTGACTGCATTACTATTATTGAACATAAACAACTAATTCTTTCTGAATTAGTTATTTGGTTCTCAGAAATATGAGAGCTTGAAGACTGATTTTGTGTATTGTAAATTTATATGAATTTACATAACACAAAATTTGTATTTTTTCATAGAAACAGACTATTAAATGAGAAACTGTAATATAAAAGCAATTTTAAGCGTTAACTTGTTTAAAATTTAGGAGCTATTTTTTAACATTTCAATTAGGAATTCTCTTGAACACGATTTAGTTTCCTAATATATTTTTAAATACTAAAATTTTATTTTTTAAGACATCAATAAGTAATCTATATATCTAAATTTAAATTCACGATTTACTTGGCTGTGGAAAATATTTTATTACCTAAGAAAATACTTGATATAAAATTGTTTAAGTTGACATTTACTATATCAATCTTCAATGTATTCTTTCAATTTAATACATGTCCTTATTGTGAATGTTTGCAAAATGCCTCTTTAACGATAGCGGTCATATTGAACGATAAGCTTGCCTAAACTAAAATTAATCAAAACTTTATAAAGAGCAATATATTACTGCACCATTTTACCCTTTTATATCGACTGAAAAATCAATTCTTAGATAAGATCTGGACAAAGTAATTGATCGATTTGCAAAGAATTTGAAGTTATTTTATGTATTGCGTAAGAGATTCAATTGTTTTTTTCTTCAATTTTGCCATAATTTGTATTGCTTGGAAAAATAAACCCTAATATCATGAAGTACTTTTTTCTTAAATAATTATATTTTTTTAAATCTTCATTTGTTAAATAAAATTTCTTATTTGTTTAAATAAAGTCAAACGTCAATTCCAAATAAATCGTTATTAAATATAGTTATTGCCTCTTTTCAAACTAATGGTATTATTTTTTGATAAATAAAAAATTCACTGATTCTGATAATATTTATCCTATTTATTGAAAAAGAAAATATGTGCAATAAATTTACGGGTAAATATAACTGAATTATCTGTATAAAGTTTACTAAAAGTTACTAAACTAAAGTTTTTACAGTGGTTTATAAAGTATTTACTTTTATTAAACTAATTATTAAATATATTAAACTTTTACTGTGGTTAATTTTGTAGTTATTAACTAATGCTTTTACTGTGGTTAATGAAATTTTTAGCCTAATATACGATTTCTGGAATATTAATGATTGCTTTAGCACATAGTTACGTACGAGAAGTTCATTCGTTTACAAGTAACAACAGTTCATGAACACAATTATTTTCCATTTAAATAGCAAAATTTAATGCGTATATATCATACATTTTTATTAACTAATTTATACATATTTATTAAGCGAATATTCAATCAAAAGTACATGTTGCATATCTTAATTGTAACAAAGTTTATAATAACAGAATTAATATGAAATAATATAGTAGACTTTCCAATATAGTTTATTCTAAGAATTCTTATGGCTCTAAGATTAAATATTATAATATTTGATGAAAAATATTCCGAGAAATTTATATCTAGAACTCAAAGAGACAAATTCCTTCTAACAATTGTTACGCATCATTTTTGCTTTAGTAGGATATAGTTTTGCTTAGCACAGTAATAAATGTCTCCCCCTCCAAGCTTATTTTAAAAACATTACAATAGAAAATTATTAAAAATTTCTTTTTTTGCATATTTAGTTTCTTTAACATTTATTCTTTTCTTTTTACAAAATCATTCTTTTCCTCAATAAAAAGAAAGAAGGGAAAAAAAAGGAATTTTTCCCTTTTTCCTTTCTATCAAAATTTGAAAGAATTTAGAAAAATATTCTAATTTTTTAATGATAGAAAATTTTGTAATTTCAACTTTTTAATTTGATAGTCGTAAATGATTTTCATGTTTCATAATTTTGAA
Source organism: Latrodectus hesperus (assembly GCA_037975125.1). NCBI lineage: Eukaryota > Metazoa > Arthropoda > Arachnida > Araneae > Theridiidae > Latrodectus > Latrodectus hesperus. Next base: position 35,432,462 of record CM075852.1, on the reverse strand, counting down.
GACTGTGAACTCTTGCAAAGAAACACTTAATCAAGGAAATAATATTCGCTTTCAGATAATTATCCTTAGCAACTGCTCATTGATATCAAACATTTTAAGCAATATAGACATAAATAATTCATCATCATGTTAAGTAATTCCTTAAAATCTTTACATTTAACTTTTTTATAATCAAAGAGAGCGTAAAGATAAATAATTTAATTAAAACGTTTCAAATTATAACAGAGAGAGAGAGATAGAGACCTTACACATAAAACTAAATTAAACTGATAATAAAAATAAATATCTAATTTAAAATGCTAATTTTTTCCAAATTGTTATTAAAAATAAAATGCTTGTTTATGTTTACATACTGTACTTTTTATTTCTGGAAAGGAATTTAGTAAAAAGTAACCTTTAAAACTTTATTGCTTATAAATTATGCTATTAAGCTATAAATGCTATTAAGTATCCTAAATGAAATATTTGAAGTTGAAAGGCAAATTGGTCATTTTTCAAAAGTAATACAATCACATATAAGCTAAATATATTAAATGAATAAACAGAAAATTCTCTTTTAGTTTGGTCATTTTCCTACTGCTGAATCGGATTTTCTCATTAAAGTTATGCTTAACTCGTTAAGCCTAATGCGGAGTTTATTCTTAGTGTTTTATTCTTTCACATTATCTTTTCCTCTTCCGATATTAATAAAAGAAAACGGCTAAATTCGGAAAGAAGAAAGAATTTTCTTCCGCTTCCTTCTATAATGAGCTATTTAGCTGAAATACTTAAAAGTGGTGTGTAATATATCGTGTGCTAGTATGACGAGTAATCGAGATTGGTATTACAACGAATTAGACGTCACAGTCACGTGATTATTTTGAGAATAAATGACGTCATTAAAGCTGTGTAATGCGTTTAGGAAATTTAACGGGAAATGATGATGAGAAGAAAGATAATGCGGCTACTTCATTTCGCACTCATATGTTAAGTTGTTACTCCAATCAAAATTAAACTACGGTGTTTCGGGTCAGAAAAACAAGAAAATATTAAATATCTTTTCCAGAAATTACTAATCTATCTATCAAAATAAGGAAATTAACACTTTTAAATTATCAATAGCTATTTTTAAAATTTTATTGGGCTAGAAACAAATGTATTGATTGATATTCTAAATTTGCAAAAACGACTATTAAATTAAAGAATTGAACATGTGAAGCCTGATTAACAAATATTAAGCTATTAAATTTGATAATTTATTTATTCATAACAAATGAATAATATGGGTGTTAAAGCGTATTCTTGTCTTCTTGGGTAGGAACTTCTTAACCAGGTTAAGATAAAAAAGAAGTTGCGGCCACGAATCTTTTAAAAGGCCCCGGCACGTGAAAACATTCATTCATGCCAAGGTGACTCAAATTTTTTTTTCGTAGCTCTTGATTCAGATACAATGAAACTTTATACAGATGAAATAAAAAATTAAAGGATAAGAATATAGATTTAAATGCAAGTAAATCATATTTTTATTTTCATTCTTTGTGGGATATCAAACAAAACAAATTATACAAATTTCAAAATTTTCTTTCTTTCCTCATTGTTTATTTCATACAAACAATATAATTCAATGAAAATTATTCGGTAACAACCAGAAGTTTCATATATGGACATCCATGCGCGAACAATTTTTTCAAATTACCAGAAATATGCATTCTATAGTTTGAAAATCTGTCTTTGTACTAACTGGATAAGATACGAGAATTATTACCTATTTATCCGATGACATTGTCGAGATGTTTAATGAAATATTTCATAAGCTAGTTCTTGATGGGATAACCCTTAATTTTTTATTTTAATTATTAAATTTTTATTAATTTTTTATGTATCAAATTTAATATAATATATAATAAAAATGAATAATGTATAAAATTTGTTATCAATGTGTGGCAATGTTACATTTATTTTCTAAAAATTTATTTTAAGCATATTTTTGGAGAAAAATACACTTTAAATAAAAAAAAAGTATGAAATTGGCTACATTGATATTTAAGAGCAACAAATAGTAAATTATTTAAAATATTTTAAAAACTATTACAAAATCATTTAAATGAAATAAAGTTTTTGGTAAAATTTAAGTTCATTTCAAAATTTTTTTTCCAACGGCGGGCACACTTGGGTGACGAACCCTAATCCACAACAAGGCCTGAAACTGCTACTCATTTGTCGTTAACCAGCGGGCACCTGTGAAACAAGTCACGGAGGCGAGTAGCGTTGCCCACGCCATACCACCACAAACCCATTTATAGAGCGGGCCACATTCGTACATCATCACAGAAGGAAAGAAACATCCATGCCCGAACCGGGATTCGAACCCGGGACCAACAGCTCAGGAGTCAGGAACGCTAGCCACTCAGCCATCGGTCGGCGTTCATTTCAAAATACACAAATTGAGAAAGGCTGTTGCCTTGTATGCAGCTATACATTTTTCTCAAAATGTTTTGTTTTCCTCTGAAGAATATAGACCTAAACTCACGATAATGAATTCATTCTGTATTAGAAATGTTCTTTCATCACTTCGAACAATGACGAAAAGTGTTTTTGTTCTATTTTAATTTCTATTCCTTGAAATTTAATATTAGGTGCTATTTATATTTGACCTGTAGTAAATTAATTAATCACAAAGTTTGTGCTTTCAGTTTTCCAGTCTTTAACGATTTTGCTGGGGTAAAGAAAAAAAAGGGCAGAATTTCTTTTACAGTGTAAAATAAATCCCTTGCGGAATAACAAGTGGGCTGCACAACTAACAGTTAACTTTCCGTACCGTCTTATAGAAAGGAATAACTACTGTATGAACATGAAAGTTGTCAAGAAAAGTTATAGAGATGTGTTAATCCTACTTAATAAATTTTTTATACAGTTTAATTTTGTTTTAACAATAAAAAATATTAATCACATAAAACACACTACATTAAAATCTTTGTGATACCCATGACCTTTTGATAGAAACCAGTTGAGTTTTCCGGAGAAACCAGCCAATTAATTTGATTTTTAGTAAAAATATGCTGACACTTCTGAGTTAGCTACAATATTTATATTAGCACTGTTTTCTTTTCAAGCTAAATACAATCTGTCAACAAGCTTTTGAAGCATATATGTCATGCCATTTGTGAAACCAATCGCAGCTGACAAGTCATTACTGATATAATGCTAAATACCAAGATGAATTGTGCTCATTAGATTACTACGCAGAGGTTTTAGGATAAATTAATGCACTAAATATATCCCATATTCAATAATTCTGTTGCAACTATCAGAGTATGAGGTGTAGTTTCCAACTCTATCAAAATAAATAAGAATTTGAAGCACTTCTAACAAGAGACATGTGAAGAAGGCGAAATTAAATAAAATTAGTGGTACCGAGGACTATTTTGAAAAAGTTATTCTTTTTAGTTACCAATCATAATAACTTCAAAACGTTTTTTTCGTGAGATTTAAAGAATGATTATAGTTTTCTCTTTTCTTCCATATATTATCCATGGAAGTACAGCTCCTGTCAAATCTTTAAAATTATATTTTCCTAAATGATAATCTGTTTAATTATCATGTTCACAATATCATAAAGAACTCCTTCTGGGATGGCCTGTTTTTGAAATGAATATACTGATTTAATTTCGTTGAAATAAACAATCTTTGTGCACCTCCTAATCACGATCACAGAAATGGCCTCCAATCCCCTTCACTGCCAACTGTTTAACCTATCTCTTTTGCTTGACAAAATGTACTTCAACTTCAATGAGATTTCTCGTCCACAATTACTATTAAGTCGTAATGTATCTGTCCCATCCTTTGACATATTCTTATGATTCCTAAATCTCATATAAATTAAATTACATTTTGACTTTCTTCTGACACCTGAAAGATTATATTAACTTCTTTATGATTCGAATACAAGTAAGGGTTTGGTGTAGAATTAAATACCCATGATTTGGAGAAAAAAATTGATGATAAAATTTCATTTATCTTAGTTTAGCTTTTGTGTAGCGGCCATCTTTTTGTCACTTCTTGACGTCAAAAGATCAATGGGCACGCAATTGTAAACTTTCACCTGCAAATAAACTCAATCAGGCACAGTCAACAATGGGGCCTGTTGAAGAACACCTGATACTTCACAAATATCTCAACTTCATTCGAATTGAAATAGAAATGCTGACATGCAACTTTAGCCATTGAAGTCTATGTTTTTTAAATCTTCATTCCTTAATTTTTGGATGCTGAATAATTTTCGCGAAACTTGAACAGACATTCAAAGCATTTAGCTCCTTGCATTTGCATTAAAAAAATCTAAAAATAATGACCAAAATGTTGAATAAAATTTTATAAGCGAAGCTCTTAAATACCATTTTTGCAACATTACGTGATTTTGTGCAAATGTAATTCAATTACAACATTATTGCTACAGTCTCATATTATAGAAATATTTTGTAAAATATATTTCCGTTAATTATGAGTAAGAAACTTGTTGTGTGTGGCACAATTAAATTTCTATTCTTGCTTGGATTTCAGTTTTCCTAATATTTTCACGCATTTTAATTCACATTAAAATATTTGAAAATTTTTTAATACCGGGTTAACATTTCTTTATGATGTTATTTATTGAACATATTAATAATATTATATTCATCACATAACTGGGATAATTTCTCTTAAAACAAAACGATTTGCTTTTTGATTATTTTTCGTATAAAAATAGGATTGTAATTTCCATATTGTCAAAGTTCATTTAAAGACAAAAAAAATTACACCTTTTGCAATTTTTTTAAAACATAATTTTTATATATACAAGTTATCATTTCTCTAACTGATATATAAATCATCAAATAAATTATATTTACTTATTCCGCTATCTAACGAATTTCTCCTACACATTTATTCATATAAAAATGCATATAGTTTTACTAAAACATGAATCCATCGATTTTATATAACATTTCCAGTAGCTGCACCTGAACTCGAGTTCCATATGTAAAGAAACAATGCGTTAATTCACAAGTATATTGTAATGATCAAATAATACAAGATATAATGAATTAGCACTGTATAATAAATAGCTTTTGTTATTATTTATTAAGCAATTGCTTGGTTGTGATTGGTATTTTTAAATTACAAATAGATTAATTTCATTAGAGCTAACAATGTAATTAATCTTATTAATATATTAATTATGTAATTAATTAATTATATTTGTATTAATAATGTATTAATTACATAAGAGCTAGCAAAAAAGTTTTCATTTTCCTAAACTTGTTTGAAAATTATTGTTAAACATTTCTTTGATGAAATTCAATGCAAAATTTCCTCCAAAATTTTTAATTTTATAGAACTTTTAATTAATATTTGCTTCCTGTGATATAATTTATGTTTTATTTTAAAAAATCTTTTACCTACCAGGATTTACGTAAGTTTCTGTTATTTTATAACATTTTTGTAAACATATTTAAATAAATTCTCTAATAAATAATCCATTTTCTTTTAAAACAATGTAAAATATAGTATTGTAATGTAAAAATGCATTATTTTATTCTAATTTTTAAATAAAAATTAAACATTTTCTACTTATGTTTTACTCATTTGTAGATATTTAAAGTTTTAATTTTAGTAATGTGATGTATTAAAATAAAAACTTTTTCATTCCTCCCCCTCCAGATCAATGACAAAATTGAAGGAGTGGATTCTCTGGTGGTGCCATCTATCAGGAGTCTTAGAATTTGCTCTAAGACTCTCTCGTGCTTTCACCTTCGTAGTGCCCTAATTAAACAAAAGACGCACCCTTCTGACTTAATTCCATAAAGGTTGGCTAACGAGCTTGACTTGTCCAAAGATTATAAGTAGCGACAACAACAACTTTTTCAAGTGTGAATGAAAATAATCCTTAAGTCATTTTTAGGATTTCATTCCAAACTACTACTTATAGTTAATAGTGCAGATCTAATCAACTAAATAGTTATTATTACATTTATTTTATAATATTTTCCTCAATTGGAAACTTTCTTTATGATTATTTTCTAGAAATTTGTATCTATTTTGTTCTTAAATGGTCAATGAAAAACTCTTAGTTAGCTACCATAAATAAAGTTACCAATTTTAGTATCATTTACCTGGCTTTCAGATATAGTTAATAAAAATGCGATAAAGCTGAACTGCGCTTAACAATATCAAGAGCTAATTTGAGCTGAAAGGTTTTTCTTCTGTCTGTTAAAAAATTAACAATCCAACATAAAATATACATCAAGCATCAGTTTCTATACGTGTGTTGTGCTGAATGTTTTGTTGAACTGGAACTTTGATCCTATTGTATTTTCTCAAAACAAAATTAAAGAATATGCAGGCAATGTGTTGAATTTCAGCTTAATAATAAAGCATTGTTATGTCAAAATTCCCCAAATATTACTCTTTCTCAAAACAATAGTTTGGCTCAAAAGAATAATAAATATGCATAACACTGTTAATGAATCATGTTTTCTATTACCTAGTACAAGATATAAGAGCGTATCGGTTTTGTCCAATGCTGAAGCAATTTATTGCTATCTTTGATCAATGCTTTACATAAGGTATTGTGTGCTCATACAAAATATTTAGCCCAGTTTTGCTACCAGACAATTTTAGATATCGGGTAATTTTATCATAATACAGAAAAGATTTCAGTTAATTTTGAATATTATTGATTTACTGAGAAATCATACTCTAATTGTCAAAAATATTATTTTAAAGAAATAGTTTGGTTAATTGATTTATATTTATTTTTGCACACAAAGACTCATCGAACCAAGATCTATATTTTGAAATAAATTAAAAATAACTATATACATCTTATAAAGGATATTGTTTTATATGTGTGTGTGTGAGCACAATTACAGAAACTCTAATTTTGGTTATTCTAGGTGAATATTAAAGCTGTAATTTAGAAAATTTATCCCTGCAAAATTTCATTAAAATTTTCTGATGAGCAATAAAAATATAAGAAATTTAATTCTTATGATAGAAAATCTACGATCTCAGTTAATAATTACAATAAGAGATAACAACTCTGGAATAAACTCATATTATCAATTAGATTATGTGTAGGGACTGAATATTTGAAAATAATTATCAGAAAGTTTTGTTTGCTTCACTTAAATATATTTCTGCATAAAAAATAAAGTATAGAAAAGTCATAAAAATTATTAATATTTTTTATATGTATGTGGAAACATGTATGTATACCTGTTTTCTAAAGTTGTCGTGCTCAAGGAAATCTGTTTGTTACTATTCACTGAAGAAAAAGAATAAAAACGTTTTTCATAAGTTTAGATGTTCTAATTAAACAGCAGCTATGAATTAAATTTGAGTAAATTCATTATCAATTTACCACCCTGGAAATGAGAATTATTTTTTATGGAAAAATACTTTATTATCATATGAATCAACCTAAACTCTATACACGAATGAATAGTTTGTCACATAGTATTATATGCTTAGAAAACATACAGCTGCTGATTCTTACGGAAGTCTAAAAAAGTAAGAATAATGTGAAAAAATATGATTAAAATTCCATTAAATTAAAAGCCTTCGAGGGAGTTTTAGATATATTTTCATTGTGTTTCCGATGCATTAAAGATATTAGACATTGATACATTGAGTGAATTTCATTAAAAATGAAAGCTGGTAAGAATCACCACATAATGCAGAAAAAATGATTGAAAATATAATTCTGTAAGGTTATAGAATAAAGATCATGGATTTTGTTCAAAAAAACTTATATGTGTGTGATCCTAGATATAAAATAGTAGTGTAGCGCCCTCTGTCTGCAGCGCCACCCATGGCATCGTCAACGAGAAGGCCAGTCCCTCTCCAACAACCGACGGTGTGAGACATGTCCATATGACTCTCATGTTTATTTTCTTTTCTTCAAATTTAAATGTTTTAGTTGTTATTTAGTATTATTTGTAGTATCTGTGTGTATCTGTGTTGTGCTCAAATTGTACCTAAAATTGTAATAAAATATTTTGAGCTATTTAAGGAACCTATTTCTTTGTTCCTATTAAACCAGCTACATGCTACACGCTACAAAAAATGACTCCCCCTCTGGCTCCGCCGACGTCCCGGCAAGGAGACAGGATTGAGATTAGGAAGCTGCTGAGGGTGTCGACGTGGTCTTCCTCTACTTTTCAAAGGGAAAACGGGACCGTTATCTCTAGATGATTGTTGATAAGGCATCAACATACTGGTATGATAAGTACCGAGTACTTGATCAGGGGCAGCAGGGTCTGCAACATCATATGTATTTGGTGATCTATTTGTTAGGATAATATAAGGTCCTTCACGTTTGGGCATGAATTTTTTAGTTGTTTTGGTCTTAGACTTGCTTATGGGATGTAAAGTGATCCAAACTTTATCACCTGGTTGATAATAAGCGGGTCTATGCTTCTTGTCGAAGTACTCCTTTCTTGCATCTTGTTTTTGTTCTACACGTTCTCTAATTAATGGTGTAAGACGTGCAAATTCTTTCAAGTAAGGTGTTATCTCTGCAACGAAGTTATCGTTATCAATGACAGCTCTTATATCATGCTTGACATCATCTGTGGTTCGAAGCTCTCTTCCGAACTGAAGGTAAGCTGCCGTATGACCTGTAGAATCACATTTTGCAGTGTTTAAAGCAAAACGTATCATGGGTAGTTTGTCCTCCCAAGTATCATGTGAATCACCTACTAGAATTGCTAATTTGGGTTTTAGGTCTCGATTTTTCCGTTCAGCAGGGTTTGCTTGAGGATGGTATAACGGTATAAGATCTTGCTTAATACCCAGGATTTTACAAGTTTGTTGCATTACAGCACTGACGAACTGTACGCCATTGTCACTGATTACCCTTCTAGGTAGGCCATAGCGTAAGAAGACTTCTTCTATCAATATTTTAGAGCAATTGATAGCTGTAGCATCTTTTAAGGCAAAAAGTTCGACCCATCGTGTACTTGTATCTTCAACAAGAAAAATCCATTTTTTCCAGTTGGGGTCTCTGGGAGAGGGCCAAACAAGTCTATTGCCAGCGTCTCAAATCTTTGTGAGTAAATAGGCGTTCTGAGTAATCCAGCAGGTTTCTGGTTGTTAGATTTGTACCGATTACATTCAGCACAATCTTTCACGTATTCGGCTATAAACTTTCTCATGCCAGGAAAGAAATACCTAGAAGCAATTTTATGATACGTATTCTCAGTTCCACAATGTCCTGCAGTTGGAGTATCATGATATTGCTGTAGGACACGTTCTCGCTCGTGACAAGGGACAACTAACTGTGCTTCTTCTGACTCTGTTTCAGGCGAATATCGATACAGTATTCCCTGATTCATCAGATACCCTCTACTAGTCCAATTTACATAGTTTTCATCTTTCCGACCACTTTCAAAGCAGTCTATGATTTTTCTTACATCCTCATCCTTCAATTGTTCTTCACGAATATCTTTAGATTTCCTGGATGGCAAATCTATGGAAATAGTGTTCAAGTTACAAACAAATTTGTCCATTTTATCAACTGGTCTGGACAGAAGATCTGCAATTACATTAGATTTTCCTGGAGTGTAAAGAATTTTCGGATGATATGACTGGATTTGAAGAGCCCATCGAGCTAAGCGTCCGGATGGCGATTTAATACTCATAAGCCACTTCAAGGGTTGGTGATCAGATGCAATAATAATTTCTTGATTTTCCACATAGCCACGGAACTTTTCAAGTGCCCATACCACAGCTAATGCTTCTCTTTCAGTAGTTGAATAATTTCTTTCTGCTGAACTGAGCAATCGACTGGCATACTCAATCACATGTTCTTCCGGCCTTTCTCCTTGGATAAGGACTGCTCCTAGAGCGTAATTACTAGCATCAGTTCTTATGAGGAATGGTTTAGATCCATCTGGCTGAGACAACACAGGTGGTGAAATCAGCCGTCTTTTTAACTCATCAAATGCTTTCTGTTCGGTATCACCCCATGTCCATTGTTTATTCTTTTTTGTTAAGTCACTAAGGGGTCTAGCAACTTCAGAAAAATGGGGAACATATCTCCGGAACCAGGAACAAGTCTGTAGGAAGGACTGAACTTCTTTAGCACATTTTGGTGTTGGAATTTTTTGAATAGAAGATACTTTGTCAGCATCCACTTCCACACCTTTTTCAGTTATCCAATGACCTAAATACTTCACTCTGTCACAAGAAAAATGACATTTGCTTCTGTTAGCATTCAGTTTAAATATAGAAAGTCTTTCAAACACTTTTCGTAAATCTGATAAATGTTCATCAAAAGTTTCTGATAAGATAATGATATCGTCAAGGTATGACAATGCAAAAACATCTTTGAGACCAGATCTAAATTTATCAATGAGACGTTGAAAAGTTGCGGGTGCGTTGCGCAACCCAAAAGGCATACGTAAAAATTTAAAAGTTCCAAATGGACAGATGAATGCAGTCTTCTCTTGGTCCGATTCATGAACTTTGACCTGATGATAACCAGATCTTAAGTCTATCGTAGACATGTATTTCGTCGACTTGGCTTCAGTCAATAAATCATCCATTCTAGGTAGTGGATAGTTATCCGGAATAGTCGTTGAGTTTAACTTACGGTAATCAACACACAATCTGATGGTACCGTTCGGTTTAGGCACTAATACCACAGGACTTGCATAAGGAGATTCACATTCCTCAATTATTCCTTCTGTTAGTAAGGAATCTAGCTCTTTCTTCAACAACTCTTTCTTTGCAGGTGTCATTCTATATGGAGGTTCAGCAACAGGTAGGCTATTTCCAGTCTGTATTCTGTGTTCAATAAAAGGAGTAGGTTCTCCCCCTGGTTTGAAGTTATTTTCAAATTCTTCCAGCAATGAATTTAATTTATGACGTTGTTCTCTTGTCAAGTGTTTTCCTTCATCATTTCTCAATTGCACAGAATTAGAGGTTCCTGAAATTTCAGCAGACATATCAGGCGAAGTTAATTTTTGCGACATTATTACTTTTGCAGCACTTACGGTTTCAGATGTTTCCTGATAAAATGGATAATGTCTGTGTGGATATTCACTAAAATGCCAAGTGCCATTCTGGATGTTAAGCACAATACCAGCAGCCTGGAGAAAGTCAGTGCCAAGCAATGTTCTATTACCTTTAGCATTTGGTAACGCAATAAATTTCATACGAACTTTCTTTCCTTCTACATTAAGATTCACGACTGTTGTCAAGGCTGGGACATTTCTTTCTTTTCCATCAGCAAGTACCATTGTAATATTCTTCTTTTGAAATTTAAAACCTTTCTCTTTCAATAAACAAAAAAATCTCTCTCCCGCAATGGAATTTGATGCACCTGTGTCGGCACAAAAAGCTGCTTTTTCACCACAAACAGTTAAAAAAATTGAGCTAGACAATGAATCTGAAGCTTGTGCGGTATACAATTTTACACCATTAACAACTGTTTTAGCCTCTTCTTTTAATATGTTGCACTTTGGACACTTAGACTGAATGAAACCAGGATTACCACATCCATAGCAATGAACCGAAAATTTTCTTTCTGGCTTGTCTTTACTAAATTTTGGACTTTCATAGTTGGAATATTTTATTTTGTTATGTTCCCTAGAGTTAGGAGGCTTATAGTTTCTTTCTGAAATAGATTTAACATAGTCTTTGAAATTTGGCTTCTTAGCAAAGATAGGTGAATTTTTCTTCATTCCCAGTCTTACATTTTCATAACTGTCAAGCTTTTCTGCAAGTTCTAAAGGATCATTCAGCTCTGACCATTGATCAACAAAATGTTCTCTTACCTCTGGAGGTATTCTTTTCTTTAACTGGTCAGCTATAATTAAGTCTTGCAATTTCTCAAAAGTGATGATATTCAACTCCTTTACCCATCCCTCGAAATATGATTTAATTTCAAAATAGAAGTCTTTCCATGTTACTTCTGCACTTTTTCTATGTTGCGAGAACATCTGCCGAAACCTATCTGATGTAAGGCGAAAACGCTTCAAGAGCATCTCTTTCGCCTTTGAGTAGTCGTTAACATCTTCTTCATTTTCTCTAGCAATTAATTGATTTATTTCGGCTGGCAATGAGCCTATCAAGTACGGCATCCAATTCCTTTCAGGTATATTCACTAATTTTAATTGACGTTCAAAAACTGTCAGGTACAGTCCTATTTCATCCTTATTGGGATTAAATTTTGGGAGAATACGATTCAGATCCCAATTTGTTTTCTCTGCTTCACTGGCTGGAGCTGTGGCAGTGGAGGAAAGTACTTTTTGAGCTTCCACTTGAAGTTTTAAGCGTTGCAATTCATGCTCTCTTTCTTTTTCGTATTCAGCTTGTTTTTCTTTTTCAAGCCGTTCCTCTATTATATTAGTTAGCATATTTTTCACTAACTCTTCATCATAATCGTTTGATTTGGTTATAATATCTTTCAGTTGAATTACTTTTAGATCATCTGCTACCCCTAGCCCCATTTCTATAGCGAGGTTTCTCAAATCTTCTTTTTTCCCTTTCCCAAGGAAGGCCATTTTTGCATGAGTTTATTTTTAAGAGTTCTAAAGTTATTTTCAACTGATTTAAAATACTGATTTTTTTAAAATATGTGTTTATTTATTTTAGTTAAAACGAAATTTAAACACCATCAGTCTTAAATACTATTATGTGAAAATATAAACATTTTAACTTTAAACATAAGTAAAGTATAACCTATTATTATTTATCCAAATATTTACTGCAAATAAAATGAACTCTTAAATTATTGTAAATAAACCTGAAATATTCATATGATATTCACTGAAATCAAACAAAACCAAAACAAAGCATTTCACAATTCTACCATAAATTTTATTTTCCTTTCATTTATAACTCTTTACTTTCGTTTTATAATTATCAATAATCACTAAATATGTACCTTTGTTTATAAATTATATTTTATCAATACTTTAATACCACATTCAATAATTCAAAATATATTAATTGAGATAACTTAATCATATGCATTCAAAGAATATTTTATATTAAAATAACAAAATGTTTTATTGACTTTTTATATAACTTAAAAGTTCTTCAATTTTTCTAGAATATCAATTCTGATACCTTTTACCAAAATATTAATAATAATGTTGTAATCTTAATTTATATCCTTAAATATATACATGGAATACAATATATTTTCATTCTTTATTCAATGAAACCACTTACTAAAAAAATAAAACACAAAGATTCTAAACAGAAAGTAAATGACAAAAAAAATTAAATAAATAAAAATAGCATTCATAGATATTGAAAGGCTAGACAGTGAGGCGTATATAAAAGCAATAACAACGGTCGTTTGCGGCGCCTTGTTTCGTGTTTTAAATCAAAACAAAAGTATCATCGCATGAAAAATGCACAGTCATCAGACAATTAAATTCTATTAGATACTATATTTTAAACACTATCTCACAGTAAAGAATATATTTTCAACTATTCAGAATTAAGAAAGATAATATATGAGAAATATAAAATATTCAGAAGTAACAGAGATATTAATTCACGTACACATACTATAATACTTCAAATATAATAATAAGATAAATATATCTTTTAATTCAATACTCTAATACAAAATATTATTCATTTAATAATATGTGAAACATATCTACCAAATCAAACAAATAATTATACTCGCAAGTAATAATATTGTTCAAAATTCCAGAACATAAAATAATAACACTTTTATAGAACACAACTTATAAAGAAACTTTTTATACAGTTTTATATTCATACGTGCTTAAACATTAACATTTTTTGTGCTTAAACATAAGATAATTTTAATTCTTAGTACAGTATAAAAGCAACTTATCTGGAATTTTCAGAACACTGAACTCCTCAAACGAACTAGCACAATTATCTCGGATGAGATTACACTTCGGAATCGAAAAATAATGATCTCGGATGAGATTATACTTCTAATGAATCCATAAAACACTACACATCAGGAGGTAACCTGTAAAATTTTGAGTTCCCCTCCAACAACAAAATTTAATTCTGGGTAGAATTTTCAAGAGCAAAAAGAAACTCGAACTCGGGTCTCACGTTGGGCTGCCATTTTTTGTAGCGTGTAGCATGTAGCTGGTTTAATAGGAACAAAGAAATAGGTTCCTTAAATAGCTCAAAATATTTTATTACAATTTTAGGTACAATTTGAGCACAACACAGATACACACAGATACTACAAATAATACTAAATAACAACTAAAACATTTAAATTTGAAGAAAAGAAAATAAACATGAGAGTCATATGGACATGTCTCACACCGTCGGTTGTTGGAGAGGGACTGGCCTTCTCGTTGACGATGCCATGGGTGGCGCTGCAGACAGAGGGCGCTACAGTAGATATTAACATAAAATTTTAAAATAAACATTTTTAATGTTTTATTCTTTTAGATAGTACGAGCTTATTATAGTGTTAATATCAATCATACCCGCTGATAAAAAATTAAGGCAATTTTAATGATTAGGTGCTTTTCTTTTTGTAAATCAAAATAATGGAACATCATCTATTTTGATATGAAAAATGTATGCATTAAAAAACAGCTTTTCTCTTTAGGAAGCTATGTAGCTGACAAGCTAATCTCTACCTGTGCTGGCCAAGAGCTACAGTGCCCATCTCTGTTTTCCTGACCGAGAGGCTCTGGGTTGCGAAGTATATGTCCCCATTAGGTGGTCAGCCTAACGCGAAATCCCTCGCGAAAATTCCCAAGCACGCTTGGTACTCAGTTTATTGACCCACTGAAGGGATGAAAGGCTGAGTTGACCTTGCCAAGTCCGATGATCGAACCTCGGATTTGTGCCTTGGCAGCATATGAAACGCTGCCACTAAGCCACTGAACATTTTTGTGTAGATAATAACTATTTTTATCTCGTTTGTCACAGAGACGTATACCAGTTGATAAACAATTTCATTTAGGTAAAACATACTTTTTTTAATGTTTTTTGACCCCTTTCTCTCTTTCTCCCAACTTTTATTTTTATATAAACTTCATCTTAAACTAATTTTTTTATGTTCAACAATTAAAAAAATTAGTTTCTTAAATTCAATACACAATGCTATAAAAAGTTAATTAATTTACATAAAGTATTTGCCATCAAAATTATTTTGTGACAAACCTTCTTCTTAGCAAGAAGAAACATTTTACTTGCAAATTTATAATTAAGTTAATTTTAGAAGAAAAATTTGTATTTATTTTACAAATGAAAAACATTTGCACTTAAGCCACTGATTCACGGGCTCTTTAATACTTCTGAATATAATGTCCTCTCATATAAAAGTGAGAAAGTGCGGTACAATTATTTAAATGTTCAAAAATCATTGGTTGAATAGAGTAACGTAAGTCGTGATAGCCTAGTGTTTAGAGCATCGGCCTTTTGTGTGGAAGGACGGGGTTCTATTTCCAATGCCGCCAAAGACCCATCGAGAATATGCGATATACGTATTCGTTAAATCTACGGAATCCGATGTCATGTGGTCGATCGTTGAGCTGTTACCTTGGGTGTAATGGTCTGAAGAATGTTTGCGCCATTTTGTAGTTTTTATTTGTTACTCATGTTGGGTTTATGGGGAGGTAGAGGTATGGCACCTTAGGGTTGCTAGAATTTTGGGATTCAAACCAAAGAGAATGTAAAAAAGGGGGATATAGATGGAAAGTAACTACTGTGGGGAGAAGAGCTCTGAAACAAAGACTCTTGCTCTCTCATTATTTTATAGTTTGTTATGCCTTGTTAAAATAAATTTGTTATTGGATTGTTGAAGAAGATTGATTTGTCTCATTTTTTTATAGAATAGTTGGAGCACTAATTAAACGCTTAAAGTAGAAAGAAGATATACATATACACCCCCTTTCCAGATCAATGTCAAATTTGAGGGAATTGATCCTCTGGTAGTCCCATCTATCGGAGGAGTTTAGAGTTAAGTCATACTTTCACCTTCGTGGTGTTCTGGTTATACGAAAGACTCACCCTACTGACTTATTTGCACGGTCAACGGCAGAGCGAGTTTGCCTTGTTCAAATGCCTTAAGTAACAACAACAACAGAGTTGGGGAGCCCATCACTCTATAGAGATGGTCCTGTAAGCAGTCATGTCCAGTCAGTCCTCTAAATAGAGCCACCGCAGCCTTTTTAGAAGCAAAATAATGAAATTGATTATTTCTGTTTATCAATTAGATATTAGGTATAATATTAGATAACATAAAAAAAATTTCATAAAATTTTTGCGAAGGAAAATTTATAGAAACGAAAATTGTATTTTCTGACTTCTGTAGAAGGATTTAACTTAATTGATAACGAATAATGTATTTTGAGAATTTTAATGATAACAAAAATCAAAACTTATAAATATGGTCAATTATTTAACCACATCTCAAAAGTGGTAAACTTTCTTTACCCAAAAAGTTTTTTGAGAAAATTATTAAAATTTGGTCCTAATTATCTATGAAAGAGAAGAAAGTAGTCTATTTACTACGTTACGTGAATAATATACCTAGAAAATATGTTTTAGAGGACACGATATTTCTATTTAAAACGGACTAGCAATAAAGTTGTAAATCTGAAACTGCAACAGTAATTAAGTATTAATTGAAAAACTCCTTTTGTTAATTAAGCATGATTCTAAATCAGAATCTTCTGATTTAGAATCATATTCTGAAAGAAAAATTCGGACGCAAAATTTACACTAGAGATAATTGTTTGAACTTTCTTTAATTGTAAATAAACCTCTGTATTTATTTATAGCTGGTCCAAACAGTTATCAACGATTGAATGAAAAAAAATCAATTAGATTTAGCTTACAAGATAGCAATTGATTGAAACAATTACCTGAAAATATCACCCCTGTATGTAATATATTATCTATAAAAAATTACAGCTCGTTGAAATTTGAAATTGCTGAAATAGTTTTTTCTGAAACGGAAAAACCAAGTTGATAAATTGTTACCGGAACAATTAATTTCCAATGGAATTAATAGATCAATGAGGAAGAGTTACAAATGGAAAGACAGAAAACATCTTGGCAGAAAAGAAAAGAAATATCAAGGATATATCCCTGAATTTTTTCTGATTCTTAAAAAGCATATGAAACAGTTGAATTGAAATCAGTGAATTTTAAATATTAATCTCAATCCTTACTAATGTTTTTGTAAATAAAATTTTAGAGCGAATTTTCAAAATCTGCATTAGTTTGTTCTTTGGTCAGTTAATAACTAACGATCTCTTAATTGGTACTCCAATAATGTGAGTACTACATGGGCAATTTACACTGTCTAACAAAGAATGATATTGTAAGCATTTTTTTACCTTATTTTTTAAGTTCATTTCAAATTTAATCTCGCTAGCAAAAACAATCACTAATTTTCACGGTATTTGAATCGAGGTTTAAAAAGAAACTATTGGAAATCAATAGCAAAAGATAATCTATACGTATAGATTATGCAAAATATTCCAATAATTCACACCTTCTTTGCAATTAGTGTTTGGCACTTTTCCATCAACTGTACATTTACTGTTGCCAGGATTAATTGTAGGTGTTATTTCATTCAAGTATCACCAAGCATTTATATTTTTATGAATTTGATAAGCAAAAATAAAATATTTTTATCCATTCATTTTATTACAACTAATCAAAATCCCGACGGATTATTCAAAATAATAAAATATAAAGAAATTGCAGTCACAAAAATGTCATTGAATAAAAATTTTAGAGCCGTTGATATATTAATTGGATAAATCTGTATATCACTTAATAATAAAATGAAAAACAATCTGTATAAAAATATGAATGATTTTTTATTATTTATGAAAATTTATAACGGAGATATGTTGTTGTTGTTGCTTATGACACTTGAACAAGCCAAGCTCGCTATGCCTTTGGCAGTGCGAATTAAGTCAATAGAGAGCGTCTTTCGTTTTGGATCAGAGCACCACGAAGGTGAAAGTACGACTTTGCTCTTTTCAAGGTGCCTCGTCATTTTGAACCACGGTCAGGTGAAGAGGCCACACCTGAGCTGGCACCCTCCTCTCCACATCCACGCCACACCAGCGGAAGGACTTTGGACGTCACATATTAACGTGGACACGTCCCCAACCCACGGAGTTCCAGCAACCCAGTGAAGGAGAGTACACCGTGGTCACTCTCCCAACCACTGCCCGCGGCAAATGATGCTTCACTTTGCTGAGCTTACGGGAAGCGGCGTGAAGCTACTGAGCCACTGGAGCTCATAAACTAAACTAAACTCCATGGCACGACAACCCATGTGGGCCAAGGCCTACAGTGCCCATAACTGTTTTCATGACCGAGGGCCCTGGGGTGCGAAGCATATGTCCCAGTTAGGTGATCAGCTTAACGTAAGACCCCCAGTGTTTAGTTCCCAAGCATGCTTGGTACTCAGTTAATCGACCCACTGAAGGGATGAAAGACTGAGTCAACCTTGCCCAGCCCGAGGATCGAAACTCGGACCTGTGTCATGGGAGCGTGAAACGCTGCCACTAAGCCACTGGGCTTCACTGGAGCTCATAATGGACACATAAATATTACTTGTAATATAAAGGTCACTCTTAAATTTTTGTGATACACATTGGTATTCTAAAGATATATTAGAAATTTTAGTATGAAAATTAATTCTCCCTTTATTGTTATTGTAAAAGGAAAATTTCCAAGAATAAAATTTATTTGTTACAAATACCCAGGAGATTGAATAAGGTGTCATTAGATCTCTAGCCTTCCAATTTTTCCGAACCTTACGATCTAAAAACACAGTTCCGGGGCACGAGTCAAGATGATATTACTTGATGTTGTCAGCACAGAAGGTATAGCACAGAAGAATTACAAAGCTCAAGCCATTGCAAATATGCGGCCAAACTATCATAGCTTTTGATACCGTAAGGCCGATAAGTCACATAGTTGAATTTCTAAGAAAATCTGTGATCAATTGTGTATCCTCAAACAGTTTGGATCATGACTACTAAAAATTACATTCCTCAAACTTTTTCTTTCTTGGAATCGATATGGAAAACAGCATTTTCTGACCAATTAATTTCATCTTCGAAGTTGAAATTGCATCTTCTTAATCTCATTTTTAAATTAAAAAAATAGCCAAAATTCACGCATAATTGTATTAAGTGAATGGGGAGGATTGGGATAAGTATTTTATGACTTTGAAATGGGTTTTTATTTAAGAAACTTAATTATCAGTCTTGCGGAATGAGAAAAAATATTGAGTCATGTTTGGACATAAGCTCTTTAATATTCAATTTTTAAAGAATTTCAGGAAGACATTTAGTAGTAAATCCGTTAGCTATGACTGTCTTGTTTTCCTTGCTTTTAATGACTTTGACTAGTACTTCTAAAATATATATTATACATTATTTTTTGGCTGCCCCATCCCTTTTTATTCTTTGTGGAATCGTCTTCAAAATCTACACAGTTTTCCACTTATGTTGAAACGTCAAAGAACGCCAAGTACTCTTTTCGCAGGGATTTATTAATATTCTAGGATACAGTCTCGATGAATATATCCCACACGTGATCTTTACCATGAACTATTGCCGGTTGACAGCTTTGCTTATTTTAGTCTGCCAGATTTATCTATACACATAGTGTCAAATTTAAATGTTGTCATGTTCAATAAATATGTTGCAATTGATGACATGTTTTTGAATCAGTTATCTTCTGTCGTGTTCCATCAACATCAATTTTTTTAGATTACTCAAATTTACATGTTATAATTTATGTTCCATAGTGTTTGTTGCTGTTTGATACAAGTCTTCTTTAAAAGATGCTGCTGTTGTAAGTCATTAACATACATGATTAACCATGATTCATTCATGGTGTGGCTGAAATTACATTTCCTAGGTACACTATTCCTATGGTATGTAACTCCAGTTAATTATCCCATTCAATCGCTATTAATTCCCATTAAATAACCTAATCCATAGCTGAAAATCTTTATATAAATCATTGTTGTTGTTTCCAATCCTTTAGAGATCTAGCGGCAGCTAGATCAGATCCATAACACTGTGAACCCTAGCAAAGTCTAGTACCAATAGTGGACATGCGCAAACATCCACCAGAATGAATCCAAAACCAATATATATCATTTAAAAACAAATGAAAACTTTTTCAATGCACTGGCAATTTAAATATTTCTGACGACATTATATTGTTATCTGGGTATTTGAATATTATTTTGTCAAGAGTTTGGTACACATTCAATTTTTGCAACATGCTTATATATAGACAAAAAAACATATAGATAAAAATATTTTTTATCTTTTTTTTTAATAAAATGCTCTTATATATTTTTTGAATGATGATAGATAAACAATAAATTGAGAATGCAAATTATTTAAAATAATAGTACACGTATTCTGAAAATAATATATAATTAAAAATTCCTTAAATAACTTAATTTCGCTCACAACTTTCGCATTTCAAAAGCAATTTATTTAAAAATCTGTCAAAAAAATCAGTTTTATTCTAGCATGTAAATCTAATATTTATTAATAATCTCAAATGTCATATAAACTGGCAAACTTATCTAACATCGGGCTGTACCCAACCCCCATGCGCGTGCAGTAAATCTTCATTCCAACAGTGTATGAAATCAACTTATATCTGAAAGTATTCTGGAGATGTTGGGAATTGTATAAGACAATCTATAGTAATATGAGATGGAAACATTTTTTCTGGGTGTATACTGGAAGCCATCCTAGCTATACTCAATAATGATCATTTCCGGTGACTGAAGTGGACAATAAAACTGTCAAAAATCAGAAGTTTGGTCTTAGAATCACTCGAATATTACTTTTGATGTGTAGGGTGTCTCATTATACTGTTAAAATTACCCGATTCTGTCGAAATACATGGATAGAAATGGGAAAGAATCATCAGGCGCAGAATACTTACATAAGTACCAGATACAAATCTGTCAGAGTTGTCTCTAATAAATGTATTAAGAGCTCCATATTACGCCAACTACAGATGCTCATAGGAATACTGAGGTCTCACCAGCTTGAACCATACGACGTTGACACATAGAATCTATAGATTCATGAAATTGTCGCCATACACTCCTATACACTATCCATCCAATACAAGTAAAAACGGGACTCATTGTAACAAGCAACTTGTTTCTGGTCATCGACATTTCAATGGTAGTGCTATTGGCCCAGACTAGGCGTAAATTTTTATGCCTTACAATCTACAACGGTACATCTATGGAACTTCGACTCTTAAAGCCTAGATTAAAAATATGATCCACTATAAGCAGTTGACAAGATGGCATTTGCTTATTCTCCAGCATTAAAATCCGCAGCGATTTGAAGAAGGGTTGCGTGTCTATCTCATTTAAGGATTCTTGCCAGTCGTGTTTGATCCGATTATTTCGAGGTATTTTTCCTATCGCATCACTGTCTGAAATTTCATGTTTCATGGGACAATCAATATTCACGGTATCCTCTTGAAATGATACACTAGTAAATACAATTTTTATCCCTACCTCAGAGATGTTATTTTCTATCTCTTTCATTCATCGAATAAAACTCTATTTTCAAATTTTCTTAAATCTTGATAATAGATCATTGTAACAGCAGTAATTGATCTAATAGCTTTTCTAAGCAATTTTTGTCAGACATAAGTGCTACCTTACTCCTTGTGTTTTTGATCGGTATAGCATATATCTATAATTTGCATGTACACATCTAAAATGGTTTTTTTCTTTCTTGATTTGTTTATAATATTGAGATTAAATTACTTTTGAACAAATTCTAAGCATATAATATTGAACTTGTTATTATATCTGAGACATTGAATAATTTGTTATCGTTAAGAAATATATATAATATATATATATATATGATATATATACATATATACATATATATATATGTATATATATATATACATATATATATATACATATATATATATACATATATATATATATATATATATATATATATATATATATATATATATATATATATATATATATATATATATATATATATATATATATATATATATATATATATATATATATATATATATATATATATATATATATATATATATATATATATATATATTAGATTGAGTGATTAAAATATTTTTGATAAGAATGACATAAATATATTCGCTAAAATTAATTTATGTAAGCATACAAAACAATTCAATTCTGATTACAAAACAATTTCCTCAACTTTTAATTAAAAACGTTTAATTTGAATACTTATCCCCCTTGATAACAGGTTATTTTAAAAGAAAATATATATATATTGTCTAGATAAGGAAATTTCCAAAGTACATAATCATCCCTGAAAAACCGTTGAAAATTGGTGAAAGTTTTGCATAAAAAAGTAGAAAAAGAACTTAACCATTTTAAGGAGAAATTAATGCGATGTCTTTTGGAAACATAATTTTTGTAAAAAAAAAATCAGAATAAAGATAAAATCAATGTGAAAATCAAAGGAAAACTGCAAACTTATTAATAAAGGGTTATTTGACAAAGGTAAATTACCATAGCAAATCGTCTATTAAAAAATTAGTTACTAAATGTAAATACTAATTTATTTATTAGTATTTAGTATGTATATATATATATATATATATATATATATATATATATATATATATATATATATATATATATATATATATATATAAATAGATAAATAGATAGATAGATATAGATATAGATATATATGTACATATAAATATAGATATATAGAGATAAATGTGTTCTAAACTGAATTTTAGATGAATATTGGTATTTCAAACATGTTTCATCGTATACAATCTTTTGTAAAATGACTTTAAGAAATTGCTGAACTTTCAGTAATAATAGAAATAGAATTATATGTAAATTTTCAATGCATCTGTGTTTTTAATTTTCAATAATTTTGTTGGGCAGTTTATTATTTGATTAATTTCTTAAAAATATATATATTACTTTTACTTTACGTTTCTAGCAGAATTTTAAAAAATGTATAGTTTAATAAGGACAAATCTTTTTTTATAAATATTATCTGTTTTTCATTTGTGTTTTGAATGTTTTCAAAAGCTATATGCAGCAATTTTCAGATATATATATATATATATATATATATATATATATATATATATATATATATATATATATATATATATATATATATATATATATATATATATATATATATATATATATATATATATATATATATATATATATATATATATATATAACCACTGTGGTTTAAATTAGTAAAGTTAATTTATCAGAAATAAATATTTGTTAGTGGATATTTGAAATATTATCCGTTTAATTCCTGAAAAATTCATCAAAAAAGAATGACACACGTAACGAAAACAAAATGATTGATTACAAAGCTTGTTTGAAGAGCTCTCTTTCCTTTTGTTATTTACTGTTACCCAAAACAGTTTTATTTCAACGCAAAGCATTTTCAATATGAATTCTTTTCTTACTTTTTTTCCTTTATTTCTTTATTTTAAGGGTTTCCAATATTTCTTTAAAGATAACATTTTTGATATCTTTAGAGAGAATTTTCATAATTTTATTGATTGTTTGTGCATTAAAGAAATTTGTAAAAATTACTTATTTTTTATAAGTGTATCATTTAAAATAAATATCCTTAATTTTTCTTTAGAATACATTGAAAATTAGTTCAAAAAATTTGCCTCCACATTTTTAAATATCTTCTATGACTATTTGTTCACATTACTCTAAATTTTATTTACAAACCAAGAAGGCAATGTTCAATAAATGGATATTTTTGCATTTTAACTTTAATAGAACTGCTTTAAAGATATATTTCCAGAAACAAGAAAAACTTTTCAAGACATTAACTAACTTTCACATTTATGAAAAAAAATATACCATTGGTTGAAGGCAAATTTTTTTAACTATCGCCTTATTAATAAATAATATTCTCACTGCTCACCAAAATTCACCGAGACTTTTTTAAAAAAAAGTGATAAAAAACGGGAAAAAAAAACTAACTTGAGATACTCTTGGAGACATGAATCGCAGAACTTGTGGTAACAGGTGGAAATCTGGACGGGATCCCTCATAGGCATCCGGCAAATCGGACAAAACAAATCCCCCCTGTCCACACGGAATCGACAGCCGTATCCAGGCATGTCCGGCAGCAGCCCCTGTTGCGATGCTTTTCCGCTGGCTCACGTGTATCGAAAGAAAAGGTACCCCCAAGAAGAGAGAAAGACTCCGGTTCCATCGATTTCGAATACTCTGCGCCACTTCAGGGAATCCGGGAAAAACGGATGAAAAAGTTGGCGACAAATGCGAAAGTAATTTACACCTAACCCATTTGGGAAAAGAAGTTCTCAAGAAGCTTCTTTTTTTCCCATCTGAAGTTTCAAATGGCTCTCTGCATTAAGCGCAATTTCCAATAACATCTCTGCTTAAAAAAGGAAACGTCGCAAAGAGCCCTTGAAAGTGGCGTCCGGATATCCACTCTTTTGTTGATTTCTGTATGTTTTAATAATGAAAAGCTCATTTTTTTACTCTTTATAAGAAACGAATAATTATGTCCCTTTCAACAGTTATTAAGATCGCAAAATATCGTCACTTATTTTTTATGATTTCATTTCGTTAAAATTAATAGTTCATAAATTATTAAACTTTCTTGATTCGATTACAATTATTATAAAAAAAAACTCACTAGATTTTTGCTCCTATTTTAAATACAATTATTTGCATTAACATCTCTTAAAAATGATTATGTATGTATATTTTGGTTAATGTATATGTATTATCACTGAGAAAAAATTAAATCATAAAATTTATCAGTAGTTAAATTCATTTAAAATGTTTCAAAATCTTTTTTGAACTTTTAATTACTTTTAGAAAATTATTTACTGAATAATATAAATCACACTAGTTATTTATTTATGGATAAAACAGAACAGTTAGACAAAAATTGTAGATTTAACTTTGCTTTTTTAATAATAAAGAAGTTCAAAAATAATGTCCATAAATATAGAAATATTTAATACGACGATATGGACCATTGAAAAATTTATAATTGTTGTGTAATGAAACAATAGGGACATGATTCCAAGAAAGAAGCCAAGAAAAGTGTTCATTAAAAAATTTCAGAACTAGGCTGGGAATTTTTGTATATATATATATATATATATATATATATATATATATATATATATATATATATATATATATATATATATATATATATATATATATATACAGTATATAAGAATGAATAATATTTGTAAAGTTATGAAAATTTATTTTTGTAATTTCTAAAGTATCTACAAGTAATTGTCTAAATGTATTGTATTTGTAATAAATATTTTCCCAATTATATTCTAAAGCGTTAATAGGATTGAAGTTTCTTTATATATAAATTAACAAAAATTTTATTACTTGGTATAAAGAGCTATATAGGATCAACTTACTGTTTGTAAAATGTTTAAATTATATTTTTATTGAATTACAGTGATGATTTAATTAAAACATACTTAATATTTTCTTTTTCCACAAAATGAGTTAATGAAAATTTGTGTATTGTACATAAGCAAATTTTTTACTAAGTTTCATAGAAAATAACGTATTGCTTCTAAGACATTTTAAAATTTCCAAATTTAAAAGTAAAATTAATCTATCTTGTTATAAAAAGTACTGAATATAATTAGTAATTTATTTAAAGTATTTGATTCCGAATTCTCTCTGGATTCCATTCTCTAGTGAGCAAAGGAAGCTGGATGTTGAATTTCTGTTTTCTGCAGGTCTAACTAACGGGATATGATACCTGTGAATTTTTCCGGTGTGAATCCTGGACACAGGCAATTATTTATGGTAATTTCTCCTTGAGGTTAAGACAATAAAAACAATAAATGTTTGTAAAAGTTTCATAATAACTTTATTCTGTCAAGCTATTCACTATGATGTATCAAATATGCTGATTTATTATATTCAAATTGTAAACACATTATATAAAAAGAAATTAAATTTAAAAATACTTGCTTTCAAAGTTCTATGGATCTTGAATTTATGGATCAAAGTTGAAAGATTTAAATAAAAATCTTATAAATAGCTAAATATTTAAAATAATTTACATAAAAATAATTATTAAGTTAAGGAAATAAAAAAAGTGTCTTTCTGTGTGTATTTCACTTAAAGATTAATAAAAAAAAAGATTATGAGTAGCAACATTTGAAAAATAAATATTGTGGAGGAGATATTCTTTCCATAATGCTTACTTTCATAGCTAACACATGTCAACTAGCTCTATCTATGTACTGAAACAAACACTTATAGAATTAGTTGACTTGAGTTAGTTATGTACGTAAACAGTTGAGTGAATAGAGATAGGCTTGAATTTGTAAGAGTTTAAAAAAAACTGTCGTTTTTTTGATAAGAGAAACAAATTATAGGGCATCATTTGAGTATAAATAATGTGTCGAGATTTGGCGTTATTCTTCAGCATGTAATACCAAAATCCATGTTTATATATCCATATAATTCAAGAATTGCTGCAGACACTGAAAGTGAAAAAATTCTTACTATTCATTACAAACTTAGCATCAAAACATTATTTCTTTTTTCGCAAATTAATAAAACATTTTGACATTGCGAGGTTGGGGAAGCCTGGTTGCCGAAGAGTCTTATATAATATTTTAACAACCACCACAATTTGTACAATGGTGCGTTTCAATCAATAGGCCATATTTAATTTTTGGATACAATTTCACTGTGCTTAATTTTTTTTTTTTTTTTTTTTTTTTACCAAAATCGTCATATTATTTTAGGGCATAATAAGCTGTTGTTGTTACTTATGACACTTGGACAAGTCAATCTCGTTATGCCATTGGCTATGCGAATTTAAATTAGTAGGGTACGTCTTTCGTTTAACCAGAGTACCAAGAAAGTGAAAGTACGACTTTGCTCTAAACTCCTCCGATGGAGGGCAGCACCAGAAAATCCACCTCCTCAATTTTGACATTAACCTGAAGGGGGAGGAAAGTAATAACAATATAATAATAAACTAGTTAGTCCATATGAAACTTTCACAAATTTTATTCTGATAAGAACTCAAGAGCCTTAAAGAATTATAAAATATGGTGGAAATAATTTCATCACAATAGATAAATACTTTTGACAAAAATATATAGAAACTTGCATATTTTCTGTCTTTCTAGTCCGCTTTATCCTTCAGTAGACCGATATGTCAACAGAAAATCCAACCGATTTTCAATGTTTGCAACCATTGAAAATTGTTTTGAGCAATAGGTAATACCAACTATCATGTTTGAGTAAATAAATAAATTGAGCTAAGTTATATTTTTCTTTCAAAAAATGTTCAGTTTAAATATTGCAGAGAGCCAAAAAATGTTTATAATTAAGAGATTTATCACACTTTCTTTGCTTCTACCCTTCAAATAAATATACTCATTTATCCTTTTCAGTCACTTTATTTTTTTAATATTTGTATAAAATATTTTAAAAAATAATACATTGATAATACATTCTGATAAGAGTAAAATTATATTTAAAGCTTATATTTAAGAAAACACATGACATTTTATCCTAAACCAAATATGATAAAAAAAAGTATGATTCGTTAAAAAAAAATCTCATTTCCTTTTATCTTACACAGAATGTTGCACACACAGTTGCAAGCATAACATTAATCGAAATAAAAAGTTAATTAAGATCAGTTAATTAAAACAATATGGGTTGTGATTTATGAATCATTTTTCTATACATCAAAATTTCTATTTCAATAAAAAGTTGATTAAAATTGAGGTAAATAAATTAAAAGATATAGTAATATTTTTAAAGAAAAAAGTAATTGACACATCAAAAATTTTAACCCCAATACAAATTGTTAGTTGACTTTTAGTTTGGAAATTCATAGCTCTCTCCACACAAATGATAATTCAGCAAAATTTAAATTTATCACGATTTTTAATATTTTCATTGTTGATACTTCCTAAAAAACAAGAACAATGTGATAGATCCTGCACTAGCTTTGAAAAATTAAAGAAAAAATCACAGGAATAGCAATAACTCTCTCAAATACCTGTCACTATCGTCATCATGGCCATTTTCTAATTCTCAGCTCACAGGAGCTTTTACTTCATCATCTGATAATATGGTGTTTAGAAACAGCTATTGAAGAAAACTTCAATTTGTAAAATAGTAGCGCAAAATCATAATAGACGCTATTGCAAGGAGTATAAAATTGTGAAAAAATGTGAGACTGCGATAAGAAATTTGGATAGCTTGTTCGTAACAATGGCCTCCTGGTATCATGTACTCAAAGAAATGTGAGAAAGAGCTATTGGGATATTAGAGACAGGACGAAGTAAGAAAGAAACGGTTGGATTGTTAAACATTTGTTCTTCTATGACTCATAGAATTTGGCAAAAATTGGATGGATTGGCGAACAAATCAGTAGAATTTTACTACTTTTACTACAGCAACAACAACGGGTTGGCGAACAAAAGGTTCAGCCAAGGACAGCTATATGCTGCGACAAAAGCGATGACCAATATTTACCGTTAGGCATGCGAAAGGATGGAATTACAGCTCAGATTCTTCCTCACTTCATCCACTAGAGCTCTGATAAAGCGTCAGCTGTACATGAAAAGCTTCATGAAGGTGATCTGTAAACGAGGCAACTGTCTCATGCTTACCGATAACGTCACAACATTAGAAGGAACATTTGAAATGTGACAGAAGCAGTCAACACTTCCATTAGATGGCTGATCAGTGGATCGTCCTGTGGATCCAGTAGAAAATTGTTCTCTTTATGAGTAAGTCCCGATTTAACCTCTAAACCAGCAGTAGGCCTTATTTTATTTAGACAATGCCTGGAACACACTATTAACAATCATATATGCGTGAAATATTCCTATGGATTAATCAATTCCTGCGATTAGGGTAATTTCTCTTTGGATGAAAGCATACTTCCATGTCTTTCCATGCAGAACCACAAATGATCACACTTTCAAAGATAATATTATTGATGCTTACATG
The DNA here is from genome assembly GCA_037975125.1 of Latrodectus hesperus. NCBI lineage: Eukaryota > Metazoa > Arthropoda > Arachnida > Araneae > Theridiidae > Latrodectus > Latrodectus hesperus. The sequence goes on along the minus strand of CM075852.1, from coordinate 35,403,400 downwards.
CACCCATCAATAAGAACAATAGTCGGAGATGATTTTTTGCTACAAGACGACAATGCGTACGTTAATTCTTGTAACAAGATGACAAACACAGAGCTCGTGAAATAGATATTTATCTTAAGCAGCAAACAATTCACAATATGAAATGGTCGGTTCGATCATTGGATCTAAATTCTATCAAGCATGTTTGGGATGCTTTAGGAAAACGTATAATTACTTTCAATCACACTTGAAATCTTAGAACTGTTTTACAATAACAATGGCTCTCACTTTTTTCTGAATTGCAACTCTACGTATAATTTATAACATCACTCATAACTAAATGTGTGGTATTGGTTTTAAGATATTTTTTTCCAACGACGGACACTTGGGTGACGAACCCTATGCCACAACAAGGCCAGAAACTGCTACTCATTTGTCGATATCCAACGTGCACCTGTGAACCAAGTCACGGAGGCGAATAGCGTTGCCCACGCCATACCACCACAAACCCGTTTATAGGGTGGGCCACATTCATACATGATCACAGAAGAAAGGACAGAGAAAACAGAGAAAGAAAGTAACATCCATGCCCGAACCGGGATTCGAACCCAGGACCCACAGCTCAGGAATCAGGAACGCTAACCACTCAGACATCGGTCGGCTTGGTTTTAAGATATCATGCTCCATATTAAAAATACTGTGTCTAAATCAAAGTAACTCATCCAGTTAGTTTATTTTATACCCACGCTAATTTCAACAACACCATTTTTGTCTGGTGATTTTTTCATACTATTTTATACTTAATTATGTATTGTGTACATATTTCAATAATAGTTCACTGAAATTCATCCACAGTACATATCTAAGCACTATTTATTAGATGCATTTAATTGTTTGACTAATCCTTATTTTTGTGACTTTTTTGGAAACCAATGTACTCGAAAAAATATTTGAGGAACGTTGATAGTTATTTCTTTTAGTAAAATATGTTATTCTTCAAATAAATTACTTAACTACAATTTGAGAAAAATTAAAATCACTTGGGAGTATTTCATTACCTATCCCCAGTGGTATAAATGCTAGATTAGTGTAATGACATGTTTCTATATTAAAACTGTCAAAATATTCTTCTTGCTGTTCATTACTTGTTATTGGTAAAATATGTTTGTTAAGGAGTTAAATAGAGTTTATTCCCTCAGGTAATTTAATGTTCAGTACAGAGAAATCTTTTAATTGAAGTATTGGACCACTAGAAGAATGTAAGCAATCGATACAGCAGCAAACTTTTTAAGAAACTGATATACGCGCTTAGGATGTCAATATCAGGTTAAGATAAAATAGTTCAACGTTTTATTAAGTATAAGAAGAAGTATTAAAAAACTTATTTATCATGAGTTTTATCTAGAGAAAACTTTATTTTAATATAAATTTTACTCTCAAAGTGTGATATCTTTAGTAAACCACTTGAACTGGCATCATTTGAAAGACTTGGAATTATCAAAATCGAAACATTGAATTATTTTTTCATAAAATAACTTTCATTGGTATTAATAATAGCAAATAAACGAAATTTAATCTGAATTAATAATTAGCTGTGTTTTTTGTTTTTCATAAAAGTGAATAATATTTATCATAAGAAAGAGTATATGCCTATTTTCTCTTTTAAAATCTTGTTTCAGTAAAAAAAAAATAATAATTTCTCTTTCTATATATAATACATTTTTCCTAGGAATCTCTTAATTATATGTGTTTTATTCATTCCTAATTTTTCTATTAATTCCATGCTTCTAGAATAAAAAATGATTAAAACCAATTTTATAATTTAATGTGAAATATGTTGATTGCTAGAGTAGGGTATAATCAACTTAAAATTTAAATTTATTTAGTTTTACGTATTTGTTTCATTTTATGCATTTAATATTTTAAATCAAAACATGAAATGAGAGAGACTTTTTTCCTAAAACAAACAAAAATGTGACTTTGTGAAAAATGTGAAAAAAACAATAAAAACGTAAAACTTTTTCGTAAAAAAAATAAAACAATAAAACAAAAATATAAAAAATAATAATACATAATAGAAAATGTGCATGCAGTATAACTGAATTCAGTCTTTCTTTCATCATTCTACTTAAAATGATGTTCTAATCAATTACAATCAATTCTAGTTTATTACAATTAATTTCGATCTATTACAATCATTTCTTATTTACTTCAATGTAGAAAACTTTGAAAATTTTTTAACTCCACTGTGGAATGGCAACAAAAATCAGTCACAAGTTCATTTAACAAGTTTTGGAATTACTTTTCTTCGAATAAAGGTTAATCCCATTCATTTAAGCTGAGAATTCGTAATCTATCGAATTGCAAGATAAATAAAGAACTTTGAACTTTACTGAAAAATATACATAAACAATGCAATATATATATATATATATATACATATATATATTTACTCACAAAAATAGATATATGTACTCAAAAATCCTAAAGTAAGATTATAGGACTGAGAGATCAAAGTTCTAAAAGCATGAAACCCACATCGAATGAAGTGGATTGGGGTTGAGGGAGGTCTTAGATAGTAAGTTGTTGTTGCGGAGGTGTTTTCCTTTCAAGGCAGGATGGCTCAATTGTGCCTTTGCCATGAATGAAGGGTCGGAACACGGTTACGCCCCCTTCCATCTACTGATGAGCAACAACGCGTCGCACAATTGCTTAAATGTTAATTGTTGAATTGCTGCTCATCCGTAAATCAAGTACCTTGTCAAGAAGCGGAAACGTAAAAATTCCCCGAGTCAATGACATTCCACGTTAATTTCAATGGAAAATCAACAATTTATATAAGATGTGTTTAAAAAAATCATTTTTTTAATTTTGTAAATGTGCTGAAATTTGTTCTTATGCAAGAAAATATCAGTTTGATTTTTTGAAACACTCAGCTTAAGATGAATTTTAAGTGAATTGTTATTAGTATGTAAGTGACTTTTGGTATGAGTCTCCTATTGAATATTCAGTATTGAGTTGATTCAAAATTAAGTCAGAACTGTCGGATGTACAACTCAAGACTCTTGCAGCCAAGAAAAATGAATCATTAGAGTCATGTGTTCAAATATTTTTTAACAAAGTAAATGAATTAAATTCATTTTGAAGGAGTTTCGAGAAACATATTAGAATTGGAAAGCATTGCATTTTTGAAGAGCAATAAATATCTTGTCGAATTACTTCTCATGAAATAGAGCATTAAGAACCTCTTTCAGGTATAAAGTGAATTTAATGTCACTCCAGAAATTACTGATTAAAATTACTTTTTCACGAAAAGGAATGAATACGAGTATATATTCAAGTGTGCAATATGAAAAATGAATATTACTATAACTGTGTTTTTAAGAAAATCGTGGCAGTTGAAATTCGTATCTGTGCTTTTTTAACAAATAGGCAGTTTAAAATTAAAATTTAACTAAAAGTGATGAAAAATGTAATTTGTGTGTATGGGCGCGCGCACATGTGTAAGTTTATATATTATCTTCTGATAAAAGTTCTTATACCGGTTCGTTAAAATTTCCAAGACAAATTGGCGATGTCAAATTATCCTTGAAAAAAATTGATGAAATTACTGGATCACCGTATGAGATCAAAAACATATGGGAAAAAATGGTACAGAGAATATCGGACACAAGGTCTTAAATTTTTCATCTTAAAAAATACTCTAAAAAGTCTAATTAATATCCAAAGAAGAGAAGTTTCAAATAAAATTCACAGTTCCTCTTAGAGCCTTTTTGAGATTAACTGGCGAAATTTAATTTTTTCTATATCTTGCTTTTAATACGTTATACTCCAATTTTTAAAATATGAGATGCCACAAAACTTATATCTAACTTTACAAATATGAACTTTAAATTTTATAAGCGTTCGAAGACTCATTTAACACTTAATGATTATTATATGCGCAAAATATTTTTAGCCGAATCACCTACATAGCTTTACATTAGCATAATCGCACCTCGATAGACACTAATTGGCCATGACACTGCCTCTGCACAAAGCTATAACTGAGTCACAAAGAAACAATTGCTTGTAATAATATTATTATATCTCAGTGACAAATTCTACACACTTCATTCAATAATTACTATTGAAAGTTTATCAGCTGCAATATTATTTCACTACTATTTATCCTAATTTTACCACTAATTTCGATGACATCACTTTCCTTACAGTTAACCATTCTTCTTCTTCTTCTTAAGGTTGGGTTTGTATGTCATTGGCACCTCTGCTTTAATCAGTATTTTGTACCATTAACTCCAAATCCAATGTTTCCTAATTCCAGTTACTCGGGTCACCCACTTTATTAATAAAATCCGATAATCCTTTAATGGAATCTAGGTGTAACTCTCTAGTATGGATAATGCCTAAAGAAGTTAATCTAGGGAGGGCAAGAGCCTCGCATTCGTAAATGATATGCTTGGCCATTTCCTCTTGCGTATGACATTTCCTGCAGATAGGGTCTTGCTGAAACAGTCCCATTTTATGGAGGTGTTTCCTGAAATAGTAGTGCCCAGTTATGAAGCCTACGATTAAACGTATCTTCTGCCTAGAGCATCTAAGAATTTCAGAGGCAATCCTCGCTGATGATCCACAGATCATACTTTTAGCATGGGTTTGACCAGGAGTGTTGAGCCAAGCTTCATACATCTTCCGTCTCTCCCATCTAAGAACATTGGTTTTTGCAGTCTTCAAATTGATTCCACAAAATGGTTCTGGACCAATGGGAACAAAAGACGATCCTTGTTTAGCAAGCTCATCAGCCCTTTCATTACCTTTGATACCTTTGTGCCCTGGCACCCATACAAGGATCACCTTGTTTCTAGTTCAGTTCTGGAACTAAGGTTTCTACATTTCAAAATCATTTTAGATTTGATTTCGAAAGAATTAAGCGCTTTTAAAGCGGCTTGACTGTCACTAAAAATGAGAATCCGCTTACCGTAGTAGCCCTTCCTCATATTTAGTCGCAGACAGTGGATAATGGCCAAAACTTCTGCCTGGAAGACCGTAGCGTATCGCCCAAGGCTTACAGACAGGCTGGTTCTTGGTGACACGCCACATACTCCCAGTCCTGAGAGGCTGTTCTTCAGTGATCCATCTGTGTACCAGATTAGATCTCCTGTTTTAGTTTCAAACATGTTGTTATCCCATTCGTCTCTAGTTGGGAAAACTATTTCAAATGTCCTATCAAACATGTATGATTTTTCCATGATGTCTGAGGGCATCAGGAAACTAGGATCTTGAATTTTCCTAGTAATGCCCCTGTGCCCTTTGGACACAGGCTGGTCGTACCAGTGGTTTTGCAGCTTCATTCTGTATGCAGTCCTTCTGGCAGTGCTGCAGATGAAGATGTCTAAGGGAATCAGATCCAACACAACCTCCAATGCTCTGGTCGGCGTGGTGGACACTGCTCCTGTCCTGTGATGCAGAGACAGGCCAGTCTTTGTAGACCTCCTAGTCTGTCACTCACAGTCTTCTGTTCCACCTTACGCCACCAGATCACACAGGCATATGTGAGAATGGGCCTGACAATAGCTGTGTACATCCATAACATCAGTTTTGGATGTAAACCCCAGTTTTTACGAAGCATTCGCCTGCAAATCATAATGCTTTTCTTTGCTCGGTTAATTTTATCATCAATGTGCTTATTCCAGGTGAGTTTCTGGTCTAAATAAATGCCCAGATACTTCACCTCTGAAGCCACATTGATTTCATTATCAAAAAGTCTTGGTATGAAAAAACCTTTCCGTTTCTTTTTGCGTGTAAAAGGTACAAGGTAGGTTTTCTGGGGATTAACCATCAGGTCCCTATTCATGCACCATTGACCTTTATAACTTAGAGCATCCTGCATAAGATGACAAGTTATGTCGAAATCTTTGCCAAGGATAAGGATGACAATGTCATCAGCCTATCCTTGCGTATAATAGCCTCTATCATTTAGATGTTTTATAAGGCTATTAACAACTAGGTTCCAAAGTAATGGTGACAGAACACCTTCTTGAGGACAACCTCTAGTAGTCTTTTTTTCAAATGATTCACCGAAGATGTTCATTTGTATACATCTATCCGAAATTGAGGCCTCAATCCAAGTACACAGGGTCTGATTAATCCCTGCCCCTCTAAGTGCATTGAGGATGGATAGATGGGAAGTGTTATCAAAAGCACCTTGGAAGTCGAGGAAAGTTGCCAAGGCAATTTCTTTTCGATCCAGAGTGGTTTCAATCTTGGAAACTAGCTGATGTAAAGCAGTTTCAGTAGATTTGCCGGGTTGATAAGCAAATTGAAGAGCATGCAATGAACTGTTACTACCCAAGTAATCTCTAATATGCCGATCAATGATTTTCTTCATAATTTTAAGAAAGAATGGAGAAAGACTGATTGGTCTATAACACTTGGCTTGGTCATAGGTGTCCTTACCAGGTTTTGGAATAAAAACAATCCTAGTCTTCTGCCATATCTTTGGTATGTAACCCAGTGCTAAGCTAGCTCTGGTATGATAACCTACTCTGCCTTCTGGATCATGATGGGCATAATTGCATCAGGCCCTGGGCTTTTTAGAGGTTTAAAGGCAGAGATTGCCCATTTAACATTGTTGTAGTTAACGATATTTTTAGCGATGGTCCATTGATCCATACTGACTCTTTGCAAAGAGCCAATGCAGTGCTCCCCTTCATTGCTATAAATATCTCTAGCTCCTGGAAAGTGGGTTTTGGTCATAATTTCCATAACCTCTTTCCCGGAAGCAGCAAAATTACCCTCCTCGTCCTTAAGGGTGCCAACCAAAATAGGTTCATCCCTTTTAAGGAGTTTTTGGAGTCTAGCTCCATCAGAAATAGAATCTATCTCTTCACAGAACTTCCTCCAGGAGTTAATTTTGCTTTTTCTAACAAGTTTGTTATAATTAGTGGGGGCCGTTTTATAGTTCTCCCATTCACCATTTTTCTTGGCTTTATTAAAAGTTTTCTAACATTTGCTCTTTCGGCTGCTAGAGAGTCATTCCACCAAGGACATTGGAGTTTAGCTCTCCTAGTGCGAATAGGGCAATTATTATGATAAGAATCTAGAATACTACTCTGCAGAAGGTCTGCTGTAACTTCTAGATCGTAGTTGTCTCGAATAGGTCTGTCTCTAGTAGCTCAACCAACCCAGTTAGTTCCTCCTGGAACTTCTTCCAGTCCTTCCTAACTGGGTCTTTGAATATGCGATCCAGACACACATTAGAGTGAATTTCAAAATGGATGTTTTGATGATATGAGCCAGAAGGTCTGCCATCTACTTTCCAATTTTTGATATTTTTACTGATCAGAGTTGTCGCTATAGTAATGTCAATTACTTCAGATCGATTGGAAGTAATGAAAGTTGGTTCGTTGCCCTTATTTAGAATATCTAACCCGTAGTTTAGAATGAATTCTAAAAGGTACTCACCTCTTTTATTTGTGTCCGTACTTCCCCAGACAACATGGTGAGCATTACAATCTAGTCCTAGGACTACCTATAAGTTGTTATCTCTGCAAAAGTTCATGAGGTTGGGCAGAGAATGGTCAGGTGAAGTCTTCTCTTCATAGGGCAGGTACCCAGAGCCAAAAATAATTTCTCTGTCCCTACCCTCTATGTTGAGTCTGACTTTCACTGCTGTCAGGTCCCTAAGGATAAATTCAGAGAGGGGTAAAACCTCAATGTTTTTATGTAAAAGTATACAAGTTCTAGCGTTACTATTGGTACAATAGATAAGCTTACCTTTAGTTCCTTTGAGGCCACTGATTCTCCCCCTAACCAACCAGGGTTCCTGAATCAGGACCAGGTGTATATCCCCAGCAAGAAACTTCTTACTGAGGTTAGTAGTACCACTTCTACTGTGGTGCAGGTTTGCTTGAACTACCTTCACCCCCATCAGCAGGAGCAGGTTTGTCATGTACTTTAGCCTGCATTGGTGAAGTCCAATATGAAACTTATATCCCCTTATATCAAGTGTGGCAGCATCTTGCTGAGGCACACTAAGAACGATGGTCCGCCCAGATGGGTCGTTCTTAATGTTAAGAACGTTCCATTCCATTGGAGTGACCCCACCGTTCTGAGCCTCGATTTTTCTCAAGAGCTATTTAGGCTCCAGTTCATTACAGATTTTCGGCAGTTTTGCAGTTATCTTGGTGGTTCTGACAAGTTTCCTTGCCTCACCCACCAAGAGTTTTTGCTCCTGCCAAGGGCTTATGTCACTGACATTCTGTTCAAGCCACTTTGAGCTCTCCAGATCTGCACAGTTGATAATAAGTGCCCCATTCTCAAGTTTACAGGATAGGAAGGTTGGGGCAAAACCCTCCTCATTCCTTCCTATTTTCTTGGTTAGCAAGAGCTCCAGGTCGAAGGCCTGTTCCTCTGTTAACCGTTTTTCCAGATGACCCTCTATGAGCACAGCCATCTTGACCTCCGTGAGAGCCGCTCTGTAGGTAAATCCCCCAGGTCCTTCTCTCTTGGCAGCATTTCCGGCCTTGCCCTGGTTCGTCCGGTTGGCCGGACGCTTAACCATTACAATTAACCATTAATTACGTTTAATCAAAATACTGAATTAGTATAAGCTAATGTCAGGTTTTCAAAATTCTTTATTTTTAAAAAATGTTACTCAAAATGGATTATTGGCCATTGAAAAGGCAACGCCAAGAAAGTTAAAAAAAAAAAAAAGATCAAAACTAAATTTATTTCAAAGAATATACATAATATAGTTTAGAATAGAATCTTTATAAGCAACAACTCCTCATTGATCGAATTGAAAAAAATCCTTTCTCATTTTATACATAGTTTCTAAATGGCGCTTTTGTAATCTATGACTTGAGACTATTTTAAAATTGTAATCACTTTCATATTTCATTGCAATATACGTAGAGTGTAAATTTCCTACTGTTTGAAATATCCCTTCTCAATACAGCATTTTTGATGAGCAACAGTGTATAATCAGTGGCATATAAAATTAAATCCAGTTTTTTTTTTCAATTCTTATATTCGATATATAAATCTTTGTAACATGATGAATATCTAATTTATTATTAAATATACTTCACTAGTTTTGCAGTTTTGCACAATAAATGGTTTCAAAGTCTGATGCAACCAATTTTTAGTTAGAATTAAGCGTCGATTTAGAGTACTTTAACCAATCACTGGTAGACAAGAGCAGTTATCATAATAATAGCAGATTCTATAAGTATAAAATAATGTTTTAACAGAATAACTTAAAAATAATGGGTGAACAGAGACATTGTTCTCTTCGTTTTGCTGGGTTCTACATATACAGTGTATATTCTGAATCTAAAACTTAGCGTTAAGAGTTGTTATTGTTAAACCAATATGCTTCTTTGTACCTAACCCTGAGCTGAACTCTACCAGTTAGACAGAAGCAGCCGAGTGGAATCTTCATGATTTTGAAGCAGGGACCAAGCAGAAGACCCCTAGTACTTGCTTGCCACCCCAAATATAGCATTTCATTTGGAGGACATTGCGACCCACCCAATTTTAATATGCCCCAGCCACCATTAACGAACTCGACGGATCTTTGGTTAAAACTGGATTCAAAATTACTACCTTACGATAATGAGAGTAACGTCCTAACCAACTAGGCCACCACGGCCTCTAGCATTAAGAGTGAAGAACTTGCACTGACAGAGAGATGACATTTACCATGAATTACCAACACCATCGGCAATTGTTGCATTTTCGCTAGACGATGTAGCAAATACAGTTGTATCTACAATGGTGAGGGGAACAGCGACCCTGTATAAGCACTTCGCCGGTCATATCTTAACATACCAATAGGAATATGAACACGAACAGTCAAATATCACAAAGAACATATTCTCTGTACGAATTCTTTCTTTTTCAACAAAATAACTCTTAATCTTGTTATAGTTATCTTGTTGAATCTATAACATGATATTTTGTTGAAAAAGTTAATCTTGTTATAGTTATCTTGTTGAAAGAATATTAACTAATAATATTCTTTCAACAAGACAATTGCATGTTATTTATACTATCATCCTATCTTTTCCCAGTTCAAAGAATATTTTACCATTATCCTAATCAATACATTTTCTATATTATTTAGTATGTATTATATAGAAAAACATATGCAAAATAAAATTCATAATTAAAAACAGTTCTTACTGTCATTTTTCCTCAGCAAGAGAAAAAATCTCAGTTTAAATAATCACTTACTTTTTTATTTCAAAACAACATTTTTAAAAACACGTTTTTTTTTTTTGTGTAGAAAAGCGTTTTATTGTTGTTTTTCTCAAAAAGTGCCTTAATCTTGTTAATCACTAATCTATCTGTTTTGCCGGTTATCCTTGCACAAAGTCGTTTTTTTCATATTTGATATTTGAAAGATCATTTTAACTCTCATTTATTTATGTTCTCAGTCATTAAATATCTAATACATCTTACGAACAAATTACATCAGACTCTAAATTCAGAAAGTCCTGAAGTGAAATTTCGGAGAACAATAGATTTATTTGCCGAAGCTCATGGGCGAATAATTTATCTTCACTCAAATTGCAGGATAGTTTTTTCAGTGAAAGTGGTTTATTTGATAACGCACTCTTGTCAAAATGATTTGCGCACATTTTTTTTGAGCAACATTATTTCAAGCATACATTCACATGAGCCTAGAATGTTCATTTTATAAGAAAATTCCAAGACATGATACAAGATTAAAAGTATACTACGATATTTTCTCTTAGAGCTATTGATTATACTCAAATACATGCAAAATTGGGAGTAAGATTAGGTAGAAAAAGATCCATACGCATTGCTTAAAATAATATTCAGTGTGAATGATACTTCAAGGTAGCGCTTGTAAAGAACTCAAAGTCTACTGACATAAATCACACGAAGATTTATAAAAAAATATTTTCCGTTAATTGCGATTTTAGAATGGAAACTACTTCTTATTCATTGCACTGATTAAAATTGTAGTTAATTATTCATAATTCAAAGATTCGCCTATAATAACCTCGATCCAAATTTCTTAATCATAAAATTAAAAAATGAAATAAATCATCAAACAGAAAAATAATAAACGCAAATTAAAATGCATGAAAACGAGTTAGAAAGAAATATTTTTCAAAAAAAAGTTTAGTCCGTAAAGGGAAATTAAAAGTATCATTGCGTTCGATGGAACTTTATTAGAGACCAACCAATACTTTGTAAAGTTGTCAGTGTTCGTAAATTAGAGGTTCGTACAAACGAGCATATTCTGTGTGATTTATTTGTTACAGCACTTTTTTACTTAGGGAAATTTAAATATTTAATGGCTATAGTTCTGATTACCATTCTGTTTCATTCATATAAGGAATTAATTTAATAATCCACCTAGTACTCTGTTCCAAAAGTTTCCTTAAATTTGAAAAGAAAAAGTGAGACAAGAATTATTTCAAGATAGAATCATTAATTAATATTAGTTCTCATGTATATTCCCAAGATATATACAAATGGACAAGAAAATTACTCAACTATTATTCTATGATTTTAACTAGAATGTCATACATAAGCAATTATATTTTACTTAAAATTTGTATGTTTAAACATATGCATTGACTACTCATATAGGAAAAAATTTATATAAATTAACACATAATAAATATACATACAAATAAATCCCATACCGACATGAGAATGTATATTTATTACAAGGATACTGTGAGGCCGCGGATGTTCGTTTGGGCGTCATTATGATTACCAGAATTTAATAAGTTCAAATCCCGGCTTAATCAAAGATCTATCGAGTTCACTAAAAGCCGTTAGGACCAGTTAAGAAAGTCATGGTCACAGATATAAGGAGTCTTGTTTTCCCTCCTTCTTTACATGAACCATTTTTATAATTTTCGCAGAAGTTAATTTGTGATTCTTCGAATTCTTGTGTGGTTATTGGCATTAACGAACAGATTTTGGCACTTTGACTTCGACTACAATGATGGTAAATTTGAGCAAAAGGAAATGTAGAAGTATGGGAACTTATCATGCTTAATGATAAATACAATTTAGTTTTAAAAAAAACCGATGAATACAGATGTATGGTATCATTAATAAGTTTAAGATTTATTAATCCTTAAGATTCCACCTTTTTTATTAATTAATATTATTTCTCTTCCATTAGTTCATAATCTTGAATACAACTTAAGATAATATTTCCCTTCTGTTCACACTCACTAAGATGCATCCTCCTCTTACGTTTTTACTCATGACTGGTAACTGAAATACTGTTGATAAGTAGAACAACTCATTTACTTACATCGTAACACATTAATCAGATACAACCAGACTGTTAATCACTGATACTTCTTATGATTCATATACAACTCATATTTTCAGAAACTGTTATTAAGATCTCTTGACTTTTCATTCATTTATTTATTTAGTTTTTCTCTCTAATGCAATCTTTTTTAGTTTCTCGAATATGTCAAATGCCGTAAATCAAATGTCATCATGTTTTTTTATGATGATTCGAAGAGGAGAGACCTATTTGAAATTTGTAAGTCTTCTTTCTTCTAGAAATTAAACATCTATTCACTGAATCCTTTTGTAGTATGCACTGCATCACGATGACGTTCTAATTTGGATGGTAAATTGTAATTTTGAATTCGATGTTAGTGTGTAACATTTGTGGTATATTTTTACATTTTTCTAATGTTATTTCAATGAAATTTGATTTCAGTCAGATGAATCTTTCTTGGCTTACTAATTTCATTCTTCTTAAGAATAGTCTTCCTATAATAAATACTTAATAACTTCTCATTTTCTTGGCTTAAACCTTTGTTTCTTAGCATCCCTTTGTTATTTTCAAGTTCCCTTAACTTCCCTTGGCGATAAAAAATATTAAATGTTTTAACCTCTATTATATCAGAAACAAAAAAATAATTACATCGGAAACTATTACGGAGTTAAATTTATGTTTTCTCAAATGCAACTCTTAATATTCATCATTTAATGAATATTCAAGTTTTTAATTAGATTGGGTTTACGATATATCATTTTATCAGTTTTAAAAATAGAACGTTTTTCTGACTTCACTTATCGAATTGTCTTGTTTTAATTGGTGTAGTTCCAAATTCTTACTTACTTACTCCATGGCACGACAGCCCATGTGGGCCAAGGCCTACAGTGCCCATAACTGTTTTCATGACCGAAAGCCCTGGGGTGCGAAGCATATGTCCTAGTTAGGTGGTCAGCCTAACGTAAGACCCCCACTGTTTAGTTCCCAAGCATGCTTGGTACTCAGTTAATCGACCCACTGAAGAGATGAAAGGCTGAGTCAACCTTGCCCAGCCCAAGGATTGAACCTCGGACTTGTGTCATGGGAGCTTGAAACGCTGCCACTGAGACACCGGGCTTGTAGTTCCAAATTATCTAACAAATTATTTAAATATTCTATGTGAAGTGAAATTTTATACAAAAAATATTTTTTATATTATGATATATTTTTGAAGTTAATGATTATTACATTGTTTTACAACGGAATGTCGGAATCTAATATTTAATTTCAGATTTCAAGATTTTCATTTAATAACTTAATAAAAATATACTTATTTTTTTTAACTGAATTATATTACTAAACTTCTTAATATGGGAAATAAATTTGGTATTTTCATATTAGTTTCACCGTAGCCAATTTTACGTAAAACCAAAACCGGATTGCAGATCGATCTGGTTCAACAATTCTTCAGAAAATTGTTGAAGACATAGCAGATGGAACAATTGAAGTACAATCTATTCTGATCACTGGAAAGCTTATAACAAAACAAAAGAGGATGGCATTCACGCATTATAGAATCTTCATGTAACGGTAAATCATTAATGCAATTTTATTGATATTGAAACGAGTGTCCATACGCAAACTGTTGAAAGAATGTGCTGTCGTGCAAAATGGAGGAACAAGAACCATCGGGAAATAGCAGGACCTTATTTGATATCGTATCTATGTATGAGTTGATACGGAGTCTATCTGTTTTCTGTTCCTTCCAGAAGACCTTTTGAGACACCCGAAAATTGAATAAATAAAAAAAATATTTTTTTAATATTTTTTTAAAAAAATATTTTTTTATCACAAGTCTATACTCACCTGCTATTTCATTTTCTCTTAGTTTTTCAGTATACAAACGATTAATACTAATTCATCAAGGATTAATGTGTATATTTCACAAGATGAATCATAACTTATGTTTACTTTCAATTTCCAAAAAGGAGAATACGATTTTCTAGAAAGAAAATTAGCAGATAATTTCGTCCGCAATAGTCTGAAGACCTCATATGCAAGTATCTAATTAATGATCCCAATATAACTCTTCCAAATGCTCTTATTGCTTTAAAATATAGAAACATTATATCTCTCACACTTCAATTTTAACTATTTTTATAATTATTTAAACATCGTATAAACTTTTTAATTTAGTACATTTTATAACTTCTAAATTTAGCGTATAAGCCTCACTAATAATTATATTTTCACATTAAGAATAAGGAAGAAACAACTAAATTTCTGTAAACATTGATTATTGATGTTGATTCCGAAAAAAGTTCTGCTACAGAGTATACACTGTAAAATAAAATGATAAATTTATTCTTGTGTGTTATTCTGCTATTAAAAATGGTTTAGCCGAATTTTTAGGCATTTTCTGCAATTAATTTTATTAATTATTTTCTACCGATTATTCAGTTAAGCTGAGAATAGAAAAAATTTAGGTACATTAATTATATATTTCATGGAAAGTACAAACAAATATTTATGATCTTAACATTTTCTAGCATACTTCTACTATTTCAGTATACCTATTTCACAATTTTGCATGTATTTATTAATGCATTAGTCTTTATTTTAAATGAATCCTATATATGATAAAGATTGTATAAATGTTTTCGCATTCTGTTTTTAATTTTACATATCCTGTTTTGCACTTGCACTCATTTTTAAATTCGTTTACTATTAAAGTTAATGACCTAGAGTAGAGCGAAAATTGCACAAGCTAGTTTTTTTTCTAAAAGCTAGAATGAAAATATTGAGGAATTGTTTTATACTTTCTTGATCACTCAAATTTTGTTGTGTATTTCGTTTATTACTTCAATATGCTAATATAATAATTTGATTTGATAAAAAAATTAAAGTATATATGCAAATTTTGATACAATTCTGCTAGCAATGATAATTTTTATATATCAATTAAATGATTTATTTTTTTATTTGTGTCTAACAAGTATTATGATGATCTTCATAAACCTATGATAATAAAAGCTAATTATACTTGTATATGATTAAGTTTCAGGCTGATATTTTTGTTATTAATATTGAGTAATGTCTATATTCTTTATCAAAAATGAGTATCCATATTTAAATAATGATTTATTAAGTGTTAATGAGCAATAACATTTATAGGTGGGTTAGAAAAATTATGAAAATAAAGTAATTAGAAAAATTTAGAACACCTGGGTGTTTATCTTTGAGTGTTTTTATTATAAAATTTTGAAAGATATTGCATTATCAGTGCTTTATTAATACACTCACTAAAAGCTGTTAGTTTTTAGAATATTTATATTTACTGATCATTATTTTTATTTCATTTATTAACAAATATCAAAATCTATTCATTATTTTTCAAAAGTTTTTTAGACGATTAAAAAATTAGATATTCTTTCATTTGAAATACCTTGATAATTATTATTTGCAAATTTAATAAAAGATCAGATTAATGGAAATAAAAAAAAAACAGATTATAATTTTAATAGAATTTAAATAATATTAAAATGTAAAATATTAAAAAAAGAAAATTAAATTTTTGCAAAAATAATTCAGAAAATTTTTTGTCTTTTTCTGTATATTTTTATTGGTAAAATAAAAATTAATATAAAAATTTGATTATTTTCCCTCAAAAGCATTTCATGCTAAAAATTTATATTAACATGTTTTGTTTGAACTTGAGGTACCAAGTGAAATTATAAGATTAGTGGAGACACCAGTCTTGGAGAAGTATAAGAATCTTTGTTTTAGTCCTGTATTTAATGTTAAGGAACTAACAGAATTAGTTTAATTTATATAATTGCATGAATATATTCCACTAGAACCATCAAAATTGCTCAGTTGAGAAACCATGCTGAACTTCCCTCCTTATATGATATAATGGATCTTTAGAAATGATTAAAATTCTCACTAGGAATTTTTTCATGTCTAATAAAAGATGAGAGCTTAAAAAAATTATATTCTTCTTTCTAAAATTTATCATTATTTAGTTTTATTACTTTAAAATAAAGTTAATAAAAGAATAGGAAAACTTGTAAAATATTGCATATCTATTAATTCTAATGTTTGATATGATTATCATATCAGATATAAAGGAACTGTGGTAGGAATTTATCCTAAACATGATTTGGACATACATTAATAAATGAAAGCAGATTTTTTATGCATGGAACAGAAAGTATTTACTTCTCATTTCTTTATATATATATATATATATATATATATATATATATATATATATATATATATATATATATGTGTATATGTGATATGTGTGTGTGTGTGTGTATGCGTGTAAAGCATTGTGAGCTATTTTCATTAATTAATTTGAATCAAATTAATTACAAAATTAGATATTTTTCTTTCTAATATCATTTGATTGTAAAAAAGATAAAATTAAAGAATTAATCACAATATTTCTTTCAAAGTATTAAACAGAGGAATTTTTAATGTATATTGTATACTTTTTTGTTATTTTATACCATGAATGGCCAAGCAGCAAGCTTGTCATACATTGCCAAAACAGAATTTTAACTATAATATACTTATAGCTAAAATTCTGTTTTTGCAATCTTATTTATATTAAATATATTTTAGCTATAGTACACCATCTTATTGAAGAATTTAAAAATTTAATTGAATTAAAAGAAAGCATTGTTATTGTCAGAAATTTTGTTAAAATTTGTGAAAAATATAAAAAGCTTGTTTCAAATGCAAATAGTCGAATTTGTATTGAACCCAAGCAATTTTCAAATTTTATACCATTTAGATTTAAAATATTACATTTGTGAACAAATATTTTTTTAATTGACTATAATATCAAAATATTTACTGTGAGCAAGCTATATTAACATTAATGAGATAGTTATGTCAATTAAGGACTTAATTATATTAAGACTAGTTCTTGAAACATTAAGCTATATTTAGCGAAATTAAATTTTGCTCTTGGAAATACCATAAAAAAAGTTAACAGCTTCAAAAATTAATCTTAAGACCCTGGATATCGATTTTGTATTGTACAGATAGATGCATTTGAAATGGATTTTACTTTCTAGTTTGCTGAATAAAAGCAGTAGATTTGAATGAGAAAATAAAGTTGCTTTATATAATTTAGACAAATACATGACTAATATCACTGTCAAATATACCCAAGGAATTAATATAGTTAATATGGGAAAAGTAAAAGCCACATTAATTAAGTATTGGCTCTTTATAATTATTTAAAATTAAATGTTTCATTCATGACCTATTTAAATCAACTTTTAAAAATGTTTATTAGTAATAAGCACTAAGTTTCAACTTTAGTTTTACTCTAGAAAAACTTAATATAAATAAATCTTAATTTGCACTTTTTTGTTTTATCTACTATTTAGATTTGCTTGAAAAAATGTCCTTTCTTCTGTAAATATTTTTTATTTTTCATGTTTTTATAATTTTTAGGAGTGGAAAAGTTTGTAATGACTCGCATGAATTTTCTGTTTACAGGTAGCTCATAAGGTAAAACTATTGATAATTTTTTTTACTTTATATTTTTTCCAATGAATATAGTTTAAATTAATTTTTTCTGGATTTGTTATTTAGTTATTAATTATAAATTTTTAAAAAATTGTTCAAATTTCTAAATTAATTTTTTGATAAGATTTCATTAATAGTTCAAATAAATTTCTGTAAAAATTTATGCAATTAATAATAACTATTAACTGTCAATACTGTATATTCTGCATCATATTTTTTAAAAAAAATATCTTATAGATTCGAATGATTTGTTATGAATCAAACTCCTTAATATTCTTTCCACTGAAAGTAAAGTGAAATACTAACATTACAAAGTAAAATCAAATATACTATTACCAATGAACTTCTTAGTTTTTCTTAAAATCTCATTTTAATTACGTATGATTATTATATTTTTTATTCTAAAATATATTCTATAATGGTATGTGAAATTTGTGACAAAAATACTATTTTTACGAGACATGATTTATTTTCACATTACATCATAGAATTTTTTCTATGATTTGTTTTGGTTGCTCACTTTTTTGATGACTTACAGCATGAGTCCTAATGTTAAATTCAAATTTTGTACATAATTAAGTTTAGCATTTTAATTAAATTATTTACAAAATTTGAATTTAACATTATTATAACAATGATTCTTTTATAAAATCATTATTATAGGAATTTAAAAGTCGCTCTTTGTTTCATTGAGAGCTATGGGATATGAGACTTTTTTAATTAATTTTTCATAACTCTTACAATATAGAATATGCCAATGTGCATATTATTTAGGTGAAATTCTTAAAATATCTTTCTATATTTTATATTTCAGTGTGTATTTAAATTTCACTTTATGTAATTTGTAGCTTTCAAATGTAATTAAGAACTTTCAAATATTAGCAGTAACAAACTTATGCATTATTATTAATAAATAAATCATATGTTTGACTTAGAGATTTATATCAAATAATCATAATAAGAAATTTTTTTTCAATATTTCTTTCTCAAAAACTGATTTTTTATTGCTCATTAATAGAAGATATATATATATATTGAACTAATACTATACATTATAAGTTTTCAATGTGCCTTTAATATATATTTGAAAATATAAAAAAAAATGTTGTCATATTAATGCAAATATCTGTTTTGTTAAACTAGCATTGTTAGAGTTTGTTGATTATAGAAATAGAACTGTATAAAATGTTTCTTTAACTATACAAGTTAATTTCTCAAAAGTTCTTGCTTTCTAATGGTATTTTTACTTTTAAAAACAAAAAAATTAATCCAGAATTTACGACATATTTTCACAAGACAGTTTTTAAGTGAAGGATAATAAATATTTTAATGTCTCACACATAATTAAATTACAGCCTTTTTATATATTCTTTCAATTAATTTTTTAAACTACGAAAATGATTTTTAAGTATTAAAAGAAGAAAATTTTCTCAACATAATTAAATGTTGCATATTTTTATTTCAATTCTGCTTCTTTTACAGAAATATGAAGATAAAATAGACATTTAAAGATGCTAGGCTTTCGATTTAGTTATCTTTACAAATTGCACACTGAATCGTTTATGGGATTTAATGCTGTGTGCCTTCCTGGAAATCCACCTGGTGCATTTTATCGCTCAAGTTTACCAGCTACTCCAGTTTCTACACCAATCAGAGAAAATGGACGGTTTTCAGAGCAAGCCCTGCGTGAGAGGCTTTGCCGGACTCCGTCACCAAGGAAGTGCAGACTGTTTGAGTCCAGGGTTTCCGAACCAGATATAGGATTCAATGTCCTTAATTCTGGGCTTCAGCTGTCCTCCCCTGATGATGAAATAGATGAAGAGGCTCCTTTAGCCTTTTCACCTGCTAGACCAAGCCTGCAAAGTCGCCTGGAGAGGTTGGAACAGGAGCAAGAAACTCCTGCCAACAAAATCAGGCGAAGGATATTTGTGGGAAACATTCCAATCCGAGTATGTCTCTTTCACAATGAAATCCTAAATATGGCTATCTTTTAATCTAATTCTTGTCATTGTATTAAAAAATAAAAGATTAGTTTTAATGTATTATCTAACTTTTTGTTGCTTTGAAAATTTTAAATCTTATTAGAAAAAAAATTACGTTATTTGATTTTTGAAGTCAAATTGAAGAAAAGCATTTGCTAATGCAGACAGTACAAAATCAGAATATGTTACATGGGTAGGTTTAAACAGGATTAATTCACATCATTTAAAAAATTCCACATGTTTTCTTTGCTGAGATTTAAAAATATAAAAAATTAAATGTATTTCAAAAATTAATAAATTTATATTATAATTAATTTATTTTTAAAGAATTTTTTTAAATTATAATTATTTTATGTAACTTTAGAATTGTTATAAGTAATAAAGTATAATATGTTTTAGTTTAATTTTGTTTGTTGATTGATGGGGAATGACTCTTGAAAAATATGTAAAGTATATTTAATTTATTACTAATTAATAGTTATGAAAAAAAATTTGTTTTGAAATTTTTTGAGGTACAATCAAACCTTCTTAAAGAGATTTATGAATTTTCTGGTAACCTGTTTAAATTTTTAGACTGAAATTTGGATAATATTCCACTTAGAGTGTTTAGTTGACATTTTCAGTTCAGTAATTGTAAGAGTTGCATTATACATCCCAGTATGCTATGATATTGCTTACAGTATGTTCTATATTCATAATATCGCTTATCAAATTCATGAGGAAAACAGTTATGCTTAATATTTGTGTAATATTTCATTAATTAGTATTGATTTTTATTTAAATTTTTTTGTTAGTTTTATAAAAATGCTTCTCAATTTGGCAGCTAATTTCTCAAAAAAAAGTTTGATTCCTAAAAAGATGTATTGTATATTCATTATTGTATCAATGCATTTTTGTAACCGTTTAGTGTTTTTATATATTTAAGGATTATTTTTAGGTGTCAAAAAAAGAATTGAAGGATTTTTTTAGCAAATTTGGAAAAGTTACAGATTGTCTCATAATTCAAGACCATATCAAAAGAACCTCAAGAGGGTAATGTTCACTTTAAGTTCAAATTTTCTATTTTAATATTAAAACCTTTTATGAATATTTTCTTTGCACTTTCTTTAAGTTTTAATGAAACAATTTAATTAAGTTATCAAACATTAAAAATATAATTTATATATTTTTTAATATTTATTTTCAAAATCTGTATTTGTAATATGAAAAGCTTACTGTTTATCAGATTTTAGCCTGAATTTAGATCTTCTATGTTGCTTTCTTTAAAGCATAATCAGATTGAAAATAACTGAAATTGAACAAATGAAGTTCTTTTAATAGCATTTGATTTACACACACACACACACTCCTTTATATCAGAAATTCTACTCACGCAAGTAATCTTAGGGATTGGTTTTAGGTAAAATGAATGACAGACTTAAGGATATTGTATGAAAATTTATCGGGGCATGGATTTTATTCGTCCAGCTGTTGTTACATATCACGTAATAACAACTAGGCAAGTAAATCTGATAACTGGATGGTACATTTTTATGTATTATATCTTCCAGCAATAATGAGCATGATTTCAAATGTTAATTGAACTTTCAAATGTTAATTGTGTGTTTGATTTCTACCCTGGAATTGAATATTTGTAGAAGTACAGAGTCCAGTTAAAACTGTATATGTCAATCATTAATTAACCCTCATGTACAAAAAGTGACTATTGAACAGCAAACAAGCAAATTAAACTTTACCAAGTCTAATTAAACTAGCTTGTTTGTGCATTTTGATTAGGCTTGTATTGCTTGCCAATCTTAATAATAATTAGTACCAAAGCATACACTGATATTCATGAGTTAATTTACAAAAAGGAAAATTTATTGTCATAAAATATTGCACTGTAGATAATACAATGTGATAGCTAACTATATATTAACAAAATAAAGAATAACATTTTTAAACTCTCTAAAAATGAGGTCTAAAATAATCATATGTTAACACCAATTATTCTTTTGATCAACCAGTTTATAATATGTGTGTGGAATTCCAAGTTGTTAGAAATTAAAATATAGTATCTTGGTTTTGAAATTTAATGCAAATGGAGTCATATATAACTAATTTTACTTAGTAATAGAAATTTTTCATTGATAAAATGGAACTATACTTTTACCTGCATTTAACCAGATTGAATTTATTTTCATTTTATCCTATGCAATTATCATTATTTAAGAATTATACAAAAAATATCAATATATTTTTAAATTTTATATTGATTGCATGTGTGCTATTATCAATTAAGTTTCAAAAATCTCAACTTGAAGTCATTTCTAAGAAACATTTATACAAGTATCAAAACTCCAATTATATGAGGAAAAGAAATAGAACTGTAATTGTTGAAAATTAAAGTTGTAAATGAACTTTCATTTGTCAATACATGGAGTGATTTTCTTAGTCATACAATTCTTTTGTGTTTAGCAGATGTATCAGATACTGGGAGTCCATAAGCAACCACCATACACCAGCAGCCTAGTGAATTTCTTTGCTATGGATTTTAAAAATCACTTGTAGAATAATAAACAAACTAGTTGAATGTGTTCAAATTGCTATACATTTATTTCAGCTCTAGATAAAATTGTTTGCATTGACAAAATACATTTTCTAAAATTATTAGAGAGGAAACAAAATTACAACTGCAGCCATTAAATCTTGTGCATGTACTTAACATATAATGTAAATAAAGATATTTGTCAAAAATTGGAAACACCTTAGACCTTAGATTTATTAAGAATCCGTTATTAGAGTATGTTGTGGAACTCCCTCTAGTATAGCTTGGATTCATACAAGTGCTGAATAGTGTTTAGAGGAATATTGTAGTATTCTTAGTTGGGATATTGAAGGAAGTTTAGGGTAAATTCTGCTGGAGGATACCAATTTCTTATTGAACATTCGAAAATGGACCATTACAGTTTAATTATATTGAAGTCAGGTGACAAGGCCTAGGTGATGTTTAAATTTATTCTCATGTTCATTAAGCTATGATTGGGCAAGTCTTCGTAGATAGTTGTATTATTCTGAGAAATTCTATCTCATGTAGAAAATGAAGTTTGTATCATAAGATGGGCAAGGTCAATTAAACAATTAGTCCTATAGGAAGTCTTGAAACAGCTGCTTTCATGACAGATCCACTTCCATGCTTTTGTTGGAAGGCGATAAAAATAATCTTATGCTTGTGCTGGTTTCTACAAAAGATGCACTCATCCTGTTGGAAAAAGTGTGAAAGATGATTTGTCAGACCATATTACTTCCATTTGTTATTCAACAAAGTTTTGTGAATAGGACACCACTGGATAATGCTTGGCATTCTATGGCAAGTAATGTGGGATTTGTTTCTCTGTTCTAAATGTTCTGTTCATGAAAGTGTTTTCTGACTGTAATCATTTACACTGAAGAATGCAGATGCTGTTTGAGTTCTGTGATCACTTTTCAGGCTGTTTAGTTTTTACACTCCTCTTAAATATCTATTGGTTGCTTATACTGAACTACTCTTTTTGTCTACTGTTTTGTTTTGCTGAGCTTATCTTGCTGTGTGTATGCTGTCATGACTTTAGACATCATATCTATGGAAATGTAAATAAGTTGGAATGTTTTGGTCGCACTTGCTCCAGATCGACAAGCTTCTACAATTTGGCCTCTTTGAAAATCTAGAAAATCCAATGTTTTATGCTTTTGAAAAAATCCAAGACTTACGGAGCTTCAATAAAGCTACCACATACTTCCATAATGTATACATTTCTATTTATACAAAAAACTGGTAGCTATTATATTTTTATGCTTATAAAGCACGTTCAAAAACATCTTTTATTCTCAGGTGTTTCCATTATTTTTATAACCTTTTGCATATATATTATTTTCCTAATAGTTTATTTCTAAAATTTGTAATTAGAATTTCTTTACCATAGGTATGGTTTTGTAATATTTTCAAATCCTCAGGAAGCAGAAAAAGCTAAAAATGCACCTCTTGAAGATTTAGAAATGCATGGCAGGTGAATATTTGTCATTTTTTTCTTAATAAGTATTTTGATTAACTTTTATTTTTATGTAAATATTTTTAAACTTAAAAAATTTATTCATTTTAATCTAGAGTTCTACGAGTGTTTCCTGCTGAACAAAAAAAATCTGAAAAGTATAAAAAAGAAGCTAGAGAAATTTTATTTCAACAGGTTTGTTATGTTTTAAGCTTGCATCTTTTTTTATTTTTAATTTAAGGAAATCTAAAATATGTGATAAATTTTAAAAAATGGATACTCAAATTATGTGTATATTTAAAAAAATAGATTTTATTTACATATCCAGTTAATGAATTATAATCTTTTCAATATTTTAACATGGGGGAGGGCAATTTTGGAAACATGCTTATAGATTTAATCATAATACTCATAAACTTATATCTGATAAAATATATTTTTTATATTTGAATTGTTCTAAATGCTATTCATTTTTATTGCAACTTTAAATAATGTTTTATACTCTTGTGGATTTCTTCAAAATCAAAATTATAAAGTTTATTCATATTTATTTCTTAGCATTTCCTTATTTTATAAATCTTATTCCATTTATAGATGTGCAGCTTTTTTATTTTAAAATTATTTTATTAAATACTGAATTTTTCATGCAATATAAATTTGACTATACAAGAAAAGGGAGGACAATATTTTACCCCATTAAATTTCTTTGTCACTAGTTAAAAAATTTATATTTGAAATTAAAGTAAGTTGAAATATTAATTTTAGTTGGAAATTAATTTTAAAATAATATTTTTATTAGTTTCTGCACAGAAATTTTTCCCCCCACTATACAATGTTTGGCATTAACATCTGTGACAAGTGGTTTGAGATGTCACAAATAGTTTGAGATGTTCTTAATGTTATTTTAACTATTATTTGTTCCATTATTGCATAATATTTAATTATGCTATTATTAGATAACAGGAGAAGAAAATTCTGAAGCAAATTATGCAATCTAAAGGATTTATAATATATTTGTAAAATTATACAAGAGTGTAATAAAAATAAAATTGAAATAAGCCAATTTGTTATGTATATGTATAATTATTTATATATTTATATTTTAAGTACTTATATAATGCGAAAAATAATTTTTATAATTATACATTTTATAATATTTATAATCAAAATTTGCTAAATTATTATGCCTTTTTTCTTTAATCTTATATTTGAAACTTGTGATGAAGTGAAATTTAACTGTAGTGTTATATATTTAAAATGATAATTATTATCGGGCTAAATAAATGGAATTTTAGAAAATAACATTGAAAATCTTATAAGTTTTCTTTATAAAAAAGTCCTTGATTATATGCATATGTGTGTTGATTTCTTTTATCCTTAGTGATATTTTAAATTTCTGTTTGCATAGTAATCTTTCTAGCTATTTTCTTATATTTTTCTTGCTTTCTTGTTTTGTTCTTATTTAAAAATGAGATTATTTAATTTGTTTAAGCTTTTTAAACTCTACACATATTATTTCTTAAAGTAGTTTTACAAATGAATATTTTGTACTAAATCCTTTTCTTGATTTCAGAAATTTTTTTCTTATTTCTTTTACTAAGTATATGCCTTATGAATGAATTGAATTCTTTAGAACTCTGAATATGTTGCAACTCCAAACTATGAAGAAGAAGGAGAAACACTGCCCAAGTTGTCAAAAAGTGCCAGTTTACAGAATATCAATGAAATGTCAGATGATATTTTACTGTTGGTATTTTCGTACCTGGACATCAGGAATAGAACAAGACTGGAAGGAGGTTAACTAATCTCTATATATAAGTATATTTAGATATATTAGTATGTTTTCTGTACTATATTTCTTTATTTACTTCACATCTATTGGGAATCACCTGTGCATGACTGAATCTGTTCTTGATACATTTGTATTTAAATGATAATGTGAATGAAGAATTTATTTATTATTATTTTGCACTCTACAAGTGTTAAAAATAATAAAATTGTGTTTTTCATAATAAAAGACTCAAGTATTTTAAAACTAGAAAAGTAATATTTTATTTAAGAAAGGGTATTTAAAATTATTGAATATGCAACTTATATTAAATTTTCTTGCTGCTACTGTGTCCATTTTTTGTTTTTTCCTTTACTATTTTGATAAAAAGTTTAAATTTTTGTTATGCAAACCATGAATTAAAATTTTATAATTAAATGCTTTGTATTCATCTGTTAATAAGTTGCTTTTAATTA
Organism: Latrodectus hesperus; assembly: GCA_037975125.1. Taxonomy (NCBI): domain Eukaryota; kingdom Metazoa; phylum Arthropoda; class Arachnida; order Araneae; family Theridiidae; genus Latrodectus; species Latrodectus hesperus. The sequence goes on along the minus strand of CM075852.1, from coordinate 35,377,364 downwards.
CATGATAAGAGGAGAAATAAATTTATGAAAAATATTAACATAATTCAAAACATGCTAAAATTATGATTTTTAAGGAAAAAAAAGACTATCAAGGAAATAAACTGTACAAATAAATAATACAATGCAGTTTATTAAAAATGAGTTTTTCTACATGAAAGGTTTAAAAAATCAAACTAATTTTTACAAAAGGAATTTCCCTACATTCAAGTCTTAAAAAATATCTTAAAACTGTTGGGTTCATAAAATCTGAAAATGAAAATAATTGTATTAATATTATATTTAATTATTAATGGCAAGGAATAGATTGTTTAACGGCTAATGAAATGCAACTGATTTCAATAAATGAGCATGTCAAACTTTGAATATTCAAAGCATTTTATTAATTTTCAATAAGTTTATGATATTTTTAGTATGTATTTCTATGTGTTAAAAACATGTGGTGCTTAAAAATTTATTATAAAAGATAAAAAAGCTTACCAATAATATGAAATAGTTAAATGCAATGAAAAGTGTAAATAAGTGTATTATAAACTTGAAAATCTGAGATTAGAAAATTTTTTAGTTACTGTTTTAATGGAAGTACAAGGGATGCTCTTATTATCTTAATTTCTCTTACATTAAGTAATTACAACTATATTTTAGCATGAAAGGATTAAAAAGTTAATAATTATAAGGAATTGTTTATTTCATCAATTTTAGTTTTATGACAGTGAAATTCCTTTCATGAATTCTATGTTTTTATAAAAAAAAATCTTTATATTTTAATAATTTAATAATGTAGGTGCCAAGTTTTATTATTGAGTGGTAGTGATTGTAAAATCTTATAAATAAATTTTATCTTCTAATAATAATTTTATGCTTTATACCCAAGCAAATACATATGCATTGACACAGTTGGATGATGTTATGTATATATTTTGAACAACATTTTGTTTTCTAAACAAACAAAAAATTTTTTGAAAAAGTTGGATATTATTTTGGAAAAGATTTGAAAGGAAGTTGCAGTGACTAGACTTTTGTAGTTGTGCAAAAATCGAAAAATTGGTGCTAGATGTAGAATAGTTAATTATATTTAATTTCTTTTATGTTGAATCATCTCTTAACAGATAGGATGAATTGGTATATGTTTTTGTGGTGCATAACTACTTAATTATCTTGATTCTTTTACTATTAAAATTTAATATTTGAGTTATAAATATGAGTTGGTAACCATAAATTAAAATTCAATCATGATGTATTGTAGTTCATGTCTTAAACATTCATTTAAAAATATTACCACTATTAAAAGTAGAAATTTCTTGTGGAGGTTTTTGTTTAAATATTTAATTAATATTTTACATACTATATAAAATAAATGTAACTCAAAAACATAGTTTTCTAATTGGTTTACCACACAAATAATACTACTAGTTGTAACGTTCATAAAATAATTTGCAGTTAGTATGTTTCTATAACAAAAGAAAAAATGTAATAACTTTCTAAGAGATTTAAACTAAAATTTAGCTTGTTAAAATTTATAAATTTTGCCAATCTATTTTAAAAGCTAGAATTAAAAAATTAAATGTTGAACATTAATAATTAAGCTGTAAACTAAAAATCCGTCTTTGAATTTAATACTATTTTAATAATTTCTTTAAATAAATACTACCTTCTAAGAAATGGTTTAGCAGGATACATATTATTGTGTGTGTGTGCGTGTCATATATGTAAAGATTTTTGTAATATGTTGTATTTATCTTTATTATATGATTTTGAAACTGAAAAGGGACCTTTTTCAAATTACATAGCTTTCTTATAATATAATTATGTTATATAGCTTCTAGTAATTTTTCCAAATTATTAGTTCTTAAAGTCTGAAAATCACATCTGTCATTGATTTTTGAGACTTTTAAAATAGTCTTTAGAAGTTTATTACTACTAAGTTAGGATTATCCACCATGTTTGTACTTACTACCTTTTAAAATTGAATAAAATATATATGTAAAAAAAAATTACTGAAATAAGTTATGAAAGATAACTTGCAACATACATTTTTAAAATAATTTGAATATTAAGATATAGATTCATGATTTTGTATTTTTTAAAAATTTCAGTTTGTAAAAAGTGGAAAAGGTTATCTCTGGAATTGTGGAAATCCCAAACAAGCCTTAATCTGGAAAAAGTATTTTGTATATGGGAAGGAAGACGTACGTAATTTATAAATTATATTGCAGTAAATGTGTTAATTCTTTTTCTCAATAATAATGTATTTATTATCTAATATCATCCAATTGTTAAATAATGTACAACCTAATTAAATATAGATTTTGTGTCCTACATATTTCATTCCATCTTAAATATGGTATCATATTTTCATAGTTTTTGACATTTTATTTTCATATAATCAGTGGATACTAATTTTAAGAATTATATATATATGTATATATATATATGCTTGATTTAAAAAAGATTTTATGTTTTGATATTTATGTGTCATGTTTAATTTAGTCATTTAGCATATTATGTTATTATTATATGATTATTAAATGTTTAATGTTTTGTGAATTAAAAGTGTTTAACATTGAAATTATAAAATGTATAATATATAAAAAAATCCATTTCAATAATGAAAAAATACTAATAATATATGTATGCAAATATGGGACTAAAATATTTTCATTTTAATAATTGTTTGGTATAATTCTTTAAATTCTAGCTCTCACCAATAGTATTTTGTTATCTTTGTTGAAAAAATGTGCTGGTAATTTAAGAAAGCTAGATTTATCTACAGCTTCTCACACACTGGATTATAAAGCAGTAGAAATTATAGGTATTTAAGTTTTTCTTGTGAATGAATCAATTTTTTATCTAACTATTTTAAAATGCAAATTTGATTGTATGCAAAATATTTTTATTGTAAAGTAGAAATTCATTTTCTATTTTTATTTATTTTTTATGATATAAAGTATTTTCCATAGGTATATAGGCCATTATTTTTTCTTTACAAATTATTTAAGTTTTATTCAAGCTTCTTGCATCAAATTACTGGTTTTTAAGCTTTATCAGTATAAAAATTATTCTGAAATATAATTAATTAAACTGTTTGCAAATAGAATCATAGAATGCTTTTTGATCTTCCATAAAAAAATTGCAAAAAAAAAGTTTTATTTTTTGAAAGAATTACATGAGTTGATTTGCTAAATGGAACTGAAAAAAACAAAACTAAAGGATTTTAATGATGGTACTAATTATAGGCAGGAATTTTTAGAATAAACATGATAAAAAATATGCTGTGAATTTTCTGAAAGCCAACTGGAAAATAAAAGCTACTGGTGCATTGTACTTTCATTTTTCAAAATATACATTTGAACGGATTTTATCCAATTAAATACCTGTCATGGAATGTTCAAATTGTGATATAAAGTTAAGGGAATTTCTCTGGGATAAATAGGCTTTTGATAATAATGTACTTTTCAATATTTAGTACTTTAGATAATATTTAGTACTTTACTACTTCGTAAAAATTGTAAAAGCAATTCAAATAAAATTGGGTTTTGTTAAACTATGAATTTTTAAAACTCTTTTATTCTGTATGCCTTAGTGTATCTTTGGAATTAATCACTAAAAAATAATGAAAAATATGAGATTAAAAAGTATATTGGGAAATTTCATTTTAATGTTTTTTGAGTTATATAAAAAAATTTATATGTATATATTATATAAGTTTTTAGATTTTTATTATTTTTATTTATAATTCTAAGTTAAAAAATCACTATCATTATGATGTTATAGAAAAGGTATTATATTTCTTTATATGAATCTACCAACATAGTAATTTAGCAATTATTTTAGAAATAATTTTATTTATTTTTAAACTAAATTTATAAGGTAATAAATATCATAGAGAAACGATATTGATTATATCATAAATAAGATTCAATTGATAAATCAAATATGATAAGTATTTGTAAGAGGAATATTTAATGTGTTATGAATTTTAATTTTATAATTAAGTTATTTCTTCAATATTTTTCTTAACAAGACAAGATGTATACTAATTTATACTTTACTATTATACATTCCCTGTTTGTATTTTTGTTGGCAGCTCAATGTTGTCCAAACCTGGAACATATTAATTTATCAGGTGTGAAGGTCACAAATGTTTCTCTACAACAATTGGCCATAAAATGTCCAAAATTAAAGGTTTGAATTTAGGAATATTTTTCTTTTTTTTTTCCATCTATGTGAATGTCCTATAAGAATCAAATGAATTTCTTACTGTATTAAACATAAAATTTCAAATAATTCACATTTTTAATTTCAGCAAGTTCTTTTACAACGCTGTTTTGAAGTTGGAGAGAAAGGGTTTGTATATGCTTTTATTTATTGACTCTCTTTTATTTAATCTTAAATTTTATAAATTACAAGTTTTTTTTCTAATTTTAGGATTTGGTGGCTTTTACATTTATGTAAAAAGTTAGAATGTATAGATTTGACTGGTAGTAACCGAATAACAGGGCAGGTAAAAAAATACTTTTATGTGTTTTCATTCAATTTTTTTATAAATTTGGGAATTTTCCAATGTAATAAGGAAATTGAATTTCAACATTGAAAATTAAATTTCCATTTACTGTTATTTTAGCAGACCATTGTCCCTCTACATTATTAAGTAAATTCTTCCTTACATTCAATTTTTTGTTATTGCTTAATGTATTTGAAGAATAGAATTTCATATTCAGTTCCTAATTATCAAACTGATTTTTGTTACTTCTTTATAAAATACTGTTGTATTCATTTTAAAAGTACTTCCTAGAATAGTACAAAAATAGATAATTTTCTATTTTAAATATCTGGATATATTGATACACCAAAAATAGAAAACACTTCTGACATATATTTACTATAAGAATACTGAGTGTATGCAACTGTAGATACAGATTATATACAAGATAATCCAAAACCAGTTAACAATAATATTTTATAATGTATGGTATAATATATGGACAGAGGTAAAAATTGATACAAAGCAATATTCTTGAAGCACTATTATATTGCAAAATCTATTATTTTTTTACTTGCATAAGAAGGGTGTTCAAATGTATAATAATTGTAGTTGTAAAGAAAAGGATTACTAAAGTCAAAGCTACAGAGTGTCCATAATGAGATACTAGAGTCAATACAGAGTTTTATGGTTTGTTTTTTCAAAGAATATAAAAACAGTTGTGTTCTTTTTAAAAATATTACTTGAATAGATTTAAATGGAATCTAAAGATTGAAAAAAAGAAATAGTATTTTTATTCAAATTATTGATTCTGAATTAGAAGTTGAGATGGAAAATTATATTTTGTGTTAATGTGCTGTCAGTGTTATAGAAAATAAAAAATTTGTTAAAATTATTGATTTAGCTTTATTACTCTACTTTTTTACTCCTGCTCAGGAGCATAATATGGTATGTTTTTTTATTGTTTTTATTACTGCCCTGTTAATTAAAAACTATGTTATTACAAGAAACCGATGTTTTTCACATTATTCATTTACCTACATTTTTCAGTTAATGAGCATAATATGGTATGTTTTTTTATTGTTTTTATTACTGCCCTGTTAATTAAAAACTATGTTATTACAAGAAACCGATGTTTTTCACATTATTCATTTACCTACATTTTTCAGTTAATGTAAATTAGATATAGAAATGATCTTGTATACTTGAATTATCAAATATGAACAGTGGTGTTTCTTACTGTTATATATTTTTTTCATATTTTGTAATACATATTCTCATAAATTGAATAAAATTAACATTCTAATATTTTATCTTAAAGTATAGCTGTAATATGAAGTATTTGAAATCACAATACTCAAAATCTTATGATATTGCATAATTTCTTTTGATCAGAAAATGTTTACCATCATTTCTTTCTTTTGCCAATTAGTGAACTAAAATAAGATTTTACGAATGCTATATATGTAACATTTTGTCATTTAAACTATATGTATATAATATATGACATTTTTTTCTCAGCATTTATCACACTTGTCAATTTATATTTTTATTGCACTTGCTTATTAAATCTAATTATTAATATCAATGATTAATTAGTTTATTGATTATTTATTTTTTATCCATTAGAAACAGTATTAAAATTGAATTATAAATTATAATTTTAAATAATAAAAAACTATAATAAAGTATGCTTTATTTGATAGAGAAGGCAGATAAAATTGTCATTTTTATAAATTCTTATATTTATATTTATTTCTTTCAGTGTAGTATTATTGTTATAAATATTTATTTTATGTTTTCATTTTTAGTGTTTCCATATGGCTGGTTCTAGTCTATCTGTTTGTATTCTAAACAAATGCTCAAAGGTAAAGTATTTCATTTATTTTCTGAAGAGATAATATTTAAATATTTTGCACTAATTCCAAAACTTGATTTTAAAGTTTAATCCCCAAGTTATTTTCTGATTTCTTCTAAAAAAGCATATGCCAAAATCTTAAATTTAAGTGTTAACTCCTAGTGGAATTAACAGTATATAAATTAAAAGATTAGACAAAGGAAAATAGCGATTTATTTATAAACTAGTGTTTTTTGACACTAAAATTGGAAGCCTAATAGCCTAAGGCATATAAATATCTACTAAATTTTTGTTTTCCAGGAGAACTTTTAGTAGATAGAGTGGGATTTTTTCATGTATCTTACGGGAGGAAGCATAGAAAATTCCTTAGTGCTTACCCTGGCATCCATACATACAAGAAGGGAGAAACCCAAAATCCAAATCCTATTAACCATCTGTGGCTAAGATCAAATACAGGACCATTTACTCTAAATAGTACTGTCCTATCACTAAGCCACCTTTATGAAATAATTTGATACTATGTGGGGACTGTCTAATGGCTGAAAGTCGTTAAACTGTTCACTACACATAAGGCATGTAGCATCCAATATTTAAATTGTCTTCTGGAAGTTCTTTTCATAGATAATGGGCTGTATTTTATAGTTGCAAAGGAAGAAGCCTGAAAAATTCCTAAGCACTCACCCCAACAGATGTGCATGCAGAAGGCAGCAGCACAACATCCAACTTCTATTCAAACAGGGCCAGGATCAAACCCGAAATCTTATGCTTTGATGAACACTGTCCTACCACTAGGCCATAGAAGGTTTGTTATCAAATAGTTAGCATTATCTCCTCAAAAGTGAGCTTACAGCAGGATAGTAGAATTATAGCAGCCATGAATGGATTGGAAAACACTAGTAAAAACAAGAAGCATCACACATTTAATTTCAGTGGCAACAAATAATCCAGCAATAATATCTGTTAATGGGAAGATAAGAAATGAAAGCATCTCATCAATGAAGCACAATGACCAAATGATCAATGGTGCTCAAGAAGCAACTTAGTACATCCTATTCAGTTCATGTTTGTGGACAACATTCAGATGATTCCTGACTTTGCAGCTGAAAATAATTGGAGCTCCATCATGTTAATATTATATTTTTACGTGAGAAGCTATAGGAACATTAAGGAGAAGTTCAGATATGACTTATAGGAAGATTCTGTACATGTTGCCACTTAAATGACTAAATTAAATCTATAATCTAAGTTATTGTGCATAATGCCTATTCAAACATTATCAAAAAGCATTCCTTTGTAGCCATATACGTTATCATGGCCCAAAAGTAAGAATTATGAGTTTTAAACATACTGACCAAGAGAAGATAATTTCTCAGAATATGGAACACTTGCAGAGAAAGAAGGATTAGGTTGAAGCCTGCTACAAATATCAGTAAGTAAAGGATAATCATTCAAAATTAGTATTCACACTTTATGCAAATGATATGAGTGCATTTTCTTTTCATATAAAACTCTCTATATCTCACAAATGTAAATCTAACAGCTCTCAAACTTGTCAAAAAATATTTTCAACTGTACATAATATTGCTGCATTATTTGCGAGAAACCTGATCTCTTTTAATGCCTAGATTGTACCAAGAAGCAGGAAATGATCAACAAATGCACAATTACCCAATGAAGATTTTTGAGAATATCTTTTGAAATAGCAGATTTTTTTCTTAAAAAGTACTATATTCATTGAGTAGCCTATCTAGTCTTATACAACACAAAATGCATTTAGCAAACCACACATTTGTCTAGGTATGCATTTTATTTGGAACTCGTGCTAGGAATACCAATTCAAGTTCATGATACACTTTCATTTCCCATTCTATTGAATTCTACAGTGCCTTCTCATGTATTTTATGAAACTTAATTATTTAAATTTCCGTTATCTGCTTTTGCATTTTTGACATTTTAAAGCATGTTATGTATTTATATAAACTGTATGTTATATATATCCACACAATTATTGCCTATTAATTATCTTTATTTACATATTTTTTAAAAATTTTATTCAATTTCAATTTAAATTTATTTTTGTTAATCTGTTTATGTGTTATAAAATGTTTTATGTGTTAAAAAGTACTTATAGTTTATTAAATTAATTAAGAAAAGTTATCTTTTCTATTAAAAACATTATTTGTTAGAAATTACCTTAATTGTTAATGTTGCAATTGTTTTTTAATTTATGTTTATTGTGTTATCTAGTTTAGTCCCATTGGTTTTACAAAGTTAGCAACTAGATGTCGTAATTTAACATCATTGTACCTGAATGATTGTTTTTTACTATCTGACCGAGCTCTTGAACTATTATGTCAGGTAATCTACTTTACAGACTTTCCATAAAATATTAAAAACTTATTTTTCAGAATATGATATGTATAAAACATTAATGTAATACACCTTAATAATTCTTAGAAATCATAATTATAAGTCATAATTATTGTATTTTATGTAAATACATATTAATTTACATTGTGGCATTATTAATTCCATTATGTAGTTTATTACATATAAATTTACTTTATATCTTTCAATAACAAAATAAAATTTCTTATAATTTTTTAGAGCCTGAAAAGTTTAAAAACATTGTATGTTGGAGGAATTTTTCCTGATTGTAAGCAAAATTTATATAACTTCTATTATAAATTAAAAGTTGATGTTTTTTTTTTTTTTTTAACATATTTTGTCTGTTGCTTATACAATGTTTAGAGTTAATTTTTTATAATCACTCAGCATTTTAAATACTGCATTTTTTTAAATTAAGTGTAAAAAATAATTTAAAACATTAAAATTTGTACAAAAGATGCATTTACATAAATTCTTAAAATTTTTTATTTAATTAATTTTTATTTTATAATCAAAAAAATATTTTATTAATATGAAATCTTTTTTAATATCTTTGAAAATTTGTACAAGAGATGCATTTGCATAAATTCTTACAATTTTTTATTTAATAATTTATTTTTATTTAACAATCATTAAAATATTTTATTAGTGCAAAATCCCCACAAATGCAAAATAGCAATTGTGGATTCTAAATTTATACAGATCTCTCCATATTTTATTTTTAAGTCTTGAACACTGTTTTTTAGGTTCTATTTTAAGATCCTTATCATCATCATCACCTTTCATAGCTTTTCAAATTTTTTAAGTCTTATCTTTTTGGAATTATGTTTAAATTAAAAACTCTTAATATTATTGTTTCATTATTCCCTATCACTAGATTATTAAGTATCTTTGAAATATTGTATAATAACAAAAGCTTCAAAATACATGTTGAGTTTTGATCTTTTGCTTTAACAAAATTAAAATAAATTGATTGCAATGTTCAGTAAATATTACATTTCATATTAACTAATGAATTAGTTTAATTGTGAATTCTTTTGCCTTTAAAGATTTTACCATGAAATGTTTTTAATTTTCAACAAAACTGTTCTACATTCATTTAGAATCTTATTATAAAAACATCCATATGATCTTTTTACACATTAACATTTTAACAGTTGGTGAATTTCATACCTAAAAATATTCAAAATGTATTTTAGAAGAAATAATGTTTATAGAAATAGATGACATATAACATCTATATTTTGTATCACACATTTTTAAAATTTACTTGATAGATCGTAGTTATTTTCTTATAGAATTATTTGTAATTTCACACTTTAAATTTCACTTTCTATGTGTAAGATAATAAAATAACTTTAGATGCTCTTCACAAAAAGTTTATTATATTTTTACTATATGTTAGTTTGCAAATAATGCTATGCTTTATCATATCCTTGTTTCACAGATATTTTTGCATAAAATTAAAAAATATGAGCAAAACTATTTTCTTCATTTTTCTAAGATGATGTTTAATACCTAACATTTTTTAAAAATTATTCCCAAAGTATGCTTTATTGCATTCTGGGAGCTTTCTTCATTAGAAATTCAATAAATCTTATTATTTTATTATGCAATTATTTTATTTGTTATTAAAATAATTAACTGCAATTATTTTATTTGTTTTTAATTCACCATTAAAATAATATTATCTTTATGATCTTATCCATAAAGTATGCTATATCTTTGTCAGTTATTGATGAGTTTATGTAAAAATTAAATATTGCTACCAAAAGATTATTGAAATTAAATGGCATCTCTTTATTTACTAAACATTTTAATGTCTAATATATTTTTTATTGACTCTGAATAGATTCCATTAAAGTGTAAGAAGGTAAAATATAAAAATTTCAGATAGGTAGGTTGAATATCGAAAAGGAATTTATTTCAGACACATTTAATTTGAAAGTCTGAGAAAATGTGTAGTGACACAATCAGGCTCATCCATTTTATTTATAGTTATTAAATTTTGTTTAAAAAATTTTTATGACTTAGCATCTGATTTTTTATTTTTAAGAATGTATTCAAAAGTTTGCAATTTTTACAAAATGGCTTTTGAAATTTCATATTAAACATCTTGTAAAATTTTTAACTTGAAAATACTGTAACTCTTTAGTAAATACTGTAACTGAATTAAGAGGAATAAAGATTTTGAATTTGGAAACTGTGGTTTGAAAATGTATTCTCTCAATGTTTTTATATGAATGTTTTTTTATTTGTTTATGTATTCTAAATTCAGATCAATTTGACTACTTACTTAAGATTTTCCACAAAGAAAAATTTTTTGAAATTAATTTTTTAGACATACTGTGATGTAAATCATTTTGTATTTTGTCATAATTTCAAAATCGGTTAAAAAAATTTTTATTTATTTTTGAAGATTTTAATTGGGTAGAGACAGATCAACATTCTTTCAAAAAGCTTAAATTTTATAATATTTTTTATTTCTGTAAAACATTTAATTGAATGGGAAAACTTTAATATATTACGTTCAAAGAAAAATATTGATCAGATATTGTAATAAATTACTATTTAATTTTATTTTTTGAAATTCATTGTGCTACATTTGAATCATTCTTTATTTAAACTTTAAATTGTTCAGTATTTATAAATATTATAATATTTATTCAGTAAAAATATGTAATGTATGTCATATACTATAGTAATCAGTTTGACACATACAAATGTCTTTTAACAAGTCAAAAAACTATTTTTAAAAATGAAAATCAATAAAATGCTTATGTTGTGCAATAATTCAACTTAAACACATTGAATTTAATATATATATATATATATATATATATATATATATACATATACATATATACATACAGGGTGTCCCGAAAGGTCGTTGCCAAAATTAGCATGCTGGTCTTTCATACCATGGCAAACAAGATTTACATAGGAACTTGTGTTCTAAAATGCAAATAGTGACCGCTAGAGGGCAATGTTTGCAGGCTGATGGGAGAGTGGGAAGTGTGATTATTTTAGGCAACGATGCTGCAGGAGAACGATGAATCGGTTTTCTAATGAAGAATTGGCCGATATGATTTACGCGTATGGTGCTGCGGATGGAAATGGACGAGCCGCGGGGAGGATCTACCTTGAGCGCTTCCCAAACAGATGTCAGCCAAGTCGTGCTTTGTTTGGTTAACTGTTTCGCAGATTGCGCGAGACAGCTTTTCAGACAGGTAGCCACATCGGTGGAGAACGCACTACATGCACACCTGTCGCAGAGGAAGCTGTTTTACGGGAATTTGAAAGGAACCCAGGAACAAGCCTCCGAGCTATCGAACGCGTCTTGGGTGTACCTCGTTCCATCATTCAGCGCATACTGCATGAGGACAGGCAACACCCCTACCACATCCAAAGAGTACAGGCACTGTGCGATGATGATTATTCCCAACGTGTTGCATTCGCACTGGTATTTGAAAAAACGGATTGCACAGATGGATTTTCCATTGCGGATTTTGTTTACTGACGAAGCATCTTTTACACGGGACGGTGTTCTGAACCTATTATTTAATTTAACCATATTATTTAATAAAAGACATATTGAAACCTCTTTCAGCATCATTTCTTTCTCCCCCTTTATGCCTGCAAACATTGCCCTCTAGCGGTCGCTGTTCACATTTTCAGACACAAGTTCCTATGTAAATCTTGTTTGTCATGGTATGACAGACCACCACGTTAAGTTTGACAACGACCTTTCGGGACACCCTGTATATATAATCTTGATAATTTGTATTTAAACAAAGTGAAGTTTAAATCTATCTTGTTAATAAAATAGGCTTTTTTTAAACTTTTTGTCAATTATTTAAAAGAGGTTACTTTATTTTAATTGAATTACTTAATTTTAATTTCATTTTTTTAGTTAAAATTTATAATGTTTACTTTTAAGAACAGTGTGTAAAATAATGTTATTCAATTTATTTATTAGTTTTTTAAATTTGTGTTAGAAAAATATGAATATTATTGGATTTTTATTGTCACTATATTGTGTAACTTTAGTGATATATATCTTAGTGCTTTTGAGAGTTTTTTTTTTGCACCAATTAGATAATGGGATATTAAACAAAACTTAAATTCTTATACACTAAAATTCTATTAAAGAAATTAATGGATAATGTATTAAGGATTAAATTATTTATCCTTCCATTGTATAAATTTATGTTTGTTAACTTTTTGGTTTATAATTTAATAAATCTTTCTGTTAATATAACAGTAACCTCAAGTGGGTTGCATCACATTGGCAGATTATCTAATCTTGTAAGTATAAATTTATTTATTTCTGTTTATATATATTAAATTTCTTTCTTTTGAAATTATTGAAAAGTTTTTGTTTATTCATATTAATTAAATATTTAATATTATGTTTTTGATTAAGAGAAAAATACAGTAAAACACCAAAAAATCTTAAGGCCAAATTTGTAACAAAAATGTTATTTGTTTTAAATAACAAAAACTTTTGATGTATTTTAGTTTTGTAAATGATTGTGTTTTCATGCTTTTCAATATTAAGAATTTTGAATTGATTTGTTATTAACTTCTCTGCAGCCATTGCATTTCTTTTATTTATAATGTATGCACAAATATTTTACATTTACTCTAAAATATTATAGAAGGCATTCAGAATATTAAGGTATTTAGTCCTTAACTTTAAATTATTTAGACGTTTTGTTGATTGTAGCCAAATGTTTTTATTTCTTGCTTATTTTATTATTACCACATCATTTCCTTGTATATTTTCTAAAAAAAGATACATGCAAGAATTAATTTATAATTAAAAAAAAAATTGGAGAATGTAGAATGTTTCTCATGAAAGTTATGGAAATTAAATCCATGTTATTAGAGGTTATAAATTTATTAAAAAGCGGTTGAATATTGGAAAAAGTTAACAACTTAATAGAAAAATCCTTGTTATAATATAACAAGTACCCTTGATATAATTAAAAGGATATCAAAGCTAAATGGAATTTTTTTTATTTCTGTATCTGAAACTACAGGGTGATTATAAAAAAACTTTGCCAACATCTGCACTTCTAGCGTCCATTCTATTTAACCGATCAAGATGATATTTCAAATATAGTTCTTTTGAGATATGCGCTCGAGATTCTGTGAATGGCAACACAGTGGCCCTCGCGGTTACAGTTATAGTGACAGAAACTCGAAATTTTCGAATGGCAACGTCTACTTTTTACCATCGCAAAATGTTCAGCACATGCGAAAACCCTAAATAGCGTTGAAACGGTACCGATATGTCAAAAAACGGACGTGTTCTGCAAACACAAAAAAGAGTTCTGAAAACCGGCCAATAAAACACGATCTGGGCGCACGCAATAAATTTGCATGTGACAGAGTTAAGAAACCAATCACAGAACGCCGGTCGCTAGATATTCAGCGTAGGAAACCTATAAAATACCAAGCGGGTATGCGAAGTCGTCATTCGGGAACTCGCACATGCCGACGATATGAGTCTTCCTAGGAAAGTTCGCGGTGAATTGATCAAACTCTATTACCAAAATGGGATGAACGCTGCGGAAGCCTTGCGTGTGTATCGCCGCAATCATCGACAACGACGCGGCCCATGTACTCTGCAAGCTTTGCGTGATTTAGTGCGGAAATTCGAAGATACAGGCTGCACCTGTGACAAACAGCGCTCCGGACGGCCAACTGTTTCTGAGGACGTTGTCATGGAAGTGCACCATACAGTGACTGCAGGACACACAGAAACCGCAAGAGGCATAGCGCGCGTGTTGGATATTCCGAACTCAACGGTCCGCAAGCTCTTGCGCTTGGTACTTCACATGTTTCCCTATCGGTTCCAGCGCGTCCAGATGTTGGAGCCGGGTGACCCACAACAACGTCTGGACTTCGCAAATGCATTTTTGTTACGATATGATGCGGATAACGACTGGCCACTTCGCATACTATGGACGGACGAGGCGCATTTCACCTTAAATGGCAGCATTAACACAAAGAATTGTGTGCACTGGGGAGAGACGAATCCTCATGCTGTGGCGCCAGTACCATTATTTGACGCCAAAGTGACTGCGTGGTGCGGCATTACAGCTACATTTGTTCTGGGCCCGTTCTTCTTTGAGGAAACGACCCCGACTGGCCCTGCAACATGTTCTGTAACGGGCCCTCGGTATGCAGCCATGCTGAAAATTTATGTCTTACCGGAGTTGCGTCGGCTGAATGCACTCAATGACATTGTTTGGATGCAAGATGGCGCACCTCCACATATAGCGAGGTCAGTTAAAAGGCTCCTGGATCAGCATTTTGGTGATCGCATCATCTCACGCTATTATCCTTTTCCGTGGCCTGCGCGATCCCCAGATCTGACGCCTATGGATTTCTGGTTTTGGGGCTATCTCAAATCCAGAGTTTATCTGTGCAATCCTCAAACATTGTCGGACTTAAAGGATTCTATACGGCGTGAGATTGGAAACATCCCTCGTGCCATGTTGCGTGCAGCGACATTGTCCACCGTCTCCCGCATGCAATGCGTAATTGCCTGTGATGGCACTCATGTGGAAAATGTTTGAAATTAATAAAGATTTTTTTTTCTCTATGTGTTCTCATCATTGAGCAGTGTCTTGTCTCTGTCGTATGCATTATTCCTCTGTGCGCCTTGAAGAACTGTTTGTATGTGTATAACACGTCGGTTTTCGGACATATCGGTACCGTTTCAACGCTATTTAGGGTTTTCGCATGTGCTGAACATTTTGCGATGGTAAAAAGTAGGCGTTGCCATTCGAAAATTTCGAGTTTCTGTCACTATAACTGTAACCGCGAGGGCCACTGTGTTGCCATTCACAGAATCTCGAGCGCATATCTCAAAAGAACTATATTTGAAGTATCATCTTGATCGGTTAAATAGAATGGACGCTAGAAGTGCAGATGTTGGCAAAGTTTTTTTATAATCACCCTGTATATTAATTTATGGTAGATATTAAAGCTTGACACACAAAAAATAATGATGAAACTACAGGCTATTGAAATTTATTTATCTCTCTATTGAATATTTTTATTTTAGGCGATTTTTCATAAGAAAATTGCAATAAGAGAAATGATCATTCTAAGCTTTTATGTGAAATTGAAGACTAAAAACGGGAATTTCTAAATGCAGCCTATATTTGGCTTAAAAAGAATTGAGCTTGGATCTGCTGCATCTTTTCAATGTTTCTTGATTTGTACATCGATATAGTTAAGGCTGCTCTACCTTTTTTAGCAAAACTAATCAAATTACAAAATATTTTCTTAGGTATATGCCAGAAAACTTTCCTGTACCTAATTAAGGATTGAATTTTATCAATTTTTATAGGAAAAGTGCACTTTAAAGTGCTTATGTAATGTGTAATGTCAACTTGATAAAAATTTGAGTATCTTTGATTAAAATCAGTTAAAATTTATGATTTTTCATGCTATCTATGTGTTGATATTCAGTATAATTTGTTTAATTGCTAGAAAAGGAAATCAAAATTACATAATATTTTGTGTATATATATTTGCAGGAAAATTTATCTTTGTCACATAACCAACATGTTGATGATGAATGTATCTATGCCATAAGTCGGGGGTGCAAAAAATTAAGGTAAATATCATTGATATAATTTATTTTTTCTATATTGTTGACACTCTCCCTCATTTTTCCCTTGTTCTCTTTTGCTTTACTCAAATATGTATTTTAATGTAGGTATTTAGACGTGTCTGGTTGCTCTGAAATAAGTGATTATTCTTTGACATCTTTATCTTCAAGTTATAGATTAAAAACATTGTATATGAGTTATTTGGATAGGGTATGTATTGCTTAATTCTTTTAAAAAAATGAAACAAAGTATCATAAAATGTCCTTATTGACTTTTTCAGTTGTATTACAATATTCTTTAATCAAAAATTTGCTTTTTAATTTAAAAGCTATTGACTTTTGCCATGAATAAATTAAATCAAGCTAAGACTTAATTCATTTATGTATAAATGTGTGCACAATTTTAATATTTAAATAAATTAAAATTCTTAAATTAATTTCAAACATTTTATCGAAGGCAAGTAATTTTAAAATGAAGGAAAAATAATTTTTTATTAAATTTTTATCTGATATTAATAAGAAAGTATTATATAAAGGCATTATTATTTATTATGTATTCAGTCATTTTTATACTATTCTATTGACATTTATTTTTCAAAATAATTAAAAATTATTATTTTGACATTTCTTGTTAGATAAAAAAATTAACTAAAAAGTAACAAATTGTTTATCTAGTATTTAAAAATGCAAATATATTACTTTAAATTTTTATTTCCTAATTGTTAAATAGTTTGTTTCTTTCCTTTTATTTGACGTTTTAATTTTTATTGCATTTTCTTCATTTAAAATTTAGAGTATATGCTTACATACATACTTAAATATAAAATTTTTTCTCAGATAACTGATGAAGGTTTATCATCTTTTGCAAAACAAGGACTTATAGAAACACTTCAACTTCGAGGTTGTCCCAATATTGGAGACCAAGGTTATATTAATTATTTAATTTTTATTATTTAATGTTATTAAAATTGTTATATTAATATTCTTTAAGAGTTATTGCTCAAATATTCATAAAATTAATAAATAATTACCAAACTAGTGGATTGAAGGAGTTGTACATAAATTTAAATTTTATAAAAATCTGGAACTATAATCTTTTATTTTTGCATTATTTTGTAATTTTATATGAAACTTGGTGTACACAATTTATTTCAATCTAAAGTTCATAGTTTTGTTAAGGATACCACACTGAACTAGATTTTTAAAATAATTTGAACACAAAATGCATCTTTAGCTCAAAATAATTTACATAAGAAATAAACATCAATGCATAACTCTGCTGATTCTATGGTTGTAGCTTGATTGCTGGTGTCAGTCAAATGATGTACATACGGAAGTGTTCCGTTACAGTTTTCCTCTCTTGGCTCTGAAAATATTTTTGGGATGAGTTAAAATTTGATCATTGACCTTTTAGTAGCCTCCCTCATTTGATTATGAGAACCATTTATGCCCTGCTTTTAAATGAAAGTACCTTGTATGACCTCATCACAACTGGTAGGAATGTACCTATCTCTGGATGCGGTATAACAGAATTTGCAATGTCACATAAGTCATTGGAGACCTGCTTGTGATTGTCATGTAGGTAATCTCAAATTTTGTCATAATTTTTTATTATTTTCTTGATTCTGAATTTATTAAGTAATCCACACTTTATCACTTTGCTTATAATAAACCTTTCTGTAATTATTGTCAAAAAAAATCTTTCATGCTGGAAGTAATCTATAACACATTGTAGTCAGTGTAGATAAATCATTTGTATCAATTGGTTCTTAATGTAGAGCATTGGTTCTCACTAAGAAGTTTCTTAGTTTTCTAATAAGGCAATGAATGCTTTTCATTACTCTTTGGGTTTCCCACCTTTGTCTGGATGCAGTAGGTTAAGATTTATTGGTTTGTCAAAGAATGCACTTGAACTACTTTCAGAAATAAAAATCATATGTTTGTATTATGGCCAAAAAACTACTTTTGATCTTGAATCTTTAGAACTAGTTTTCTCAAGGAAATCTTGTCTAAGTAGGTATTCTATGAACTACAGCACCAATAAAGAGCTAACATTGTCAAAGGGAGTATTTGGTCTTCAAAGCCAAACTTAATGCAAGTTGTATAAATGTCTTTGGATGCTGTCAATGAAATTAATTGTGTATGATAATTTCTTTTACTCTATCCCATCTTCTTTCAAGATTTAGTAAAAAAATTTTACCTGAGATTAAATAATACTTGAGGGACAGGCATATCAACAGGTGGTAGATAGCTAAACATCTATTCTCTTTTTTGAAAGAACAACTTTATAAAAAAATATGAATCTTCTCTTGTATGGTGTTATACAACCCATGCCTAAAATTACTGGCACTAGTTTTAATCTCCTAATGGAGCCTATAGTATGCAATGTGAACTGCTTGAGTATTTTGCCTTACCCAGTGACTTAGGCAATGCTGGATACATCTTATTTCCTGAGGTTTAAAACCATTGCTCATGCAGTTAAAATCTTTGAAATAAATCTTTCTTATCAAAATGAAGAAATTTAGAGTAAATCAACTAAAGGAGTAGAAAGAACTTATTTGATGCAAGAGGTAAAAATGATCTCTAATCCATCCACTGATGGAGTTGAGCAGGAAACCTTTAGTAGCATGAGTGACTTGCCAGACAGCATAAAGAAAACAACTTCATATGATGGGAGTTTTTCAACTATGTAGAAAATACCATAAGAACAAGGAAATGGGGCATCGTCATGTTGTATATGAATATGATGCCCTTGTCCTTACATGATTGACTATTTTAGGTACTCTTGATACTGAAAAATTATTCTTCAGCTCCATTAAGAGCCTTTCTGATTTTATAAACTAAGTGAGAGACCCTAATAGTTGAAGCTATGTTATTTTGGATTAGATTGGATTATATTTAGAGCTTGGTACAAAATGTTTTTAGTAGAAGCACCTTGGTTGTCACATCCAATATAGAAAAACAAGCCACTTTCTCCACTATCTGCACAAACTGTGCCCCATATTCTATTGAGTGATATTCATTACTTATTTGAATATAAAACAATTAGAAAGATATATGGACCTATTTAGGTAACTAGAAATCTATAGAAAATAAGAACCAGTAGGGAAATAGAAGCATTCATTAAAGGAAAAGATATTGTGAAAATTATTAAAAGATAATATTTATCTTCACTTTGCCGCATCAAAAGACAAACTGATAATCGTGTGGTGAAATTCTTATACAGGAAGCCAATGTGCAACAGACCAAGAGGAAGGCCAAAAAGAAGATAGCTGGTTGATGTGCTGAATGATGTAAAATGTTTGAAACTAATCAACTGGAAGAGGAAGTCTGTAGACAGAGTCATCTGGAAAGTGATTGTGCAGTAGGTTAAGGCTATCCCTGATTGTAAAATGTACATAACTACTCTCTTAATAATGCCCCGTCTTGTATATGAATATTTTTGCAACAAGCTGTAGTTGAACTTTATAATGTTGATAATTTGGAGCATTTTCATCTAATTACTCCTGGTACTCCATTGCCAATTCATTAAATTTATGGTATTCCATCTGATCTAGAAGTGTAATGTAAATATATTGGATCTTTTGAATGTTGACTTTGAATGTTACCTAACCATGGTTCACTATTAAGAGACTCTATATTAATACAAAATGAATCTTTATTATGAAAAAATAATACAAAATTAAAAGCAAACAACATGAATGCATAATTGCTGACTCCAGGGTGGAATTCGACTGATTGTATCTCATTGTCTGTCATTTGGTTCACATGTGTGAAATGCCATTAAGTTAGTTTTAAAAGTTTTAAAAAATATTTGCATGATTGAATTTTTAAAATTTTTTTGTTGTTTAACAAAAATGTTGATTGTTAACATATTTAAATTTTCAAATTATATTCAAAAAATGTTTGCATCATATCCAATTATGTAATTATCATAAGATAATTATGTAATTACAGCAAGATTCCATCACGGGGCCATTATCAAATACTATCTATTAAATATTTTTTATTATCATTTTTATCACTAGGTCTTCTTACATTAGTCCTTTTGTCACCTTACTTACAACATCTTGATATAAGTGGTTGCCAGCATGTTACAAATTCTACAGTAACTGCTTGCTTAGATTCAGTACAAGCTCGTTCTTCTGGAAAGAAACTGGAACTTATTGCTGGAGGTAACAGTATAGCTTATGTGAATAAATTGTTTGAAATCCTGGTTGATTAGGGTAATATCATCATTATCATTGTTTGTTTTTGTTTAAAGTCAAATGTATACATCTTCCATTGTTAAGATTTGAAATAACTTCTTATCATTCTGATACTTTAATTTCATATATATCATAGTAGTAAAGTAAGAAACATTTATGCTATAACATATGATACATATATGTTATAGCATAAATGTTTCTTTTTTACACAATAAATCTATACATAAATTCTTCCATAAATGATTACAAAGGGGAAAATTGGTATTTCATCCAATATTTAGAAACATTTCTTGAGCCTAAATGTGATTTCGCAATTATTTACATTAATTACATTTTAATTAAATTAATTTTTATTTATTGTTAAAAATTATGAGATTTTTTATTCATAGGTACAGCAGTTGAGTTGGAAGCTCTAGAATTGGACTCTTCTCTTTTAGAAGTATCTCGGCAAAATAGATGTGTTTCATGTTTTCGTCCTGATCGATTAGATTATCTCTCTGGTTAGTTAATATTTATCACTTAAAATTGTTCAGTTTTAGTTTTCCAATTAATTATTTTACTTATTTCTGTTAGAATTTTTTTCGTAAAATAATTTTTTAATATTTTAGACTTTGATGATGAGGATGATGAACCTATTTTTAGAGAAGAACAAGGTTGGTATTTTTGAATTAGTATTAACTTGTTTAAAATAAAACTACTGAAAATGAGTTTAATATATTATAATTTAATTTATAAAATAAAATTTTGGTTTACTATATTATAAACCAGAATTTTATTCTATAAATATTTTACATTACTTAATATACATTTTTGTAAGTATATTAAATATTCTGTTTAAAGAATTAAATAGAAGTAAAATATTTCATTGAGTTTTTTTTAAATAAAAGCTTTTATATATTTTTTGTTAAATGATTCATCATTGCATTAATAAGTGTTTATTTCTTTTAAATATTTTAAGCATTGTAAATTATTTATTATAAGCACACTTTTCTGATGCTTAAAGTTTAATCAAACCCCATTAATTCAGAACATCCTTTTTCCAACTCTCTTAAGGAACCTTTTTTATCCAAATATTTGATTTTCTGATAGATAAGTAAATGGGGTTTAATTCTGAAGAATGTAAAAACAATAATTAGTTTTTATGTTCTAAAGTAATCAGATAAAATAATTTTAGAAAGTTGTAAAATTGAACCTCATGCAGGTTGAGAAAAATGATAACAATAGAGATAATGTTAAAACAAGTTGATTATCTCTCTAAATGAGCACTTTATTGACAAATTGATTCTTAGATTTATGCGTAAACAGGGTGGACTAGAATTTGCTCAAAAATTAGAACATTTCAAAATGCAAAAATTATTTTAATAAGAATAAAGTCATTAACAAAGAATTTTCTTTGTGCATGTTCTTTTGAATGTTTTTTTTATGCATAAACTTTGTATAAAATGCCTTCACTGTCTAATTGCTGTATTTCTTAAAGTGGCAAAATAAATATAAATAACGTGAAAAAATATTTAAAATGAAAAGAAAATGATAAAATGTAGAAATTTATTTAAACATAGTCAATGAGATAACAGATGGCATCTTCAGGAATGGTTCTCCATTCCCTGTCAACCATTTGCCAAAGTGCATCTTCTGAAAGAGGCAGTGGCAGGGTCTACGAATGGCGTCCAGTCATATACCAATGGTAAAAGATATGACAAGCTCGGTGGCCAGCGTAGCAGCTACACACCTTGTAGAACATGTTGGCTGATACTAGCAGTGCTATCTGGCTGATAAATGGCATAGGGCACCCCTTGAAAGTATAAAAGTATCACCGGCCGCAGCACATCATCCACGTAACATTGAGCTGTCATAGTGCTGTGAATACGAACTGGGGTGACATGGAGGATCGTATGCAATGGCGCCTCATACAATGATGCCACGTTGCTGTGTGGTGGGGTGTTCCACAATTACTGCAGATTGGATGCACACTCGTACACAGCGACTATCTCTGAAGGAACAGAAGCATGACTCATTAAGAAAACGATCCTGTGCCACTCCTTTGTCCACTTTGCTCTAATCCGGCACCATTTCGGACGTTGGCGTCTATTCAATGAAGTCAATGGCAATCTTGTAAACAGATGCTATAAACACTTGTCAATAGCTACTGATAGCCAACAAATGGTTCTTCTCTACAAGGGAGCATTCAGGGTGTCTTGCACATGTTGCAAAATTTCGATGGACATGCTTTGCAGGCCCGCTACCACCTTCCATTGAACGTGTCAATCCACGCGTGCTGACTTCAATTTGTCTACACACTGCAAACGTTCAATAGTTCATTGTTCAATCATCTTCGGCATAGCTGGTGCACTGTGAACATGTCCAGGTGTCTGTCTGTTGCGATTTGCGGTAAGGAGCAACCTGCCCTTTTTAGTTTAGTCACTATGCCCCTCGTAAACTCATCTGTCTGCTGGAACCAACTCCATCGACGATGGCCTGGATTTTCTGCAATTATAGGTCATCCTTTGTGACAGGAACAAACTTTTGATGGTTATTTTCCAAGCAACAATACGTCGCGTATACTGCCCATTCTGCCAATTCTTCACCTTATTTCTTGTACTTCATGCTCTGTAAAGCTACGCATTTCTTATTGTCATTTGCATAACTCAGTAAGGTACTCCTAACCTGAAATTTCTGGCCACTCCTTCTTGTCATTTCATTTTCAAAGTCAGGCAGTGTATATGTTTTTTTCCCTGTACCAAGATGTCCGTTTTTAATGGAGGAATTTTTTACACAATTGCTAGATGACATGGAGTTGAAATGTAAATGTGGAAAATATATGTTGCTGATGATTTGGGTGTCATGTAAAATAAAATATGTATACAGTGTAATTAAAAATATAATAAATTGTATAGAAAAAATTTAATATGAAAAAGGATTTTTTTAAATCCACCACATTGCAAAGTGCGATCAAATGAGATGAAAACGCAAGATCAATCAAGAGTATAATTCCAAAAAGCTAGAAAACTTGTTGAATTTTATTTTCTAATAACTTTTAAAATGAGGTTAGACATATTTTTTAAAACAAAATTTATTTCGTTTATAATTAAATGAAAGAAATGGATTATTTTTGAATTGCACATTGGATACATTTTTCTTTTGTACTGCACATGCTTTGTTTTTATCTTACTTTAATACGTGTGTCACCATTTTTTTTATTTGCCTTCTCTGTATCTTTAAGTTTAAAATCTGCTGTGTAACTTAAAAGTTTTTGCTTCCTGGTGATGATATAAGGATTTGAATATTTTCAGAACAAAGTAACTCCAGTCAAGACAAAATCCAAAATGATGATAGCAACTGTTTTTACAACTATCTTATCTTTACTATAAACCGAATTCGTTCTTGAACGCAGTTGGACAATGTTGATTATAAATAAAATAATTTAGCTGAGTCATGGTGCCATCTGTTATTTTATAATATTTTTCTTTTTTCAAAATTTTACTGTAAAGTTTTTTGATGTTTTTTTAACATATAATCCGTGGATTAAACACAGGAAAATAGGGTACTTGATTACCTTGGAAAAAATCATTTAAGAAAGGCTTCAGTTTAGTCTCAAGTATTTTCTATTGTGTATTTTTGAGCATTTGTATTTCAATTCATTACACAAATTTTGACAACTTTTTGAGGCCATTTAATCATATATAATGATTTTTAATTTAAAATCCATTGCAAGTACAATACAATTTGGACCAAATTTTCCATTTGTTGATTTTAGGTTATCATTTCTAAAAAACTAGATTTTGGTCTCTTTACTCAAAAATAATACTAGTCCCTTGTTCAATTAACAAAGTTTTGACTGAATAAATTTTTTCAACCTTTTGTCTTAGAGATTTCTCTTATGTAGTTTTAGTGCCTAGCTGGCAGCTGAATAGTAAGCGCTCTTGCTTTTGGTTCAACAGCTTGTGGGTTTGAATCCCACATTGAGCATGGATGTTGGTAGTAGTTCAGAATCCACTTTAGACAGTAGTGCTGCCAGTCTAATTCCTCTTGTGTGCAAACAATGACTGTTGAGCAAAAACAAACCAAACTATTCAATTCTTACATTTACACCAAAATCCTTAAGTCGATTTTGGGTAATTCTTACATTAAATCTTTCATAACAGTGTTCTATTTCTAGTATTTTCAAGGATAATTTTCTTTTATCATTTAAGCTTAATCTTTCAATTTTCTCATCTGTTGGTATTGTGACTCTTCCTACCTTTACCAGTTTTTATAATTCTTGTTTTATAATAATTGAGACTTTTTATTAACTTCAAAAATTTAGAATATCACCTTTGATTGAATTTTTATTAATGTTTTTATAAATGGAGCTTTTATTAACATTGTTTTACATTGCCTTCTGGATGACCAATCAACTTTTTATGCCTATTCTATAATTTCATTATAATTTGTTAGCTTAATAAGAGGAAGAACATAATAAAAAACTGTCAATTTTTTATAAATCCCTCAATACACTGATAAATGCTCTCATTTGAATTCCACTGAATTATATTAAAAATTGAATCTTTCTTGGACCTGACTGATTTATCATTAAAGTAAGTGGTACTTGATTATAGATTCAAGCTCATTTATTGCATTGAAAGTAGTAAAGGTGTATCACATCAAACTTAACAAATTGTTTCTTTTCCCTAGTTGTTTAATTATAACTTTTGATCCAATGCAAGTAATGCAACACACACACAAATATTATTGTACTGTATTTTTAATTTAATTATTTTCTTAGTATATAACTTCATCGCTTATCCTATTTTGGACCTTGAGCTACAAAACCTTACCAATCAGTATACAATTTTATGCCAATATTTTGAAAATATTATAATGTGTACCCTAACATCCCAATAATATATTTTACCACAAGATATAATATCAAAAATATATATATAGTCCAAATGTTTTCCACAATTTTAGCTTTATATATATATATATATATATATATATTGTGTCATATTGTTTTTCTAATACAGTGCAATTTAAACTTTTTACAGGACTTGTGCCCACTGCTTTAAAGAATCGAGAGGCAGCTGACTTCAGCGAAACTCTTACAGAGGTTGATGCTAATGGTGAATGGGCCGAAATATATGAATCTCCTTTATGAAAATGGTGTTTTATAAAATTTACTTATTTTATAAACTGTCAAAACCAAACAAAAGCAAATTTGCAAGTTGTAGTGTTATAAACAATTAATATAAGTTAAAGTTTTATAAAAGATGTGATGCATTTAGTCATTTGTTCCTATTTGTTAAAAGGAAGTATAGAAAATAGTAGACTTTTTAATATGTACTTAATTTAATGAGATTTCAGTAAGTTTGTGAACTAAATTGAAAATGACTGCAGCATTCTATGTTGAGTAATGTTATTAGGTATTTGGTAAATACTAATAATGCATGCATTTCAATTTGTTCAATAGTTTGTAAATATCGAGTTTTGTATTGTAATTGTTGGATTTCATTAATTTTTATTCAGGGATATTTGTTGTAACATTATTATTATTATTTATAGAAGTTTTAACATCTGTTTCTGTTGAAATTTTTGAAGTGTATATTAATTTTTACTTTTTACTCATAATTAAAAACCTTTATCAAATTATTCCACATTTTATATTCTAAAGAATTCTGTACAAAATGTAATATATTTATGATTTAAATGTATACATTTGTATTAATAAATATCTATATTTAAATAAAATAAAAACAATTATATAGTTTCTTGCTCCAAAGCTGGAATCAATACAAAAACTTGTGGTGAGTGTCCACTTTTTATGTTCAAATCTTGAGATTATTTAAATGTACCAAAGAAAGTTGATTTAAGTATTCTGCTTGTATTGTAATATATCTTTTAAGTTTTGTCATATTATTTATTCCTTATATCATTGAATATGATTATGAATTTATAAACTAAAAGAAAATTATTAAAACAAGTATTTTTACAAGTTCATACATTGAAATTAATTTATGAAAATGCAACAGGAATGAGAAAAGCAAGGTTTACATTAGTGTTATAGTAATAAATAAAATTAAAATAGAACACAAAATTCTTTAAGAGTATATAGTTGTTTTTAATGATAATTTAATGTATATTTTAGAATAATATGTATTTCGTATAATTTCTTTGAAAAATCCGAAGTTTTTAGGACTTTACGTATATGAATACTGCCTTTATTAATATGTTTGTAAACCTTTTTAGTACAAGTTATGATTTTTTTTAGTTTTTATGTTGTATATATATGTAAAAAAATTGAATAAGAAAATAGGTTTGATTTTTGCTTAATACATTTGCTGGAACCTAAAAAATGGTTCTTTTCTGAGAACTTAAAAAAAATAGTTTTTGTATAAAAAATTTTAAAATTAATGTCTTTAGGTTCTAATATCTGAATATTATATTCAATAGTTTCTCTATCTTGGACCAATTTGCTTTGTGGAATAATTATTTTGCTTATTATTTATGGAAACATTTATGAGAATTTGTTTATTAAATTTTATTCTGTTAATATTTTAATAAAAAAAAATGAATAAAAACTTCTTTAATTTCAGTAAGTCAAATGAAATATTGTAATTTTACATACTTTTTTCATGCAATTAAAAATACATGTAAATTAATATTAATATAACAAATATGTTATATTTTAAGAGTTTTGGTTTCGAAGACAAATTTTTTCCCCCTTGTGATATTTTCTTTTGAAAGATATTTTTGGAATTTATTTTTTTGAATTATCATAAAATGTATTTATTATAAATAAAGATTTAAATTTTTATTTTTCATTCTACAAAAAATCATTTGGAAGAATTATCTATGATTATTAAAAATAACTTCTTTTTGTTTATAGTTTTAACTCAAATTATCAAATTTGATTGCTATAACTAAAAACTATTTAATTATGTATTGATATTCATTTATTACTTTTTTTAACCATTTTTATTGTGTATAAATATTTGCAAATGCAAATTCTGATTGCAAAATAATTTTTTATCGTTTAGTTATAGTAGAATGTAAATTTTTATGAAATTTCTTAAACATTTATGTTCTACTATAACTG
The DNA here is from genome assembly GCA_037975125.1 of Latrodectus hesperus. Classification (NCBI taxonomy): domain Eukaryota; kingdom Metazoa; phylum Arthropoda; class Arachnida; order Araneae; family Theridiidae; genus Latrodectus; species Latrodectus hesperus. The sequence continues at coordinate 35,349,725 of CM075852.1, read as the reverse complement.
TAAAATTTAAAATAAGAAATTATTTAAATAATTTTGTATTTTTCCAAAGTTTATAAGTTTATTTAGTGTGCTTATTGTTTACAAATATTGAGATGTAACACAATAGTTCCCATGTTAGACAAGCAATATATTGTGATGAAATAGATCCAGAATAATCTATAAGCAACTGTAATATTGGTCTGATTTGCTATAATGTAAAAACATTTTCTGTTAGTTTTGTATGTATAATAAATGAAATTCATTTGGAAAATTTAATTTTTAGGAATTTTAGAATACATTAAGTGTTAATGTAATATAGTAGAATTAGTTTGAGAGATAGCTGCATTTTCTCATTTTCTACTGCGTACATTTTAAAGAAACACTGCCTATATGTAAATATGTAAGAAAGTGCAAACTTATATTTCATCATACACACACACCAAAAGTTTTATTTCATTTCAAGTAATTTAATATTTTACATTGTGCTAAAATATATATATTTCTGGATTAAAAATGTTTGCATGAATTGTTAAAAATAGTATTTTACAAATCTTGATATAAATCTCTTTTGAATTATTTCATGAAAAATTTGTAGAAAAACTAACATGTGAGATATTTAATTCTAATACATAAATATTTAATTCATAAAATGTTCTAAAATTTCTCTATTATTAAATCTACAAATATATCTGATTTAATCCAAAGAAAACATTTAAAAGATATTAGTAGACTATAATTATCATACATTTTAAAGACAAATTTGATTATTGGTACATTAAAATTTAAGTATAATTACAAATTTTAAAAAGCAAAAAAGTATGTTGAATTCATTTAATAAAATCATTTATATATATTTAAGGATTAAAATTTAACAATAAAATAATAAGTAAAAATATCGTGAACTAGAGCAAATTAATTTCTAATTTTGCTTCATAAAACTATTTCTTTATAATCAAAATCTATTTTAAATAATACATAGTACAAGAATTTATATTATCCAAATATAGAAGATCAGGCCTACTACTACTAAGTAATCAAAACCAAAATAACCTGACCTTTACTGGATTCTAAGTTTAAATTTAATATTAATTGATTACCTAAAGTAAGTTATCACATAAAATTATTAGCAAAAGTTAATAAAATTATGAAGTAGTATATTAAATTTAAAATTTTTTATCAAGAAATTGTTATTTTAATTCTTTATTGCCATTAGTACTTATATGTATTACTTGATTACAACAACTCTATAATCATAATATTTCACAGACTCTATTAATACATAAAAGCGAACCATTTTGATTAACAATATGTATGATGTCTGTTTTGAAATATAACATCCAAATGATAATATGTATTCTAGATGCATTTTCGTTAAGTTTCACTTGAAAGTACTTGCTATGTAAAGAACTAAAGGTGCTTATTAAGATTTATTCCACAATTTAAGTTATGTGCATTTTACCTATTTTTTTAATTTGGCAATTAAATCCTTTACATGTTTTTTCATTGTTAAAGTATTGCATATCATCCACTTAAAGCTAACTACTTTCGATTGTGTGGAACCAATTATTATAAAAATAAATGATGTGGAATATATTTTTGTCTAAACAGTTGTGCACAGTTCATTAATGTTGCTATTTTGGTGTAATTTTATTTTTTTAATTATAAATTCTGACTATGAAGAGGTAATAAACTGTTATCAATATGGGAAGGTGCTTGCTGTTTATATTTGACATTAATATTTATTTCAAAGTTTATTTAGCATTTGAAGTCATAGTTTCATTTTCATCTGTGTATTTTATATTGTATATAGAATTAGTGCTGTTTAATAACTGATAATACTTCTCAATTGAAAGTTTCTTTATTAATGATAAACTTTCTAAATGCTAATAGATTTTGTTTTCTGTATTAAATGTCTTTGTATTCTTTGCAGTGTAGAAATCACACCATTATGAATTATTGTAATTTATAGCAAGTGCCATTGTAAATATGTTAAATTTGAGCACACTTATAATTGTTGATATTTTTGAGAACATTGGTATTATGAAAATGAAATAAATCTATTTACAAAAGCTTATTTGCAGTTTGAACAATTAATTTAAATTGGTGCAAAATAAGAATTTTTTTAATACAATATATTGATATGACTGTAATAAATATTCAGATTTAAAAATACCCTTTTGTAAGAACTACTGTAAACTAAAAAGTTAATTTTAATTTATTTCCAGAATGTAAAAGTAAATTTTTTAAAAAAATCAAGTTAATTCTATATATAATACAAAATTTGCAAATATCTTAGTTTTTGTATTGCAATATATCTAGTATTAAAATTTTTTATCAAATGAAAATTTATGATATAATTTGGGATTACAAACACATTTCTTTCTATGGAAAAAAAGTTTACATGATTGAAAACTAAAATTTAATATCTGAAATATAATATTCTTGATTATTTTCATTAAATATTATGGCAAATATATACTCCAAAATTATCAATATTTCAAATCAGAATTAAATTTAAATAATGAACAAAATATCAGAAAATGTTTGTTAGTATTTTCCTTTAATGTAAGCTAGTAATACAGCAGAATTTACTGAACTAATTACAGTGGCATAGGCATTCGATATGATATAAAATTCGTTATCTAAAATCCCAAATTTTTATAAGCAAATCCTAGCATATGTTTATCCCTCGAAAGAGGCCATTATTAAAATTACGGTAAAACTGAGTAATACGGTCGAAGTTTGGCGATTTTTTGGATTTTTTTTCGCCAAGTACAAGTAAGGATTGAAATTCCTACGCTATATTCACAGCGAAATACAAAACGAATATAAAAGACAGTATTGAAATTCCGGCACTATATCTAAACCGGGTAAAACTGAGGTGTGACCGTAATACTCAGTTTAGCCAAAATTTCAAGTAATAGTACAAAACAAAAAGAAGTGGTAATGGTAAAATATTCAGGGAAAAGGAAAAATTACATAAAAGTTCTACTTGAAAGCATGAATTAGAGTTACAGTTGCTATGAGTAGTCTTGTGAAAACCAAGTTTTTTTTTTTTTCTGTTCAACAGTTTTTTGTTTCTTTTGATGAATCGTTGAAAGCCGTAGATTTCGTATCAGATGTCTGTGAATGGTTATGGTAGATACTTGTGTGTTTGGTTGCACGTCTGGTGGTTGATGAATCAGGCCTTGTGACACTTAATCTGTCAATCACTGTCCTAGCAATCTGTTGGGGCTCTAGGTTAACCGCTACCATTATGAAGCTGAAATTTGCCATTGGTTAATCGTAGCATCCCTTCAACCCATACGATGAGTGATTCTCCAATTTTGGAGGGATAAAAAGCTGAATATCGTAAATAAAACTTTGTGGGGAGAAGGGAATCTTCAACACAGTAAAAAATTTACATGATTCTTCCATTTTTCAAAGAAAGGAGATTTTGAAGTCCTGAATCGCTCTTCAGCTCCACTACTGATGTATAAACGATGATTTTAAAAAAATGAAATTTTATACAATAAACTAAAGTTTTCCTGGAAGTTTTGCATTTTGCTCTTATTAAAACATTAATAAAACCATTTTGAGAAAATGTATAATGTATATAAAATTTGAAATAAAATTGCAAATTAAAAAAAATAGCAAGAATATTATATTTTAGTTTATTTTATGAGATGTCAAAGCAGTCAACGTTAGTAAAACACGAATGTGAAGTTGAAATCTGCTCTTTAATTGAATAAAACTCTCAATCACTTAAAATATTCGATAAGAGGGAAAACATTAGCAATGTGTGCATAGAGATTAAACGACGAATTTCGGCAGCTAATCGATGCCTTCATGGCTTACGTAACTTTTTTAAATCTAAATTAATCGGATCACACACTAAAATCACATTTTATAAAGTATTTATCATATCTGTGCTCAACAATGGATCTGAGATGTGGGAATGCCAGGGAAAACGGCTTGCTGTCTTTGAACGAAAAGTTCTGAGAAAAATCTTTGGTGCTGTAAAAAAAATGAAGTCTGGAGACGTCGACATGATTATAAATTGTACAAAATATATAAGAATACAGATATCGTCAAATTATTAAGATAAGTCGTCTGAAATTTGTGGGCAACATATGCAGATTGCACTCCTTATCATTAATATTTAAAACTTTCAATCATAAGCCTTTGGGAACTAGAAAAAGGGATAGGCTCAGGACGGACGCGGAGATTTTGAGATCCTAGATGTAACTATGGAGATCAATTGCAAAAACATATCAAAGTGGAAAAAAAACTCTTAGGAAGGATTTGGCTCATCAGGTGCTGTCGTGTCATTAGAAAAAGGAGAAAAACATTAGAGTTAAATTGATTGACTTGAGTGTAGTGTTATGATACTCTTTATTTTCTTCACGAGATGGCGCTGCAGTCATATAAAAAGAAGAGAGGTGGGAATCCGCTCCGGTGAAGAGAGATTGTGTTTTGCAAGTAATTAAAATGTCTTTTCTCGCAAAAGGAAGAAAGAAGATTTACAAACTATTGCTGTGGTTATTAACAAACTATTACAAACTATTGCTGATGTCGCAAATCAAGAAGTTTACGAACTAAAAAAATTGATAACACACAGAAATCGAAAACTATGACGAAGATATTTCATTGAAGAATTCTTACATTCGTTGATTGAAGAATGAAAAATAAAAGAAATTGAAGATCGAAAAAGGTTGCGAGAAAGGGAAGAACGAAAATGGAATATGGAAGCGGAAAAACGAAAACAAGAAATGGAGTTCGAGCTACAAAAACTAAGCTTAATGGGAAATGAACGAACGCGAGAAGAAAACTTACGAAATACTGGTACTGATTTCCATTTTAAAACAAAATTAGATTTGAATAATATTTTACAGAAGTTTGATCCCAAAACAAATGATATAAGTTTATATCTTGTTCTCTTCGAAAGACAAGCTTACCCATACAACCACACACACACTAAAACTATCACTCGCCTTAGAAAAAGGTCGCTATCGAAATATGAAAACTCAGAGAGATGGTAACAGAACCTACCGTCTCCGCATTAATTGCGATAATATTTCACTAACATCAAAACACATTTTTGAGTGTCCTGCCACTTTAGGATCTCTGGCTCAGCTCTGGGAATTGCCTTTCTCCTTTACATCGAAAAGGTATTTAAAAGTGAATGTACTCCAAAAACCTCAAGGAGATAGCCAGTTGTGTTCTGTACATTAAAAGAATTGAAATTAAAAAACTTTGGGTTGTGCATTTAATCGGATTATTGCTGTATGACGATGTACAAATTATAGCAAGAGAAGATGAAGTCATCGAGGATTACGATAAAGTAAAAAGTTTACTTCTTATTTAAAAGATATAAAATACTCCGGAAAAATTTAGACAGTTCTTCACACTTCTTTTGCTTACGAACTGAAAAATTATTTCTTCGAATGGATCGGTGAACTTGAATAATACGAACATTTGAGGAATTACGTGACCCAATGATAGCCGATCAAATAAAACGCTGAGTTCCCTTAGAAATTAAAGAACATTTTATTGATGTTTGTCAAATTTAAGAACTCCAGAAGAAAAAACAAGTAAATTGGATGATTATGACGATGTAAGAATGAATACTAATGTCAAACCGAAAGAATTTCCCCGCAAAGAATATTTCAAGAGACATAATAATAACGAACAAGAACAAAAATATTCATCTCAGTATCGAAACATATTCCTCCTAGTGTTAGACAACAAAAATTAAAAAGTTTTAGGAAAGAAGAAAATTTTGAAAAAAGAACTGTAAAAAAATTATGGATTTGTGGAAATTCACACATTTTGCGAGAGAATGCCCAAAAAGATTTAAGCCAAGCTGGCAGCCGAATGGTTAGCGCTCTTGCCTTCTGTTCAATAGTTCGTGGGTTCGAATCCCACCTTGGGTATTGATGTTTGTATTGGTTCGGAATCCACTTCAAACCGTAGGTCCCGGTCTAATTAGCCCTCGTGTGCAAAAAATGACCGTTGAGCGACAAACAAAACAAACCAAAAATATTTAAAGCAAATGATAAAAAAGCGATGTTCTGATAGCAGAAATTCGCTCCCAATTATTAAAAGAAAAAAGAACGGAAATTGAAATTAATCCTCTTCAATATGGGATATTTTCGTGGGCCGAGCTGGCAACCGAATGGTTAGCGCTCTTGCCTTCGGTTCAACAGTTCGTGGGTTCGAATCCCACCTTGGGCCTGGATGTTTGTATTGGTTCGGAATCCACTTCAAACCGTAGGTCCCGGTCTAATTAGCCCTCGTGTGCAAAAAATGACCGTTGAGCGACAAACAAAACAAACCAAAAATATTTAAAGCAAATGATAAAAAAGCGATGTTCTGATAGCAGAAATTCGCTCCCAATTATTAAAAGAAAAAAGAACGGAAATTGAAATTAATCCTCTTCAATATGGGATATTTTCGTGGGCCGAGCTGGCAACCGAATGGTTAGCGCTCTTGCCTTCGGTTCAACAGTTCGTGGGTTCGAATCCCACCTTGGGCCTGGATGTTTGTAGTGGTTCGGAATCCACTTTAAACCGAAGGTACCGGTCTAATTAGCCCTCGTGTGCAAAAAATGACCGTTGAGCGACAAACAAACGATATTTACGTGGATAATATATCTATATATATATATCCCAGTAAAAGCTCTTGTAGACTTTGGATGGCAACTTCTAGTCATAAATAATGACTTTATTCCAAAATCAAAAACACACACAGTAGCGTTAAAACCAAAAATAATAAAATGTTTTCGAAACCTATCGAAATAATTGCAGCTGTTACAAATAAAATCCAAGGGCAATGTATAATACCAACGAAAGTTTTTTATTTATTGGAAAATGTAGTGCTAGAAGAAAACAAGAAGTATGCCATCTGCTCTGTTTTGGTGTCACAAGAAGTTGAATATCATGAGACTGCTGAATCATCACGTGCCGGGCACAGGTGCCGTATAATCTATGATTCCAAATTCTGAATTTTTTGGCGATGAAGAAATATTGCCAAAATGATGTATCGTGACGTGCGCGATGATGTAAATACTAGGGCTACCAAAATAGAATTTTCTGCATAATTCCTATAAGTCTCCATATCTACGACGTAGCAAAAACAAAGTTGCCAGATACATAAGAAAATTCGCCAATCTCAGAATTTGGCGCATGGATTATACGGTACCTGTGCCACGCGCCGAAAATATGGGTGAGGTGCTTTGTTCAAATGATGCCACGAATCCGGGTGTTTCTGGTGATGTGGAAGTACTGAAAGCCGAAACGAATTGTAAATTTTGAAAATCATTGCAATTTAAAAAAGAACAACAAAAATGCGTCTCTTTTAGATGAAGTGAGATCTTCTTTATCACATGACAAGGGTAAATATTTTTAATTAGATGGCATTTTATTCCACGAAGAAAAATTTTGTAGTGAAACTGTAAATCAGTTAATTTTACCGAAATGTAGTCGTCAGAAAGTTATGAATTTGGCACATACCTCTGTTTTTGGAAATCTTATGGGACTAAAGAAAACAAAAGAAAGAATTAGATATAGCTTTTATATATACTGGCCAAATATGTTAAATGATATTTTAAATTTCTGCAAATCATGTAAAGAATGCCAATTACGGTCTCCTGAGAAATATTCCGATAAAATTCCTCATTCTCCAGTGCTTAGACCAGACCTGCCATTTGAAGCTGTGAACGTGGATATTATAGGTCCAATTGAACCATCGTCTGCACGTAAACACAAATGTTTTAGTACTGATGGATCAACATTCGAGATGGCCAGAGGCTATTCCATTGCGTTCTCTAATACCAAAAGCAACCTGTGATGCGCTATTGGAAATTTTTATAAGGACTGTTATTCCAAGTATTATTGCCAGTGATCAAAAGACTAATTTTACTTCTAAAATTAACACAAGAATTTATTTATCGCTTCGGATTTTCTCCCGATTTTCAGCGTATGCTGCCAGCAATGGATTAATTGAAAGATGTAATTAAGTTCTGAAGAGCTCTCTTTTTTCATTACGTCATACGATCAGATCCGAGATATTCTTTATTTACTCTTTGCTTACAGAGAAGTGCCGAATTGCACAACTGGCGTCCCACCCTTCAAGATTTTGTACGGTAGGGAAGCAAGATTACCTTTAAATGTTGTGAAATCCTTATTCCATTAAATATGAGTAAATCTGTAGTTGATTGTTTACAAGATCAGAAAATAAATTTTGAAAGAGTCGCCGAACGAGCGTCATTGATAGTTGCTGGGAAACACAACAAGCTTACACCGACTACTTCAATCGCCGGACTGTTCCTAAGAAGTTTAAAAGGTGGGTGATCAAGTTTGTTTATTGATTCCGGACTCTTCTAACAAATTGTATGCCAGATGGACAGGTCCTGATGAAGTAGTTGAATACTGCCCATCTCACTCCTATAAAGTTAAACTCCCAGATGGAAATATTAGACATTGCCATGTAAACAAGATCAGGAAATATTATCCAAGTGTCAAAGCTGTGGGAATTATCTTTGAAGGCGACGAAGAATTTGGGGAAAATCATGCTTCTCCAAGGCTTACTAGTAAATTGCATACCAAAGATCTTTTGCGAAATGTATGCATGCAACATTTATCTAGAAATGATAGAGGAAAGGTTTTGGATTTATTACGTAATTATGACTTTGTTTACTGGAAATGAAAAATAGCCAAAGTTGATGAACATAAAATCATATTAGAAGGGAAAAAACGTAAAAAACCTTATGTTTACAGATTTCCAGAGGCTCTTAAATCCCAAATAGATGACCAGATTAATGAACTATTGGAATTAGATCTCATAGAAGAGAGCTCTGCTGAAATAGCACATCCAGTGGTATATGTAAACAAAAAGGACGGAGGAATTAAGATGTGTAGTTCCTTCGACTGCAAATCTCTTAATGCTGTGACAAAAATGGATGATTTTTCTATGGAAAATTCAATGCAATTAATTCATTGCATTGGAAAGGCTAATATTATTTCCACATTGGATCTACTGAAAGGTTACTGGGCTGTCCCAATAGAGGATGCAAGTCGTGATTTCACCTCATTCAAAACACATAGATCTCAAAATCGTTTCAAAGTCATGCCGTTTGGATTGAAAAATGCCGCCGCAACATTTCAAAGTGTGATGAATAAATCGTTATCTACCTTTGAGGATTTTCACGTGCTTACATTGATGATATAGCTGTATTTTCGAATAATTTAGAAAAACATTCATTGTATTTAAATATTATGAGAAAATTGAAGGAGCTCAACTTTACTGTCAATATAAACAAGTGTGATTTTGCCAAGCCTCGTATCAAGTTTTTAGGACATATTGTTGGGTCTGGTGAACATCAACCTGATCCAGAAAAAGTGCAAGTTAAAGGACTAACAACCAAAAAGGATCTTAGAAGTGTGTTAGGGTTGTGTAATTTCTATCGTGAGTACATTCCTAAATATTCTGAATTGGTATATCCATTAACTGAGCTTACTAAGAAACGTATGACTGACAATATTCCCTGGACTGTGAAGTGCATGACACAGTGTTTAATCTCTATAACACACACACACAAGCTCCAGTTAAGGCACCTTCACTTTATACTCCATTACTAGGTAAGCCTTTCATAATTTACTCCGATGCTTCACAGGTAGGAGTTGGTGCTTGCCGGTTTCAGCGTGCCAATAATAAAATTTATCTAAATTCATACGCTAGTCCAAAATTGACTAAAACTCAATAATCTTGGTCTATAATTGAATTTGAAGCTTATGCATTAGTTTGATCGTTAAAAAGGTTTGAATCAATAATTTTTGGTTCAGAAATTGAGTTTTATACTGACCTCAATCCCTTACTATACTTGACCAAATGTGCACCTCAATCACCTCGTCTTCAGAGATGCTTTTTTGCTCTCTTCAGAGATAAAATATAACTATCATACATAGTGCAGAAGCTAAGATGCCTCATGCAGATGCTTTATCTAGACTTTTTCCAGATAAAACTGACTTTAGTGTTTAGTGAAAAAAACTATCAGTAAATAAATTTCACTGAAAATATTTTATTTGCATCTTTGTATTTGGTGTTGTTTGTTTACATTAATAGTATTGGTATATTGAGTTGGCCGTGTCGGGCAATAAACAAATTACTATTAATTATAATTTTAATATATTATACTATTAATTACTAATTTTAAATAAATGTTTGTATTTGTTCGAGTTGTGTTTACTTCTAACACTACACTTGAGAATCTAGGAAAATCAGAGAATAGAATATATAAAAAGTTGTGACAGAAAACTTAATTCATAGAAACATGAAATTACTGCAAAAAATATATTTTATATGCACAGAAATAGCAGTCAATAAATGTCATTATGAAACTGAATGTTATTTTCTAAATATCTATCTCTTTATGGTGGATATAATCCACATCCTACACAAATTTAATGTGTACATACTCTAAATACTAGGTCTAAAAAATATTACGAGGAAGGTCGAATGTACCCAAACAATTTTGAAGCACAAATCCTTGTAATCTACTCTATTTCTTATATAGCATATCTTCTAAATAACAATTAAAAAAAAAAACAGAGAAATGACTTTTTATCTATGGTTTCTGTTTGTTGTTTTTTCTAGTGTAAGAGTTGTACCTCTATTAAAAAGTGGTTTCATACAGTTTTATTTGGTATCACAAGTTATTCAAAAAATATATTGCTTCTTTTGATTTATATATATATATATATATATATATATATATATATATATATATATATATATATATATATATATATATATATATACATATATATATATATATATATACAGGGTGTCCAGAAAAGGACTCACTGATTTCAAAATTAAATATCTCGAAAACGAAGATCGATAGAAGAATGCAGTAAACGGTATGTTTATAGTAAAAACTGTAAGAATTTAATACATCAGTTTGAAATAATAGTTACAGAAGTTGCAAATAGATGGCGCTGTAATCGTCATACGTAATGCTTAGTATAAATAGTCGAAGCCCAGAGCGATCAGTACCACTATTCAAGCGTGAAAGGAGGTTAGCATTGAAAACATTGTGATGTGATTTTTTGGAAAGAATGTTTTCATACGATTATTTCATTTATGTATGCTGATTTGAGCTGTACATCGTACAGCGCCATCTGTTAGCAGCTTTTGTAACTATTATTTCAAATTGCTGTATAAAATTCTTACAGCTTTCACAATAAACATACCTTTTACTGCATTCCTCTATCTATCTTTGTTTTCGAGATATTTAATTTTGAAATCAGGGAGTCCTTTTCTGGACACTCATATATATATATATATATATATATATATATATATATATATATATATATATATATATACAAGCTGACCCAGCCACGCGTTGCAGTGGCTGAGTTTTTATAATACATTGAATCAATATTTTACTAATTCTTGGGTATAATCAAATTAATATTTTCTAAAAAAATTTATAGGTTCATTCATATGAGATTAAAAATAAAACGTTTCGCAAAAATTTAAAAGTAATAGGTAAAGTATCGAAATTTTGAAATTAAGCACAAATCAACATATACTTTCTGAATTTACATTTTATTCATCTTATATTAAATTATAGTTTGTAATCAGTGACTTACTCTTATAAAATATACTATATAAATTAAAAACATCTAAAAATAAATTGTTATAAATGAGGTAGATAACATTGACATAAAACTATTATTTTTTCAATTTTAAATTATTAAAACTAAAAATTTTTTCCGCGGCATTATACTGAAATAAAAAAAATTAAAAGAATCATTTCAATCATTTGAATAAATAAATTAGATCAAAATGTACTGCTGAATAAATTAATAATTATCAAATTATAAAATAAAAATAAATAAAAGGCTATCGAGAAATACTTACATGTTTTCGAGGTGGTATGAAAATTAGTAGAGAAAAACAGTAATAAATAAAATTTTATTTTACTATTTATAATATTAAAAATATTCACGTAATTATACTTTGTATTGTGTTATTATTGAACACTGCACAATAATAACACAATACAAAGTATAATTATGAAAATGATTCACGAAAAATTGTTATAGTATGATTATACATCATGAAAATATATGTAAATTCTATATTTAACCACGCGCTTGCGCGCGCACGTTAATTTTCTCGAAGATGGTATAATCTAGAAAAATAAACACGTCGCCATCTGCCGAATACCTGTGCAACTTAGATGCTAAACTGCCATCTATTAGGAACTTACAGAACTAACCAATAAATAAACACTAATGTCGTATAATAAATATTGAGATCAATAATTAAGAGATAAAAACTATTCTATCTTTTAAGTTGGACCATATTATAATGATTACAAAATTTTATCAAAATCCGTTCAGTAGTTTCGGAGTTTATCGGGAACATACATCGTGACATGAAATTTATATATATATATATATATATATATATAATATATATATATATATATATATATATATATATATATAAATATATATATATATAAATATATATATATATATACATAAGCAACTTTCATAACAAAACCAATTAATTTGAAAAAATTAACATTCAACAACTTCAAATTATCTCAATCCAACATTTAGGATACACTTTGATGTTAAGGCCTTTTAAAATTTAATGATAATTTGCAATAAAAATTAATTTCTCTAATATAAAGTTATTTAAAATTATATATATAAAATACTTAATAAATAAGTTTTATTTTCATCTATCTTTGAATATACAAAAGTGACATTTATCAAATTATGAGATCACTATTAGTAAAAGCAAAAAAATATTTGCAAATTATGGGTGTTGATTCAATCAAATTTTTTCACGATTTTAATTTTGCGTAATTTAAGTTGGTGTATTGAGTAAAATGCTTCAGAATCCTAAGCATTGTGGAATGTATTGAAGATTTAAATCATATTAATTATTTAGCTTTCCAAATATCTGATGCTAATTTTAAAAACACTTGTTGATGTAGCAACATCTACTGAAGATTTTCGTACTGATACCGAATTTTTCACCTTGAAGCCCGGGAAAAAGGTGCATTTATTTATAATGCCAGTGATGTGTGTGTGAACAAGTTTTTAATCTCTTCCAGAAATTCTTGGTATAAATAATAGATTTACCTTAGTGTATGGGTGGTATTCAATAGTCTCTTCTGGGAGTTTCTCATGAAACCCAGCATTAACTTTAGATATTACATTAGAAACACAGCGGTTGGTTGGGTTTTATGGCGCAAGGTCCAAAATTGGACATGCTGCGTTAAAGAAATACAGCAGAAGTATTCTGAAAGATATAAATGGAACACAACTCTAATAAAAAGAGCTTCAAAGATTTTCCAGGCAAAAAATAGCTAAATTAGACATTAGAAATTACAGCCAAATATGACCTTATTTCATTTTTCAACTTTGGCAATAAGAATATTTTTTAACTTAACCGGTTTGTCTTCAGGTGAAAAAAATTTCAGTAAATTAAAAGTTATTTGAGCAATGACACCAAGAAAGCTTTTCTGATTTACCCATCTCTATTGAATCCAAAATCTTAGTGTAAAAAAATATATATATATTTCTCTGAAATTGACAAAATTGCTTCTTGAATATCCAGAAAAGCTATTTTATAGTTAATTATGAAAAGTCTTTTATACTTTTCGTTTCAGAGATTTATGCTTTAGCACATTCTTTAGATTTTTTAAAATGTTGTGCATTTCTAATTATAAAATGTCTTATTTTGGATGTACTATTTTTGTTTGTTGATTATTTTGTTGCTATTATAGCAGATGAGCTATTCAAAAAATAGTTTTGTACATGAAATTTTATTTGTATTTTTTTTTACTTTTATATATATATTTATAATAATGAAAGTAGAAGAGTTTATATATATAATGTCAATAAAAAATTTTCTAAATGAGTATAACACATTAGGTCTTTGAATGCAAGGAGCTGATATCCTGGTTGGTTGGGTTTTCTATCGCAAGGTCCAAAAAGGACACAAGCTGCGCCTAGAGCCGATAATCTAGGATCTCTAGATAGAGCACTTTTTTCATTAGGTTCATTTTTTTATGATGGATACATGTTTTATTATCATATACAGTAAGAAACACTACTTCATTCCGTCGAAATAGCTCTCACTGGCACTTAGAATCATTGACAGCTGCTTTTGATCGACTGTGAGCAAACGTGGTATCCATTTCCGTTTTCTCATATGAAAATATTCAACAGATTTTTTTAAGATGTCCAATTTATGATTTAGCAAAACTATCATGTAAACTTATTTTCTGGAGATACAGCAGAATATGAGTGTTTAACATTATCCATGTTTGTACTGCCAACTTAAAATCATTTTCTAATTTTAATAGAATAGAGTCTGAATAATCAAATCATTTCCTTGCTTTCAGAATTTTTCCCAATAAAAAAAATCAATATTAACATATGAAATTCAGATTTTTTAATTGTTTTGAAAACTACGAAAATAAAATTCTACCACTACAAATCAAGAAATAAACTTCAAATTAGAAGAAAATTTGAAACTTGCCATTTGAAAGTCAATACTTTCTAAATATCAAGTTTTTCTAAGAGAGATTATATTATATATATTATATTATATTTATATATATATATATATATATATATATATATATATATATATATATATATATATATATATATATAAACCAAAGAACTTATTGAATGAAGTGTTAAGCTGAAGTAAACAGTGTATTTAGAACAAAAAGTATTACTAGTAAAAAGGAAAATTTTATTGCAATAAAGTTCTCACAATTTCTTTTATAATATTTATAAACATTGATATGTATTAAATTTTGTCATGAATATAAATCACAGTCTTTATAATACATATCTAATTCTTAAACAAGTTTCAGATGTATCACAAAAGACATTTTATGTACAAATCCAGACACCATTTTTTAAATATAAAAAATACTTTAAATGCATATTGCTATACACTTATCAGAAAAATAATTATTTTAGAAATATGATACATGAACATGGAATGATTTAATAAATAGATTACAATCATGTCTTGAATGTATATCATTTTATATATTTATAAAAATTTAAATTTTATTTTATATTTAAATTAAAATGAATTTGTTATAATTTACTTAATATTTTACATTCATTTTCTATATAAATATTAAAATTTTTGTAAACTAACAAAAGGAAATTTCCAGAATTTTCCTTTTCATAGCTATTAAGGAAAAGTCTCAAACATCTAAACAAAAATTTCCAAAATATCAGAATTAGAAATAATTATTTCACACTGTCACTGTGGCAACATAAAGGATTTCTTTTCAAATTTTACAAGGAAAAATGCAGTGTATATTTTTATTAACAATGAAGCAGATTACTCAATGATTATTTTTTAAAAGCAGCTTATAATCTTAAGGATTAGAAAAAAATTAACTTTTTTTTTGCTTTAGAAAAGAGTTTAATATTTTTCACTTAAAAATTTTATATTAAATAAAAATCAAATATTTTCTAAGTGGTGTGATTGCAATATTTGACAAATGTTTCTATGACTAATATGGGAAGTCATTAAATATCATTCCTAACAATTAAAAATTTGAACACTGGAGACATTATATGTGAATACAATATTCCATAACATAAGAATCAAGAAATCTTATTACAATAGATTTTAAAAGAGGTTATAAAAGTAAATACAATTTTGTTCATAAAAAACATGCCCTTGTATAAATGTCACATCTTTCATCAACATAAGAAAAAAAAAGCATTTGGCATATAGAGTATTTTGCTAGATCCAGATATAAACATTAAAGCATATTAATATTGCACAACTTATAATTATATCTAAATGTTTCTCACAGCATCATCTCTTAACTGCCCTCAAAATATCAAAAGAAATATTGCTCTAGCATGTTACAAATTCAATTAGCAAAATTTCAAAAATAAAATAGGTTTATAAAGTCATTTTATATCAGATTTTTGCTTTGCACAACAATCACATATACATATATACAAGCATCATTTTAGGTAATTATCACACAAAAATTATGTGCATATAGAAATAATTACTAGAAATGTGAATGTTTAATATATACATGCAAAATGACGGTTTGACACAATATTGAAAAACTTTTTGTAAATGACAAATAAAAGTTCATTAAGATAGCCCAACTTATTTAAAACAATTCATTAAAGATATTTTAAAAGAAAATAGTTTGCACTGTACACATTTTTATTTAAAAAAAATTCAAAATAAATCCAAATGTAGCAATAAGTTTAAAATGTAACAAATACATATAATATAGATAATCAAGAATATAAAGAAAATTAAAGTATCAACTTAAAAATATTCGATATCAGTTGGAAATTACAAAAATGGAAAATATATATACTTTTGAAAATGGTAATATTTCGAAAAAATATAGGAACAAT
Source organism: Latrodectus hesperus (assembly GCA_037975125.1). NCBI lineage: Eukaryota > Metazoa > Arthropoda > Arachnida > Araneae > Theridiidae > Latrodectus > Latrodectus hesperus. Next base: position 35,333,304 of record CM075852.1, on the reverse strand, counting down.
ATGCCGTAACATGATATGTTGAAGTTTAAAGCTAAAATACGCTTCTAAACAGTTAAAACTCAAAATTTTCATCAATACATTAAAATATATGGAAAAAGAAATTTCCACAAACTATCTTTAATGCAATAATTTAGATTATGTTAACATGATAGAAAATATGTATCCAAAATTAAATATGATAAAAGTTTTCAGTTTGAATTACAACACTTTTGATTACAAAATTTTATACATATTTAAATTCATAACACAATAATTTACACAATGTATTTAACTAAAAAATTTTTGGAGAATACATAACAAAGTTCAGCCAAGTATAAGTTTCATTATCATTTTATAATTAGTTCCTTTTCATGTGCTTATGATACACTTTTATTACAGAGGAATTATGTATATTTACTAGTATTAATATATAATTAGTTATTAAAATGAAAATCTATAAAACTATTTTGCAACGCAATTATTTTTCTTTTCACATATACATTTTTTTACCAATATTTATGTTTATAATTTATAGAATTAAATTATGTTAGCGAATATGATATAAAAGATAGTGAAATCTGTAAATTAATTGGTATTAAATTTTCAATACGAGTATTCCTATAATTTAAAAAATGTTACTGAAAAAAGACTCTGAATGTTTGGCAATTACTTTGCATCTCATACTGGAAATAATTTAGATAAAATTTAAAGTTTAGCAACAATAAATATTTATTTACTAATAGTTCAAGCACAACACTAATATAGAGAAGACAAATTTAAAACAGAAATTTTATGTTTTCCCAAGCACAGGTTGTAGAAAAAATAAGTTCAATATAAATAAAATATTTTGAAATAGTATATTTTTAATTTAAACTTTAAAATTTTGCTTTTTATTATTCTAAATGACTATTTAAAATATTTGATATATTTATATGCACAGTAAATTAGAAAAATAACATATCAAAAATATGAATTCTGTATCTTTCAAAATAACATATCAAGCATATAAAAATAATTTATATCATAAAATTTCCTTTAGTATTAATTTTATATCCGTTAAAAATATTTAATTATATTTTGAGTTCTTCACAGCTTAGTTATAAAAATTGATCCTTGTATAATCAACCATAATATAAATTTGTAAATTTAAATTTATTTTTCTAGTATGCTAAATATATTTTTATGTAAACAAATATCCACGAGTTCCTTTATATAGATGTGATAAATATTAAATCTATTTCACTTCCTTGTTTAAATAATGGCAACACCTCATACTATCTTAAAGATATTTAATATATTATTTTTAGTTTGAAGAAAAGTTATAAAAAACATTTATAAATTTTACCATATTCATATAAAAGTATTTAAAATACTTTGTGAAAAAGCTATAAAATTGAAAATTTTTCTATACATTTAAACCCTGGTCAACTTAAATATTCTTAGATAAAAAGCTAATTTCTTAAGGTTTAATCTAGATGTTAACTTTCAAAAATAGTTTATGAAACAAGTAATATTGATTATTTATAACGGAATTTATGACAAAATCTCAAAAATATTCCAATGTAAAATATCCATTCAATATTGGCCTTCAGAATATCTCATTAATAAGAAAAGCTATACATTATGAGTATTCCAAGTTGAGTATTTTCAATTAAATATTTCATTCACATTAAACAGTAATAACAAAACATGATATAGTATCCCTTATAAAAATTAACATTATTTACATAAATTATGATATACAAGAATGAACAAGGTGAAATAAATGAATGAAACTTTAAAAATTTAAACAAATTTTAATTGCTGTTCTTTTTCACATATTTAATCATCTTAACAAACCTGAAAAAAATTCAAATGATTATAATGATTCATTATAGGATTTAATTAAATATAAATTCAAAATAAATATTGATAAAAACAATTCTTTGGGAGAAAAACTCAATGCATAAATTACTTTTATTAATTCGAACATTTTAAATAAAAATTACTTTTCTCAAAAATTATAAGTATTATTTAGTAAAACTGAATTGTAAAAATATTTGGCTTATACACAAAGTAACAATTTTTATTTCTCTTAAAATTGGATAAAGAAAAATCAGCTCCTATTTAGTTGCGTAAATCAAAGACAAATGTATTATTTTATAAACTAAGAGTTTTTTCAGAACTAAGTGTATTTTTGAAATTAAAATTTAGTCCTGAATGATATGTAATGCAAATAATGCTAAATTTAAAATCAATGTATAGAAAGTATTCAATAATAATCAATGAAACAAAATGTAATATAGATATAATTAAGTATTTTCCTCCAATTAATTTTCAATAGTTTGTCACTCTATATCAATTGTAGTACACATGAATCCATCCTAGGGTAGTGAAATCATAATTTAAAATGGAACTACAAATATTCACATTTGAAGAAGGATTGGAACTGGTTAACTATTAAATAGAGGGTTAGAGTGCTACCTATTCAGCTGACAGCTATTCCATATACATGATTAAAAACTGGACAATTTTTCATAACATAAAATCCTGCTTTAAAGATAATTTTTATAAAAAATATTCTCCTTGAAATTCACAATTGTTGTATATATTATCCAACCAATAACATGGACTAACTTTCATATTGAAGACAAGAATCAAAATGTGAATCACTTATGAAAATCTGCATTAAAAATAACATATTCAATTAAAGCAGAGCATATGAAAAGGTCTTTGAGACTTGTAATTTTCATTGATATAAATACTTTAAATTTCTGTAAAAACAATATAAAAAAATTCTCTTAAGAATAAAGCATTTAATGAATGAAGGTGGAAGAAAGCAAGCTTTACAATGACAATAAGAAACCTATTCTTTTTTTAAAGAAATTAAACACTATAAATTTGCTTAAATTATTTTTTAAAAGTTTGAAGATTCAATATCTTAAGATTTCACAGCTATTGCCTTCTTCTGTCTTATCTAGCTTAATGTTAATAGTCAAAGAAAGATGCCATCAAAAAATAAAATAACCAAAATTTAATGATATTTTGTGATTAAGCTGCTTATGAGAAAACAGATTTTTCAACTTCAAAATGGGAAATTTCAGGATTATATAAGATGTTTGATCACTTAACATAAAAATTTTATAATTCTTCAGTTTTGTGAAGATGTGAATGCCAGCCCAAAAGTAAAAACATTCCTTATAAGTTGTGCAGTTTAAGAAAGAAGATAAGAAAAAAGAAAAATATAACTTATTTTATGGTAAAAAAAGAAATAGATTACAACAATTTGCAAGGGATTCACTGCAACAATTTTAACACAAATGAAAATTTTTTTCGTAAAATGTTGCATACATTTAAAAAAAATTGTTTTCAAATTAACAGATTTAAGACTTTATGAAAAAATTTAACTACTTAGTAACTAAGAGAACTAACAAAATTCATCTTCAGTGGTAATGGTAAAGTTTTACTAGCATGTGTATCTGGTTTGTGAATTAGCACTAATGAGTCTTTCCATATCAGAAAGATTCATTAGTACTAGGACCAGATTTAAGGACTTGTACTGGAGTCTTTAAGTCTGCTACCAACCTAAAGGCTTCAATACCCAAGAGCAGATTCTTTGCAAATCCTATTAAGTTTCATAATAAATAGAATGCTTTAAGTTAGGCACTCTTTAGTCAGCCTTGAACATTTCATTTGAATTGATTGAATCTCAAAAGTTAATTTTAGCAAATTTTTTTTCCTCAGAAGAGAAAAATCTAAGTTTCCAATTTTCACAAGAAAAGAACAAATAAATTTATTATCCCTAAACGTGAAAGCATAGTACTATTATGATCAAATAATATTTAGATTGATGGCATGAAATAAAAAAGACCAAAATTTATAAATTAAAATTTGTTTTGCACCTTCAATTTTGATATTCTTCAATCAATGTGTTTACCCATGAAAGCATAACTTGTAATCATGAATGCCTTGAGTTTTTATAAATATTTTTCACAATTGTTAGTAAATTTTTTTCAGATTAAAAATGAATATGAAGAAGCAATTTCAATCCTGACATAAGAAAGTCATACAAACCACATCTGGAGAATACAATGCTTGCAAACTGCATTTGAAAATTATTTCAAAAAGTAATGAATAATTATAGCAGAAAAGATACATCACAATTGTATAAAACCAAATAATTTTTTCTCTACACTTCAGATCATTTTTACTAATTACTGAACTCAAATGGTGCAACTGAAAGCATACAATAAAAGGTATCAAGTCAAATGAAAATATTTACTGCCTGCCCAGTCGATAACAATCCATAACACTAGGCCAAAGAAAACAGTCAGCATTTACGCTTGACTTTTGAGTGACTCTGACATGGATGTTCTCAGTTTTGCTTCACCCATCATTTGATTGTTCAGCTGTAGAAAAAGCATTAGTTTTTTAGGCCACTTGAACATGTTTTTGAAAGAAATTCGAAATTCTTCTAACTTAGTTGCAAAAATGTTGTTTTAAAATTGCTTCATACACACAGGAATCAAATGATTATCACTGAGCATCAAATCTGACTTAATACGTTGATCATTAATCAAAGTGGATAATCAAACAAATCACTGATCTTTGACAATTTCTACAGTTTAAAATTTAAATAAGAGTTTGACATGGGAAAATATATACTTTAGTAAAAAAAAAGCATAGATTAAAATTGTAAAAGGTACACATGTACTATATGTTTTAAAAAGCATTCTTATTAGAATTGCTCAACTTTCCTCATTTTGATATAAAACATTCAAACAGGATTTAAAGTATTTGATTGAAAGAAAAATCAATTTGAATGCATAACTATAAAAATGCATGCTTTTTACACATGCATTTTTATAATTTTTTTCATATTAAACACCCTTAGTGTGTTCTGACAACATACTTTCATTTATGATTTTTTTTTCTGCTAAAAGTTGTTTGTTGAATAACAAAATCACTTGATATAATAAGATCCACATGAATACTGATTTATTTAATGATACCAGGAGTACTAAAACAGAATAATATTTGCTCTTATTTCGTTAAACTGCTTGATTTACACCTGTTTAAGAACTAATATTTCTCAAAATCAATCCAAGCTAAAATCTATAACAAATTGTACAAGGTTGACAAATTGAAAAATAGTTTATTAAAATTTAACTTTCATTTAAGAATAAGAAGGAAAAAATTTATTTTGTAAGACATTTGTTTTACTTACTGGTTTGTGTTAATCTAGATTTAGTACTATGAAACTACAATCATATGCATTATAAGATTTTTGGCATGTGGTATTTAAGTTTCTTAACAATTGAAACAATTTGCTTGCTTAATACCAGTGTAATATATTTCAATGAGATAAATATTATAAAAAATTAAAAAACAATGTTATCACTCTGTTGTACAAAACATAAATTTTAAATTAAAGCAAACAAATAATTACAAGATGGAAAGTTATAACTGAATAAAATTTTTTTAAATAATAATATTTAAATGTGACAAGAAATTACCTATAAATAATTTATAATTGACAACATCGTTTTTTCTTGCCAGTAACTTTGCCACCTAATTTTATTGTGCTATCATTGCCTTGCTGCTTTTCCTTGTGCTCCCTTTTACTTTGCAAAACCATTCGGGTGATTTCATTAAACATCTGGAGGTAGAAAAAACTTGAATGAATAAATAGAAATTGCAACTATTAAATGCATTATTTTATAGCTTCTAGGCAGAAAATTTTCATGTAAAAGTAAAATGTTTACACAAACAATAAAAATATAAATACATTAACACTAAAAAATGCAATTCTGCTTAATATGGACATTTAAAAATATACCAAAACCTTATTACTCATTGTTTTGATAATTACACAGAAATTATTCACCACGTACTTAAAATTTTAAAAAAGTTAAAAAAAATCATGATTAAAATTTGATATACAAAGAAAATTGAAGCATTCTTTATTTTTTCCTTCTTTAGCAACCAAAATATAAAAAACATTGATTAAAATTCAGTTGGTTTACAAACCACATAATACCTATCAATATCATAATTTAGGAATGAGATCACAGTTATTCAGGAATGGAATATGCATCGAATTTATGAATTCAAAGTTGCATAAAAAGTTGAACATGAATATTTTAGATTTCCCAATTGTTAAAACTCACTTCATTTTATGAGTATACACATAAAAACATTTTTTGAAAGTTATAGTCTTCTAAAATTCAAAAGAAATTCTAAGGAACTAAGCAGTTAAATTTAAATATTTCACAATGCAATTTATTACTGATTTCAATGGTTAAAATACATAACAATAGATACTTTCTTAATAGCATTATTTTACAACATTTACATTTAAATAAGATAATTGTCAATATGAAGGAATAATAAATTTCATATTTTACTTTTGTCAAAAACAGTGTTTAAAAGCAATTTAATAACAATACATATTCATCATTTAATATAATTCCAACACAAAAAATCAAACTGTTTGGGTTCAAACCATTAGATTCAAAGCAAAACCAAAATATTTTAATAGAAATCTTGAACAGTTCATGTTGAAAATTACTTACCTCTTCAACATTAATATTTTCTTTAGCACTAGTTTCGAATAACTTAATATTCATTTGATCAGCAAACCTTTGTGCATCTTCAGTTATAACAATTTTTCTATCCGGATCATCATTTTTATTTCCCACTAAAAAATAAGTAAAACTATAATGTGTAGTTCATATATAATTTTTCACTTTACAAATTAATAGCATATTTCTTAATTTGATTTTTCTTTCAAACAACAAGTTAATTTTACATCAAATATTTTTTTAGAAATTAAGATAAAAACAAAGAAGTTTCAAAATAAATTTTACTCAACAGACAATATATACTATATTACAACAGAGGAACTGGCAACTAGTTAATTTCAAAAAATTTAAAAAGAATTTTTTAAGTAGCCTAGCTTGATGGAATTAAATAAAATTACTGATATGAAATATTTAATAACAGTTTATAATAACTTATGAATATACAAATATTCAAATGAAAATTTTCCAAAATATCGCCAAGTATAATTCATTAAAATAAAATTTCACAAAGACAAACTTGATGGAAAATTAAAATCTGGCTCTCAAGTATCAAAATGGCATTTAAAAAAAAAAAAAAACATGTTTTCAATTGTTAGTAAATCAAATTCAAAATTTATTAAAAATAATAATCAATGAAAATACAAAGAACTTTAACAATTATTTATACAAATTTCAAGTTTTTGGTAAATAAACAAATTGATTACTTTTTTTTATCACAAATGAGTTAAATATAAATGACAAATAACTGAAAACTAAAGAGGATCTTTATAGTCATAATTTATTCTTTAATTTCACATAAAAATCAATCAAAATATGATTGTTGTTGATAAAGAAACTGATATTATAAATAATAATTTATTTAGACTATTTTTGAAGTGGCTCATGAACAAAACATAAATATAAACTTTACATTTATGCAATGTTTATGAAATTATTTATCAAATCCACCTTGTAAACTTACCAAGAATTCTATTAACCATATCACAATTTTGCTCAATTTCATGAATCCATCTTTTTACATTTGCAAAAGATTCTCCATTAGTAACATCATATACAACTATAACACCATGAGTGCCACGGTAATACCTGCAAAAATATGCTTTTTGAAAATATTCATCTAACAATGATTTCAATTGCAATTCCACAATTTAAAATAAAAATTTTACTTTAGAATAATGTGACTAATATTAGAAAATATTTTTATTTTCTAATTTTAACATTAATACTTAAAAATCAGAACATTCTTTTGAAATTCTTGAGACAAATTATTCCAACATACTTTTATTTTTAACATAATTTTGTTGAAAACTAAGTATAATAAGTACTATTACAATAAATATAAAAAGAATATTTCTGAGTTTTGTCTAATTATTAATGGTAGTTCATTAACAGTTTTAACATAAGAATTTAATATATGTATAGTACAAACATTCAAATTAAAAATTAGTATTTCCTCTATATTTGTAATTTTATAATTATTAAAACATTTACTGTGTATTCTTTTTAATAGTAATATTCAGTTTACAATAAATCACATTTAAAACACCTCTAACTAAAAAGAAAGGTTTCTCATCCTTTTCAGAAACAAAATCTTTAAAAATATATATAATTAATATCAAAATATATTAATTAATACTCCAGAAATTTACAATATAAGAATTAAGGAAGTATTACAAGAACTTTCCTTAACTAAAACAAATTTTAAATCTTGACCATTATCTATTCAAACCCATACTTAAGAAAAGTAAGAGTCATTTACTATAGAATGAAGTTCAAAACAGTTAACAATTCAAATATCCTGAAAGCAAAACAATAACAAGATGTTTCATTAAAAATAACTAAGAAATTCAGGTCTCAAAAAGTAAAGCAACTTTACAAAAGTGACAATTTTTTTTAAACTACCTCACTTCTTACTAAAAAAGCAGATTAAACACAGAGTAGGAAAATTCTGAATGCATGATTACTCTTCCATTCAATGCTCATCTTACTCATCAAATAAAAGGAAATAAAAGTTGACCTATTTCACAGTAATTGAGAAAAAAATCTTAAGTAAAAACTTAAGGTTTAAATAGTGCTAAAAGGATCAAATCACAAATCATTGTACACTTAAAAATACATGTGATAATATTAACTAAAAACAAATTTACAAAATAATATACTTTTGAAATACAGGGAAAATATGCAGTAAATGTTTTCTAAATAAATTATTAAATAGATAAAGTATAAAATATAAAGCTGGACCTCAAATTACACTTTTGTTGATAAAGCAATTCATATCTAAGTTATTTTAAAAATGAACTATGGTTCAATGATTTATTTATATTTAATGTACACATTATTGGTTTTCTAGTTTACATTTTTTTTTTTTTGCTATAGGGGCTAAATATATTAAAATTTAAAGTTAAATAATGAACAAAAATATGTAATTGTACAATTAAAACTAAGTGTCAATTTTAAATTAATTACAACTAGTTTTTATCATAACATTATCCATATAAATAATTAAGTTAATACAAAATTTTCAATTGGTTATTGATAATAAAAAATACTCAAAACCATTGGAGACAATAAGACTAGAGCTGAATCACAAATAAGAACCAGCAATCATTGTTTAATTGTGAACACTTATAAAAAGCAATGAATGAAATAGGAAATGAGAATTTGCATTGGTTTTACTTTCAAATATAAATAATTTTTTAATTATACTATAAAAAGTTTTTTTTTCAGTATAAGTATTTATTACTACACGCTTAGAATTTACCATATTGATTTTGTCAGCAAGTTCAAAATTAATGTCAATATTAAAAGTTGGTAATTTTTTAGTGAAGGCTCAGAATTATCATTAATGAAAAATTCACATAAAATAACATAAAAATAAAGAAAAATAATAAAAATAAAATTCCAACTAAAAACTTAACTAAATCTAATTTGGTTTGTCCTTCAACAGCCATATTTGCACATGAAAGCTATTAGACTAGAACCTACAGTTAAAAGTATAAATTCAAGCCACTATTAAATATAAGGTGAGGAATCAAACCCACAAACTGTGAAACTGAAGGCCAGAATGCTAATCATTTAGCTACTAATTTACTAAATTGGAAAACAAAACAAATTTCCATTATGTGATAATACAGATAAAGTTTCAAATTTAGTTACATTAGTATTAATTTGACAAATTGCAACTACTTTTCTATTAATGACTAAAACTTTTTGTAATTTCATAGTCAGCATTGTTTGCGTTAAGAAAAAAAACTTATCCAAAACACTAACTTAGGAACTTGAAAATTGTTTATTTCATTAAAAATTGTTAAATAAAATATCAAAATAATTCTACTGTAAATTAGTTTTTCTTGACATACCAAACTATATTTATCATATAAGCTATTGCCTTTATAGAACTAGAGAATCTCAATTATTAATTGGCACTGATCTTCAGTGAAACTTAATTATCTTACATTAAATTCTGTGTTAGCTTATTTTATGTCACAAGACCAGATTCAGGATCCCTTAGTATTGATAAAAATATGTACAAGCATACATGTAATCAAAGTTATGGTATTCATGTTGAAAGTGATCATTTAACTAGGATTTGTGTTGCTTTGCACAGGAAGTAGAGATTAACCAATGATCAACAATTTAGGTCTAACTGTATGTTTATGTCTCTACCCCAATTCTAGATAATTTATTGCTTTTTGAATTATCAAAACCAATTAGTGAGAAATAATATTTAAATGAATACTTTTAGGGAGTAAAGATTACTTTACTAAAGTTAAACACTTATAAATCAATTATTATAATAATTTTCTTCGTGAAATAGTACATTACTTATTATTTCACATCATAATAGAAAACTACTAAATTTTTTGGAAATCTTATGAGTGTACAAGGATTTTGCAGTATTCAGATTATCAAATTTAATATAAAAAAAGTTGTAAAGTAGTCATTTTGTATAATTAACTTCATTTAATGCTTTAACTTCATAACTATATGAATCTATATCAAGATTTGGGATCATAAATAATTTAACTTATATGAAGTACAAAAACAAATATAATACAAAATAATGTATCAACATATAAAATTTGTTATTCTTCCATTCGTAACTTTCATAGTATTGAAAATTAAGCATATGATAAAAAATATTTGCAAACAAAGAACAGTTAAAAATTATTATTATAAGCAAATAAACTTACGTTGATGTAATAGTTCTGAATCTTTCTTGACCAGCTGTATCCCATATTTGCAATTTTACTCTTTCTCCATCGATTTCTAATGTTCGAATTTTGAAATCCACCCCTATCGTGGTAATGTAATTGCCTGAAATTTTTACAATTAACTTATAAAAATCTGCTTAAGAATAATCCAATCTAATAAATTTAATAATGGTTGATGATTTTCATATGAATTCATACCGGAGAATGTGTTGTCAGCAAATCTTAGTAACAAGCTACTTTTTCCGACACCTAAAAGATTGATGATATTGTAATGCAGGAAACTAGGAAACAATTAAGCAGTTTTTAAAACATGTCATTAACCATAAATATCCATTAATTTTGATAAAAAAATAACAACAGCATGTTTACATTAATAAATATCTCTGAAGTCAGTAAAATTAAACAGCGGAAAATATACAAACTTACCACTGTCACCTATTATGAGAAGTTTGAATAAGTGATCATATTCTCGGGCCATAGTGGACTTAAAATGAACTTGACTTCGTCCAGTGCTTAACAATGACAAGCGGAAACAGGGGGGAGGCGTTTATGATTCATACTTCGCTGGAGTTGTCTTCAAAACAGATGACATTTCGATTAATCGCTTTCGATATCAAAATATCTTCACAGTAAGAAATAAAACTCATTTGTTAGTGAAAATAAATGCTAATATTTCAGATAATTTAGATTTTTTGATAACATCAGTAGTTCATTTAATTTTTTATCTTTAAACATATTATTATTTATATTATAAATATTCTAATGATGTTAGAAGGCTGCAACCGTGTTCACATTTGCAATGTGTTTTTGTTTTGTAATTAAATCTTATTTGTTGATGTTTTCCATTTTTATGTGTTCATAAAAATTGAATTTGTACGGGATGTTTAATTTCATTTAAAAATTTCAAAGCTAATTTTTTAATAAATTTTGAATCGTTATATTAATATCCAACATGTTTACTATCAGAAACATATTGAAAATAAAACATTTGGAGAGCAGCATATCGTTTAACACATTAAGTAAAAATTTTTCTCTTTCTGCTCAACAACTAAACAGGTTCACAGTTTTTGCATTATATTTATTCTATCAAAAATTTTATGTATAGATTCTTTGGGAACTTAAAATAAATGAATCATTTTTAAATTCTTAACGTTAAAGGGAATTTTTTTAAAGAGCTTTATTTACCCACAGATCTGATTTTGGGAACATGATTTTAAGCCGCAAATTCAAACATAAATATTTGAAGTATGTCATATTTTATAATTGTTATTGAAAGATGGAGCAATGCCTATTATTTATATTATTTAACAAACATTGAGAAAGCTATGGATCAACATTTCGAAATCCAGTTCATTCTATTCTTGGTAATCTCAGTATAAATAGGTTATGTCAAAACTAAGTAACACTGCTTTAAATTATATTTGTGACAGAAAAATCTGGCGGATTGTAAATAATAACTTATGCAAAAGTCTGTTGTATCCACTTTTAGTAAATTATTTTAATGGATTAAAGAATGTGAATTTTTTTTAAAAAGTAGGGTACAGGTGTCGTATAATCTAGGGTCTCAAATTTGGAATTTTTTTGGCGACGACGAAATGCTGCTAAGATAATGTAAGTGTGACGTAATGCTGTGCGACAATGTTGTAACTGTGACTTACCACCAGAGAAATTGAACTTTAATCCAAAACTAAGAATACCTTGGTATTTTAAAACGATATTTTGAGCTATAGTCATAATTAGTTTTAATAATTTTGACAAATGCTGAAAAAAATAAATGCAGAACACAAAAATGATTAAAGTAATGAAATAAGAAAGACAACCTGGAACATAAGTATTCAAAATGTCAAGCAAATTGTAAAACACTAAAAAAGTTCCCATAGAACCTCCTCACAAAGTTTCTAATAAAATGCAAAAATTGAACAAAATGTTCTAAATCTCGTTGCGATGACATAAACACTAGGTTTGTCAAAATTGAATTTTCAACATAATTCTTATTGGTTTTCATCTGTATGATGTAATAAAAATCAGTTGCCAGATAAAAAAGAAAATCTGACAAAAAAATAACCAAACTCATTATTTGGCATGCTGGATTATACGGCACCTGTGCCAAAATTAGTAAGTTCATATCAAAAATATGATTTGTAATTTGTCCTTATTAAATAATCTTTTGACACTACTACTCATTAAAATATGAAATTACAAAAAGGTAACATTATATTTCTTTTTTTTTCCAATTTAGATTTTGTAAATTTATTTTGCATTATTATAAGTTATAATAATATAAAAATTAAAAGTAATAAACGTGCTTGCTTAGTTTCATTGAAGTAAATGCATTTTAATTTATTTGTAATTAAAAAAATAATTCTATGTTCATATTTGATTTTATCCCAGCTTGAAATAGTAAAATGATTAGAAATATAATTAATTTGTATTAATTGGAGATCTATTAATAGGAAAATGAACACATCAGATCTTACAAAAATTACATTTTTGTAAGATCTGATGTGCTCAATTTCTTATGTAGCAGAGAATATGGAAAAATGATAAAAGTGATTTAATATACATTATTTATAAAATGTTAAGTCTGATACCATTATATTGGATTTCATATTTTTTATTAAATATTATGAATATAGATTTCAAATATTGAATTTTTCCAGTTAAATTGAAATTATTATAACACTTTTTAAATGAGTCTCAAAATTAGTAGAATAAATTCCTGCATATATGACAACTTTTAAACTGTACAATATTTGGTTGCAATTTATGATATGTAGTTAAATTAGCATTTTATATTAAAAGAAAAGCCTGATTAAGTTTTAAGATCTTATTTTTTAAGTAAATTGTGAGACTGAAATTGGAATTTTAATTAGAGTGAATTAAAAGTCTGTATAATCTTACATTTTAAAATAAATTTGCTAGTTATAGTTCTAATTTTAATTTGAACTCTTAATCTTAAATCTTAACTTGAAGCAGAATAAAAGTTGTTACATAAATAAGTAAGAGTTATATAAATAATTAAGTATGTTTAATTTTTTCTTTTATGTTACTTAATTACAAAATAAATTTTTATTAATTATTAATAAACAAATTTAAGTTTAGTTATATTTTTAATAAAAATTTATTATGTACTTCAAAATTATTATTAGTCATGAGTTAATAAACTTGGTGGCATAGGTGTAGTGTTTCGGGCTCCCGAGGCAAAAGTCTGAGGTTCAATCCTTGGGCTGGGGAAGATTGACTAAGCCGTTTATTCCTTCAGTTGGTCGATGAAAAATGAGTATCAAGCATGCTTGCAATTAAATGCTGGAGATTTCTTGGTAAGCTGATTACCACACTGAGACATGATTCACTCCCCAGGGCCCTTGGTCATTAAAACAGATATGAGCACTGTAAGCGTTGACCCCTTACGGGCTATTATGCTACTTAGAGTTTTTAAATTAATATCACAAATTTTAAATCATAAAATCTATTTAATTCATTAAAATATAAATTATTAAAAAAATGTTAATTTACATTATTTACATAGAATTGTATTAATAAAAATATTGCTTGGTAATACTAAAGATGATTTTTTCAGGACTGGTACTATATTGCTTGATTGATAAAAATTATTATAGAAAAATATGCCATTCATTTTACTATGAATTATTTTATATTACAATAATTTATTTTATTTCTCCAATATATATATATATATATATATATATATATATATATATATATATATATATATATATATATATATATATTGATGAACTGCAAATTAATTTTTTAGCATTATCTTATGAATCAGTTGGAATAGGAAAATAAAAAGTGTTGATTGATATCTTAATATTCAAAATCTAAAATTGCATAATTTCACCCTGTAAAACGTTTGAAATAATATCAGGTCCATTGAGAATGATATTTAGTGAAATATATATCTATTCTACATAAGGTGTGGTTAATGTTTAATAAAACTGTTAATTGCAAATAGAAAATTTTATTTTGCTATGAAAATAACAAGATGATAGTTGTACATTAATTATTATTTTTTCAATTACATACTAATAAATGCACATATAGTTAAGTCTAGATAATTAGAATATTTCTGAAATTAGTATAGAAGAAATATTTTCCATTATTAAGTTTGCATATTTAATTAACTATAGAAACATACATATCATGATTTAATTGTGATAACGTAACATAACTGACCATTGTATTATTAATCTGATATTTGGAAAGTGTTAGAAAAGCATTTTAATTTAAAAAATTTCATTAAGGGGATAAAAATTAAAAAAATTAATTTATTAAAATATTATTCTGCCTAAATATCAATTTATATATTTCAGCTATATTTAATGTTTTTTTAATATATATATTATGTTTAGTTTGATGTATTTCTTATAAAAGAAAGTATAAGAAGCAAAATGAAAATCTTATCAATTAAAATAGAATTTCTTTTTTTCTGTTTATCAACACTTCATCAATACCATGCAATACAATGATTTATCAAATGTAAATGATTAAGATTATCAGAAAATCTAAAAATTTGCTTTAAAAATTTTTAATTCATTAATTGTTAGAAATAAAAAATATGAAACAAATTTAAATCAGTAAAATAGAAGTGTCTTTCAGAGACATTTTATTTAAAGGAAGAAAATTCTGACTTGCTAACAAAGTAAAGTGCTTATTAACATCAAACTACTTAAAATAAAATTTTTAAATGATTTTCTTGTTAGGAAATATAAGTTCTTTATTCTATCCAATTTATTTTCTATATTTAATTTATGTAATTTTATGATTTTTTTCAATCATTGCTTAATTGAAGTATTTATTTCATATGTACTTTAATAGTATTCTCATATAATGATTTGTTATTATTATATTATATTATGATTTTTTATTATATTAGAGATGATAAGTTCTTATGGATAATTTATGCAGATGTGTTCAATTCTGTTGACAATGGGCCACTAATTTTACTGAATATAAAGTTAATTTAAACTAATTTTATAGAACTTTTAATAACTTACTGTCTTTTATAAATTTCCAGATCAAAAGTTTAAAACAATTACTATTTATATTGAATAACACAGTATCTAAATGTAAAAGTAAATTATGATCTTATAAATTTGTCGAAACTGAATAAAGTATATTCCTTTGGTTTTTTTTAAATATAAAACTTTATTTAATTAATTTTGAATTTTCTTGTGAATTTTTCTTTTAAATACTTTTATGTTGCTGTGCTAAAAATTTACTTTTCTCCATATATATTTTAAAACTAATTTTAGTTTCAGCACTAATTATTCAATACTATAAAAAATAAAGAGCTCTTCATTGCAATATAATCCCTAATTCTTTGTAAAAATAAGGAAGATTCAGTTCTCAAATAGTTTCTTTAGTATTTTTGATTTTGTATATATAAACTGAAGATATATTTTTGTTGTTTCTTCCAGTTCTGTTCCCGTAGACCTTTCTTTTTCTCTTCATGAACCAGAGAGCAAGTTATCTTCATCCACTCCTTTGATTATTTTGCATGGATTTCTTGGTTCTAAATTAAATTGGAGAAGTTTGGGTAAAGCTATTGCCAAAAAGTCTGAGAGAAATGTAAACCAGTTATATGATTTCTTAATTATTATATTTTGAATTCATGCAGAGATATATTAAAATATCTTTCATATTACTAATTTTTGAATTTTTTTAAAAATTATTATTAAAAAAAGTTATATTATTGATAATTTATATAAAGCTTAAAATGATATGGAATATTTCTTTTATACTTTTTTATTCTTAAATTACTTAAAGAAAAAATATTTTGTAATATATTATTTACAGATTCATGTTAGATTTATTAAATAAGTTAAAAGATTCTTATCCTTATTTAAAAGATTATAAAATTATTTAAACACAAAATTTAGTTTAAATTTTGTGTTTAAATAATTTTATATATTTTATTGTAACAAATGAGCCTCAGTTGAGTGGTTCATATTTTAAGCTTCAATTAAACAATATTTTGGTTTGATTTCCTTAGGAATTTGAAATTCATTTTAAATTGTTGGCCCAAGTTTTATATCTCTTTTCTACAAAAATTAACTATTCAGTAATAAACAAACCAACTTACCATCAGCAAATATTTAAAATATATTTAACTTTTAAAATTTCAGTGATAAGTAATTCTTTTAACTCTCAGTTAGATTCTAAAATTAAAGAAAACTGTGTTTGAAATATTTTTTGCTTTAAAATTTTTTATATAATTTATAAAAGGAAAAATATTTTATTTTTCATACAATCTTCTATCGCTTAGACACTTTCAAAAGAATGGAGAAAAATTTATTGATCCAAATCAGTCTCTGATTAATTCCTGTTTCAGTGAAGGGAAATAGAAATAAGCTTTTGAAATGATTAAATAGCAAAAACTGATAAATAAAAATAAAAAGTTACTTGCTGCTAATCATTAAATAAGGAATCTTAATCACCTGAAATAAGCAAAAGTTGAGGATATAATAGATCCCTGTTATCAAGTGCTATATATTTATAACGCCATGCAAACTTCAAGCTTGGTGACTTATTGGTAGCGTTTCATGCTCCCAAGGCACAGGTCTGAGGTTCAATCCTTGGGCTTGGCACAATTGACTCAGCTTTTTATCCCTTCAGTGGGTCAATAAACTGGGTACCAAGCATGCTTGGGAACTAAACAATGGGGATTTCACGTTTGGCTGACCACCTAATTGGGACATATGCTTCACACCCTAGGGCCTCTTGGTCAGGAAAACATAGATGTGCTCTTTAGACCTTGGCCCACATGTGCCATCATGCCACAGAGTTTAGTTTATACAAACTTTATAATGATTACCATATTAATAAATAAGTCTTGATATTATTCGGTTTGATTTTTATTAACTTTTTTTCAAATTTAACTAGTCAAATTTAAAATTTGAACCATTAACCATTGTTTATAAATTTTCCTTTTAGTCTCCGTGAGTTAAATGTTACATTAAGTTAATTTATTATCTGTAAATTTAAATACCCATCAAAGAAATTAAATTTCAAAAATATATTCTGATACATCTCAAAAATTATTATGATTATTAAATAGAAAATATACTTAATTCTATTTTCCTTAAGCTAGAAATTCAATTTAAATTTGACTTCATTTCAAAATGTGTTTGAGTTTATTTTTTTATTACCATGATGTATTGATAAATATTTAATTTTATTTCATGAATTTTAATTTATGTATTACTAAAACAATATATTTTATTAGCTTAGCTTAAAAACTTTATGTTAAAATATAATACTTGCCTTGAAAATTTTTAAAAGAACTATTCAAAATTTGGCTTAATCCTAGTACCTATAACAGGGTGGATTTGGCAACATTATTGAAGGTGACAGAGTTTGCAACTTGGTCTTTATCCTTCATGTCGGTAAGGGTGTTGAATGTGCCAAACCTGTAGATTACTGTGCCATAATGGATTTGTTTGGCGATTCTGTGATGTATTTCATTGTTCACTATTCTTTTGCATTTAGTAACTTTTGAAGTTATGCTGTGTTTTTTGCTGTTTTATATAACAAAATATGTTTGATTTGTTAAGTATAGCATAGAAATATTTTAGATGTTTCTTGTTGAATTGAATCATTTGAGTATTAATGAAATTTTAATAATCTGATTATTATTACTAACATATAGAAAATAATACTTCAATTCTAGAAATAGTTAGTCTTTTCTCTTTTTATTAACTAAAAATAAAAATTTTCTAATTCTTTAGTATAAACTTATAAAATAGTGCTTATTGTAATCTCACATTACATTTTTTAAGGCAATTTGCTATAATATATGCAAATATTTGTAGAGAATTGTAAGAGAACACATGCTTTTTCTATTCAATCAGTGCAGATCAAGCATAATTGATTGTTGCACCATATGATAATCAATTAGTAAAATTCTTGCCAATTCTAATGTTTTGATGTAGAGAATAGGTATATTAGGTAGAAATATTTTTTCACCATTACTATTTTTGTTTAAATTATCATATTAAATTCCCTATTTGAATATAGCATATGCTGTATGAAGTTATTTTCAGAAAGTATTTTTTATGTCATGTTAAAGTTGTTCTGAAATGTGATTCCTCAAATTTATAAGCAATGAATTTCAAGCTGCATTATTAAAAAATAACCCTTTTTTTCTTTTTATGGGAATTATTAATATTGATAAACAAAAGTAATATATTACCTACTTATTTTTATAAAAATAAGTAGGTATATATATATATATATATATCTAATATATATATGTATATAATATATATATATATATATATATATATATATATATATATATATATATATATATATATATATATATATACAAACGAATATCTGAGGTATTAAAGCTTTGAGTCAAAAATTATATTTATCAAGGCAGAGATTTCTGTAACTATATTGGTTTCTGACATGAAAAATGACAGAAAAATAATTGTATTGAAATTGGATAATTAAAATAAATTTTTTTCTGGAAAGTTTCAAATATCTTTGATTTATTATTTTTTTAATTCAGATATTTTCAATTGCTGTGTAAAAAGAAACTTTATTAAATGTTAAAATTTTATTGATAGTTTATAAATATTTAAATCAGTGATTGACATTTGTTTGGTCAAAAATCTGTTTTTAACATCAGAACCTGTTTCTCTCCCCAAATTAAGCTTAAATTAAATTATATATCTAGCAATGATTTTAAAAAAAAGTGCAGCATATGACGTTTTGTATTTGCTGAAAAATGCTTTATTATATGAGACATAATCCTTTGAAAATGATTAAAAGATATGAAACCTGTTAATATCATTCAAACAAGAATGTTCTACACATTTTAGCTTGGAAATTAGCATTTCCTGATTGTCAAATGGTTTTGCACATTCTAGAAGAACCTTAAGAATTGAAAAAGGATCTAATCTGTAAATCAATAATTGACAAATATTTTTCTTTAAATACAAAGAAAGAATCTGACACTTTTATAATTATACCAGTTTAAAAGATAAGTTACAAAAGTAATTATAATAAATTTATTAATTAAAATCAATTTAATCTTATTTTATTTTGGTTGCAAAATTTTATTTTTCATTTTTATGTTATTAATATGTTTATTTATTGATTATGTGAAAAGCTTTCATAAAGTAGTATTTTTTAACCTGACGGGTCACGACTGTCTGTCTGAACACTTGCTCCGCATTGGCATCTTAAATTCACCTGACTGTCTGCTCTGCAACTTGGCAGAGCCCATAAATAGGATCCACCTCTACTGCTGTGCTGGAGTGCATGGCAGCTCTGAATCATCGCTTTATTGGCAAGCCAGAGAACATTTGGGGCAATCACTCTGGTCATCTTGTTTACGTTTATGTACTGTATTCCTGTGTTGTCTTCGTCTCATGTTTATTTTGTGATTTTTCATGTGTTTTATTTTTGTTATTCCTTGTATTTGCCCTACCACTGGAAATAAAAAAAAATAGTATTTTTTAATAGTTTTCTATGTATTTGCCACTTATTGCTTATTAAATATTATATCAGTTCCATCATTATTTGTACTTTCTGATATGTTATCTGTAAAGAAAAATTAGAATAAAATTATTATGAATGTGTGCATAAAATTTTTCATCATCTTAGTTAGAACATTTGATTATTCAGGCTTAAAATTTTTAAATATATCAGGATTTGAGAGTAAATTTGTTAGAATGAATTATCTGTACATAAAAAGATTATCTTATTTTAATTTTTAGTTTCTATTTTTGTAGGTATATACTTTAGATGCTCGAAATCATGGTGATAGTCCCCATTCTGATGAATTCAGTATTTGCCTAATGTCTATTGATCTGAAGCATTTCATGAATAAAAACAATATCCATGAAGCTTGTTTAATTGGTCACAGCATGGGGGGAAGAACTGCCATGCACTTTACTCTTACTAATGTAAGTGTTATTATTTCTTTGTTTTAGGGGATTCTTTATTATAAAGACTGAGATTCTTTATTATAAAGAAGAATCACTTTATAGTGCTATGACATGAAGCCAAAAATGTTTTAAAGTATCATAACATAATTATGTGATAAGATCTTCTAATTTATCAGTGGGTTAACAAGTCTTATCATCATTAAATCCCTTGTAATTGTGAACCATAGTCAAGTAACATGGAAGAAATTTGAGCTGATATCCTCCTTATCACACAAAATCATCAGAGGGCCTTACAAATATATTCAGCTATAAGTATATTTCATAATTCAAAAACTAGCGTACTATGGTAATCTTTGATTGGGTCATGAAAAATCAATTTCTCTTCTAATCAGATTCCTGTTGTGACAAGCTGTTACTTGTTTAGTTTGGAAGTATGCAGTCACTCTCTCTAAAGCATTTGTGCTTGCAATGATACTTGACTTGAATATTCCAACGGAAAATAGCATCAAGTTTTAACCCAACATGTGACTTTTGTTATCATTTAACGTTTGTGGTATTGAAGAAATAGTTGATAAATTTGTTTTTGACTAACTTGCAAATTTGTTACTGTAACCATGATATAATTGTATTTTCTAAAGGTCAATATAATAAGAAAATAATTTTCCTCAATTTTGATATTGATTGTCAGTTTATTATCTTTTATGCTTAATATTTTTGTACATCTGCAAATTCTTTTATCATAGTTTTGAGAATATTTTTTCGTATTCTAATTTAAATAATTTATTATAATTATATTTCTTTATTCAATTAATGGAGCTTCTCAGAGAATTGACGTTAATTTGTGTTGTCCATATCCTTAATGTGGAGAAGAGCGTGCCAGTATTGCTTTGACCTTGTCACCTGACTGTGGTTCAAATTTATGAGGCACTTGGTGGTGTGGGAGCATTCTAAACCCATTAACCTTAAGGTAGAGTTCGGTGCTAGCCTACAATGTTATCTATCTATCTATACAGCTAATGAAAATATATCCATGTAAATTTTATTTGTCTCTTATTGTTATTTATTAAATATGAATTTAGAATGATATATTCTTAATATATTGCTATTCTTGTTCCATTTTTATGTTATTTCTTTGCTTAAAAATTATATTATCAGTAAAATATATTGTAATTAAAAATGCATTGTAATCAATTTTTACTTTTATGACCATGATAAACTGAATATTGTATATTTTATTTGTAAAAATTTAAATTAAGAGATTAAAAAAATATTTAGATTTTTTCAATTACTACTGTATTATTATACAATTCTTAAGATAATATTATATCAAAATTGGTATATTGAAATGTATTCTAGATTAAAAGTAATTTTTTACATTTATAATTAATCTTAAAAATCGCAATAACGTGTGAAACAAGAAAAGAATACACTATATTTTCAATGATTATATTTGTAATCTATTGGAATAATCAAAATAAATGAGAAGTAAATTATGTTTAGTTTTTAAAAAAATGTTTATAACTTACATATTTAAAAAAAATTATTTTTGAAATGGCTTAAAGCCTTTTTTAATAATTTATTTTATGTGAAACTTTTAATAAAAAAAGTTTTATTTGCATAAGAACTAGATCTATTTTAATGAAAAATGAAAATATAAATTTTATTGAATGCTTTTTCAAGATATAATAACTTAATTTTGCTTAGATTGCTTGTAGTTTGAAATTGTGTAATATTTTCGTTTTTGCAGAAAGAATTAGTTAAGAAGTTGGTTGTTGTTGATATTGCCCCAACTAAACTGACTGTTCAGGATACTCTTTCCCCTGACTACATGAAGCTCATGAAAGAAGCAATTTCTATCATTCAGGATTTAAGCCTCATTAAAGCTAGAAGTGCTATTGATCAATTCTTGTCAAAAAGAATACCAGTAAATTAAAATTCTTAATTTTCTTTTATGTAGTGAATGATCATTATTGTTTTAATTATTATTTTTATTAATATAATGTTAATTTAATAATAATCATAAAATGTTAATTTAGTTTGTTTTTTTCTAAAAGTTCAAAAATATGCTGGTCACATATTATTTTAAGGGTACCCTCTGTAATATAATTGATAATGTATTTAAAGCACTGTCAATGAAATGTACAGATTGTCTTATATGAGTGTACCATTACTTGAACACGAAAATTTATATCATAAATTTGATATATGTATAGAATAGTAACATTGAAAAATTTATATCCATATAAATAAAATCTTAATCCTGTTTATCTTCTGAAATTTTGTCTAGGATTGACTTGAGAATTGCATAATATGGAGTAAAAATTATCTCAAGATTTCTGTCTAACTTAAATTAAAATAAGTTTTTTTATAATTTTAATCACAATTTTTATAATTAATTTAAAACATAGTGTTCATTTGAATTCTTTATAAAGTTGCTTATGCTGTGACTTTATTCTGCTTCTGAACTCTTCTCGCATAAAGAAAGAAGAATATGGTCTTAGTCCCCCCCCCCCATCTTGTTAAAACTGTCTTCTGTGTTATATTTGAGAAAAAATATTTTTGGAAAAAAAATCTTTATTTCTTTTTGCATTCCCACAGTGCAATTTGTTTAAAAATACCAATTTTTTTTTCAATTTTTGAAAAGTAATGCTATTTCCTTTTTTTCAGCAAAATCCTTTATGCTTAAAAAATAGATTTTAACATTTAATAATCTTCTAACAAAAGAGAATTATGAGGTATTACACAGATCATTCAATTTGTTCTTACACAATTTATACTTGCAACTCCATTTGCAAAAAATCATTTTGAGAAGCTGTTAATTAAATTATATTGTAACCTAAACATTTTTATGTACTAAATTATAAAATTTTATACATGTCTATACATGACTTCTATCGATAGTTTTTTAATTTTTTTTATTTTTTTATCAGTTTGTCATAGAAAAAACTAATGTATGTTCTGTTTCTGTTTTTCACTGTTAATTTAATGTTTTTCTTTTCAGTCCATGACTAGATTAGAACATAAAATTTATTTTGTAATCTATGCACTTCCGTGTATTAAGCTATAAAATGTTATGTTCAGTTTAATGTATAAACTTTTATTTTGCAGTTCAAGTTTATGTATATGGTTATATATAAATGTGAAGTTTAATCTGAAACTTCGATCAAAAGAAATTTTCTTAATTCAGTATTTTTTTTATTTCATATAGAATATCATTTTTATTTCATATAGAATCATATTATAGAAAAATATTTTCTCTTTCTGTTTACATTATGCTAATTTAGTGTTTATTTTTGAGTTCTTAACCAAACAGGATCTCTAAACTCTAGGTACACATTCTTAACTGAGTAAGCATACAGTAAATCTAGCATAAAATATAAAATCATTGAATTTTGATGTAAAATAATTTAAATGGGATGCAGCAGAGGAGATGAAATTAGGTTGCACAAAATAAATGTAAGCAAATGACAAACACTGTGTCTTTGAAAAATGTGAACTCTTGTTTAAACACACACTTTTGTAGTAAATCTTCAGAATAACACAGATTAAATTATGTAAATTTGAAGAACGATTATATAAAATGAGAAATTAATTGTAAATTTAAAGTACGGTTAGCTTCTTATGGAAGTATATATTGTAATTTTAGAAGCAAACCTTTATCACATAGTGCTCATTAATGATCTTTGATGCAAAGTTTAGTATTAAAATAAATTAGCACTTTATATCCATATGCATAACTCTCATGATGATGTGTCCATTGTTATTATTTAATGAGATAAAGGTCTGGCTTTTGTTGCAAGTGGGATCAGTGTCTTTCAATAAAAAGTGTTTTCAATAATTTTTCTCAAATATTGTCTCATTCCTCACATATATATTCTTATTTAAACATGTAAAATCAAATTTAGCAAAATGCTAAATTTGCTTTTGTAAATTATACATAAAATCTCTGGTAATTGGATTTACTTTAAATTACTGTCATTGAATATATTAATTTTAAAATAATTTTCTGTGAAGAAACAACACTGCAAAAAGTGTATGTATTTTTACATTAAAGCCATGTAATATGCTTTGTATATTAAAGTAACTACAAAGATGAACATATCTTGGTATTTAATATTTGTTTCTTTATAAAAGTTCTTTTCCTTAAAATTTTAGTGTAAAATTAAGAATTGAATATTATTTGTAATAATACAATGGTATAATTACAAATAACTGTCTAAATAAATTGATTTAAAAATTTTTATTCATTGCATATTTTTTCATCAAGGAATCTGAAATTCGACAGTTTCTTTTAACTAACTTGACAGAGAAAAATAAAAAAATTGTTTGGAAACCAAATTTAGACTCTCTTTTGAAGAATTTTGAATCAGGAGTTTTGGAAATGCCTCAAACATCTGGTTGTTTTATGGGAGATACTCTTTTTATTTGTGGAGAAAAATCCAATTTTGTTAAGTAAGCCATTTTTAAAATATAATTAAGTTCAGTAGAAAATTTTATGATTTTTAATTTAAAATATTACTTAATATATGATTTTGCATTTATTTTAAGTAACAACCTTTTTTTCAAACTTGATTTTAAATTATGTCTCACAATTCATTTCATATCATATTTCATAATCATAAGTGAATTTATAGCACAATTCTGTCAAATTATTCTTTGGGCTATCATTGTCAGCAATGAATATTGCCTTAGTTTTTGTTTTTGTACTTTTGTTTGCATTAATATACTTATATATCTGTAAATAAAATAAAATGTGATATTGAACATTACATAATAATACTACTGTGCTTCCTAACATTTACTTTGCTTCAAATTTATTTAACCAATGTTTATTTTTGAATGAAAAGTTAAATAGCTTTCTATTTGGAAGCTACATTAATTTATTTTATTTAAAAAATTAATAATCTAGGTCTTTTTTAGAATTAAAATTTTCTCATTTTCTTAGGGCTGAAGATCATCCTAAGATTAAAAGTTTGTTTCCAAAGGCTGACATTATAACAGTACTTGGAGCAGGTCACTGGGTCCACAGTGAAAAGCCTTCAGAATTTATAGAAATTTTACGTAATTTCTTATGATAATTATTGAGGAATATTTATGATAATTTTGTGATTTAAATTAATGAGTGAGTACTCAAAAATATAATAATCTGCAATGAGTTCTTATTCCAAATTTTATAATTATTTTTTTTTCATTCAAAGTTTACCATTCTTATAATATTTTATGGAAGTATGGAAATGTACTTTAATTAATATTGTTGCAAAAATTCTCTTTGGTATTTGATAAACATATTTTTTTTACATTAGTTTTTACAAAACATTAAGTTTTGAGAATGGGTGAGTCAATTAAGCTAAGTTCTTTCAAAAGCACGGACAATATTATAATAATGTTTCAAGTCACTTTAAAAACAAAATTTTGAATGAAGTAGTTACCAGTAACCTGCACAAGGCACAGTTATAAAATAACTTGTTTATTTCAAGACTGATTGACTTAATACAGTTTAATAGCCTAATTTAATTATGTGTCTTTTAATTATTATTATTATAATTTAAATAATAAAAAAAACTTGCTTTTTTTCTCTAATTGAATTTATCACAATTTGTGAAAAGTAGTTGCTCTACACATGTCTATTCAGATTTACTTTCTATCATTATCACTAATGAAGATCTTACTTTAAAAAATATCATTGGCTAGATTATACTTTATAGATTGTTGCACTTTAAGAGGAAAATGTGAATTGCTTTTATTTTAAGAAAGTAAGTTGTTGCCTTTAAATTTATAATTAAGTTCATTTGTTAAAGGACTTTTTTAAATCAATTTAGAATTAAAATCAGAATTATGTCAAGATTCTTTGAATATTAACCTTTTAACTGTCATGCCTGAGTAATACAAAGGGGTAATTATTATTTTTTTTTTTGAGTGCATCATATTGTTATACCCGAATATATATCGGGAGACATTTATTTCGGCTTCATCTCTTTGTCAAACCCAACTATATCTCGGAAAAAGTTAATGTGCACTTAATTCAATAGATTGCAGCACTTTACTGAAGATTTCAAAGGTTATCTGTCAGAAGTTCTTTTGTTCAAAGTGACAATTTGTGTACCCAAATCATCAAAATAACTTGACACTTAAAGGATTAAAGCTATGTTATGTTGTAAAACCAATTACAGCTCATAACAAAAATTACTTTAAAGTTAGGGAAAATGACTTATTTATAAATTAAACAAAAAAGCCATATGTTGGTTTTTCACTTGAACATATAATTTTTTTTAATCATTTCATAAGTAATTTGTTTATTGTATTCAAACTTTGAATTATTGAGAAAAATTTCTTTGAATGCAGTGTAAATTTATAAAAGATCTTGAAACTAGTAACTACACTTTACTAGTAAAATATAATTCAATTAAACTTATTTGTTAGTTTATGAGAAAAAAAGTTTGGATGCTCAAATTTTTTGCGACACTGATATTTAAACTCGCTCAAACATCTACATTTAAAATTTTGAAATGAAAAGCCAGAAGAGGCATTTTCTGTCATATTTATATATCTTAATACTGCAAAAATCCCTGCAGATCTTGAAGAAAATATTTTTTACTGTTGAAAAACGTTTCTAAATATAAGAAAGCTTTTAGTGATTTATTCATTCACAGAGAATTGCTTAAAGAAATCAAAAATATCATGACTTCTTTTTAGTAGCATTTAATATATTTTTGGATACTCCTCAAGAGAATATATTTTAAGGATTAAAATTATATTTGATATTATCAGAAATGTATAGTAGGGATATTTATGTGACTCAGTTCTAAAAACTAATTTGGAAATTGTTTTCTGAGGCTTTAGATATTTATTTTTATTGTATTTGATCATTTTTACAGTTTATCTCCTGTTATAATATGCATTAAACTTTTTTATTTTAATTATATTTGTGTATTCTTTTAAAACATACAAATGAAGTCTGAAGTAAATTATTGCATTGCTATTTATTTTACAGTATACCTAAAATCATTTATCTTAAGTTCCAAGAGATAATTTATCATTAAAAAATATTTTTCAAGTGGTTTAAAAAAAATTATTTTATGCATAATATCATTGTTTAAAACTTTCTAACTTTTTTCAACTTTATTGACAATAGTTTCTGTCTGGGATGTTTAAATTATACATGTAAATTTTGTACACCTATGAGAAAAATGTATACCAGGAAGAAAATTTAAAAAAAAATGTATTTTCTAAGAATGATGCATTTATTAATCACTGTTAGGTGAGACTACCTTAAAATTATTATTGAAAAATATGTATTTTTGTTGTAAAATTATGTAAGTAAAGAAGTTTGTAGTGGTTTGAAATCCGCTTTAAAATGTAGGTCTTGGTTTAATTAGACCTCATGTGCAAAAAATTATCATTGATTGATAAATCAAACAATCATTCCCCAAAATAACTCTCATGATTTAAATTCATTATTACACTGAACAATGTTATATTGTAGTAATTTATTAATATTAGTGATTTATTAATGTAAATCATAACCCAAAATATATTCTACATGAAATGATCAACTTGGTATTTAGTGAAAAGCTTGATAACTAAGCTAGATATGTGAAATCTACTGTATGAAAAAAGTTCAGAAATATGTATGTTATAGATTTGAAACATTAATTTGTAAAATTTAGATAAAATCAATGTGTTCCAAATAGCTTTAAGAATTCTGTAGTTACCACCCAGGAATAAGATTTTTTTAATTAGAGAGAAGTAATATCTGTGTAGAAAGTAAACTTGTATGAAGTTTTTGAAATCATTGACTTGGAATAAGTAAATAGTAGGAAGTTAAGTAAGTATTAAAAATGTTTTGTGAAGAAGTGTATTTGATAAGTTGAATTTCATGCCTTAATTAACAGCTGCTTAATCATTCTGTTCTTGTTAATTACAAAATTAGTATATCCTTGAACTTTTGTTGAGCTCTTACTTTCATGTAGGTAATACTGAAGATATTTAATATTACTTATATTTAATATTACTTTTTGAGCCACATTCATTTAAATCTTAAGTATCATTTTGCAATGAACAAGTGATGTTTATTTTTTCCCTAAATATATAGTCCAATCACCTGCTTTCAATGTCAACATGAAATAACCAATCACAGAAGGAATGTGGCAAACGTTCCAGGAGACATATATACAAGATGTCCAAGGCAATCAAGAAGCATTACTATCATTGACGTAATTCTAAAATAAATGTTTTATCTGATATCCAAAAAGACATGACTATTGGCTTTTGGACTAAGGATGAAAGAATTTCAAACACAGCTGATTTTGAAAACAACATGCTGCCATAGGCATATCATGCAATTATGGTGCATTATGAGCCATAGATGGCAAAAGTAAATGATGGCTATAGAGATTCATTCAAGCAATAGATATACAACCACTGAGCAACTAACCGCCCAGATTAATCAAGGGATTATCAGTTTCCATAATGATGGTTCAATGAATGTCACTGCATATGATCCTCTGCAGCAGACACCTGATCAATGCACTTATGCTGACTGCTATTCATTGGCAACAAAGCTGAAATTTGCATGCTTGTATTGTTACTGAACATACACTAAGTAATGGCTGCTGTTTTTCTGATGAATCATGCTTTGTTCTTGAACAGATAAATGGACGGTAGCATATACTGCATGAAACATCTGAAACAACTCCATGCAATAATTGCCAAAAGGGTTCAAACTGGAGGATTGAACATTATTGTCTTTGATATTTTGTAATTCAAATAGTGTTACCAAAAATTAAAAATAGAAGCAAAAACTTTAAAAATTTGTTCCAATTTCATAGAAAATTTCAAACTGCTTTATAAATCTTAAATAATAATACAAAAGAAAATAAATTATATCATTCAATCCAAATAGATTATTTAATTTGTGGAAGATTAAAAACTTCATCATTAACCAAAGTTTAACTTGAGCATCAACATTCATTAAAATTAACTAATCACCAATAAATTAAACAAATAGTTTAAATTATTATTAATAGAATTTTTTCTCATTATTTTACACCAATTTTCATAATATTCTCATGTATATTTCATATACTGAGTACATTCTACCAATAATGTGTTCCATTATCCTATATATTCCATACTGGTCATATTCATCAGCATAGCTGTGAAATGTATGCTGATTTGCATGACCCTTCAATTTAATCATGATTTTATTCCCAATGTAATATTTTTTTTCAATGCAGTTTGATTATATGAATCATTTGCTGGAGTAAATGTGTATTTGCTCTCTGAAAATATGGAAAACATTGCTTAATCCAGTTATGTGAAACCTTACTGTTTAATCCAGTTTTTATTATCAATCTAGGGAGATTGAATACAAGGCATCTTGTATTCAATGCTTGATTGTGTAAATAATATTACATCACTGTTATAGCTCAATTGGTTAGAAGACAGTATTTATGTTGGAAAAAAGCTAGATAATCTTTAGTAAGGATTTTTATCCCAAAGAGCATTCTAAAACAAAATTTTTTGACATAGTATTTTTAAATTGATTATCATTTTCTTTATGTCTTCAAAATGATTTTACTTTTCTTTATTGAACAGGATACTACTATCATAAGATAAAGGATAATTCTTCAAAGGCTTAGTCATATGCATTCTTTGAAATAAATAAGAATTTTAAGTTAAATGATGGCAAAATATTAAATAATTGTAATTTTATTTTTCTGTTAAAACATTTTGTTATATTTTATTTTTAATACATTCCATTATTTATAAAAAAATATTTAATTTTTATCTCATAATTAAAAAATTTATGTTTATTGTTATTTGTGGCACATTGTGTTATTTGTTTGTATATTTGTGGCACATATTAACTAATATAAATTAAAAATAATGAAACAACTAAAAATTTTAATAATTAAATAGTATATAGCCTTATATAAAAAATAAAGATTCGTTGTGATTTGAAAATTAGGACAGTTGTGGTATTTATTTCTCTTTAAGACATGATTTGATTTAAATGGTTGACAGTTTTGTGTATTTCCTCCCTTGTGAAAGAAAAATGATTTTAAAATATGAATTTTTGAAACAAATTATTTTAATAAAATTAATCAATTTCAAATTTTTTTATTTCAAGTTTTCATTAAAAATTAACCTAGAAGATAAATATTTATGAATCATTAAAAATATTATTCATTTAAATATTTTTTTTAATCCTTCCTAAATTTTTTAAAAACATTTCTCAATAATTTTAAAAACCTCTTAAATTATAACAAATCAATTCCTTTATATCATTGGGACAGATAGCTAAATCATAATATTAAAGTATATTTCTAATCATAGTGAAATTCATGCTAAAGGTAGAAACCAAATTCTCAAATGTGAAAATGAAAAAAAGAGTACCGACTATTCTGCCTCTAGTTCATCAGGCATTATATTAATGCTCACACTTAAGAGGATAAATGATAAATTTTTTATACCTGAAACATAATCATTTAAAAGTTGATTTTTTTGTAAAATGTAAAAGCACTGGAAGAGCATATAGTTCTAATTAGGTATGTATTATGACTCAATGGAATTTTAATGAAAATATTATAAATACTTTTTAAATAAGGATTTTACATGTTTTTTGTAAAAAATCTATCACAAATCATGATTTATTAAGAAACTGAATGTTATCCATTATAAATGCATTTTAAATTTAGAGATAAAATAGAAAAATTAATAAGAGTATAATGATCATATATGAAGTCTTAGATAGCTTTTTGACTTTTTTAATATCTGGTATTATATATTTGTATGTCATCTAGAAAATGAATTGATTTTTCTACTATTTATTCAAAGTAAATTATTTATCATAGTCAGTATTAGCATTTGCTTCGTCTTAGGATAGTTATATGATGTATATTTTACAGAATTATATTAGGTTACAGATGAAACAATTTTGAAACTATTACAAGAATTTTTTTGCTTATAGTTATAGTTAAAAAAATATGCTTTTCTATTCCTGAAGTGAATAATGAAAACTGTTGTTCTTTTAAACGGTTTCTTCTATTTATTGTATAAAATTTTTTGTATTTCTAACTATTTATGTTAGGTTTTTAAAAAGACTGAAAGAAGGATCGTAGAGTTGTAGAAAAATATCGTATTTAGTCTCAAAGAATTCTAAAATGTAGCTTGTAACATTATATACATTAATTCTGCACCTTTTTATTTGAATTTTTTATTTTATAACTTCTTTTCTCACTTTAGGAAAAAATATTTAAATACTGAAATAAACAACTTATTTAACGTTTTAAAATTTAAAGAAGTAGTAGAAAAAACAATTTATAAATTTAACTTCCTTTATATCATTGGGACAGATAGATATACAGATTGAAGCGATCATGTAATACCATTGTATAACTAAGAAAATTAATATGTTTTGCACGTTTTTCAATCCTTCTTTTTGTTTCATATAATATAATCTCAATCAGAAAGAGAAAACTCTAGTTGTAATCATTCTATTTATTATTTACAATTGAAATAGAAACAGAAAATTTTCATTCTGTTGACATATGTCTTAGTGGCAAGACTAGTTATTTAATTTTATGTTCAAGAAAATTTCATTTTCAACAACAAAATATTTAATTAAAGTACAGTGGTGTAGGAGAGATAATATTTTTTGATGGCAGCTGAAAAAATATATAACTAATTCAGAAAATGCTTTAAACATTTGAAAATGAAATAGCAGTTTGCTTTCATTCCCTGAACTTGTTCATATTTGTTAGCTGCTTTATTTCTCCATTTTGTTTTACCTTCTCAGAAGCACATCTACATACGTAAACCATTTAAATACAAGCACAAGAAAATGTAATTTGTACAGTGAATATGTCATAACCTTATTGTGCTGTAGTATTTCACATTGCCATAATTAAGATGCATTTCAAAAGAAAAAACATTTAACAGGTGTATAAACAAATGCACGTTTTAAGTTTCTCATCACAATATGCATTATCAACTGATATGTGCAAGCAAAACTTCCCCTTTACAAGCATTGGTTGAACACACATTTCTTAATAAATCAAAAACAAATTATTGTCTATTATATGCACAGCTCACAGTATGAAATAGTTTAAAACATTTTCAATGACCAATGGGCAATTAACAACAGCAGAATGAGTAGTTACAATTGCTATGGTTAAAGTGCTGTGCAACAGTAGATTTTAAATGAAACACCTCAGGTTAAGAATCATTGTATGTTCACCATTAGCACTTTCCTTGATAGAAAAGTGAGTTAATAACAGTTTAAAGTTACTTTAAACTTTAACAATCTAGTGAAGTTCATAGAGAAGCACTTTAAATAAAATGCAGGAGCTACTATAATTCACATTTGCGCATCTATTTGAAGTTCATATCAATTTTATAATTAACATTTTTGACATATACATATTTGATTTGTATTTAAACGTGAACAAATATCTCTTTAGTATCCTGAGGGTTTTCATTTTTCATCTTATGTTAGCTAATACTGTAAATAAGCAATAGCCTTTATTGTCTAAATCCTACAAAATATGTGTTAAAATGATTTGTTATCTGGATTGAGATTCAAGTTCACCAGCTGAATGACCACCCAGTTCTCTTCTATCCTTAGGAGCATAATGCTCTCTACTTGCTTCCATATTTGAATTAGAGGACGTCCCCATCTTCAGATGAAGAGGGGAAGGTGTTGTGCTAGTTGTAACTGGGCTACCACTTTGACTTACACAAGGTATCAAAGGTGGGGGTATGCCATTACCAATGCCTGCAGGAGAGTTTGGCTTGGTTCTTGGTGGATAGTTTGACACACACAAACTGTTCAGGAAAGGATTCGAGAGGGATGGAAATAACCCTCCTGATGGTGGAAGTCCGGGTGGTGGTGCCGGTACATATGGGGGATCATTAGGCCTCAACGGTGGTGGTGGCAACTTTGTGCGCTCATACACCTGTCTATCTCTGTCAGCTTGCAACTGTCTTTCTACTTCTCTGGCTGCAGCTTCAGAAGATGACAGGTGCCTTGCAAGTTCTGCTTCCCGATATCTTTCGGGAAGAAGGGGCATCACAGATGATAGAGAGGCATACTTTTGCATTAACTGCTCGCGGTCCATTTCACGCGCATGCTGCAGTTCCAGACTGCGATATCGCTCAGCTGCCGAGGACTGTGGTGGTGGTAATGGATTCCAAAAATGAGGTGGGGGAACTTGTGACATGGCTGCTAAAGAACCTGAGAGTCTAGCTTGCTCTGCTGAACTGAGGCCCATGGGAAGACCTGGAATCATACCACGAGACATATAGTCATTGCCAGGTTCTGGATGGGCCATCTCATTTGATTTGGTCCGTTCACGTTCTGAGGAAGAATTACTTGTGCCAGAAGATTCTTTGTTGTGATCTTCTTCTTTTTTCTCTTCTTTCACTTTGATATCAGATTTACTGCTGTGTCCGGAGCTATTGCATTCAAAGCCTCCTTCAGATTTGTGCGTTGAACGTATTGGCGATCTTGAAGAGTCTCTTCTCTCTCTGCTTCTCTCCCAGTCTCTGTCACGATTTCTCTCTAAAATTTCACCATTTCTAAGGATTTCAGGATTGTTTGAAGTATGACTGGCTCTATTTTCTCTGTCCCTATTAACAGTTTATTATACATTAGTTTGATATGCAATAATGAAAAACAATAATTAACATAATTATTTTGCCAAGAATTTTATTTTTTAAGAAAAATGAGGAAATCATGGATAAGAGTATATATCATGAAAAATATTCACTTTCATCATTGAAACACAACCTATTACATGACATATATATTTATTCAACATTTTATTTGATGAAATTAATTTTAAAATAAAATACATAGTAAAAATTCTACAAAAAACCAATATAAAATAACATTCTGCATAAATGGAATAAGATGTATTACCTTTATTGCAAAATAGCCTCATAAGTTATCAAACATATTTATAAATGTATCAAAATTTTATAATGTTTGCATACATTTCACAATCAAAATATTGTGCATAAATTAGTACCTCTGATAACTAATGATAACTTAATAAGAATTATGAAAAAAAATTTTTTTTCGGTTTTGTTACTTGTAAGCAATTTTTTTTATCATTTCTAAATATGTAGAAAAATAACTAAACTATAAATTGTAACAAATATTATATATTTATATTACTGTACAAATATTGTATATATTTAAATCTATTTTTAAATTGTTATTGAAATAATGGTTTTGTTTTAATTTTATATTACTATGTAAATTTTAAAACGATATCTTAACTTATTAAAAAATTCCTTATGTTTGCATGATAGAATAAGATACAAAAATAATATATGAAATTTGGAAAATGTTGAAATATGTATTCTTAAAATAATAATTACATAAAATTGCTTCGCGAAAAATCTTAGACTTTAATAGGTATACATTTTCATATATGGCAGACTCGTCCGTAATATTAACTACCTTAAAGAAACATTTTTCATATTGCAGGTTTTTATGGGAAAAAAATTGCAAGAATGTTTTACTGTATTTTCTAATATATTAAAAGGCAAATATTTTTTTAAGTAAAACATTACACAATAACTAAGAAATCTTTTTCAATCAATATTTTTATAACTTTATTATAAAGTTATTTGAAAAGTTTTTAAACAAACAATTTTTTATGAGCATTATATTTGGATGTAAAAAATTAATGTTTTTCACCATGAAATAAATAACTATTCTGTATATGAAAATAAAATAATATATTTTAGATGTGTTGAATATGTGATAGATTATTATTTGATTACTAAATAATATTTGCACTTCTTTAACTATAAATTCCTTTAAAAATCAATTTATTTATGTTCCATTATTTTTATTTAAATATTGGAAAAGAAAACTATATTAAGTATCCATTGTATTGTGACAACAATATTGCATTTGCAATATATTATATTACATTGCATTGCTAAATATTATAGTGCAATATTACCTTAAATTTTATTATTCAAAATTCAGTTTATGTACATAAGTTAAATAATACATCAATACTACAGAATTATTTATCATAAACACAAGTATCATTAATTTATATATACACATATATAGCAATTTGATAGTTAATTTTGTTTAGATTTTTTAATAAAATTAATTTAATTAATGTATTATAAGTTTGAATTTTTTATTTTTTAAAGTTATTAATAAACTGTGAATGAATTATTCTTTATAAAAAATAAACAAAACTAACCTTTCTTTTTGCTTCTCGTGCTCTCTTTTATTTTCCCTGTAGAAAAATAAAGATTAATTAAATTATTATAAAATGTGCAAACTAATATATATATATATATATATATATATATATATATATATATATATATATATATATATATATATATATATATATATATATAAACATATTTTCTATGCAATCCATATTTAAAAATTGAAAAAAATTTTGGGATGAATAGAGATTATACTGAACACCCCAAATTAATTGTGAGTTTATTATCCATTTTTCAGATATTTCATATATCACAGACATTTATAAAGTTCTTCTCTTTAGGAAGTGACTGCTAACAAGTATAACAAATATAGAAGTAAACAACAAAATTTTAGAGTTTCCTTATTTCAATATTTATTTCTAATATTTTTATATGAAATAGAAAAAAATACAAATGGCATCATTTGAGAATTTTCTTCCCCATTTGAATTACAATTGCATTAAATGCACTGAATGGTAATTTTTTTTTATACAATCATCATAATTTAGTGCTGGGAAGATTTTTATTTTTTATGATATAATTGAATAACATTCATATTTGACATAAGAATTTTCATTTTCTGGTTGTTGTTGTTGCACCAGCATGCTTCCCTCTACCTAGCACTGAATTGGGCTCTATCAATTAGATAGAAGTAACTTGGTGGCATCTTCGTGCTTTTGAAGCAGGAACCAAACAGAAGAACCCTAATGCTTGACCTGCCACCCCTAGAGGTATCATTTCACATGGAGGAATTTGCGACCACGCCTAGTTTTAGAGTGCCGCAGCCGCCTTTAGTCAACACGACGGATCTTCGGTTAAGTCGGGATTCGAACTCACTTCCTTCAAATAATAAAAACGACACCTTTACCAACCAAACATTACAGCCCCCATCTTTTGGTTGTTAAAATGAATTATTTTAATACTATTATTTTTCTTACACTTCTCAACTGATTTTTTATTCTTTTCTTAATCGAAACTTTTGACTGTTCATCTTTCTCATAAATGTGGGAATTTAAATATTACATGTGTAGTGAAATGAAAAGAAAAGTCGATTATTTTTTAGAAATCTTGTAACATTTGGAGGATGGTAAACTGTAGGATGAGTTTTTATTTCGCTAGAAAAACGAATCAAAATATTCCTCAATGATGCATTGAAAAGCATGTTTTTACATAGAGAGCACAGATATAGCTTCAATTTCTTGTAACACAATAAAGATAGATCAGAAAATCTACTCTTTCATTCAAAATGTATGCTCTAATCACTCTTTTATAATTTCTTTTTATCAGTCTATTGTGGAAGCTAAATCTGCATTATGCTTTTACAAAAGAATATTTTCTTTTCTTATTTACCTAGTTGCGAAAGCAAATTCTATAATATGTGTTCATAAAATATGCCATAAAACAAAAAGTAAATCACTTAAAATCCTATTACATCAAAATATTATTTTTTTAGAGAAATGTTTATGGGAAGTGAAACAAAACTATTATAAATCAAAGAGAGCCAGGCTCACACTTAAGAATTCATTCATTTCTGTTAAATTCTAGAAAATACAGTATGAAATGTGGATGTTGTTAAAATTTGATGTCATACAACTTAATTCCGGAAGAAAAAGATTATTATGAAAAGTAAATTATTTGAAACAGTTCAAGATAATAAGAAGCTTATAATAATTCACATAAAAGGATTTCTAATTTTTTTCACAGCAATCAAAATAGGGGGAATATGTAATATTTTAACTAATGCAAAATTGTGCTTAAAAGTTTTAACTTACATATATTTTTTATAAATATTCCTTACTTTTTAAAAATATATCATACATTCAAGCAATAAATGTGAAAATTTAATTGGTAAAAGAATATATTTTAATTCATTAAATTTTTGGAGCCATATTTTTCAGATAATCAAAATTGGAAACAAAAACAGAATTATTGAAAGGATTCAAATTATCAATATAAATAGTCTAAATTGAGCATTGCTAAGTGAGTATTAATGATATTCAATTAAATTTTTGTTGAAACAATCTTTTTATAGAGTTTTTAAAAATGTATGTCTAACCTAGCAGCTTCTTTTGATTTTTCATTTTCTTTTTCTCGTTTTTCTGATTCTGCCTTCTTCAGTTTCTCTTTTTCTTTCTCACGCTCTTGGTCTTCTCTTTTCTGGACCCTTTCTGCCTCTGCTTTTAGCCCACCCCATGCGGATGGGTTCATAGCCGAGGGTGACGGGAAATTAGGGGGTGTCCGGTGTAACCGACTCCAAGGATCTTGAGCCATGCTTAGATAACCTGGTCCAAGATCTCGCCCTGCTAACATGCTTGCTCCTGCCAGACCTGAATTCCACAAAAAGATTGCAATTAGTAACAAATCTCATTTTAAGATTAGATATAATTAGTTTACTGAATCAAAGTGAATTACAATATTAAATTAAGAAAAGTATAAAAATACACAAATTACTTTATACGAATGCTAAATATTTAAATTCTTATATTTCAATAAGAAATAGAAGTTGTAAAATACAAAATTTAAGTCAACATTTCTGTTTGGTCATAACACATATTAACTTTCATAATGTTATAAATTATTTTGATACTTTATAATTTTGAAGTTATTTGCAAAATATTACAAATTGAAATATTAGAGTGATAAAAAAATCATATTTGAATTAATTATTTAGTATATTCACCAATCATGAAAATGTTATAATGTTTAAATTAAAAGAATTTGCAAAATATGTTGATAGAAAAGCGATATAAGTACAATTAAATAAAAAAAATGTAGATTAGATGTTTGAAGATAAACAAACGATCAAAATAAAATTTTATGTAACATCAAATATTAGATATTCCATATAAAAAATAATATCTAAAAGGGGGAAAAAATAAGAGGAATAATTTTTTAAAGAATACAATATTGGGCATAGCTTTAAGATAATCTAGCCTGAATATAGGTATACATTTTGTTTTGGGTGACAGATTATTTTTTATACCTACATGCAGAGTTTCAACAAGACCCTGCATGTAGGAAATTTTGTTTCATTATTTAGAACGTAATTCTCGTTCCCTTACACGATAGACCGCTTTAGGTACTCTTGATGCTAAAGAATTACACCTAAGATCCATAAATGACTTTTCTGACTTCATAAACAAAGTGGGAGACCGTAATAGATGGCGTTAAATCTTTTTAGATTTAGAACTGGAACTTTTTTTTGTACAAAATGCTTTTAGCAGAGGTGTTTTGATTTTCCAATCCAATTGAGAAGAATACCATTCGCTCTTGAAATACTAACCTAAACTTCCAAGACCACCAAAACTGTTTCCAGGAACACCTATAGTTGGATAAGCTGGACGGGCAAATGGGGTGATACCTACAAAAAGACATTTCAATTTAAAAATAGTGATATTAAATATATACTATCTTTTCAGATTAGATTTTGATAATGCAGAAATAATGGTAAGAAAAATTTTAAAAATTTAGTTATTAAATATTAAACAAAATATCATATTTAGGTACATTATTAATCTTAAAGAAATTGGATTATTTTTGTATTGTATTTTAAAAGAATTTAATAAAGTATTAAGTGACTAAGAAGTGAAGCATCACAATATGGAAAATTAAGAAACAGATTAAAAAATGGGAAACAAATTTAAATTTGTTTATATAGGTTTAATAATTATTTTCATTTAAAATATGTATGTTTTAATTGTATTTTTATTAAAATCACAGCAATTTTATTTTGGTAAAGAAAGAAAAAAAATTGATATTAGTCAATTCAAAAATTGTGTACTAAAATCAGAATTTCACATGATAACCTTTTTTTCTATTTTCATATCTGATGTATAATTCTTAATATGAAACTATTTAACACAGAAGGATATTATAAAAAGGGAAACACAAAATATTCTCGATATTATTTAATAATATAATTTCTCAATTCTTTACCAGGCTTAGGATTTTAAAATTTTTTTAGAATCAGTAATCGAAATGCATAAAAAAATGTCATTTAAATCAGCAAAGAGTATAAGAATGATATTTCAAGAAATTAAGAATACATGATTCAGATTTAACTCTTCTTTTTTCCAAAACGTATTGTTGAATTATAAATTATAATGCTTGTCAAATTGAATAATCTTTCAAATAACTAGTCAAATTTGTTGTTAACTGTCAGTAACACTTGATACGTTTTAAAACATAAGATCCTTTGATTTTTTGAAGCTAAATTATTTATATTCTAAGAATACAAAAAGATGTCAGGTTTTTGGAATGTATACTACATAAGTTCTTCATATAGTTAAAAATAAAATTCTTTGCCCAAGAAGGAAATTCACAAGCACATCTTGTAAATATCTTGTAGAAGCATGTGCTTGTGAATTTCCCAAATATGTTTTCTCGTTTGTTGCTTTATTGTATTTTTTCTCGCATGATGGTTATCTGGATCGAGACCTATTATTTAAATGGCATTCCAAATATTCCGATGTAGGATGAAAATCAAAATTACAGACTATTGATGGTTATCTGGAACGAGAGCTATTATTTAAGTTGGACTACAGATATCCAGATATAAGTTACAAATCGAACCCACAAACTATTAAACTGAAGATCAGAAGTATAATCATTCAGCTTTCATCTCTATGGTTTAATATCTCTTAAAGTGAATATTATGTAATGATATGCAGTCATTTTTTTATTTATTTCACATAAAAAGTAGCTTCTTTTTCATAAATTATTTTATTATTAGGTGTTAAATTGAGCAGATAACTAAAGATTTGTAACTAGTATAGCATAGTTATTTTTTTAAACATTCCTAATTAACATATAATACTGTACAAACGTACTAATATATTGCTCTAAATTATAATGTTATTTATTAAGTGTATTATATTTTAACTGTGTAGGAAATTATAATAGAAGCTATAATTTATATTTAAATGTAAGTAATTTTTTCTCTGGACGAATTATATTAGACAGTAATTTGTTATGTCAAATAATAACAATGTCGTCGTTATTATTACGATAAAATTGATAAGATCGTACAGTTTTTTAAATATAAGTAACTGTGGAATAAATGAAACAAATAGAATGAGCTTACAAGAAAGTAAATGTTCAGGTAAACAATTTTGGTGGAGTGTTTCGACTGAAAAAGAGATTGAAATGATGAACAAATAAAAAGAAAAAGTTTTGAAAGAAGAACAGTTTTGGTAGTTTTAGAAATTCATGATTTTTGAGTGAGAAAATAATTTTTAATTACCTAAATGTGCTGGTGAAGGACCTAGAAAACCGGGATGTTGAGGAGATACTTCATAGGGTGATCGACCTGGTATAGAAGCTGCAATGAAATTCACACAAATATATTACATGCTTTATATACTGATTTTAATTCAATATTGTAAAATAAGGAATTGTTAAAACTATAAATATATAAGAAATATTAGATTTCTTTTAACCAAAATATTATTTTATATTGAATAATACATGAACTCAAAATGTTTTTAAGAAACATTATAAAATATTTAATGTAATTAAAATGTGTAAGTTATAAGTGACTTGAAGTTGATGAAAAATTCATGTAGGCATAGAAAATATTTCAACACAGGAGTATTTGAAATATTAATTATATATTGATTTTTAAGGAAGTGTAAATACATTTTCGCTTCCTGGTCATAAAATATTAGTTATTTATATACTAATAAAGTTATTCTAGTTTTGTAAAAGTTCATTATTAAATATCTATGGAAAATACTTCCTAAAAGTTTTGTCATTATGAATATATTAATAAAGGGCTAAGTAATATATGTCAAAGAAAATTTAGTACATTCCTTTGCATCATAATCTCTAAATTAAATAGTAATTTCAAAATAAAATGTAAGTTATTAAAATAAGAAATTATTGTTAGTTGTGGATACAAAAATATTTCTTACAGTACATTCGTAAAGGTTGCATACCAGCTGCGCCCAGTAAAGAGGATGAGAACCCAAGTTCATGAGGTCTTGGGATGGATCCAAACAAATGATTGGGCGGCCTTGATAGGTCTGTCACTGGTTTCGTTGGTCCGCTACCGCTTTTTTGCGAATCAGCATGCTGTTTCTGTTGATGGAGGTATATTTCCCACGATATCCTTACGTGCATTGCACACCATCTACCTGACTTCTAATTATAAAAAAAAATTAAATGTCAGAGGATATAATATATTGTTGATATTTTATGAAACATTTTAAGAAATCAATGCATTAAATAAATTAGGTTGAATATTTAAATAATAAGTTAGTTCTACTTCATTTGATGGAT
This sequence comes from Latrodectus hesperus, assembly GCA_037975125.1. Classification (NCBI taxonomy): domain Eukaryota; kingdom Metazoa; phylum Arthropoda; class Arachnida; order Araneae; family Theridiidae; genus Latrodectus; species Latrodectus hesperus. The sequence continues at coordinate 35,291,094 of CM075852.1, read as the reverse complement.
TGTGAAATTTTCATTTTGATATCAAATCTGATCCTTAATATATACTAAAAATAAGGAAATTTGTAATTAGAGAATTGAATATTTGGCAGCCAAATTTCTTTACATTAAAAATTATGTGAAGTAAAACTATAAATATTTTTCTACATGGAAGACAAACAAAAAAAAAATAATAATTTTCTCAAGCACTATAAAAATATTAAGATCGAATAGCAAACTCACAAACTTGTTAACTTATTAAACTAAAAAGAAAAATAATTGTTATTGGGTGTTGTCAAATAAACCTTTTGCAACTCCTGGAAAAATTAATCAAGATATTTCTTTGAAAGGGTTTATTCTGCTTTTCATAAAGAAACATAAGGATCATGCACAACTTTGGTGAATTTAACCGCTCATTATTCTAAAGAAAAACAAATTTGAATTGACGAAAACTTCATCAATTTCTATTTAAAACATATAAAATATTCTATAATTATACATTTCATTAAAACAATTTGAAATGAATCAAAGAAAAATTGGAAAGCAAGTAAGAAAATGGAAAAAGCAAAGAAAAGTGTACTTTTTGCTAAGAAAATCTCAAATTAAAATAATTAATGTGGGATTGAAAGTGCCACCAGAGGGCCATTCACATGTTTGCCGCCGGACACGCAGAGGAGAAGGGAGAGAGAAAGATGATGTGAGGGACGAGAAAAGACGCGATGACGTGAAGACGCGAATGGATATTGAATTTGTATTGAATTATAACTAACTAAGATGTTAGATCGTGATTTGATATTCCTTTGTAAATTTGTAAATAGCTTTATCTTGTTCTTTGAAAAAATAAATAAAATAATTTAACATTTATCGGTCATTATTCCTGATAATAAAAACAGAACCCACATTAATATATATAAATATTAATATATAAATAATTAAGAAATATTAATATATAAATAATGAATATCCATAGTAAACTTTGAAAAGAATGCTAAATTATTCTATAAGTTTTATCACTAAAGTATCGTATTTATATGATAAACAATATTTATAAATCTTGTTTATTACATAAATATAAGATCCTTAAAATGTGTTATCTTGAAGTATAATTTTTTGAAAATAACTTAGAATTCGTCACAGTCCTTATTTTCATGATTAGTCTCATTTCTTAGTACAAACACATGATATTAAAATATGTGTATAAATGAAAATTTCATTTTACTCACTTGACTCTTTGTCTTTACCAAAGGAGCTACCTGAAATGGAAAATCAATTGTGTGAATGTATAATTGAAAACACTTTTGAAGTTTCAAAAATTTTAGCTTGAGCAGTATTTTATAATGGGCAATTTATTTTAAAAATTTTATAATATATAGTATAATTTCAATATTTTGAATTATAATCTTTATGGTATTTAAAATTTTTTTGACTACTTATATATTCTGGAATAAAAGAAATTATCTTGAATTCGGAGAAAATGTTCATACCTTAGGCTGGAAAGCTGCCAGATGACCTGGAGGTGCAAAAGGTGTTGGTGTTGCGGTTGCAGATCCAGGCGCCAAAAGTGGCGATAAAGATGGATAAGTAGGTAAACCCAACTAAAACACAAATTTTTTGAATTAGAAATAAAATTTAAATACTATCTCATTCAGAATTTAAATGTTGTTATTACATTATATGAAATGCATAAATTTAAACATTTCATCGCAAAAACTTGATTTTTTTTCTCATTGAAGTTATGGTACAGCTTACCCAAACTATTTGTTAATTCTAAATTTTTTTAAATGTTAAATTATTTTTGCAAAGTTTTGAATGTTTGTATCTGGAAACAAATGAAATAATTAAAATTAGGGTATACTACAATTTTCATGTCTTAATTTTCATATGAGTTAGTGGTTCATGCTTCCACACACCTTTAGGTAAGCTATCTCTAAAATCTAGTGAGTGATTTATCTTTATATTTTAATGCCATTAGCTTTTATTAAATTGTCTTGTAATCTACATCAAACTTGTTGTTGGTAAAATTGTTTCTAAAAATTTTCAAATTCTCTCTCTCAAATATAATGAAAGCATTTAATTTTTATTTAGAATTCTCAGAGCAAAAAGTCTAATTTAACTTCGAAAAGTCAAAGATCTAATGCTTGCTTTCTCTGAATTTCTGAAAATTAAAATCTGGTGATTTCGCTAATATTAAAATTTGCTTTTTAATAATTCAAGGAATCTAGACATGACTTTTGAACTTAAAAAATAACTTTTTTCCATATTCTTTTTTTATAATTAATTTAATTTTAAATAAATTTCATACATTAAAATTTTACACAAGTTCTATTTGTAATTTAAAATTCCTTACCTAATTTGCATTTATTCTTTAATTAGATGATATACAAAATTGTCATATTGTTAGCGAATATCATTATAGTTTTTTGTTGTGTGTTAGTATATATTATTTTAATTTTATATTGATAATGAATATTATTTATGTTATATTTCACAAACACATACATTTTTCTATAGTTTACATTATAACATAAATTGTGTTTATAAACAAACAGAATTTATAAGCATTTAGAAACGAATGACTAGCTAATGAAAATACTATTTCTTTCTTTTAATTACTATTTCATGTCTTTCTTTAATTATTATTTATACATCATAATTACAGTTTCAAATAGATATTTAATAACATTTCTCTAATTCAATTAAAACTAAATCTTTATTTAAACATTTAACACATCTAATGCATTTAGTAATATTTTATTACACTCATTTCATTGGATTTAAAATATCACAACAAAATAAAATTATTTATTCCATCTAATTTGATGATACATTTACAAAATGTAACAATTACCTTTGCAAATGTATCCTCAAATTATTCTAACCTTAAATTGGGTAAAAATATGGGGAAAACTGATTTATACAAACTTTCATTTATAATTCCAACATGAATATATGCTGTTTCTCATCGATTATGAAGAAAGAATATATTCATGATACAATAGTAAGTAATTGTTTTAAGTTTCATACATTGTGTGGTTTGTAATTTATAATAAAATTCACATAGCTTTTGAAACTAATTATTAGTCTGGTAATTGGAGAATAGGTCTTTTGAAAAATTAACTCATTGTTAGAGTTAATGAAGACAACTTCAATGGATTCCCGGTTCAACGATGTGTAGAGCATATACAAAATCTATGGCATAAACATATTTAAGTTCAATATCGTTCATAATCTTCCACTTTCTCATTTGTTAAGTTTCAATATCATTGGAAAAGTGTAATATGTCAGTCAATGAGTCAGGTAATCTTAATCTAATTCCATTTAATAATTCAAGCGATTATATGGGGTCAGGCAATGTGACTTCATAAGTCACATGATGCAATTCATCTCAAACTTGTTCATATTCATCATGCAAATGAATGCACTTTTCTTTGAAAAATCAATATTCCGAATAATTGACATTAATTTGAAATATTAAGATGAGTAATAAGAAAATTAGTTATTCATGTCTACAAATAGATAATGTCCCTCAATATTTTTTCATTTTTTTTTCAAAATCCAGGATTTTTGAGAAACATTGCTGTAACAAGCAACTGAAATGTTAATTGAATTAAATACTTGAAAAATTTTGATTCTTATTTCAAATATTTGCGAACTTCTGTGTGAAAGAAAGGTAATCACGTACACCTATTTTGATCATCTTTTCTCTTTGTGAATAACAGAATGGCTAATGTCACGTGCTGAACCATTACTGTACTATATGAAGAAAAACTGACACTATTGTTCGTAAAAAATCCTCTTTGAAAAAATTCTGTCTCAATCAAGTTTTAAAAAAAATATCTCAATGAATATACAAATGAGGATGCTAAAAATGTGTCGTTACACATTGCTGAGATGCTGTATTAAAAATAGACATTTGCAATCAATGTACTATATTGAAATTCATTTTTGGGTTTCTTCCACTTATAAATAATAAGTATTTGTACTTCATTATAAGCTGTCCCACCCAATGATATCTTCACCTTGTTGTGGTGGGTGGGCTTGCGTGCTTCAGCAACCCAGAGAGCTTTGCCGGCGGTAGCTTAGCTACCGGCAGGATCTCCCTTGCCGGACAGGTCTTCGTTGGGTAGGAGAAGGAAAACTCCGATACAAGCCCCAGTGTCACTTCTCCCTATTAGGAGCGGTTCAATTGTTGATCTGCAGACCGCAGGCAACTTAGACTTCAACCCTATGGTGCTCCAGGTACTTTGTACTAAACGAAGCTGCTCATTTTCCCCTTGGCTATGAAATTAATAGCGGAAAACCTCATGGATCAGATCTGAGGGATTTGTAAGAAGAAGAATATAAGCCGTTGAAAATACTTCAGTGACATTGAAATCTTTATGTAATAATGCATTGTAATCTTAATGACCCTTTCTGAGATAAACAGTATGTGCTATGGTGACTGAACAGAAAGCGATACTTATGACCGAACAAAAAGGGATATCTGTGACTGAACAAAAAGCAATACTTACAGCATTTCGACCGTAGAAGCTTGAGTCCACTTTCGGAAACTTGTCATACTGAAAAAGTGAAATACAGGTTTAGAATTACAGAAAAGAGGAAACTGTGGAAGATGAATGCATTTATGTAGAGTGGAACATACAAGATGGGCCGCAGAAGGTGGAAGAAGAGGACTTCCGAGAGGGGGTGGCAGAAACGGACTGTGCTGATGCATGTGTGTGTGTTGGTGTTGATGCTGGTGCATCTCCGCACGCAAGTACGGAGGAGGAGGTACGTTGATTGACCGGTCTTGGGAAGCGAGGAATCTCGTGTCGAGCTCCCTTCTTATATTCAAAAGATCCTGATCTGAAAGTATTGAAACGAAATTATACAAATTCATTTAAAGTGAGTTTCATAATAAAAAAAAACAATCAAACAAACACATTTACAGGGACAATTCAGAAAAGCATTTTTCACTATTTATGAAAAAATGTCTAATTTCTTTGGTAATATAACACAATAAAGTATTTCCCATTCTCCACGCAGTTCTTGGAATTTTTTTAATATGTAATTTTCTTGCAGAAATTCTACATGTGGAAGTACGAGATATCATAAAACAAAATATTTCATGTCGATATTTCGAAAATGACTCCATTTTAAATGGTAAACAACTACATGTCAAAATTAAAAGTGTTTTTGAGGAAAAAAAATTAAGTTGGTTTTACATTCGTTTAAGATGACTTTATTTTTTGTTCAGTGGCTGTATTTCGGCTTCATTATTTTTCGAGACTTTATTGAATGGTGTAAAAGAAAAATATATAAACAACAAAAAAGATTTTTACAATAATCTTAGAAAATCTAATGTTATCTTGTAAGTCAAGGGGTAATACGCTGATATTGTAAATAATTTAAAAATTAAATTATTTTAAATTTATTTATTAGAATGACGTTTATTAATGATGTTTTATTTAAATGAAATCAGTTTTCCCGTCATAAAATATAAAGGCTTTAAAACAGTTTTAATTTAAGTTGCATTTAGCTTAGAGTTTTTATTTACTCTTATTGGATTTTTTGATACAGATATTTCAAAATATTAAAGGCATTTTCTTTTTCTGATTACCGACTTTGTGGCAAGAATCAAATGCAAATGCATGAATTTCGTAAAATGGTAGTCGATTCTTGAAAAACAAAAAATTATAAATGATAGAGTTACAAATTGTTAGTGTTAATCAATGTAGTGAAATAATGATGAAATATTTTAGTATATTATTTAACTACGTTTTGATAATTAAACAAATTTCTTGTAATATTATTTGCAAAAACTTTAAGACAAGTAAATTTTAAATATAAGATATTATGAACAGACATTCGAGTAAGTTACTACAATAGTTCATCCAAGTGTTTTGCTTTTAAAAGCAGGATATTTTTGTATTAGTGTACAGTAGAGCACCAATTATTCGAACTCCGTCTATCCGAATCGCCAATTATCCGAACCATTTTAGAATTTCAGAAAAATAAATTAAATTGAAGAAGAGACGGAAAATGAGAAAGAGGAAAAAGCTCAAAGAAAGGAAAGGTAAGAGAAGAAAGAAGATGAGAATGACGTGTCACTCGAGGAATTCAGAAACATTCTTTTGAAAATTCCTGGATGTTCAGAAGTGAGGGCTGAAGATATAGGCGAATGCATTATGAGTCAGACCCTGGATTTCACATTGCAAATGATGGTAAACTTATTGAAAGCGTCGAGGAAGATGACCTCAATGTCCAAGTTGAAGCAGACACTAGACCATCCGCTAGTGAAGCATTTGCTAGTTTTAAACCTGCTTTGAAGTGGATAGAGCGTCAGCTCGAGTGTAACCCTATGCAAATTCTCATTGTCAAGCAGATGCGCGGCTTGGCTGTCCGAAAACATATGAAGGCAGGAAAACAGCTTACTCTGTCTGAGATGTTCAGTAAGCAATAATTATATTTTTTACAGCATACTGTATTAATGTACCACTTGTAAATATTTTAACACGTAAAAGTGTTGTATTGATTCTTTTTCAGAAAAAATATATAGTTTTTCGTCTATTTTCAACATACAATAATTAAAATGGATCCTTCTTCGAAAAAATCCAATCAACCGAATTTTTGATAGTTCCCATGGGGTCCAGTCCCAATCGATTCAGGTAACTGGAGTTCTACTGTATTTCCAAATAAAAATAAAAAATTAAAATGAACTTTAACGTTATTTTTCATTATTTAGGATTCTGAATGACTCGTTGACCTTGATAGGTGCTGACATACTCACTGGGGGGTGGAGCAAAGAGAGACTCGGAAGCTCCGAAGAGGGAAGAGCCAGAGGCCGATGCCAGAGGAAGACTGGGTGACGATAAAGATCCTGCAGGAGGCAGAGGAGGTGCGAACATTACGTGGGGGCCAGGAGCCGGGTGGAGAGGGTTCGAAGAAGACGAATGATTGCTGAAGGGTGAGCTGTGGTGGCTGTTCGGTAAAGAGGGTGCTAATGGAAGGACACTGGGCACCGGGGAGCCAATTCGTCCGCTCGCAGAAGGAGTGAAATGAGATCCTGGATTCGTGAGTACGGTCGACACACTCGGGCTGAAAAAGAAAGAATGAATTTCTGTGTAGCATTTGAAATGTTATACAAGCTAACACATACTTAGCAACTCATTATTCCTTTGCAAGCATCTAACTCAATTCCTAGAGGTTTAGAGAAAAATGTTGCTTCCCTTTCCGCAGAATCGAAGTTCAAGAAATCATTAATTTTACAAAGCTATATTATACAGATTTTTGGAAAAGTAATTGCTAAGTTTTTAGGGAAATGTTACTGTTGTTAAATTGTTTTAATTATCATTCATGGAAATTTTGCTTTTATTGCCTATTGTATTTTGTATTAAATTATCATATAATTATATCATAGTGCATTCTCATCATGTAAACTACTTTATTATTTTGGGGATTTATTTAATAAATGTGTTTTTTTATGATACCCATGAAATCACTCGTACTCAAATCTTATTTATGCCATTAATACATTTAATATCCTTATTTGTATCAAACTATTTTAAAATAATTAATAAAGTAATCATAAAAATCAGGAATGGCTTTACTTAAAATTGATATATTTGATAGCTTACATTATATAAAGGTAGTGTAATTTTTACAGTCATCAGAATGTTAATAAAACTGATAAATAATTTAAATTCCATCACTAGATAAAAATCTATATGTTTTTTTTCTATTGTTGTCATAATTGGGTATTATCGAGCATCACTAGACGGAATGCTTTGGCGTTCAATCTAGGGATGTTATCTAATCATTGAGATCACAATAATTTAGAAAAATTTCAAAAGCTAAAAATTGGCGTTTGACCCGATAATATATCTTTTGTATTAAATAATTCTTTCAATAGATAGTGCAAAAATTTCTAAACTGATTCTAGAAATGCGCAAAACAATATTAAATTCGCATTCTGTTTGGATACTTTGCAAGTAGCAATATTCAAGAAACTATATATATATTTTTAACATCGATTTACCTAGTCCAAGAAGGTTTAGAAAATATGAGACTCGTTAAACTTCCGGACACTCCATAGGAAGCCGAGGAAGGTGTACTGGTGCTTGTTACAAATGTGGTCCCTTGGGTTGCACTGGACACTGGGGTTTCGTTTCTCGAACTGCTTCTGCTGTGTCCGTTGCTACTGCTTCGTCCCTCTCGAGTGAATTCCTTAGAGGATTGTCCCGAACTACCTACAAATATTAAAGAACATAATTGCCAAAAACATCCTTTATTTACCTTATCTGAGTAAACTGTTTTTCATAGTTGTTCCATATTACCATTCAAAGCATAATGTTTTAGAATATTCCTTAAATCTTATGTTCTCATTTTTTCCTTTGTTTTATTGTTGCTATTTTAAGGCTTGGTATCCTTGTGGTTGTCAAAAATCAAAAGTACTTCAGAAGTTGCTATCTTTTTATTTTTGAAGTGAATTTCTCAACCAAAGTAACTTTTATGATTATTAAAGATTGTTTTGCTCTTTTGCTGTGAAAAAAGTACAAATCACTCTGTTGAGTGCCTTGTAATTTATAATTTTTTTCAATTTTTGTCTTGAAGTTTATAACTTTCATTAATTATTTAAGATTGTTTTATTCTTTCGCCATGAAAAAGTGCATTTCTCTCGGTTCAGTGCATTATATCTTATAACTTTTTTCATCGAAATATTTATAAATCAATAAGTTTTGATGTACAAATACTTGATGAAATGTCAAAATAAGCAAAGGAAAACGACAAACTTGAATGAAATATGAAGCAGTTAATTATTCACGATCACTAAATCAAATTGCTTTTACCTATCTCCTGCGAGAGCAATCTTAAAAATATAGTCAGATTAATTCTAAATATTTTCATAATCTGCTATAAAAATATTAAGCTATTTTTGTGGAGTAAAATTACATAAAGTTCATTAAAAAAGACCCGAAACAATTTTTGATTATACCTGTTATTCCTGATATGTCATCGATCCTAAACTGAAAATCTGGACTCTAAAGATATCTTTGTTGTGCAAAAGAGCAATCAAATAGTTCAGATTGTTTGAGTATTTAAGACAAAACTGAACAAGGAAATGGAATTCTTACTCCTGCTTTGTGAAGGCACATTTATAGGAATAAAATTATTTAAAAAAATCTAAGTTTTTTATTATGACACTAGCGAATATGAGCCCTTATCTATTTAAAAATCTCTTCAACAGTGGTAGGTATTGTAATTATAAATATAAAATAGGAAATATATTATAATCATCCATATGAAATGGACGCGTTTTGTTTTTATCCATATAACATGTCCTAAATTGTTACTTAACCCTATAGGATATAATATACATAAATTGAATTGATAAAGAGATAAAAATAAATTGTTACATATTGAAAATTTTAATTAGATGTATCATAAAATTCCTAATCGTAGAAATTCGATTAATAGTGTTAACATAATGGATTTAGTTTTTGGGCTCCAAGAGTCAAGGAAGTGTAATTTCAAGAAATAAAAAATATATTATTATTTATAAAGAAAAATAAGACGTTTAAGTCCAATAAATGGTAACAAAATGGTAATATTGTATCTTATATTTATATAATCTAAGGACTACGTATAAATTGTTATCAAGATTATTACTTGTTTATTCTATAAAAACTTTTTTTCACAAATAATTATTTAAGAATTAAAACAATACTAAGGAAATCAATGAACAATTTTAAGAATTGATTAATTGTGTGTAAATATTTGAAACATAATAATATGAGAAATGAAACTTATGTGCGTACCTTGTGGTGCAGGACCGAGAGATTGACTTAGTTGGCTGAGACTCGAGATGCTACTGTTGCTGTGTGAACTTTGACTGTCTCTTCCAGAAGAAGAAGGCACGACCTCTCTGCTGCTCGCAATGCTCGTGGCAGGGGCTGTCGTTGTCGATGTGGGACTCCAGAGCGTCTTCACAGAGCTTCGAGAGTTGTCCAAAACATTGATTGGAGAAGTTACAGTTGGCCTTTGTGGGAGATATGATGACGCTGCTTGGTTTGATGAAGATAACCTGAAAGCATCCGAAGAATCTTTCGAGGGAATCAAGGGCTCGAATGATGTCTGAAGTTTAGTTGATGATGGTGCCGGATTAGGTGGCGTTCTTCTATGCTGGTAATGAGATGATTCTGTATAAGAATAAAAAGGAATAGTTTTATCCTTAGCAGAAGGTGTTGGATACAAAGACGGGTTGTCGTTAAGTGGTGACTGAACACTTGGATTAGTATCAACAGGCGGATTTGGAGCGAGATCATGTGAAATTGGCTTAGAAGTGTGTCCTGAATCCGGTTGAATGATCTCTTTCGTCTTTAATGAATTATTTGTTCCATAGTTCAAATAGCTATTCGGTTCACTTTGATGAATTTTATATAAATGAGAATCGTCTGTGTTTCGCTTTGGCACTAAATCTGACTTATAAGTGTTGTCTTGGTACTGTTTGTAGTTACTCTCTTGACTCGGATAATAATTCCTATTCTTTTCGTTGGAAGTTCGAGAATGGTGATAACTAGATGTATTTTTATTTGAATATGAGGAATGTTCTGCGTGATGAGTAGAGTTTTTATAATTATCACTAACTGTACTATGAGTCGTTCCTGACCTAGAATAACTTACATTTCCTTTCTGATAACAATCAACATTCGCATATACAGATGAGATTTCAGAAGTTTGTTTTGAGGAAGTGTCAGAAAAATTCCTGTTACTCTGGTGATAATTATAAGACTTAGAACTAGTGTGGACTGAGTTATTGGATACTTGCTTATCCCTGTATCCACCCGGTATACATGGCTCAGGGTTTGTTTTTAAATTTCTTGAATTATTCGTGGATTGTGAATCAGAATAATTACTGCGACAGGTGTTATTATTTAAATGACTTTGCGAAGCATCTGACTTATACGTATTACAATTATATGAGTTATTATTAGCATTAGCTGCAGAACTTAGTGGCTGGTAGCAATCGTTCTTTTTACTGTCCGTGGAATAATGATACGAATTATATTGCACTGGTTTGGTCGAATGGCCCTGTGGCAATTCAGATTTCGTACTTGAATAGTTATTTATCACTGGTTTAGAATTTTCATAGGCGCTTGCAGGCAGCACTCTTCTACTTGATTTGTGCCGTGAGTGTGATTTGTGTACAATAGATTGGTAATAAGTTGTTCTGTTGGGAATCTTACCTTTGCTCAAATTTGGATAAGGTTCTCCAACTACTTTACCGACAGTCTTGTCTGCGACATTTCTTACAGTATTTTCATTAGAATTTTGCGTTAAAAGCTCATTTGATTTGAAATTATAAACGTTATTAGCACTGGGTTTCTTGCACAACGTTTGCGGATCACAGGTTTTCTCATTGGCGAAAGTTTGGTTAACGCAATAACTCAAATCAGTACTTCTACTTTTATTTTCGTAACGGTTCTCTACGTAGCTTTCACATGCAGTTACATCTTTGGAACTGTTTACAACGTCTTTTGTTACATTGGAGTACTTATTGGCCGAAGGTTGCTGCTGTAGATGATGCTGATAGTAATTGTTGGATACTAGTTTCTGATGGTGGAATCTCTGACTACTATCTCGGGCCTCCTGGTTCGGGTAGGAATGCTTATTGTTCGAATACTGATTGGTTGAGTAGTTGACAGTATAATCAGAGTAAGACGAACATATAGGATAAGAAAGGGAGTGCACAACGTCGCTGTTAGAGCCACGAGATGTCTTGACTACTGAACTATCGTAACTTTTAGAGTTTAACACTGGACTCACGGTCTTGGATGTGGGGGCGTTTGGCGATGCAGGAAAGTCTTCTTGGCCAAGCAAGGAAGAAGGGAAGGGGACTCCGCCAGCGGGTGAGACTGATGAAGGCAACGGCGCGGGGTTTGAAGGTCCAAGTTGGCTGGAGGATGGAACCGTTGCAGGATTAGCTGCACTAGTTGGGGCAGTTACTGCTGCCACTGCCGCCGATGGTTCTGGTTGCTGAAGTGGCCCATTCTGAAGAGGTAAGTAATGCGGGGAGCTTTTCACAGAGAAAGGCGAGCTTTTGCTCGTTGAAACTTGCACAGCATCTTCTGAAATAGAAAGCATAAAATTATCAATTTCTGCAAACATTTATTCTGATAGTGATAACTTTTTTAAATAGTCAGCTTGAATTACACTTTTATTTGTTTTACGCACATTATAAGGTAATAAAAAATAAGGTCATTTTAAGTCAATAATAAGAAGTAATTTGGTGTACTAATGTTTAATAGAAAAATCTGTTTTATATAATATATTGTTCATCTTTTAATATGTTAAAATAATGTAGAATTGTGCAAATCTAATCAATATTCTGCAAAGGCATGAGAAATTCCAAAAGAAAAATAAAATAATAATAATAAATATAATAACTCAGTCAAGAAATGAAAAATTTCGCAAATATTTTCTTTTCAAATTTTTATTTTAAACTCTCAATAAAATTGTAGTTAATTTAGTTCTAATTTAACACCGATAGATGTCAGCACTATGTATAATTTATGAATTTTTGAAGAAAACTTTCTAAAAAAATACAAAACAATTTTTTTTATATGAAGCATCAAAATAAAATTATCGCTAAAAAAACTGCTGAATGTATATATATATAAAGAATTAATGGATTCAAACACTATTCAAAATATATTAAAATATTGGCAGTTATTTCGCAACATGGTTAAGGAAATTATCCTACAAAATCAATTATTTAAAAAATAAATATTTCTAAATGAAAATATGTTTACTTTTATAATATCTGAAATGTTTCTTCTACTAACACGACAACCCTTGATGAGCCGAGGTACTTTCTTCCACTCTGATCCATTTTTTGCAATTGATTTCCAATTAGTTACACACCTAGGATCTTAAAATCCAACTTCACGCAGTTCGTCCATCTCAACTTGAGCCAACCTTTTGTTCCCAAAGATTTATGATTGAAAATTTTGAATGTTAATGATAAGGGATCCATTCTGCACACGTGGTCCAAAAATTCCATATGACTTACCTTAAAGAATTTGATAATATCTATATCCAAAAGCGATTTGTATAATTCAAAATTATGTCGATGATTTTCAGATTTCATTTTCATTTACAGCCAAAGGTTGTTAGCAGAAGTGCTAATGGAGTATTTTATAAGAATAAAATTAAGAAAATATTTTAGAATAAATTGCTCCTTATTCTCGTTCACATGACATTCGTGACCTTCTGCAGAACACTATTCTATACCGTCCTGTTCTTGGCTTAGGCATTCCAATTTATCATTTTGATATGTTTAGTTCTTTTTCCAGGCAATCAATCCATCTAACTTTTAGTCTTCTTTTTTATATAAAATTACCAAATGATTTAGCCCATATCTTTCTCTATATATTGGCTTGATTATCATCCAGTCTAATTAAACTATCTGCTTATACTGAAATAAATTCATTATTTTCTGGTTTTCAAATAATCTGTAAATTTCTATTTAAGTGATTCTTCTCCTATAATTTCTACATTTTATGCCACAAATAGTTTTCTTAACATTTTCTTTTTCATATACAACAAGAATCAACTGTTCATATTGTATATTCGTTTACACAGTCATGATCCATGTTAGATAAATTGTTAACATATGTGTGTGTGTAAAATCCTAATTAATGAGAATTGGAACATGTAGGGGTTAAGTGAAAGGGACCAAAATCAAGTACCGCTATGTTAATTTGTGTTATATGACCATTTATCTGAATTTTGTTTTCTTAGATTATAATTCTTTTATTTCGAGCAGACGTGTAACGATAAAAAGCAACTCTTACAATATACAGAAAAATGCTTGACCGATAACTTTGCAGATGGCACTTCATACAAGATCCCTCTTATCCTGCAACTCAAAATTCGATTCCCCGTGAAATGTACACAAGGTTATGTGGGCGAGGAGAGTGGAAAGTTGCAAGCGAGATCATTTGCATTTTATTGAAACGCGGAAAGAAATTCAATGTTGTGTGCGGCTTGGGTGCTAGCAGATGATGTAGATTAAAGACGAACGTCCCGGCGGAAATATCGACGCTGGAAAACAAACACGAAACGGCGATGGAATAAATATACGATACAAAAAGCATCTTGAGGATGGAAAAGATAAAATAAAAATTTCTACACTGGGTTCTCAACATTTATCAAAAAGTACCAAAATGCCAACACGAATAAAACAAGAAACCAGACGAGCAGTGTATGTACACACACACATATATAGATAGATAGATATATATGTAATTCCCTCAGAAAACCAAGTAGCGTAAAAAGCTGGAGAAGCTAAGAATTTAAAACAACCGTTTTGTCAACGTTTTATTGGTTGCTCCGCCTGTCTTTCAAATGGTTGCTGTTGTCATGGTAACCATTACATTCTACATCTTTTTAAATGCATCTAGTGTTTCACTCAAAAGGGAATAAAAAAAAATGTATATATATGTATGTATAAAGTCCCTACCGTGGCAGAGGTCGTTTTAATATATGGAAGGCCATTTGTTAAATCCGTCACAACAGTTTCAGCATTTTTATTTCCTTCCCTTCTTCGGCTTTTTAGGGTTGCCATGCGTTTTTATTACTTTTATATCTCTTATCTTTAACCTCTTACTTTTTTCTCGCCAATCGTGCCAAAAATTATCTTATAAGTGAAAACGTTTTTTAATTATCCGGCAAATACAATCATAAGACGCAATGTAAAATAATTATTTAAACAACTATTTAAAAACAATAATGCTACACATGTAATTCTGAACTTGATATATAGGACAAAATAATTTTTAAAAGACAAGGAAATTATCCCTGAAAAATTTATTAAGAACTAGGCATTTTATCCAGTAAAAGAAGACAATTTATATTTCTATGTGGAATAAAACTTATTTTATAAGTGAACTCCCAATATTAAGAAACCACAATGTTAAAGATAATTTAGACTTCGTGCACAACACAAAAAAATCACAAAATGCCGGTCTTTCCCATATGAAGCAGAAATTAAATTTTTGAACGTGTCCATGGTTCAGTGGTCTCAAATATACATAAGGATATTTTACAAAAAATATATTCTGCACTTAAAAAAATACCACTATATTTTATTAAATGTTTCATAGGGGAAAATATTCGCAAATAATTTTATAACAAAGGTTATTTCAGAATTTTTCCTTAGATTGAAAATATAAATTCTAAGTACATTAAGACAAGCAGTAGTTTTAGTTTGGCTGAAATACATCAGAAAAGAGCTTGAGCAACAAGCAGTTCATTAACATGTGTTTAAAATGACAAAATTTAATTTATTAGGTAATTAACATATATTAACAACGGTGCACAAGATTACTTGGCGAATAATTTTGGCGATAAGTTTTAATCTTATATCTCATCTCATGGGAGGGTTTATCAACACTAGAGAAATTTCTTTTATGATATCTAGTGTCGTATAATAGGGATATATATATATATATATATATATATATATATATATATATATATATATATATATATATATATATATATATGTATACACACCAATATTGTAATTGCTATTTAGGCTAAAAAAAATCTCATGTAGTGTTATTGAATTTTCAAAAATTCATTTTGGCTGCAAATATTTAGTTTTTTTCGCCCCAAATATTTTCTTTTTGATTTTTTTATTATAATACTAAATATGATTAATATAAAGTATCAAATGATGTAATTATTCTTTCAAGAATATTAATTAATTAAATTCATTTAAAGTTTAATAAATTTATAAATTTTAATATATAAATATTTGCTCCAATACAGACATAAAAAGATGAAGTTAAATGCGAAAAACATTAAGACACAATATACTTTTTTTAATTAAAATAAAATTATGCATTTCAAATTATTTTTTGAATATTTCTAATAAGTTAATATAAAGTTCTATTTCTCATATAAAAATATTTTTAAACATCAATTCTTTTCAATCTGACAGATTTAATAATAGAGACATTAATTGATAAATATAATACACTTTAAAATCATTTTGCCTTGTGTTATTGCGATTAAAGTAAAAGATTAACTTGCAAAAAATATCCCCATTTATGAAATAAAACCTTATTTTATAAATCTCTAGTCTAGAATCTTGTCTGGAAAAATTGAAATCCTGAATTTTCAAATCTTTCAAAGAAATAAGGTATAAAAATGTTTTGTTGGCGAGTTTCAGCCAAAAATGCGGAAAAAAGAAAATCTTTCCTTACCCTTCCGTTGCCATTTACAAGAAGGGTAATGTTGCCTGGAAGCCCGGTATACGTCACGTCTGTTTTCTCATTGGGTGCTCAGGGGCAGGAAACTGCATTTAGAGGATGTACTCGAATTCTTTATGTCACTGGATACAACTTTTCTGACAATTTTTCATCGATCCATAGGCTCAAAGGAAAGCACGCAAACATTCCCGATAGCTTTTCTTATATTTTTTTCATTCTTAAAACGATCTTTTTCTTCCTTGCTAGAGAGCTTTTTGCAAGTTTATTTCTTTGGCATTGCTTTTGAGTTTCGTTCTTTTTTTATTTATCGTTTGCTTTAATATTTTTTCGGAGCTCGCAAGTCGATTTCAAAGCAAGGCTGTTGCCAATGTATTTTATGAGATATTTCTCTATCTCGGGGAGGTAAAATTTTTCTTTTCCTGTCTTTTTCGACTGGAATATAGGTACGATTTAAAAGATATACATAAAAAATTGCGAAGCTTTCTATTTTATTTTGTGGAGATATACGTGTAAGTGTAACATAGCATTAGAATTGGAACGTTAAAAAAATGAATGTTTTCAGTTGATAGAATTCATATCATTTTACATCTGCATTTCAAATGTGGAAAGATTCCAAGCAGAATATTTTATAAATCAATTTTGGATTTTATGTATTTTAGTTGAAATAATTTCCTTTTAAAATTGAATTGAAACTGCATAGCTGAAGGAAACGCAATTTATTTAATCCTAAGAATAATTGTTTAAATTTGAATTTAACAAATGTTTTAGTAGGCAGAATACCATTTTCACTACAAAACGTGGAAGGGAAAGGAAATTAATAATTACAAATAAATTCAAAATGAAAGTTACTGTATTTTTCAACAACCATACCATTTATGTTCAAGAGACATATTGTCTGTTGACTGCGACCTGCACAGTCAAATTTGCCTCGTTTATATACTTTAAAACTTTCACCATTCAAATGTTTTGATCCTGTTTAGAGTACCTCCAGTAAAAGATGCAAATTTAAAATATAAGCAATAAAAAAATCTGAGAGAAAATTTGCTAGACTTAAATATATAATAAACACTGTCATATGCGTTTAATTTTGAATTATGTTGCTTTAATCTTTCAAAGATTTTGCCCAATACTAAATACATGAATTCTTTAGCATTCATAAAATTAATTAAATTGAATAAAAAAATTTCAAAAATTAATTAATCAATTTAAGTTTTTCTAAAAATTAATTTTGAAAAATAATTTAATAAATTCCTTTAAAACACAATTCTAGTTTGAATAATTTATCTCTTGTATAAGAAAGATTTATAAAAGCAAGCGTTACGTATTCATTCACATATTTTTTAAACATTTTCTTGGGATTTGAAAGAAAATACGACGTAAAAAGTGCAATTTTTTTGATTTATAAAATATCAATACAGAACTTGATTTTGGCTTATTAAATGATATAATATTCTCTCTATTTTTGTCACTAAAGAGGTGACTTAACTGAAAGTACTATTGAAAGTTAATTATTGAATAGAATAATTAATTTCTTAAAAGCTAATTTTATAAAAAAGTTTCTCTAAACTTCTAAAAAACTTTTTAAAAATTCTGTTTTAATTTGAAGATTATTTTAAAAGCAATATATCACATGTATAGTAAAAATAATGGCTTATAATTTTGAAGCTTGAATTGCAACTCAATTCAAAAAATAAAAATCAAACTTATTGAATAATACGTAAATATCGATATTAGAAAGCTCAAACACCATATACAAAATTTAACAGTTAAATTTTTAGTTTATATAATAATCTCTAAATAGCTACTTAAATGTTTGATAGCTATTAATGTCATTAGCTTGTGTTTTAATTAACAAAATGCAATTAAAATTATAGCTATCCAAAACAGGCAAAATAGAGTGATTGTTTATTAAATAAATTGGTATATTAATGTTGATTTCAACTCACTATATAAAATTCTTTATTCAGAAATGTAGTTGATATGAACTATTTAATATTTCCGGAACTCTACTTGCTTGATGAATGGAGGTGAGAGGTTCTTCCTCCCTTTTAAAATTTTCTTCTATGTGTAATCATTAGGAATAGAGAGAAGATATTTAGGGCATTGGATCTCCCCTTCCTGCTATATTCTCACAATGATATTTATTATTTATTCTTTTTATAAAAAATATAGTTTTCTCCCTCTGCAGCGAATGTGTTTACGGTTTTCCCAATACGTTAATGATCAGAAATCCATTGGAACATATATGGAAGGAATAACAATTTCAATATATAATAATTTCGTATTCAAAGAGAATTTCATAGTCTTTTACGCCTCATTCATTTCTTAATGCAAACCAGCAAATATATTTAAAAAAAAGGCGATGTTTTGTGAGTGTTTTAATTGTATCTCTGATTTATTCCAAATTTAAATTTATTGTCAAAAATTGAATTTTCGTTTAAATAGATATTTTTAAAGTTTAGATGATAGTTTCTTAAAATATTTTTTCATAATTGCCAAAATTTATTGAAACTTATAGCGTTAACATTAATTAAATTAAGAGTTACAGTTCCATATTATTCCACGTAAATTTTGAAGGAACCAAAAAAAAAGGTTAAATTAGTTTACAATTGAAACGATCATTGATTAAAAATTTTTAATAGTGAAGCAATTACTAAATGTGATTAAAACAATGATTGCTTTAACAGTTAAGACAAAATAAAAATTGAGACGCATTCTATTTTTACTTTTTAAAAAAATAAAGAAGGAAAAAAAAAAAGAAACGATTTTATAAGTGAACTATGAAATTCGAACATAACGACGAATTTAAAGTTGCTTCAATTGTTGCACACACACAATCATTCAAACGACATAAATAATCTTCTTTATATTTCCAGAATAACATAATGTTTTAATAAAAATAAAAATAAGTAAAGCCGTTTTCACGTGATATTATTTCCTAATAAGCATCCAACAAATGCAGCGAGTCATAAATTACATGAAAAACTTAATAAAACGAATAAAAAACAAGAGAATAAAAGTATCTGGAAATCGGATCACGTTTAAGTCCATTAACGTCAAGTTGCATTAAATTTATCGCTGGAGTAATTTTTTTCCATTTTCCCCAACGTACCTTCAACACGATTTCTGGCGTTGAAAATTGATTTGATTGTTCTTTAAAGAAAAGATTATGTTTCTTTATCATTATTATGTTGTTTCGTTGCTTTTTCTATATTGCCGCTAACAAAGCGACGAAATGCCGCGAGTCAATTTTCGCGCTTCGGAAATAAATAAATAGGGTAAAGTTTAAGAGGCAGAAAATAATTTGTAGACGAAAATATTTTTCCCACACTCACAAAGCAAAGCGATCGTGACGGACATTTATTACTCCTCGTAAAATGCTACAAATCTCTTCGTGAAAGGAAAACGATTAGGCGCTATATATTCTTGATTGCCGAAAAAAATTGGCGCCAATATGCACGCCAAATTTGTTTATGCAGTTATATAATATATTCACTATTTAATTCGATTTGTCTCATGTATCCATTTTGCACATCTATAGAGATAAGCAGTGAAATATAAAATAGATATGTATGTATATGTGAGAAAAATGTTTATTTTCCTTAAGAATAATGCTCTAATAATATTGACTGAAAATTATTTTATACAATCCAATTTAGTAAATATTTTCTTTAATGGAAAAATGTTTAAAAATTTCCCCAGCTCATAATATAATATTTCCCTATACTATGTTGAATTTCATTCAAAAATTTTTGGCTGATAATGTGTTTTTACTGTTTCTAAGTAAAAATTAAAAGCGAGTTTAATTCGGAAAAAAATCTGAACGTATTTAGAGAATAACTAACCAGTTTCCAAAATGTTATAGCAGGTCTATTGAGGTGGCTGTAAAAAAATGTTATCTTGAACTTATAGATTAATAATAGATAAAGTATTAATATTAACAGAGAAGTATGTTCCAATTGTGAATTCTTAAAATTAAATATAATTCACAAGTTCAGAGAAGATACACAATCACTCCTTTTTATAGCATTCATCGTTATATCATTTTCCATTTTTTATTTAAATTATAACTTTCATCAATGTATTAATAGATCTTGCTTTTTTATTTTTGGAATCCATTACAAGTTTTATCTTCACTACACTTTGTTTAAAACATTGATAGGAATTTCCGTAATAAATCATCTCATCTTTTTCCGTTTCATCTGTAAGTCTTGCATTTTTCTACTTTTATTCTAATTTTTTTCGCGGCACCTCAAAAAACAGCTATACTTAATAAATATAACTCTTGTATAGAATATTATAATTTCCCATTTAGAATACTCATTTAACATATATTAATTTCATGAAAATTTTTAGAACGTTGAAAGACAAGACATCAGTATGAAATAAGCACGATGTTTAACATATGGTTTAATCAATAGATACTTTAAAAGCAGTTGCAGTTTTCATATGCTTTTTGGTTGATAGTGTTTGTGTCATATACTTTTAAGATAACAAACGTAAATATTTTCAAATATCGATGGTATTTCCAAGACACAATGAATCGAACGACTCATTTATTGAACATATATTTTATATAATTAAAAAAATTAATAAAAAAAATTTTTTTTCATTCAAATATTTCATAAGAAGAAAGTGTCAATGCTGCTTGACAATTTTTTTTTCAATCTAAATACCTAATATTTTACTCATTTATAATTTCAAAAGTATTAATATTAATTGAAAAAGGATACACAACTATAGTATATTAATATTTTTTTCCCTTTAAATCTTAACATTTGTCTTAACATTCAACATAGAGGAAGCAAAACCGCATACTTATTACTTACATAATAATATTCCAGGTGGCGTGTCGGAATGGATAAAGTTATTTTTTGTTTGATATTCGCATTGTTAACCTTTTTTATTTTGAACAATTTCCTTTTTCTAACAATCTTCTACACAAAGAGGTGCTTTCAAATTGAAAAAGTTGCCAAATATGATTTAAATGTGTCAATCATTTAGTTTTAAATATAGAATTAATGTTCATTTTAATGGCAGTTATCGAATATCTTTATACAACATATTCTTTGCAATATATCTTGATAAAATATTTAGAAATTATTAAATCTAAAATAAACATTGAAAAATTATCCTTAATTTAAATTTATATAGTAAAGAATGTAATATTTTAAATCTCGACCTTTTTAAATTCGTAAAATTTACATTGTAATTAATTTTACAAGAATGTTGAACTTCGATTATGCTCAATATTAAGAAGGAAATATACTTGAAAGAGTTATAAATTGAGATTTTTTATTCTAATTTAAATATGTGCAGTTTTCTTTAGACAAATAGAGAGTTCATATAAGGTCTCTGAAAAGAATGAAACAACTACATGATTGGTTGAAGAATTACATATCGCGACCCAATCAGAATGCATCACACGCTGGAAGTGTCAATGCACATTTAATATTTACAGACTTTAATGTTCATCTGATGTAATAAGTGTAATAAAGTAATTAGATGATGTAATAAGGACAGAGAGATGGATGCAAGTGTCGACCACTTAAAATTATGAAGCATATGATAATGAAGTGACTTGGCTTATACTTATTCATTAGTTCAATTTATCGCCTTTCAGAAGTGCTAGTATATGCATATGAAACAGACAACTGCAACATCCTATTTTTATTCTTAGTTTTAACTTTAAAGAAATGAGTATTTATTTCAAGTTGAATTGTTTCTAAGTTCAACATATTGTGGTAATGGTTTTGAAATAAGTGTTGACAAATTAATCTCGCGCGCGCGCGCGTTATCATAAATCATGGAAAAGATATTCAGGGGATGACCTGTTAAACCGAGTTCTAATACATATATTACTCGCAAGATAAATTCTTTTCGCTATATCTGTTTTTCATAATCCTAATAAATATGGAAAACAATAATCTTTATAAATATTACAGGATGAAAAACTATAACATTGTAATTTAAAGGAGTCTTAGATAAATCAAAAAATTTTAATAACAAAATAAGAAAAATAAATTAAAATCTAATGTAATGAGCTGATTATTATGGTTATTAGTATGTTAAAAATAATGTTTAAAATGTATGATAAGAAAAGAGTAAATTGATTGATAGGATTTTCTATAAATTATTGATTGTATAGGGCATACTATAGTTTGAAATATATTTTTAATTGATTTTTGGACATCTGAATATCCTCTGTTTATACCAAAAGTAATAAATAATACGTTTCAAATCATGGATATGAATGGATGTCAAGAAACATAAATATAATGCAGACAAAACAATTTTGGAATATTTTCCTGATTTATAAAATGTGTGATTTTGATTTAAACAAAGTTTTAAATTTTTGCACCATATTTTCATTATAGATTTTTTTGTTTTCGCAAAGTTAACATCATTTTACTTTTACAGCAACATTTACATTTTAATATAAGTCATAATACAAAAATGCTTTCATAATATAATATCATCATTTATATATATATATATATATATATATATATATATATATATATATATATATATATATATATATATATACACACACATGGATATGTGCAGATGTGTATCAAATATATGCATAAATATTTTTCTCATACTCAGAAATCATAAAATTAGACATAAAAAAAGCTAATTTTAATAGAAATTAAATTATATATTATTAAGTTTGAAATAATACAAAAATTATTTTTATAATACAATAATTTCCGTCGATTTAACATTCTAATCAATGAAAAATTTTTATTAAAAATCATAGAATAGTTTAGAAAACAAACAGTTAAGATGGGATCATTTTAAAAATCCAATGGTATTTTTAAAATATAGGGTAATTCCTTTGCTTAATAAACCTATATTAAATCTGTTCAAGAATTTAAATGAAGTCCTTATTTTCTTTAATGTTTCTTCAGACATATATTAAGATTATTTTCGATTCCAGTTTTACGAAAAACATTTCGAAAATTATACAGAATTGCCAAGAATAGCAATACAATTCATTTGCTATAGACGAATAAATGGATATAATAATGTCTATATTTTCCTTTTTCAATTTGATAATACATAATGAGAAAGGAAACAACATAGAATTCTCTAAATGAATGAAATTACATGCTCAGCCAAAGTGGGAACACCAACTAATGGCCACAATACGACATATCATAATAGTATTTATAGTCAAGTAACGAGTCAAACGATGCCAATATGCATGACCGAACATCGTAATATCATCCGAATATATCATTAATGCCACTCTTAGAAGAAAAAGAGATTAAAAAAAATGAAAAACGATAGTGTGCTCGAAAATATAAAATAAATAAGCAAAATGGGAAAGATAGCAGTTTCCTGACAACCAGACAACAAAATGCTCATAAGACGTCACGCACGTCACGAAACTACATTGTTCTTTTGGATACGGTTGCCATCGCGGAAATAATAATATCGAATAAAATCTGTATAAAAACTCTCTCCCAGCCATGTAATAGTTTTATAATGACCAGTTGTTAAAAAAATAAAGGGAAAAAAAGATCAAGGTGCATCCAAACCGCTCAATCTAGAAAAACCTTTTATTTACGAGTTCCTTTTTTATTATTATTTATTTATTATTTTTGTACTCTTGTTTAAAATAGCCGGTCAACAAATAGGAGCTTTTTCATCCTCTCGCTGTTTCTGCGAGTTTTTTTTTTTTTTTTTTCAGTTCATTATTTTTGCTCGATTTACTTTCCACCATTGTGTTCCAGACGATAGAAAACGATTCTATAAACTACGTAATCGTCTGCTTGAGTATTCTGAAGTGTAGTGAAGTGCTGTAACTGTAGCGGAACATAGGTTAATAGATTTTATTCTATTTTTATTGACCGCTTTTTCTTTTTTTATCAACTTACCTTTGTTTTTTGTCAGTTTTATTGTTTCTAACAAATGAAATCCGCTCAAATCATTTATATTCCTAAGAATAAAATTTAATATGTTGCATGAGTTAACATACTATTCATGATGAGGATTTAAAAGTATTTATAGGAGATTCAATCAATTTTTTGTCATAATATCCCATTGTATTTTTCTGTAGAAATCATTTTATTCCATTTAAGAAACCTTGCAACAATAGCCATGATTATATTTTTTGAATTTCATCTAATCTATTTTCACAATAAACTTCGAGATAAATTGTGTGCAAATGTGCTTATTGTTTGAAAATTATTCGAGTTTAAATGAGTTTATCTAAACTACTGCTTTTGTTTTCAAATACATAAAATAAAAATTTCACTAAACTTAAAAAGCTCTTTCATTTACAAGGACAATATACACATAAAAATGAAATCGAAGGCGACTCAAATTAATCACTATGTAATGTCAAGGCAGTAAAATGAGAAAATTTTCAAAAGTTAATGTATTAATATTTAAAAAGTAAAAGGAGAAAATTTTCTTGAGTTATTAATATTTTAAATAATATTAATATTTTAATATTTTTTTAATGAAAGTAATTTTTCGTTCTTTAATTTGATCAATAAAATGTAGGAAGTCTTTTTTATGGGTAAATAATTCTCAGCAAAAAAATAATCGTTTAATAGCTGAGAACACTCTAATTAATTTTTCATTTAATTTTTCATTAAAATTTGCATAATTAAAATATTATCAAAAATGAAAACAATTGTCTTTTTGGTTTCTAAACGATTGATGTGTCATTTATTATACAATATGTCTTAATGCAATTGTATTTAATAAAAGAAAAAATGTAACGAATTCTTTTCATTCAATAAGTAGGTATATTTATTTTAAATTATACATTTAGAGTATCTCTAACCTATAGAAAATCAACGTTTAACTGAAAATTATAAGTAAATTGCCCATATACTAAAACGAATTTGAATGTTTTTAAGATACGATTTTGATGGAGGCAAAAAAAAATCAAAATGTTTTGTCGGATATAATATTAACTGATCTGGATTCATTACCTTGATTTAAAATTAATTCTCGATCATACTTTATGAAGTAATTATTTCGTATGGATTTCTATTAAGCCAGATTTATAAATTAATCGTAAATTGATTGCAAAACATAATTAAATTTTAGTATTTTATTTTTTACTTGCGATTTACAAATGAAATTTTTTCTAACTAATTTAATTTGAAATCAAAATTTTAGATACAAGATTTAACTTTAATTAATAGTTAAGTAAGAATTTATTTTTCACATTTTCAGCTTTTATTTTTCTTGTTTTTTTAAGTCCGTTAATATTTCAGAGGCGTTTTATTACGTCTCTCTCGTAATTTCGTGCAAGACATGAATAATCTGAAAAAATCATTTGAAATTCCAAGCCATTTTTTCGAGAATTTTTTTGTTTCTATTTTTATTCATATGCTCAGCATAATAACCAATTTCATTAATATAAAGATAACTTTTCCTTAAATGGAAACGTTACATGAATTTACAAAGAGTAAATTCATATGCAACGTCGTACTCTCTCTTACACTCTTTTGAATTATTATCTAATTTAATATCTTTATTTTTCTTGATGAAAGAAAGACATATGCATTATGTATATCAAAATTTTCATACAGAGGAGACTTTCTAACCTTCTTAATTTCTTTATGAAATTTATGTAGAGCGTTGAATTTATTTAGTTAACTATTTTTATCACGCGCAAGAGTGAAATTTCAATGTATGCATTAAAAATTCGTTCAAAATTTTCAATTTTGAACATCTGCCATTGTTGTTAGAGGATTTGTTTGTTGCTCAACGGTAATTTTTTGCACACGAGGGCTAATTAGACCGGGACCTGTTGTTAGAATAGGCGACATCAAGATATGAAAATTGTGACTTGTTTTAAATGGTATATATGGTTTGCTTTACTTTATCGAAGCAATTTTGCATTTAATACAATTGATTATTTATGGTTTATATATATATATATATATATATATATATATATATATATATATATATATATATATATATATATATATATATATATATATATATATATATATATATATATATATTTGTGTTTAAACTTTTCATTTTGTAAAATAGAATATATATATTTTGTTTGACTTTAAAAATGGTATTGTCAATAATGTTTTAACGTTTTTTATTTAACAACTGAAAGTTACAATTAGTCAAACGTAATCCATATTTGTTTTATTTAACTATCATATTAATTAAGATTCAAAATATTATTGGAATAACCCTTATGAAGAATATTATAATTATAATAATGTTCCACACAAGGCAGAATACGAATAGGTGAGTATTTTCCTGTTCGATTCATTCTATTGAACATTTGATTAGCAAATATATTAGAACTCCAATTATCCAGAATCTGTTGATTCGAATCGCTGATTATCCGAATCTCTTTCAGAATTTCAGAAAAAATAAATTAGATTGAAGAGGAGACGGAAAATGAGAAAAAGAAAAAGTCTCAAGAAAATGAAAGGTGAGAGAAGGAAGAAGATGAGAATGAAAGAGTAACACATGTCACTCGAGGAATTCAGAAACATTCTTTCGGAAATTCCTGAATGTTCAGAAATTAGTACTGAAGATATACGAAAATAGATTATGAATCAAACATTGGATTTCAAATTGTAAATGATGGTCAACTTATTAAAAGTGTTGAGGAAGAAGAAGACCTTAATATTCAAGTTGAAGCGGACATGGGACCATCAGCTCGTGAAGCATTTTCCGGATTTGAAACTGCTTTGAAGTGGATGGAGTGACACCCCAAGTATGATTCACATACAAGTTCACACTGTCAAGCATATGCGAGACGTGGCTGCCCGAAAATGTATGAATTCAGTGAAACAGCTTACACTGACTGTGATGTTCAGCAATCGATGACTTTTATTCATAGCACTGTACACACGTACTGTATCAATGTACAACAATTGTAAGTACCTTAACCTGTGAAAGTATTGCCTTTTCATTAAATTTTTTCTTATAAACATCTAATTTTCCCCCTATTTTCAATATATACAAATTACAATAAAGTTCGACTGTACATGTAATGCTTTTGGATGATATTATAGGTTACGCCATATTTTTTACCTTTTGTTATTGAATCAACTCATTATTTTGAATGTAATAGCTTTTTTATTATATTATAGAAATGAGAAATAAATATTTTTGCAACATAGATTATCTAAACGAGATTACTCAATGCTCTTTTACATGTATGTTTTAACAACTTAGTTAAAAATTGAAGTGATGACGAATTAATTGATGTGATACATTTTTATCATACATTCATTTAATCTTAATGACCTTGTTTAAATATTTGAAAATTTTAAATGAAGAATATTTTTATAAGCTAGACAATTTTAAGAAGTTAATAAAGTGAAACTGTTTTCATATATATATTTTTTATTTATAAGCTTTTAATATATTTTTTTTCCTTTAACGATAGTTCATCATCAGGATTAAGAAAATAAAGAAGTCTTTCCCAAAGGGATAATCTTCGCCCCTTTGGCAGTGCAAAGTGATAACAATGTAGAACACAATCTCTTAAAGAAAAATCTGAAAGAAAGAAGGTAAGGAAAAAAGAAAAGAATTACATTAAAGCCAACCACAGCACTTGTAAAAAGGAGCATAGTATATATTTTTTTTGTATATAATTTTCTTTTCCGCAGTTACTTCCAAAGGCTTAAAAATTTCCCAGATTCCGTTGAGGTTTCCTTTTTTTTATTTTATTTCCGTGGCAACAGCGTTAGAAGCAGACGATAGCGAAAAAAAAAGGAAGCTAAAAATAAAAATTCCAGAGAGAAAGAGAGAGAGGTTTTATTTCATTGGCGTCATGAAACGTGCAGGGCTTCTTTGAAAAGACACGCTACACACATAAATGTTTCAAAGTGAGTCGTTTTTGGATTAAGGAGCGCATCTATAAACAGAACACGTTTCTTTGGGGAAGAAACATGGCTTTACGTGGACTGAATGGATTCGTCACCGATCTCATTTTTATTTTCCGAATCTTCGTTTTAACACAAAGGTTGCCCTGCGTGGGGAGTTCTTCTGGAGTATACTTTTTATCTTTTTTATTCTTCAGTGTATCTCAGACTTCTCATATGTATTCAGAATTTAGTTTCAAGGGAAGAAAAGAAAATTGGTCCCCATCAAAAGAAAGGCTGATGGTTTGTGTTTTTTATTATGCTTAAACGACATTGCACATTCTTTCTTCTTCTTTTTTGGGAATATTTTTCGTTTCCTGGCGATTATTTCCCACTTTCAATGTGCAAATGTTTCCTTTTCAAATTTCAGTAAGAGTATCAGGAAAAAGTTCTAAAGTCAGAATTCATTTTCAGGAAAAAAAAAAAAAAGGAAATATCATAGTGTAGAATGGAAATGTAGTTGAGAAAGTCAGATACATACAAATTTTACAGGGTTAAGAAATCTAGAATAATGCAACTGTTGTTTCTTAAGTAAAGTCAGTTTGAAACAGAAACAAAACAAGGAAGATTTTTTACTTAAACTTTATTTTACAAATTTACATATTTTTTTGGACGTTTGAACATTAATCGTAATATGCAGAGTTTTTGAGTTCTTTCTTTGTGAAATTTTGTTCCCAAAATAATAAATAGTTGTTTTTTAAAGAAGATCATAATTTCTTATTCACTTAAAATTTCAGCAGCAACGTATCGAAGGATTAATTTATACATGATAATTGAAACGATAATATCCCTGAATTATTTTAAGAATTTCGGTGATATTAAAATTTTAGGGATCGTTGAGGAAATCTGAAAATGAACTGCACCTCATCTGTATTGCAGACAAAGAACTGTCCGTCCATTCTCAACTTTTCTTGTTCTGAGTTATTGAAATTGGCGATGAATTCCTCATTTTCAAGTGGGATTCCTGAAAATGAGGCTGCATACTTTTTGGCGAAGAAAGGTGCGAGGGCCTTCCAGAGACCACCGAATAGTCTTTCTTACCTTCAATAAAATTATTAATTAATGGAAGACATGCTGCTAGAATAAAGCAAAAAGCACTGAGTGACTCTGCCAGCAAGCATTGGGCTTTTCCGAATAAGGGATCAGAGGCTATTTCCAATTTTTCTAGAAATGCATGTGTGACACTTTTTCGCCATTCTTCAGACTGTGACTGTTTATCGGCATACTTGTATCGGCTTTGGAGTTCTCCCTTGTGTTCTACGTGTAAACAAGATCAAATTTTTAACGCTAACAATCTTAGTTCGAGCCTGCACTTGTATTTTTAATATGTATTGTTCAGAGATGTTGGAAGGCCAGAAAACTAATGGCGTCATCTTAGCCATCTTTCTGGGCATTTGTAATAAATAAATAATTTCAGTAGTCCACTGAAGGACTTAAGTATTTCAACACATTTTCAAGGCAATGCAATGAGCTTAAAAAATCACACATGATTCATTTATTTTAGTATTTACATTAGAGGCCGTTTGAAATAAATGCAATATAATTTATTTCGTTTATAAGCTTGAACTATTCACTGATTTAGTCTCTGTGTTACTTTCAAATATAAATTGTTTTTTTTTTATACTAAAAAATCAAGTATATTTTATTTCTCTATATGTGACTCTATACCATGTTAAAGGAACTTTTATATTAAATGAATTTTATTATCATAACTATCAATGCATTGCTTATATAATCGAGAATAATCATTTAATTCTTTTCTTTTTTCTTTCCTATTCTTTTTTTATTTCATGATGAATTAACATTTTATTTCG
Organism: Latrodectus hesperus; assembly: GCA_037975125.1. Taxonomy (NCBI): domain Eukaryota; kingdom Metazoa; phylum Arthropoda; class Arachnida; order Araneae; family Theridiidae; genus Latrodectus; species Latrodectus hesperus. The sequence goes on along the minus strand of CM075852.1, from coordinate 35,261,163 downwards.
ATTTTTCAAAATATAATAATTCTTCATATTCAAGAAAAGGTTTGCGATCAATTAATCAGTCCATCTTAACAGTTGAATTTCTAAAAGGCATTCTAAAACCAAAATAAAGTTTGTTTCTTTATTACACTGCCCTGATTCTATCGACATAGAAGATTAGTTCAAATCTTTATGGTAGAAAGCAAAACATATATCAGCAAATGAATAAAATCAAAATAAAACAAAGATTAAATCATTTATTAATTTACATATAAATTTTTAATATAAAATATTAAAACCTATAATCTGGAAACTTATTTTTATTATTTGACTTTTCAAATAATTTAAAAAATATTTTTTCTCTGAATTAAATTTTTTTTACTTTCTTAAAATAAGATTTAAAATCGACTTTTTGCTTAAACGCGATTGAGATTATTTTTTAATATTTTTTCTATAAAAGTATATTAATACGATACTAAAATTATTTGTTTCGGAAATATCAGCAATAATTTAGAAAAAAAATTCTTTAATTTAATCATAAAATCGTCTCGCTAAAAGCAAAACGATTAACACAAGCAATCGTTTTATACATTTAAATAGAACTGCTTAATTAAATCGCATCAAAATCGCTTGCTTACAAAATTCCCTCATCTGTTCGTTAATAACATTTTTTAAATGCTCAACGGAATCGTTCTTTCTTAAGAATGATTAACTCAAGGTTTTAAAATTTAGTACAAAATCGTGCGGTTATATACAAAAAGTCAAAATATAAACAAACTATAAAGTGCATAATACAGTTAAGAAAATAAGTCTTTCACCCTTACAGTAGGGGAAAGTCCCTCACACATCTGTCACATTTTATCTCGCCGCATGGACTACATTTGATGGAGAGGAAAGAAAAGAAGCGAAAGATTATTCAGTGACGGCAGCAAAAAAAAGTCCAGAATCTGTTTCAAAACGCCTGTCGGCTAGAATGCCTTCTAGTGTTTCTCTTTCGTTTTGCACTTAGCTGCAGCTCTCCATGTCAAGAGTCCTCCACAATTCGAGGGGAAGAAGAAAAAAATCTAATAAAAATCCCTTGCAAAAAAAAAAAAAAAAAAAAAAAAAACTGACGCTGTGCAAAGTTGTTACACGACGTGGGGAGGAAAGAAAAGATAAAAATGTGTGTGGTATGATAAAAAAAAATGATGTTATCTTCAAACCAGAATCTTGTTGACAAGAATACCTTACAAATTTTTTTTTTGTTAAAAAAGAGAGAGAGAGAAAGAGATAAAAAATATACACACCAGAAGAAAATGACAGCTTTCGTTTTCACCTTTTCTAACCGTATCAAAAGTTGTCAATGGATTTCAAACATTTTTTTTTTATTATTAAAACTTGAAAAAAAAACTATCTTATTTTGAGTATGAATATTTATAAATAATATTAAATATAAAAAGAAAATTTCAGCATTCTTTCGAAGAGTGAGTTTGCTGAACATGTAGTCGTCTCATCAGAAATTCGAAATTAATTTTGTGAATAAATGCATACGTTACGTTATACCTTATTAACTAATCCTTATTAACTAATTGGTTAAGTTCACGTCTGCAAACATAGGGCCGTGGTGGCCTGCTGGTTAGGGCGTCGTTTTCACTATCGGAAGGTAGTGAGTTCGATTCCTGGTTTAACCGAAGATCCGTCATGTTAGCTAAAGACCGCAGGGGCACGTTAGAGCTGGGCGTCCTCCAAATGTTACCTTTGGGGGTGCCAGGCCAGGTATAAAAGGACTTATACTTGATCCCTGCTATAAAATCACGAAGACTACACACGGCTGCTTCTAACTAACTGGTCTATCTTAACTCAGGGCTATGTAGCAACAACGTCTTCATACGTTCGTTAATTTTAAAACCTGAAATGGCATTATTTTCCCAACATTACAGCAGGAAGTGTTCTTATACACTACTGGCCATTAAAATTGCTACACCAAGAAGGAATGCAAATAACAGAACGATATTTATTGACATACATTATAGTGGAAAGAACAAGTGATTAGATTTACAGGAAATTAGGATGTATAGATCTTGAGAAATCAGTACCCAGAGCAGCCACCTCTGGCTGCAATAACAGCATTTATCCGCCTAGGCATGCAGTCAAACAGAGATTGTATGGCATGTACGGGAATCTCAGTCCATGCAGCTTCAACACTATGCCACAGTTCATCGACAGTAGTGGATGGTCAGTGATGGCGTGCCAATCGCTCGGCAACCATTGACCACACGTTCTCAATTGGTGACAGATCAGAAGAACGTGCTGGCCAGGGTAACAGTCGAACCTGTTCTGTATCAAGGAAGTTCAGAACAGTACGGGCAACATGCGGTCGTGCATTATCCTGTTGAAACAAAGCATTAGGGAGGCCTCGAAGATAGGGCAGAGCCACGGGCCTTAACACATCGGAAATGTAACGGTTGCTGTTCAAAGTGCCGGTAATGCGAACAAGAGGTGATCGAGATTTGTATCCAATGCCACCCCATACCATCACTCCTGCAGATGGGCCAGTATGGCGATGTCCAATGCAAGCTGGCAATGCGCGTTCTCCACGATGCCTCCAAACACGGATGCGGCCATCATGGTCCTGTATACAGAACCGAGATTCATCTGTAAAGATGACGTGATGCCATTCCCGCGTCCAGGTTCGTCGCTGATCACACCATTGAAGGCGCTCATGTCTGTGACGCAGCGTCAATGGTAGCCGAAGCCATGGTCGCCGTGCAGACAATCCATGCTGCTGAAACGTCGTCGAACTTTTCGAGCAGAAACTTGTTGCCTCGCAAATGACTCCATTTCTCGAGTCAGGGTTCGTGACGTGACTGTACGATCCTTTGTAACCATGCGGATAAGATGTCTGTCTTCTCTGCTGTTAGTGATGGGGGTCGCTGAGATCCTGCATGACGTTCCGTATGATTGTCCTGAACCTATCGATTTCATATTCTGCTAACAGTCATGGGGTCTCGACCAACGCGAACAGCAATATTGCGGTACGATGAACCGCAATCCCGGTAGGCTATAATCCTTCCTCGATTAAAGTCAGACACGTGCTGATAGGCATTTCTTCTTCTTACACGAGGCATTACAACAACTTTCTTTGCCGAAAACAACGTTGAAACGGAAATTGAGTATGAGAAAACTGCTGTCAAATCTCTGGTTTTATACACATTGTAGATGTCGCTACTGTCGCCTGCTTTGTATAAATGCGCTGAAAATCTAATCATTTGCATATCACAGCAAGTTCTACCTGTCATGCAAATTTCACGTGTGTGGTGTGCCGCTTTCCTGGTGTAGCAATTTTAATGGCCAGTAGTGTATATATATAATTGGACCTGTGGAAATTATGCTAAATAAAGAAAATCAAAACGAAGTTTACAGTAATTCAAAAGGAAATGATTCACTCATTTGGAACATAGGATTGTAGCAGAAACTATTCTTGTATTATCACATTTGTTACGCATTTTTTTTTATTATTTATACAGAACAATGTTGTAAAATGGCAATTTTTTTCTATTCGGTTTAAAATTTCCCTTTATAACTGGAATATCTAAATATTATTTTGGAAATCTTAGAAATTACGTTATGTGTTTTATAATATTTGAATGATTTAAAATTTAAGAATGTTTATATAATGTCAATGTGAAATTTGAGTAATTATAGCGTAAAATGACAAATATCAAAAATATTTTCTGATTAATAATAATATTCATTTTATGTGTAAAACTTAAAAAAAATACTGAATGACATTAAATTACCAAAACGAATGCAGTTAATTTTTTCGAAGTTTAAAATTTTATTATGCAATTAATTAAAATAAAATGAAATATTGAAAACGATATTTGTTTCCCGTAAAATTAATTACTTAAACATTTTTACAAAGAATATTTAATTGAAAGAATATAAATTGATCTCACAATAATTGAAGCTTTCTTTTCCCTTCTTATTCAACCATAAAGTGACATTTCTTGTTAATATTAAATTACTATGTAAGAAAATGAATAAGGGTGATTTAAATTGTTTATTTTTTAATTTCGATATTTCACCGAAATTCTTCAAATAATAAACCTCAACAATTTATCAAAACGAGGAATATCTCCGTTCAAAATAGAAAAAAGATAAAAAAAAAAGTCTTAAATTGCAATTAAGGAAAAGTCGGTGGAAAAATTATTTCATCGAAATCAAAGTCTAATTAAATTTAAAGGAAAATGCCATTGGTAATAAGAAATAAGACATAGCAGACAATTTTAAAGTGACAATAGATAATGTAAGAAAATCCCAAGAGGTTCGATTTTTTTGCAAAAGAACAAATTACCACATTCTTTCAATAGTAATGGATTCTGAATATATCTGTTGATTTTTATTCTTTTCAATGAAAAATACGTTTAATTCATAAATATTTTTATTAACTAAAAGCTTGATAAATTGTTTGAAATATAAAAGTTTTTGGAGGCAGAATTTAATTTAAACCAGAATAAAATATAGCTTGTTTTAATGTCATCAAAAAATTATTTTAATTGTAAGGGTAATTTTTGATTGAAATTTTAAAAGATTATTTTAAACTGAAATCATTTATATTTACTTATAATAATGGTTTGCTTTTTAAAAAAGCGCTAACAACATATAGGCAGTATTCATTATTATTGAGAATATGGGGTAATTGTTCATGTGCACAAAAAAAAAAAAAAAAAAAAAAAAAAAAAAAATTGAAATTCCTTTTGAGATTTTCTTACATTAACTACTGTCACTTAAAATTGCCTGCCATGTCTTATTTTGAATTACCAATGAATTTGACTAGTAAAAGAAAAATCTTATTGTAAATTTAAAAAAAAAAACATTTAAATTTATAGAAATAGCTAGAATAATTCGGAGGGCTTGCCTTTGTCATTTTAAATATGCTATTTAAAATAAAATTTATAAAGAATTTATATTTAATTAAAAAAAATTAACTAATAAACTTGAAAACGAATCAATATTTTTAGGAAATAATATACAAGTTAAGTTATATATATGTATCATAGAAACAAAAAATATATTTTACAAATGGTTGTAATGATAGCTTATTCAGATTTGAAGCGAGCTTTATTTCTTTTATATTGATGCATGATTGGAATGTAAGCTAACAAGTATATAAAATAATCAGTGACATTTTTCGATATATTAGTAAGAAGAGTTTACATGGTTAAGAATTTACAGCATACTCATTTATTTTTAAATTTAACTGTCTAAAAGCTAAAGTGAATAAATAAATCAAATAATCTTTTTCATTCTTTTTTAAAGTAAAATATACATTTCAAACGATATTTGCTGAGTTTTAAATTCTGTAATTAATGAAACTAAATCTTCCAATTAGAAAAAATAACAATAACTTCAATCGCACGATATTATTTGCGCCGATTTTATGTCTAGCTCCAAATTATTTTTGCGTATTTTATTTTACTACTGCATTGGCTGAAGCTCGAAAAAAAAATCGCTTTCAAAGTCAAACGATAAAATCCTCTCCAATGCAGCCGTTGAATGTTGCCAGGTTAAGAACCTTTATTTCGCTCTGTTGAAGTAGCAGCTGCGCACACAAACTTCTCAGGACTCGTCTGCATTTCAAATGAAATAGAATATAAAAATAATGATATTTTTCATGCATCGCTTTTCGAATTTTTTTTTTTTTTTTGAGAGAGAGACGGAAACAGGCATCTCGCTTTAAACACAAGATGACGAATTACATGCGAAAACATTCGCACGTGTGGCGGTAACGTCAAGGTATATATATTTTTTTATCTCTTTACCCTTTTTCTATCTCTAAAAATAAAAAGAGAATCTTCTTCTCGGTCGAAGAGCTGAGGGACTTCAAAGGAAGTGAAGTCTTGCGTGAGGCCGAGACACCGTAATTAGGCGGTGAATTATGGTTGCGTGTCGAAAACAAGTACCCGAGACCGAGGAATGAAAGATTAGGTGAAGAAATATCTTCTTGTGTATTTATTATTAAACGTTTCATAGCCTTCTGAATAATCATTATGAGTAATTAATTCGTGGATGGTTAGCAATTTCCTTTCATGTAACGCTTGGATTCTTCGCTGTACACTGGGAGTGTGGAGTACTCATTTTATCTCAACATAATTGAAATTTTTTCCCAAGAGACAACGATTGAGCGTTTTTTAAGGACAAAAAGTAATTTTCCCTTCCTTCAACATTTTTTACAAAAAAAAGTCTTCCAATATTAAGCTATTTCAAATCAATTTCATATAAATTCCTTTGGGTACCATGCTGTTGTAGCTAATTCTCCAGCTATCAGACGAAGTCAGGAAAGATCCATCAAACCGCTGACCCGAAGGACTTCAAAAACAAGAAGGGGGACTAACATATGTCTTCTTTTAAAAGTCCCACTCAGTCCAAGATATGATCAGCAGAAGCTTTCTGTGCATGACATTTTGTGAGCAGGCTGCAAATGGGAGACTTATAGTATGACCGCTTGCTAGTCTGGAATTTGCGTTCAAGAGGCTCCGTCACAATTGAGTATAAACGAAGATCCAAGCTCCTTGTGCACATATCAAGAGGGACCCTTTACTACTTCGAAATTTCATCGTTAAAAATGGGTTGATATTCTAAAAAGGTGAGGGTTGAAGAGGAAAAACTGTGAAGTAGAAGCAACTCTCTTTGGCCAAGCTATCCACTTTCTCGTTGCAGTGTATGTTGTTGTCATTCGATGGGCTCCACTGAAAATGAACATAGTGAGACTCTGTAATAAATCTTTTCGGAAACATATTCAAAGCAAGTGCTTTTTTGTGTATTTATGGAACAATTGGATTACACAGTGGAAACTATATAGTTCTAGAATGGTATAAATATACTTTAAGAGATCTGGAAATAATCAAGTACTCTCAAACACAAGTTCGTAATTTAGAATTAATCTCAAGTGAAAACATTTGTGACTGTGACAAATGTTTCAGCCTGATTTTTCTCATGAAATTAGAGGAGAAACATTAGATTATGTACATAGATCTCGTTAACCCAATGGCCTTTGGATAAGTTAAAATAACATCTTTATCGATAGGCTAACAGAGAAGAAAGAAATTCAACAAATTTCAGAAATATTTTTGACTAGTCAAGTGGGAATAAAAATACGTTGACTTATCATTAGAAGCTTTTTAACAGAAATAAATTGAAAACTTAAAATTAGAATATTCATCAACCACCGCGTAAGGATCGTCAACGATACTGAGTTGAAAGCTTCCCAAATTTTCACCGCACATTGCACCAACAGAGGGACATAGTTACTTACGAATGTTCAAAATGGATAGAATCATTGTGAACGAAAGTTCTCGGTCTTCTCAGATATTGAATTTGTTACCATTTTGCTGTCCTACCACGGTCCTGAAAGATTGTTGCGTTGTTTTGTTTTAATTTCAAGTTAGAAAACTATTATGATCATCAGTTCATAAAAAATATTTAAAAAATATTCCTACGAACTTTTTGAACCCATGTTTTACAAATACGCTTTTTATTATTTCAGCAACATTAATTTAAAAATTTTTAATGTTGGCTTAAGCAAGGCAATAGTTTTAAGATTCCAAAGAGAATGTTTACAAATATTGCAATTATTAATTTAGAATTCTATTAACTAATGAAATTTTTGGGTTCGGTGTAGAATTACGTACCACTTTGTTTGAGAAAATATTTGGTGATATATCTTGGCGATAAAACTTTATTTCTAGTAACCCTGTCTTTATATAGCTTCTGGTAGTTGCCATCTTGTTAGTCACACCTGGGCGTCCATTTTGGTGTCAAATAAATCGTCAAAGAATCAAGGGGTACACGATTGTAAACTAACTATAAAGTGGATGTTTTTTTCTACTGTTCTATTGTCCATGTGTTACTAGTTTGAATCAATAGAAAACGGCTTCTTAAACCGATGTTTTAATCCTTATATAAGAAATCATTTTATTAATAAAATGAGCTTCGACAATATTATCAGACAGTCGATGGTGAACTTTGCCTTGTTTGCTGCCGCTTAAAGAATATGTTTTGAAAACAGGCAGCAAATTCGTCGACAAATCGGATTTACGATGCTGGGTACTCATTTGAAATCCGATTTGCTACTGGGGGTACTCAGGATCTCAACTGTAACCAAAGAAACAACCACTTTATGGTTAATATGTTTCCCCTCTATTCTCAGGACAGCTCAGTATCTGCTAGGGCCTTCTTAAGAACTAACTTTCATTCCAATTGCACTTTATTCTTAGCGATAATTTGCCAATTCTTTATATATATACTTCCCCTATATATATGAGTCTCTAGTGGCTGAGCCGTTCAACCAATCGAAATGAAAGATTAGATATAGTTATTTGAATGTATGGGGTCCAGATTGTGATGATTTAAAGAAATCTCTCACAGTTACGGTTACAGAAATTTTTAAATGGCAACACTCAATTTTCGTGTGCAAATTAATCAGAGCCTGGAAAAGCAATAAATGGAATTGGTACGAGACACATATGACGTAAATTGGCGGTGTAAGACATGTGCAAAGAAGAGCATTGTAAGAAATCAATCACTATAAAAGGGAAGGTGCATTGATGCCCTTTGCATTATTCACTGGGATGGTTAGATGCACCAATCACAGAACATTCTTGCAAAGCATTGCTTGCGGTATAAACAGTGTGGGGAGATTGTTTCTTCATGTTCTTGCTAATTTGTCTCGTTTTGCGCGATGAAGATGACACTTTCAGGGAAACAACGAAGTGAATTGATAAAGCTATTTCATCTGAGAGGAGAAAAAGCTGCCGAAACAATACGAGTTTATTGTCGAAATCATAAGCTAAAACGAGGTCCACGTTCCGTAAAAAGTGTGCGTTATTTGGTTAGGAAATTTGAAGAAACGGGATGCACATATCATAGAACGCGATTAGGACGACCTGTGTTCTGGTTGAAATTGTTGCGGAAGTGGATAATGCGATTACTACAGGTCCATTGCATACAGTGTTTCCCACAATTTGGATGTTCCAAAACCACAGTTTGCAAAATCCTGTGCTCTGTTCTGCGGGTGTTTCCTAGTCAATTCCAGCGTGTCCAGGCGTTGGCACCTGGAGACAAGCAACAAAGTGTCGACTTTGCGATTTTTTTCCTCATCAGATATGATAAGGATAACAGGTAGTCGTGGCGGATATTATGGACAGATGAGGCACATTTCACCTGACTGGAAACGTAAACTGTGTTCATTGGGTGAAAGAAAATCTTCACGGTGTGGCACCAGTACCTTTATGTGACAGATACGTGACTGTGTGGTGCGGTGTCATCATTCATGGCGCGCCAGCCCAGTATAGGCCAAGGCCATCTGAACAAGTTTCTTCCAGCCACCTCTACTGGCAGCCAAACACCTCAAATTTTTTGTTCCAAGGATCCTACAGTCTTCTTCGACTGCATCCACCCATCTCAGCTTTGGTCTTCCTCTTCTTCTTACGCTGATGGATTTTGAAAAAAAATTTCCCTTAGTGTTTTATTGTCCTTCATTCTAATAACATGTCCAACCCAATTAAGACGACTTACTTTAATGTAATGTGCAACGTCTGACTCCTTGTACATTTGGCAAATTTCTGTATTGTATTTTCTGCGCCAGACACCGTTTTACTTCGTACCTTCAAAGATACTTCTTAAAATCCTGCGTTCAAATAAGCCCATCAGCCTCTCCTCTCTTACAGTCAAAGTCCAGGTTTCCGAGGCATAAGTCAAAACGGTGCGGATAAGGTAGTGCAGTGTCGCAGGGACATTTATTGTGAGTCCTTACTTCTTCCAAGAAGTTGCCTCCAGTGATATGCAAATATGCTCCATCACAGGTGCTTAGTATAAAGCAATGTTAGAGAATTACATAATTCCAGAATTGCAGCAGCGAAATGTTATTAAAGACCTTATATGAATGCAAGATGGTGCTCCTCCACACATTGCCAGAAGTGTTCCACCAGTGCTGCAGGAACACTTTTGTGACAAAATCCTCACGGGTACCTTTGCAGTTTAGTGGCCATCTCGTTCCCCCGACCTCATCTAATGGATTTCTGGTTCTGAGGTTACCTGAAATCTAAGGTGTACACATCAAATCCCCTGAATTTGTCAGACTTGAAAGATTACCCAAAACGGGAATCCTACTAATTCCTCCAGCAATGATACGTTCATCATTGTTATTGACAATCTCTCACATGCAATGCGTTATCATTTCCAAAGGTGGACACTTTGAAAACTTGTAGATCGAATAAAAGTCTTTTCTCTCTTCTTTCTTTTGTTATTATCGGATGCTTTTCTTTGCAGATGTTTTACGCCACCAATTTACATCATGTGTCTTATTTCAACGCCCCATTTAAGGTTTTTCTGTACTCGGATCAATTTAGGCACGAAAAAAGTGGGTGTTGCCATTCGAAAATATCGAAATTTTGTCATTGTATCAGTGAATGTGAGAGGTTTATTATTTTGAATCATCACAATCTGAATCCCAAGCATCCAAGTCACTATACCTAAACTTTCATTAACCATTTCTGTAGCAATAGTGATTCAGAAATAATATAAACAAAAATTTTTTTCAAGCGCTGATAATGACAGTAATATCTCTAGTACCGCCCACATGCATCTCCTCAAAAAGATTGGCTAAATTAACTCAGAATAAGTACTACATAGAATGAATATGAAAGAGTGACATCAGAATTAACGTTATCTTACGATTGAAAGCTATGAATAGACCACCAGATGTACACATGGAATTCTTATGCAGAGTCTCCTTATGATAAATTACCTTTCCTCAAAATCCACATCACAAGAAATAGTGGCGTTCCTCTTAAATAAGAGAGAAATACAAGCAATTATATAGAGCTCTTACGAAAATCGTTTTTGACAGAAAACGAAAAAGAAGTAGCGCGTCCTCGAGATAAATGAAGTATCAGTCAACAATACCTGCCACTATGAAATAAATCAAAGCACCCTCCCCGTTCAGAACAACACCACTAAAGTTTCGAAAGGGAGGGAAAAAAACATATATACATCATGCATCATCGCTACCATTTCGGGAGCCAGGAAACGATTTAAATCTCGATCGCTTTCTTCTCCTTACACTCGAGAGTCTATTAATATCTCTACAAACTGTCTCTTTCTTTGAGTGTTCTTATTTCAGGGTATATCGTTTCTTCAATTCTTTCCTTTTTTTCCATCTTCCCTCTTATCTTCTTTTCGGATTCGAACGCCAGAAGCCTCTTCAATCGTTCCAAGTGAACAAGTTTAAAAAATGAAGAATGGCTCTTCGTCTTCTTATTCCTCCAGAATGTATTTTTTTCTCTCTCCCGTCACATCCTTGTAGGACTGTCGCCTTTAAGAGGCAAGAGAACAGTTATAAGGGATTTTCACGCCATGTTGGCGACTTGACGCAATGCTTCATGCACTATATATGTGTTACATCAATATCATACGTACGTGTGTATGTAGTTTATTTGCAAAAATGGGACCTAATAAAAAATTATTTTATTAAAATAGGCAAGTGCATACTACGTACATAAATGGCGAAAATTTTCGAACAAAAACGTTTAACTAAATAGTACCAACAAAAAGAATATGTTCTATTATTGTTGAGGTTGCAAAATAATATCTAGTAATTATATTTGGTGCGGCAGGGAATTTGTTAGTTTACAGATGCTCTGTGTTAAGTTCCTCCGGAAGTTTAATAATTAATCATTTAAGCTGGTGATATTCCAAGACATATGAAGTTGCTTTCCTAATGCATTTCAAACATGCTTCATATGAGCAAGATTGAGGACCTTTTAAACCATGGAAAAAAATATCTGAGTAGAGATTTTCGAAAAAGCCATCCAATATGTAATTGAACACATTGCCTTGCTGACAAATACCTCTCACAACAAGTCGAATTACATCAAAAAATAACAACGAGCCATTATAGTATCATACAGCTAAATTTGATAGCAACTTTTTCTCTCACACATACACTCGATTCTTAGAACACTAAAAAGAGATTATAACTGGTGTGATCATATTCTTCCAACTACTCATTATCCAACCTATTCATACTAAGTAATAATTTAGATGAAAACTGTTTATGTTAAGGGTTTAGAAGAAATTATCTTCATGGATGCGGAGACTGAGCTTAGAATCACCAAGTTGTCTGAGGATGGTGTGATTTAATAGAACTAAATCCATTGAAACTTGGTAAATGACGCCGAATAGATGGCAGAGACAATGCTGATGCTAACAGAGGACCATTTTTGATTGGTTGTGCCTTAAAGCATTTGTGGCCGGAAGATATCTTGAATCACTGAGGTGGCTGACTACCTTCTTGGACTCGCTGCTGTCAAGACCGTATGAATATCATATAGCTTCGGTCCAGGATACTGCTATTGTTAATCAATTGAAATATATTAGTTTATATAATTATCTGACCAACCTGCTAAATGATCCACATAATGAGACTCCTTTTTTAATTCGGAAAGCATCTTTATTTAAAATCCTAAGTTTTTAAAGTAATAGTCCAGTTATAATAACCTTTGTATTTGAGTATTGACTCATCTAAGCGATGGCTTCTGATCTATTTAATAAATGCTGGTCAAGTCCTGATTGGCCATTAGTCCTGAAATGTTAATCATTTTCATAACTCATTAAAGCACATCGATACTCTAAAATTCTTATTTCTTGCTTAAGTTTTTTTTACTTTTTTTCTTTTATTATTTTTCTTTTCTTTTCTTTTTTTTTAAAAAAAAAAAGATTGAGTATATTTATTGGTAACAATGTTTTATGTTTTACATCACTTTTTAAGCCAACCATTTTTATATAATAACTAAGTTTATTATACAATATTTTATTTCCTGTATTCGAAATCTCAGAGCTTGCAACTGAATATTTTGCAATAAATTTGTCGTAATATCTTACTGAATCAGAGTTTCATTTTCAGCTATTTCACATTTACAAACAGTCATAATTTTCGCACCGTTTTCATTTGTTGTCTTTCTTTATTTGTTCCATTGAATTGAAATTATTATAAATTTATCTTGAGCATTTTCTCTAATCTAGCGATTTCCCAAAATTGTTTTTTTCATTTCAGTAGGTTAATTCACCCTAGTGAATTCACTATATGAAGTAGTTTGAATTGCTACTTATTAAGGATATCACTCTTACATCCACACATATTTTTGGAGAAAGTGAAACAAACGTTAAATTTTTTATTGTTTTAAAAGTAACAAAAAGTAGTAATTCGATATTAAAAAAATTTCTATATTAAACAAAATAAAATTATTTATTTACTGAAAAGTCGATGATATTCCTTTATTTCATCATGGTACAAATATATTTATGTGTCTGTCTGTTATAAAAACATTTTTCTCTGCATAATTTTGTTTAAACTTAATTAAATATTATAATATTTAATTAAGTTTATAATATTAAATATTGTATTAAATTTATAATATTAAATATAAACTTATAATATTATAAATATTGTATTAAAATAAAATTATTAACAATTCATAACTATATGAGGTTAAATTTAATGGCATTCTAAAAAATTAATAAACTTATGAAAAACGTAAATGCTTTAAGGAATTCACTTTATTACCAATGGATTTAATGAAAATTGAATTACATCACATTTATGAATAAAGATGAATTAAGTAAGCTATTAACGAATTTTAATAAGTACTGACAAATGTGAATTTTCTAATAAATTATAAGTGCATATTGAACCAAGACGAAGATACAAGAAATCTTGTAAAACACATAATGAATAAAATTAATATGTTTAATTTTATCTTCGTCTTGGTTCAATATGTAAATGCAAAATGTAATTAATAAAATTATATTGAAAAAACAGTAATTCAAATTTAAAATTACAAGATGAAAAACATGAATTTTTGATGAATTCTTTAATTTTTCGTTTGAATCTCTTTCATGAAGTATTACATTTTTAATTTTAAAATTATGAAAATAAGATTAAATAAAGAAAGTCCTTATTTATTAGAAAATCTTTAGGAGATTTTATGTAAAATAAACAATAACTGATATAGCTTTTTAAAAAGAATTACACGCACAATTTCTAAGAGAAACAAGAATAAATCCTCTTATACTTGTAAATATCATTTTTTTGTAAATGGCAACATGGAAATAAAATTCTAAGCTAAAAGTCTTTTGATATTTTGAATGCAATGAAAGGTTAGTTTTATCTTAAAAAAACTGCTTCCATCAACAAACAAAATGCTAATAATTCCAAGCGAGAAAATCGAAAATGATTAAAAAAAAACCGAAACTCTTCCTAAATCCGGAACTTTTAATTAATAGTTGCATAAACGACGATAATTCATAGCCTGAGGAGAAATTAAATTTATAACAAGCCTCCAAGAACAAAGAAAAGCGTTAAATTAATTTCATAACAAATAAAAACACTCTCTTCGCCGTTTTGTGAATATAAGTGATTTATTTCCCGAATTAGAAAACCTGGGTGAGAGAAGGGATGTAACCCTATTTGTTTATTAAGTTAAGGTGAAACAGACTATAGAAAATGTTTCAAAATAATAACCATAAAAAGAGCGCCAAATGTATACATCAAAGTCAAATAAATTCATTAAAATATCATCTGTGAAATTAATGAAAAGCGATATCATTAATCGTGTTTTAATTAATAGGTTAATGTTTTGCCTCAAAGGAATATTTTTTACCACTTTATTAAATTAATAACAGGGTTTAAATGTTATAATTGAGTTGTTTATTTCCTGCTCTCCGAGCGGGGAAATAAAAAAAAAAGTGATCAAAACACAGCAGTTAACTGATGATGTACGAGTAACACGAGCTCTCAGAATTATCTTAACGTTCTGAAGTGCAATCTTTACAACTTCAAGATCTTGAGACATTGAAGTGCTCCTCCATCTCAATTGCGAATTCAAGAGCTACTTCTTTCAAACGGCAATAATGAAATTTAAACATTCTTTTACCTTATTTAGATCAACTACTTAAATAAGAATACTTGATGGTACTTACGCTTTGGAGTCTCTGGGCGGGGTGCATCGAGGTCTGGAGGCACCTACAATAGAGAGAAGAAATTGTTAGAAGAGTAATTCAGATACAATAACAAATTAAAGAGAGAGAACTCTTACACTCATTTTTATTATGTAATTTTTATTTGTACAAACTAGGAAAAAATACATCCTGCAAATCAAATGAGCAGTTTCATGACAAGTTAGTTATTGTCTTACATCTCATCTGGACCCGCCCAAAAGTAGCATCTCTCAGAAAAAACAACCTCTCTCTGAATTTTTTAATATTGAATACATGAAAATGATATCCTATTTAATATTTAATTTTTCCATATTTATTTATTTTTTATAATTTATTTAAATGCATAATAAAGGGGTTACTGCGCGATGTAAGCAACCTAATGAATTCTTTTCACATGGTGAAGTTGGTGAGAATAATTATCAATCTTGCGTGTGGGAGCTCAATACCTGTACCTACTGAAAACTAGCAATTTGGGAGGATGTATCAGCATTGAATATTGATAATGAAATGCAAACTTCTTACTGAGTATAAAATTTAAGCATCATGAGAGAGTGATTATAACATTTTTGTGTATATATATATATGTCTGCTTTTGCTTTTTATATTACAAATGCTTATAGAAAATGTAGCAAAATAATATCATATTTTACAAAAATCATAGGTTTATTGAGAAAATATTAGCATTAATTTTTAATGTACTGATATTTCTTTCAATAGTTCGTGGGTTTGATTCCCTCCTCGGGTGTGGATAATTGTAGTGGTTCGACTATTGTAAGTTCTGCTTTATAAGCCCTCATGTGAAAAAAAAATAACTGCTGAATGAGAAACAAACCCAATTGTGAGAAGCAGAAGACAATTTATTTCAAAATGAAAAGCTTTCTATAATAACTATATTTTCACATGAAAATTATGTAGTTCAAATAAATGAAAACAGAATACCTTTACATTTCAATTTTTAACATATTTGTAAATTCAAATATATATATATATATATATATATATATATATATATATATATATATATATATATATATATATATATATATATATATATATGTATGTATATGTATATGTATATAGTAATTTTTGTTAATGGTTTTTCAAAAATTTATATCAAGATTAATTTCCTAAAAATGCCTGAAAAAAATATTATCCACAGCGATTTACCATTTTCTTCAATTAATTGGCACAGAAAGCCTTATTCAATTAAACTGAAATACATAATAAAAAGAGAAAGTAATCTTGTATTCGATATAAGAATTTTCCCCTTAATTTGAAGACTAATTAATATACTATTTGTTGCTGGCAGAATAAAAGGGATAACATTTTTTCCTGTCACTTTTTTTAATCTTTTACTATCAAAATCTATATTTTTTATAAAATTGAAAATCCTATATAACATAAGTCACATATAATTAAATGATATAAGAAATATTGGGAATATTTAAATTAATAATAAAAGAACGATAAAAATGCTGTTTTGTAGCTCATATGTAATACCACATTGAGTGGAAGCAAGATGTATACTATCTAAAAGGTTCATTGCGCTAAATTAGCAGAGGTTTTCGAAGTGGAAAAGATTACGTGTTTTCCTTCTGCTGTGACACTTGTAAAAAGTTTTTAATTATAACATTTTGTCACGAAGTTAAAGATTAAAAAATAAAAAAATAGTATGAAACTTAGTTCTCACTAAAAATAGCTAAAGTCCTTTCAAATTTCCCCACTGAACAATCCTTAAAATTTCGAGACATAAGCTGGGAGCTAAATCAAGTGATTTTCTTTGCCGATGATAAATGTTACAAGAAGCAAGCTTGTTGGGAGCACAGGAATTTGCGGCATTTTTCGGCCCATCTACTTAAAGAAACAATTCCCTATAAATCCCTCCATGAAGAAAATGGGGGAAAAGGGGGAAAAATGCGAGCTATCAATTTCTATACCTAAGCGAACGTGATCATGATTCGAAGAGGGGTTGAAAAGAGGGCAAATAAGCAAATACTAAAAAAAAGCTGCCTTTTTATTTCGGAGTATTAAATGCCCCATCCATTTCCCATCTCAATCTTGACCGGAAGAACTATGGAAAGATCTCAGCCCCACCCCCGCATCCGCATGTCGAATGTTGCCACGGTTACCGTCATTCAGTTTTTCAAATGTGGCAGTTGTTGAGTTGGAGGAGTTTTTCCTCCACCTTCACTTTTATTCTCCATCCTTCTTTATTTATTTTCCCTCGATATCTTTTCGCTTTTTTGGAGTGAAATGGATTTCCTCGATCTTGCGTGTGGTTTGGAAGAAAAGGGATTTTTTTCCCCTTCACCACACCGTCGACCCGATATTTTTTTTTCCTCAAGTGGATAGGGGGAGAAGAGAGCCCCGAGTAACCCTCCTTTTCTCAGGATGGGGGTGGAGATGTATTTTTCTCGTCGAAAATGCATTTTTATTTAAAAATGAATTTAGTTTCCATTTTTTATGAGGGGCAGGAAGCGACAGATATTTGGAAATATATGGGGTTGTGGAATTCAGTTTCTTTTCCTTGCATGTCAGTTTACGTATGTATTTTGTTGATATTGACCTACTTTGCTTTCTCAAATGCATAGAATTCCCCAATGCCCGAAAGTTTCCTTTCTGAATCCTTTAAGCTATGCCAATACAAGGCCAAAAAGCAGCATTGAGTTTGAGATTTGAAAGGGTTTTATATACATTTCGTCGCCAAAAGTAGATTCCAAAATAAATGTGCAAGATTTCTGTTACATTTATACATTATTGAAAACGATTTTATGACACAGATAAAGAAAAAAATATTTGTGTTTGCTCGTAGTTGAATCAATATACAAATTTAAGTAGTCAGCAACACTTTAAAAAAATTAGAAATGGAAAATAATAAAATAATGAAATTTCTAATATTGAAAATTAAATTTTTGTTTCAGTAGCTAGCGCTTATAGGATAATATATAGATATAAATACATATATTTTCATGGTGGTATCTGTAATTCTTTATATTTTATGAAAATGTAAATGATATTTCTGTTTAGAGAGAAAATAGTCCCACAAAAAAATCTTTAATATTATTAGTATTCTTTTCTTTCAAACACTACAATGATAACCTAGAAATTTATTTTCTATAGTAGTTAATTTAAGTATTTGGTATTAAAATAATATAATCAAAAGCAATCAACGTGCCTGTTAAAACAGTGCAAGAAAGCAAAAAAATCTCATTTATTAATCTAAAGTTCTGACTTAATTTTTATTAATCATAGTAAAAAAATAATTTTTATTGAAATAAATTCTTTTTAATGAATATTAATTATTGATAGCGTAAGT
Source organism: Latrodectus hesperus (assembly GCA_037975125.1). NCBI lineage: Eukaryota > Metazoa > Arthropoda > Arachnida > Araneae > Theridiidae > Latrodectus > Latrodectus hesperus. The sequence continues at coordinate 35,242,832 of CM075852.1, read as the reverse complement.
AATTTAATTTTGGAATACATAAGAATGAAGGGAATAAATAAAAAACATACATTGAATTCAAAGAAGAAAATTCAAGAAATCTTATCAGTGTAGGAGGGAAATTTATGCCGAATACAATTTTATATTTTTAAGAAAGTCAAAGAAATATATTGTTGTTATTATTACAAATTTAAGTGCTATTTAGTTAAGATTAAAAATAAAACTATTGTATACACTGAAAATTGTTTAAAGCATTTACTAATTTTTTTTTCACAAAAAGTATGATAAAACATAAATTTCTGTAGAAATTACAATAAATCATTAAAATTACTCTAAAATTATAAACCTTTTCACGACGGGGCGCCTTTGTTAAAGACGCGCGTTCAGGACGAAGCTGAAGTGAAAGGAATGAGCTTACAGGACGGGGTTTTTCTCCGCTAGGCCTAACTTTAGAAAAAATTCGTAAATAATAAAGTTAAAGTCCTATCGCCGTGATTTTTGGTAGCATTTTAGATTATCACATAATTTATCTTATAACTTAAAACTAGACTTTAATAATATTTTCCCTTCAATTTATATGAAAATATATAAATAAAAAAGTTGCTAACTCTGAGAAATAATTTTCGACTGTGCAATTCTAGTTTTTCCAAAATTTTAATTGACAAAACACTTCAACATACTTGCAAATTAATAAAAACTATGCAAGGGCTATTTACAAGAAAAAAATAACAAAATTTAAAATGAAGACTGAGTATGGAATATCTCAAATCACGGAGAAACGCAAAGTCTGACATGGCATGATTTCCAAGTATAAAATGTTTGTTGTGTTTTCTTTTCTTTCATCACGGTTTGTGAGCAAACAATGCACTTTCTGCGACTTTTTTCTCCCTTTTTGTTCAAATTAAGGGTAGGAAAATGCCTACCAGATAATCCTCGCCATAATAATCTGGAGTCGAGAATTTTCAAAATAACAAGAAAAGTGAGCGAATAAAACCGAAAGCAGTAAAAATTGTAACGAAACTGACGCTAAAACCCTAAAAGACTTCCAATAGTAGCGAAAACAAAATAAAAAAAGTGTTCGGAGAGCTATCAGAAGCGAGAATCCTTCAAATCATGTGGATAGTTGAAGAGCCGAGCTGTGTTTGTTTATATTGAGATTTCCTCTCCCCACCCACAGCTGAAATCAAAATACCAAAAAAAAGATGAATATGAAAAAAATGAAGGTCAGAACACTAAAACTACGTTCAGTTTAAATGTAATGGACACATAGTGCCATCTAGTGATTATTAAAACTTGTTCCAGCTTAAAATGCATATATGCACCGCCCGGCCCTCACTTTCGTCCGTACGAAATGCATATATGCACCGCCCGTCGCGAAGTGGTTAAATATTATAATATCGTGAATACTTTAATATATTTGATGAAAAAAGGGGCAAAAATGAAAACTCTAGGAAAATTTGGATGGCAAACAGGCCTGAGTAAAAATCATTAAGTAAATCCTTACTCCATGCAGATTCAGTTTTCGTTAGTTAATTTATAAACTATTAAATAATGAACTTTTTTATAGAAAAGTATTTATTTGGAACAAAACTCACAACTTTCTGTTTTTTTAATAGTAAACAATTTACCAAGCGATAACACTCAGAGCAAGTGTTGAATACAAAGAAACAATCCTATGTGTCTTCACTTTCTGTAAAAAATGAAATAAAGTAACAGTTTTTAATCTCAAATCTTATCTTCAAAGCATATCTTACCTTCTCTTTTAATCAAGAGTACGCTTTTTGAAGATAGAATAATCAAGACTTTTTCATTACTCGAACCAGAGTAAAGGATTAATCAAACGACGAAGCATCTTTTAATGGAGTAAAGAATTTTTCACAGAGAAATATCTTTAAAGTTAAAAAAAATATATTATTTCAATCTTATAAGAATTAATAGTGGCTTCAGGGCTTAGGAGAGAGGTGGGGTAAAGCCAAAAAGGGGGAAAAAAGCGTAAATGAAAAAAAAAATCCCTTGACTGAAAAAGTGCTTAAAAATTGGAATCAAAATGAGTAAGGGACGAAAGAAAAACTTTAAAAAGTCGTCAGGTTGACGGGAGGGTACGAAATCTCTTCCAATTTAAAATTAATGAAATTCCATCGAAGTCCTCCAAGTCGTTTTCACCGGCAAATGAGATTATTATGACGACTCCATCCCCACCCTGGTGCATACTACATGAAATATGGAAGAAAAAATAGATTTTTTTTGCCCTTACCGTTCGATATCAATTTCTTAAGTTCTTTCTCTTCTCTTACTGATGGAGCGTTTAATAAATATTTGCGTAAGAAGAGCGTTTTCTTAAAAAGCGGAACAAAGCGGACGTATATATAAGAATATAAAAGTAAAAAAAAAAATTTAAACAAAATTTTAAAAAAGTTGAAATAGTAAAGTGTTTGTTATACTTTTTATTTACTGTATTATAAAAATTGTATATTTCTCAATGCACATTTTAAAGAAGCAATACATTTCTTTTATATATTTGTAAATAAAGAAATAATAATTAAAGTTTTTGATTGGAGATCAATTGTGGATTTAATATTCTCGTTTCTTTTTATGTATATATAAACTTTTTCTATTTACATGGTGTGAATTCAGAATGTGTAAGCATTTTGGAGTAATTAATATCTTTTAAACATTTAAATATTTAACAAGGTGTACAAAGTAATTAGATTTTGTTCTTTATTGTTGCACACAATATTCTATTTTGTCATATACTATGTTTCTCCGCATAATGTACTTTTTTTCTACATTCTGCAGTTAAAATATCTTTATAAGAATATATGATTGCATTTAAAAATTAATTCAAAAATAATGACTTAATATTAAAATAGCTTTTAATTAGAAAAAATGGATCGTTTGTCTGATGGAAATTACAGAAAATTTCAATCAATAATTAAAGCCCAAATGGTAGCTTGTAGTTTTCAATGTTTTCTCAGTTTTTCTATATCTTACAGAATGCAAAATAACTTTCTAAAAAATATAGAAAATAGACAAAAGATAAACTTAATGCACGATTTTTTTAATAAATACATATATTCACTATTTATTTTATTCATTTGAATTAAAACTTAACAGTATTTTTGACTGATATTAAATTGATGTGATATAAATAGTACACTACTGTAATATTAATAGTAAAATTTTGACAAATGTTTCGAAAAATATTGATAAATGATTTTTTTTAATATTACATGATATACATTATAAAACCAAATATTACTATTTTTAATACTGATTAAGGCTAAATTGATTCACATTAATAGAAAAATAATAAGTAAATTATAAATTCATTCAAATACACTTATTTCCTTTATTTATACAATTTTCACCAATTAGATTTTAAATAAGAATTTTCTCAATGATAGATTAGAATTTGCAACTAAAATCATGTAAATATGTTTTCTGAACAAAAATATAAGTTAAAAGCATATATTTATTTTAAAAATGTATGCATAAATGAAACTTACAGATGTTAATCAGACAGTTTAAAAAGACTGAAGAGAGACTTTGGAAAATAAAATATTTACACGTGATAGAAAAATCCTTTCTTAAGTCGCGAAACATTAAGAAATACATATAAAATCGATTACGGTAAAAAAAAGAAAAAAAGTAAAAAGTAATGTGTAAATTTATAAAAAGAGATACAAGCTAACGTTTTCCGAAACACCTCGTTGTCAGTTCCTTTTTACAAATATTACTAGACAATTTCAATGATAATCTTCACTCTATCGTATGCCATCTTCTTTTCCAAACGATGCAGAGTCCATGAAATTGCAATTCAAATCATGTCGGGGCAGAGAGAAATTTCTGAGAAATAAAATTTATCATTCCCTCAAAATAAGACCATCATACCATCAATTCTTTTCTAACGACTTTTCCCATTTGTTATTGAATGGCACATTCAACTGCATGTTACTCGGTACTTAAAACTGTCTGCTTTTTTAATAGAAGACGATTACACTTGGATTAATCCAACGTGAAGGAGAAAGAACACTTTTTTTATTAGTTTTGCCACTGCCACAAGCAATGATCGGTAGGAAAGGAGTTATTTTTCTACTGAAAATATTATCCCAGCTTTAGCTATTCATGAAAAAAGAATTAGGCAGACTTCACCATTAAATGCTGTTAATGGAAAGTAGGCAGATGGTAAATATGTCTTTTTTCGTACTAGTTTATGTATTTTTCTACGGTATTTAAAAAGCGGCGCAGCTGTTAACATACAGCTGTTGGAATGGAAATCACTTGACATCATACGGAAGGAATTTATATGTCTAGAAACAAATTCTGATTGATACCTCCATATAATCTAGGAATTTAATGTGGAAGATCTTTTTTTTTTTACATATCTGTTCATCCCTATAGCTTTAAACAGTATTTTTGCTGTTTAAAAGGAAATATATTATCTTTTGAATAATTCTCAGTCACAATTTTTTTTTAACTTTCAGTTTATGTATTCCTATTACATAGACTAGAAACTGCGTATTAAAGTGTGATTTACTAATTATATCTTTTATATAACACTTAATATTTAACCTGATATAAGAAAAATTGCTGAAGCAAAACTTTTTGGGAGAAATGGATAACGAAGAGCACTTTATGCTCAAAAGCTAAACTAAATGTGGAAATTTAGTTTATACTGATGTATTTGTGAACGTCAACTTAGATTCACACAGAGCTTATGTGTGCCATCTATGCAATAAAAGTTGCGTCCTTTCTTTAATAATTTTTAATACCTAAAAAGGCAGCAACCAAGGTATTTTGTAAGTTTCTTAAAAAACGCTAATATTTTTATCGGTAATATCAATTAAATAAGATATTATTAAGTGTTCATAGATACCAAATTATAAAGTGTTCATAGAGATTTTAGTTAGTGATTTGACAAAAATGATGCTTACATTATATAAAAAAAGTTTATAATTAGACTATCGCTTTCATGCGCATGTATTAAAATTTAAAATGAAGTTATAATTCATCTTATCGAGCAAAACTAGCTCGATAAGATGAATTATAACTTCTTAAAGTTTTAATAAAGTAATTTCTTTTAGGTCATAATTAGTTACTTATTAAAATCCGCATGCATTCTGGAAGATAAATTATCCTTCGGAAATTATACATGATAAGTGAAAATTATATGTTTATATATTATTACATTTACGTTTTACTATGATAACACTCTAATATTTGATAAATAGATACAATGAATTTCATTTTAAATTTAAATAGTTAAACACATTATTTTTACAAGACATATTATTATTCTTAATGATTTTTGTCAAACATAACACTAAACTTTATAGCTCAGGAAGATAATTCCTAATTCATAACCATTTGAAATACTTAAATGTGATTTTTAATTACGTCAAAAATAATCTTCAATTAAAAATCTTTAACTCAAATTAGATCATTAACAATCTAATAAATGGTAACACTGAAGTGAGAATAGATGAAGAAGTGTAATAAATCAACTATCCACAGTTAAACTCTTGGTTCAGAAATTTCAGTTTCTTTATATTAAGATTAGTAGCATGAATCAACCTTTTTCGGAGATCGAATTAAAAGTTACATCGAAATCTCACCACGAAGATTTTATCTTCCGAGGTGACAAGCCAACCGACACTCGCTTTATCTAAATGAAGAACAAGTCCTATTTGAGTCCTGAAATGCCTTCCTTTCTCCAAATATGCTAGTACGACACTAGTCCCACTGTTTCCTGACACGAACACTAGGATCAAGCGAAATTCCATTCTCCCCTGCAAAAGTCTCGACCGCCCCCATTTAGCTGAGGAAAACGCCATCGGTAACTGCCTCGAAACAGCTAATTAACTGGCAGTGTGAAAACGATTAAGCTCCTTCTCAAAAGCCCCGGCACAGAAAAGCCGTGGCTGCAAATATAGGGGCTCCACAAGTTGTCACGCAGCCCTCCACCCTTTTAACTGTACCCGTAATGCCGAGGAAGATATTAAAGCAGCGGGCATAAGCCCCGGACTTTCCACGATAACAACTGCAGAATTATAGTACATTTACGAGGGCAGTTTCTCAGCTCCAGAGCTTTTAACTGCCTCGTAAAAATACGCCATTACGACCGCGCCGGGGCTCCATCCTATAATGGCAGATCCGGATACTCATAAGGGGAACTTGGGCAAGAAGTTGATGTTCATCTCAGTTTTTATAACCGGGGACACTTTTTTTCTTTTCAGTTATTTTATTTCGTATGTTATTATTACGTTCTCTCTCTTTCAGTAATGGCTCCATTTTCTTTTTTCTCTTTTTTTCTTTTTTTACAACTTGTGTTCCGTGCGAATGTAATCTCTCTTAGAAAAAGAAAATGCCAAACGATAATTTCCGTGCAGAATTGTGCGATTTGACTCAAAAGATATTTTCGTTCCTTTTAACGATTGCGGTTTGGATTGTTACGCTCGTCTGCGCTTTAGCCTCTTTTCGTTTTATTGTTGTCTTATTTTATTGGCAACTCCCATAGACTGCTCTGCTCCTCCGTTTGATTTATTAGGTGGTTGATAGTCAACAATCTGTTAAGGATGTACAATCTTGCCAAAATGTCTGGCAGCTGATATTCATCTGTTGCAAACTGAGTTGAAAAGAACCGAAAGAGCATTTAATCGAAATTTATATGGCAGCAGCAGTCGCTTTATAAACTACTATTTTCAATTCATAGAAAAAGGGAAAAAAAATGTTAGCATTTTTTATGTTTATTTAAGATGTTCTTTTTATGAAAAAATTGGAAATATTTTCTTATCGGGGTCATTAATGAATAAAATAGGAGAAAAAAAATTTTTTTTTTGGAATATGTAATTTTAAGGTAGCTTGTAGTTATTTTGATTTTTCAAAACATACATAAAATATTATAGTGACTGAGTAGCATAATGTACAATAACTAATTTCAAATTTATATTTTTAAGAGTTTTTCTTATTTTTAAATTATATATATTATTTCAACAAGAGTAAAGTCACAATTCATATATATATAATTCAACACTGTTTTTCTTCTAATTAGTTAAGTAGTTTAGTTAAGTTACCAAAAATAAACACAAAAGAAATGCACAAACATTAGTTATTAATTTAAAAATTACACAACGAATCACAATGATTTTTAGATATTTTTTCAACCTATTTCTAATGATTTAAATGCATATAGGAATTATAAAATTGCTTGATTGATATTTATAATTTTCAGTAAATATGAATACTTTTTTTACAATTTTGTAATTCTTAATCATACTTTAAAGACTAATTTTTCATCATGGAAAAATAATTATAATGTAAAAGGTAAGGAGTTTAACCATCTAAATTTACCGAGAATGCTAATAGTTCCACACATCAACAAAAATTGACTGGAATGAAGAGGACCAATAGGTGTATATTTTTATACTTTTGCAGAAATTTGCTTTTCATTTATTTAATATATTTCAAATAAATAACGTACAAGGATTTTCAGGAATTGTTGGCAACTTTTCGATTGATTAATTGTAATTTCAAGGAAATTTTCTTACCGTCAGGAAAACCTCCCACTCTTCAAACATTCAGTATCAAGCAATGAGCCGATTACAATTTTTTTAAATGGAGCCAAATAAAAATCCTCCGCCAACACGATCGGCTTTTGCAGCCAGCCAGCCCAAGAGAACCCAACAATTACCACGCACGCAAAATTGGCGGGAAGAAAAATCTAATCTATCAGAAAAAGGCATCTAAAGTTAACGCCAGGCACTCCCGAAAGCTGTAATTTACTTCATTATGAGCTCTTCGGGAAATTATAAACCTCGCAGAGGTGGAAAAAAACAGGAAAGAATGAAAGAAACGTCAACTGAGACTCGCCAAATTACAGTGTTCAGCGCGGAGATAATTGCGGAAAGAACATGACGTAATCGCCTCGCATTAGCAGCACAAAATTGAGTCTTCCTTCAACAATTTGGTGGTATCCCCACCTACTGGCAAATAACAAATAGACACGGCAAAGAGAAAAAAAAGAACAATCAGCCGGCGATATTGATTGTCAGGTACCGAAAATCGTTCTTAAAAGAAGTTGAAGGTTAATGGTACATGGGTTTGCCAAGGCCAAAATCAGCTGTGTCATTACTTCCGTATAATTCTGTACCTTCTTCTTTATTGTAGACTTCAAACCATGTACTTAGATTATCGTGTATTTGATTTGGTGTGGCAAAACCGATCCTACTGGTTTTTCGTAACATTCCAGTAAAGTGCGGTGTTATTACAAAGGAATCAACAACAGTTTAAAATATATTGTTTCCCTTACTTTACCTGGTATGTTGTTCTTTGTAGACAAATTCAAAGACAAAATTTGTAGACAATTAGATTAAGGAAATTTTAAAGTTTTAATATGATTCTGCATCTTAAAAATTTTTCTACATTAAAATTCTTTCACGTTAGTCAAAAGGAAAAAAATCAAAATAAGGAAAGGAAAAAAGAATTTCAATCATATAAATTAAGCTGTTAAACAAAGAAACCTTAATCTAATTGGATTAAGATTCATCGTAGTTAATTGAACCTTAGAAAGTGAGTTTTCTGATTTTCACTTCTAATCAATATAAAATTTGCAAAAGGAAAATAAAAAACGATATTACAATATTATATTGATATTTATTAACCATAAAAGGATTGTTTCTTTCGTTCCAGCTGATATCACGATAACGCCACATTATTACAATTCTCATTGATTTAAAATATCCATGACGTCAGATAACAGTTCATCTACGTCACATCGTATTCCGATGGATTCGTAATTTCGACTTCCAGATGATTTTGCTGCCTGCTTTCAAATCGCATTCGTCGAACAGCAGCAACTAGCCGAATTACACCATTGAATGTCTGAGAATAGAGCCGATGTTCATTTTGTTGAAAAAACGATTTCTTATATAAAGACCAAAACATCGGTTTGAAAAGCCATTCTTCATTGATTCAAGCCATTAAAACATTGACAATAGAACAGAAGAAAAAACAAAATGGTAACAGAACAAAACATCCACTTTATGATCAGTTTAAATCAGCAAGATGGTTTAAATTTTTAAAAATTTCATTAATTAATATAATTCTAAATTAAAAGTTGCATTTTTTTAAAACAATCTATTTTAAATCTTAAGACTAATGCCTTGCTTACAACAACATTAAAAATTTTCAAATTATCATTTTTTAAAATATTTTTTTTAGAATTAAGCCTTTTTATTTAAGCCTATTAGTATACGTAATTTTGAATATAATTTTTTATATTATATTAATATTATGCTCCCATAATATGATTCAAAAAATTAAAATTTAAAGAACACTGTAACAAATTTCATGATAAGTCCAACATTCGAAGCTTAGTTATTATGCTGTGAATTTATAATCATTCTAATGGTCCAATTAAAGTAATGAGAATAAACAAAGATTAAACACAACCTAGTAATAAGACTTAATTTTTTATTATGGTTGGTCCCAAGATGAATCCTATACGAATAAATACTGCTTATTTGTTTTCCAGTTGTACACATGTTGAAGTAGAACCTTGAAAATTATTTTGGTTTCTTCCTTCGTTACACGTGGACTCTGCATGTGATACTTTTTCTCGGAAATATATCGGATAATACTTTCTTGCCAATTTCCAATGGAATTTTAATTACAAGTAGAACTCATCTTCAATGTAATTTGTAGCAGTTAAGTTAACGTTAATTATATCCTCATTTTCTATTTTCATTTCATGCGCGATAATGTGATTAATAATTGCGCTTGCTTAAGAACCCAATAAAATTTCGAATGCAATTACAGAAGATTATCTGATTTTTCTTTTACGCCTATCATTATCACTGCAATATACCTACTCAGACAAATTTAAGTCGCAAACGAATTGTCATTCATGGGTTCGGTGTAGAATTGTGTACTCCTTAATTTGGCGAAAAATTTGGCAATAAAATTTAATTTACTTTTAAATTTTGGTGGCGGCCATCTTGTTAATCATATCTTGGCGACAAAAATGGCCGAAAAATCTAGTGGTAACCAATTGTAAACTTTTAAAAATCATTCATTAATTGTAAATATAGGTAATAATTATCACAACAAAAATCTAAAACGTCAACAGTTTTGGTGATGCATGAATTTATAAGACATAATAACATTAATATGTTTTTTTTTTTTACATTGTAGTAAAATTTAAAGAGTTGACTCCTTTACTTCCCAAACGTAAAATTGTGTTTATATATATACAAGCTCCGATTATTGAATATTCGGTGAATATATTGATATAATACAGTAAAATGTTAACAGAGAATGAATTGACAGGAAAAGAATTTAAGAGAGAGTTATTCTTTGATCATATGTTAATATATTCGGTCATTGGTACAATTAATAGACAACTGTTTTGTTGCACAAATTTACATGGCACAATATTAACAGTCGTTATTTTTCAGTAACAGTAAAATTATTGGAATCAATGCTCCTGTAAATGAGTCACGATTATTTTTTCATAAGTTGATTTTTCTTCTTTGCTCTTCTTTCTGAGCCAATCGATACAGATTCTTTTTTTATTCCTTTTCAGGGCGTCACCGTAAAAGATAAGGCGTCTTTCTGTGAAACAAAAAACTTTTCACACGCCCTACACTCTGTAATTTTAGGGCACTGCCTTCCTAATAGACACTTTCCGACCCCCTACGCACAAGACCAGCACTAGCATGTACACTAGACCGAGAAATCACTTCCTTCCGAAAAGTATTTTTTATTTATTTTAGTTCGCTCTCTCTGGCATCAGTTTTTCATTTCTTCACCGGAAAGAAACGTGCGCCATTTTGGGGGAGAAAATGAAATTGCGTTATAAAAAATGAATTGCAACTGAGGATGTAGGGCGATTGGAGAATGGCATAAAAAAAGAAATAACCATAAATAAAACACTGATGTTCCAATGACAGAAATTAGCTCATTCTGTTCGACGAGATCAATGTCTGCTTCGTTGAAAAATATTCCTAGGGCGTCGCAGGGTGCCGCCCCATTGACGTCTATAAAAAGCAATGTTAATCATAGCGTAAAGAATCTGCCAAGCGTATCAATTGCATGGCTTCTCGAATTATAGTTTAAATCTCTCGTCAAGCCTCAGCGTTGGTAGAAAAAGCGGTTACGGTTAGCAAGGGAAAGCTGAAAATAGTGAGGCACAGCGGAACATCATTAGTGACGCTGAAAACAATTGTATTATTATTCAAAAGTGTAAGAACTTCCGATGTGTGTTACTAGCCACTAACAATTCAACATTTCACACGGAAGAAGGCTTGAATACATTAAGGCACTGGAGCGCCAATATTTGCATTAGACTTGCTTATTCAAACGAATTGTTACAATGTAATGCATTCGACTTCTTAAGCAATTCACACATTAGTTGAGCGATACCATGGATACAGATGCTCCATCCGACTTTTTTAAATCCACAGTAAAATCTGTCCCAAACAATGCTTTTTTGTTTTTTCTGTGACCAGAATAGTATGTTAGTTAGCTTATATTTTAAAGCTAATAAAGAATGCGCAGTTTAAATAGAAATAGAAAAGTAAAATTTCAGAAATAAATAAATTTTTAAGCTTTTGAAATTTGATTCCATGCAAATGAGCGTAATTAATGAGAGTCAGAAGGTTAAACCATAAAAAGACCAAATGACAGACAAAGACTTTGATACCAGTTTACATAATTTTTTTTATCAAGGACGAAGATCACTGGCTAAAGTCATTAGCGTGCGAGAATTGCCAAAGATCTTTTTGCTTTACTGCCAACATACAAAAGCCAAACTAGAATATTTAGGTTATTATAACCCTTCATAATCTTTCTACTCGAAATTACATAAAAAGAGTATGTTATATTCAAGTTATTTTGTGTAAATAGACCTACGCAAATGAATAATATATTAATAAACCTATCAAAAATTAAAAATGTAAACATATATATTTTTTTTAAAATTCTTTATAAGTTCTCACGTTTTATTACGGTAACAAAAATATCTCATCTTCAAGGTCCTCAAGTTGATTTTTGATAATGCCTACAGAAGATAGTGCCATCTCAATCATCAACTGACCTTGATTAGTCCTTTTAGTGGCTTTAATTGACCGAAATAGGCAGCCGGAAACATATGGAATAAAACATATAATTAAGCATATAAAACGAAAGATGGTGTTTTTCTTTAGGGTAAAATCTGAGAAGAATCATCAGTTTTTTTCCAACAGCTTGGCCAAAAGTAATAGCGCAAGAAAAGAAAAACTGGCGATTTTTGGCAGCACTGCTGAGAACTAATAGAAGAAAGAAGAAAAAGCCGCCAGTCACTTGTAACATTTAACAGCAGGGGAAAACCCCATAAAGGATGCCAAATCCCCTAGTAGATAGAAGCCAAGGGTCGGCTATTCTGAAAAGGAAGCTATCCGCAGTAATTACCCAACAAGGAGGCTACAGGAAAGCGGCGACAATAACGAGGGTAATCAATTTTTTAGTACATACACCATCACCACTGAATGTGATGCCAAGCTTGGTAGTCCGAATTTTTTTTTCCTTTTTTTTTACTTCACGCAGTTCTTCGTTCCTAATAAAACCAGCTGGAATCAATTAAGGCGGCGGAATGAGCAGGAGAAAAAAAAGTAAGTGTTTATGCGGTTGGTCTCTTTGCCCTCATCTGGTCGGAAGAGATTTTGAAAATAATGGTGACGAGTCTTACATTTTTTTTTTATCTTTCTTTGGCAACATCTAACGTTTGTTTTTTATTTTGTGGTTGGTCTCTGTGAAAGTATACAAACAAGTTATATAAAGAAACACGTGATTTCCCAAATTAAATTATAGATTCAACAACTCAAGAGACTGTATGTAATGACGAGGAACTTTTGGATGTTTGGTCTTTAGATTATGTTATCCAGGAAAAGAAGCCTATTTATTGATGTAATCAGTTTGAGTGTTCTTCCTCGTGCTGGTGAAGTGACACTTTTAATTTGGAAATTCTCATTTCATAAATTATTAATTTTAATTCCATGGAATTTGAAATGGCAGCACTTTGTTTATGTATGATAATGTGACTATTTAATTCATATATTGAGGAAAAATAATTTTTGAATGATTAAATTTTTTATAATAGGATCACCTCTAGATTTATAATTGGATTTCGTAGGAAATAATCAATTTTAAAAGTGAATAAAATGTTGATATTTTCCTTTTAAATATCAGAATACTTTAAATTTTTAAACATAATTACTATTGAAGAAATACGAATCTTTATACACATCAATTGTTAGATTTGGGACACATATTAATACATTTTTGTAGCCAATAATTTTCACAGATGAGAAAGCAAGTGAAAATACGTTAAATCTAGAATGTGTATGGCGAGAGACAAAACGATAAAATTCGTCAAAACAGCTAGAGTAGACATGTACTTTCAGCTGTTAAGTCATAAAATTTTCTTAAACATTTTATAGTAAATACTAATGAAAATAGATAAAATTGCTTTAGAATTCTTCCTTTAACAGTAAGAGAAAATGAATGTACTTTTATCATTTACTCTTTTATTCAATATAGCTCATACTCTTTTATTCAATACAGCTGCGCAATACTAATTGCGCAGCTGTATCTTTTTACTTTTTTATTGGAATAAAAGCAGACAAATATTGTAGTTTTAAACTATATTAAGTGACTATAGAAGATAGTTAAATGCAGTTTATTGTTACATCTGTGTATGATGGAGGCATACTAAGCATTTTACGGCATATGGAAAAACCGAATAACAACAGCACCTTGATTAGTATATGCCAATCATACTTCGTTGCAGATTTTTGTTAGGAAAGCCGGGCTTTTTTTATCAATTCGCTTTCTCATAGTCATAAGCGGATTCATTCCAACTCATGTTTCTCGTTTAGTTGCTTAACAATAAGCCCCGGAATGCTTATAAGTTTTAAATGGGCTATGTATATGACTTTTGTATTATACAAATATGCGATTAAAAATTCTTTCATCTTTTGGGGTTAAGAGATTCTACATAATCTTTAAGAACTTCATATCTACACCAACTACCATAGAACTGAACTTTTTTATAAATACATAATAGAAGAAATTGTGAAATATAGTGCATTGATAAAATAACACTATTTTCTTCAATAAAAATGTTCAACTAGGAAAAAATCGTATTAAAGTAAATGTCCAATAAGAATTCTATATCATATGGCTATTTTTAAATTAAATATTGAATATGTATATTGAATATTGAATATACATCTTCTTCGTATAGAAAAAAAATCTAAAATATTAATATAAACATAATATTTATTTAACTAAATGGTATTAATATAAAAACGTCAAATCCAGATTCGTAAAAGTAAAGTTTCAGTCATAATATTTTTTTAGTTGTAAATAAATAAAACCAACACAGAATCACATCCAATCTGTCACTTTCAAAACAATTACTTGAAACTTTGATAATTTCGTCATAAGATCATTTCAAAAGCTTTCAGGTACTTACTCTAGGAATTGAAACAAAACTCTCCGATTTAGCAGCTGTGCAATATCGGCAATATTTAAATATATTGCAAAAAGTAACCATGGAATTGCTCCAAAATTAGAAACTTGACATGTAAGCATAGTTTCTATGAATAAAATTGGTAATGCCAATCTAATTACAAATGGTTAATGCCATATAGCTTCTTTACCATGCACACACAAACATCAGATTGACAACTTTATTCCCTGGGCAGCTCAATTAGATAAAATTTAACTGTCGATACCGGTGAATTTATAAAGCCAACCCGATTTATGAGGTGTTGATTTCAATCTGTCCTTAGATCCAATTTTACGTTAACCAATTTAAGTTAATCCAGATGTTCACAGAATTGCAGAAACATAATTTTAAAAATGTTGAAAACCTTGAGATGAATAAAAGATTCCATCTGAATTGCCACTGAATCGAAGACTATGTGAATTTATGAAAATTAGTACACATTAATTTCATTCATTCAAAGACTTTCAATTGGTTTCTGATACGCCTCGCGTAAAAAAATTTATTCTTAAAATTTCAAACGAGAAATAATCATTTGTAAATGGATTACAACGCTGTTTATAGCATAGATTAGAAACATAAACTACTTTTTTCACCTATTCGAGGAAAATCCATTAATTTTAAGATTTAAATTCCAGAAATTTAAATCGTAAAATCCTTTAAATACAGTTTTAAGATTAAATTCCTTTTCTTCTAAAAAATTCTGACTCGATCACTTATTGTATTTCAGTTACCATATCAGTATAAAATTGAAATTACGAAATGGCATCATGACTCCAATTAATTTTGTTTGTAACTATAGATTTATTTTATGGTCATGAATGATAAATCGACGAGGATTATACAATTCAAAGTGGGTCATGAACTATTATAAGCATCAAGGCCAAAGATACGAATGGAAAGCATGAACTGTTGAAGTAAGATTGAAGAGCGTTTATACCAATCAAAACCAAGTTTACAACCAAAATTTAAGAACTACAATGTATCCAAAATTTTCATTAACGAATTAAATCAAAAAAAATTATTTCAATTTTTCGTTAATTAACAATATTATTTACACGAATAAATTTTGATATACATAACTGTCATCCATTTTTTTTTTTAGATAAAGAAATGAAGTGCAAAAATATATTTGGAATGGAGCCATTACTTTACGAGTTAAGGCAAAGAAATAATAATTTATATACATATGACAAAAAAACACACACACACAATATATATATATATATATAACATTAATAGAAAAATGGTTTCTAATGCGTCACTGTATAGTAATTGCTAAATATATGAGGGTTATTTATTTGGAATCTATGCGTTATCAATAATTTTGTCCAATACATTTGCCTCCATGGCCAATATAAATGCTACTGATCGGCGACGCCATAAAAATTGATAATTAAAAAATAAAATTAACGAGTTTATGCAAATAATACTACAGCTACAAATATAATCAGTGATTTTTAAAGGTATTTTTTAAATTTCCTTTTCATTAATTCCCAGCTGATATATATTTACGTTTTCTCTATAACAAAGTCATTGGATTAAATTGGAGTAAAGTATGAGTCTTAAAAGTCTTCATACTTAAATTGTTTAATTTTTTTGGGGGGAAGAAAATATTAAAACAGCCAATAAATGTCACTAAATCCGAAATAAATAGATCAAAAAAATTTTCAAGCTCAACTTTGTTACAAGCTCAAGTCAATTTGAATTCAACAAAAATGAGGGATTAAAATTTCAAATTTTTTTACCAATTTCTGAAACATGTTATTTAAAACATTTCTTTTGATAATAGCTAAACAGGGAAACATTTTTTTACAAGCATGCATCTCCCAATATACAAGTTCAGTACAAAACACGGAATAATAACAAAATGACGGGGAGGAGTAAAAAAGGGGGAGGGAAAACGCAAAGAAACGATCTTAAGCCTTGCTCAACCTCAGTTACTTCGGATTTAGTGTGGGAGGAGGAACACCCAGAGACGGTCGGGACAGCTGGCGAGAGCACATTTCGAAGCTACTCTATTATTGGCGGATTACGAAACCGATGAAGGATCGAATACCCCGAGGATTTTATACTCAGATATAAATATATACCGATATATATATTTTTCAGATAGCGATTTTCTTTCCTGCCGGTTTCTTACTATTTGAGCTTATTTTTTCCCCGCTAGAAAAAGAAGAGAAAAATGGAAATGGAAAAAAAATGGAATTTTTCCCCTTATCCCGACAAATGGAAAAAGTAGGATTTCGGACTTCGGGCGCCGATGGGATAGGGATTGATAGACGGCATAGGGGATTTGGAAAGGGATTTTCAAGGAGATTCGGGATTCTTTTTTTTTTGTTTGTTTTTTTGCTCCCTCTCAAAGCTACAATCCTGTTTTAGAATTCTTTATCTGTTTGAAACTCTAACT
Organism: Latrodectus hesperus; assembly: GCA_037975125.1. Taxonomy (NCBI): domain Eukaryota; kingdom Metazoa; phylum Arthropoda; class Arachnida; order Araneae; family Theridiidae; genus Latrodectus; species Latrodectus hesperus. The sequence goes on along the minus strand of CM075852.1, from coordinate 35,225,898 downwards.
GCACTGCAGACATTGGTAAAGGATTGTCAAAAATACAACGTCAGTGAAAGGGAAAATTCTGGGTGAAAAGCCTATAGTTGAAAATTTTTATTTTATCTGAAAATTTTGTTGAAAAAATTTTAAAAAGAGAGAGAGAGAAAGCATTACTTTCATATATCATTTGCATTTGACAATATTTTGAAAAATCATTTTAAATGCATCAAATTGTTAAAAATCAAATATCGATAACATTAAATCAAAAAATTGTTACAGCTCTGTAATATATATATATATATATATATATATATATATATATATATGTATATGTATGTATGTATGTATATGTATGTATGTATGTATGTATGTATGTATGTATGTATGTATGTATGTATGTATGTATGTATGTATGTATAATTTTTACAACTAGAAAGTACTACAATTTTTTAATAGAGTAGGTTTTTTATTCCAAGGCCCCTGATTAGGAAGATATTAAATTTATCTCACCATTCATTTAGATATCTCATTTTATAGTCGTGAACTGACTGACAAAATTTTTTTAAATAAATATATTTCTTTTTAGAAGAAACATCAGTAAAGTTGATGTGTCAAGATTAATTTTATAGCATAACACTTTTCCTATTTACTAATAAGAACTGTAATAATTACTGTAAGATAGAATAAATACTGTTACTAAAATATCACAATATTTTAGTTAAATAAAAATTACAGTAAAATAAGTAAAAGAAATTTTAATACTGAAACTTATTTCAATGAAGGATGTGCCTAAATTTAATTATTAAATTATTTAATTAGATAATAACAAAAAACGAGAAGTTTCATAAAACAGAAATTATTTTTTATCATGATATTTTAATGTAATTATAATAGTTTAATATTTTATACTATATTTATTTAAAATCTCAAATTTAACACAAAATACTCTGGTCCTGTCAAATCGAAAAATATATCATAGTTTTGATCAACTATTATGTTTTAAAAAACTTAGTTTATCCAAAAATTTTTTTATTTGTATATTATTCTATTTCCACTAAAAAAAGCATTTTTGAGGATAAAATAGTTTGAGATTTAATTCTTAACCTTTATTAAACGATAAAAAATAAAATCAATCTTTATTACAAAACACCAGCAAATTTTCACATCAAGGTAGTTTTAATTAAACAATTTATTTTAATTCCACATATTAGTGTTCACAGTGAAGAACACGTGAAACAAAATAGGGAACAACACAAATACTTGTCACTTTATTATTTTATGCAGCGTAATGTGATACGTATAAATGTTGATGGCATATGTTGTTCGTTGAGTAACATGAATGCACTGTTGCTAGTGTAAGAGAGAAATAAATTGAAATGGGGTCCACATTTCTCCTCAACATCCCACGACAAATGCTTACAGAAGCATCACCAGATAAGTACATGGTGTGTCTGAAACAGAAAATGATCGTGTTCCACGCACAAGCAGTTTCCATAAGTCAGAAGCTGATGAATGTCATGCACCACCCACCACAGAATTCCAGACTACCTTAATTAATTCAGAACAATCTTCCCGCCCAAACATTAACGCGAGGGCGTGAAAGGAAATTCGAATTCCACGGGGAAATTACCATTGCTGTAGAATTGCGCGCTCTCTTACTCAAATGGCGAATCCATTTTTCACACACGTGAAGTGTGACATGATCGGTTAGATAATACTTTCTTTTTGTTCTAGAAAGGAAAAGAAGAAAGAAAAAAGTTACATTCTTGCCAATAAGGGCGTTCAGGGTTTTTTCAAAAGTGATAATTACTGTGTTCTTTTCTGTTTTCATTGCTTTCTGGGAACAAAGAGAACATTTACATGAACAAAGCGATGAAATTCGAACTTTTGCAAATGGTTTTCATGAGCCGAGTTTGAAAAACCGGGTCTGAAATTGCATCGAAGTGATGAAACGAGACATAAGGTGTTAAATAACAATCCAAATGAAACAAATTACCCTAGGCAACAATTTATCATTCTATGAATCTACTTATTTAGCCACAAGAGGGCGCTCCTAAAAATGTAAACAAACGAAAAGCTAAATAACTCAATTTTTTCATCATTCAAAAGGAGAAAAAAGTGTACTGTTAAAAAGTATAGAATGCAATTTACTTTAAATTTTATCATAAGCAAATACAGAGAACAAAAATTTGTTGGAAAATGTATAAATTGTGTAAACAAAAACTATCAGTAACATTTTTCTCCTTTCTTTTTTAAAAAAATATTCTAGCATAACTCTAAAGGCCAAAATAGCATTAACATTTCTGTCCATATTTGTTTGACCAAAAAATCTCGTAAATTCGATTAAACATTTATTTAAAGGATAAGCTGAATAAGGATTCCCAATAAATCAACTCATTTCATATGTAGAATGATAATTGTAAGAAGATAAAAACATCTAGAAACCTGTGTGTAGAGATTTTGCTTTATTTAAATCTACCACATATATTTGTTTATTTAAGGTCCAAAACTTTTTTTATCATCAATCTATATAATAAAAATAAACTTTTTAATTTTTCACATCATTATATATATAAGTAAAATAATTCACATATTTTTTCAACTTCCACATTTTAACAATAAAAGTAAAATAAAAAAATATTTTAGACATAAAATGCTAAAAGTTTAAACAGCTCTTTTTAGATTAAACCAAAATTATCTGTACAACATTGCGGACAATTCCAAATTAATTTTTAAGCAAAATTATTTTCGGTACTTTAATTAAAAAAATTTTTTAGTTTTACAAATACGATTTTCGGTAATTTTTCCGCATAATATATTATTGTTAATACATACTCACACACACCATAAATTAAGCGTTGAAATCATCTAGCAAATCAAATAAAAAATACATGTAAACACTATTGGAAGATATAAACTATGGACAAACTTTGAACCTGTTTTTAGTTCGAAATTTTTGTGCCTTTAATTTGAAGCTCAGAATCAGAACATTTGAATATTATATTTTTTTAAGTAAAAAATAATTAATTCTAGTCGAGTGATTGAAAAATCATTTAAATTATTGAGTTCCGATGATAATTGTATTTAAAATTTGTTTGAATGGCTGATTAATTTTAAATAAATAATTGATTTTAATTAATTGAGAATCTAATAGCTATGCGATACTTTAGCAAAGCAAGAGTTAATCATTAGGTTATAGATTTAAATAATTATTCGCACACCAATGCAATTGACTTAATTACCTGATTTTAATCTTAATGTTTACATCTTAACCAAATATTTTAATTAATATAAGTAATTAGCAATGGTATACATCTCGAGCATCTAATTGCCGAACAACATGCTGTTTAGGAAATAATAACGTTACTATAAAATGCGGGTTTCTCTCACGATATAGAATTATAAAGTACCATTATAATAGCGTCGAGAATAATAAACCAAATAATAAACAATGGTTTTGGTCACGAAATAATGATTAACTTTTCTTTACTATCATCTTCATTCAAACATCTTTATTTGGGTAGCATGATTTTCAGTGCATGGTAAAACATACTTTAGATAAGCAATAACTGTGGCATCATCAATTTTTCTACGCTTTTAATACCTGTCTTTATTGCACGCAGTAAACACAAAAAATACGCTAGATCCCATTTAAGAAGGTCGCAAAAGGGCAACTGCGGTTCTCACAAAAACCCACATTCATTACGACACCTTTTACATACCCATCAATAAAAAGTACTTGAGCTTTCGCCGGCGATTTTCGTACACGCTGCCTCAAGCATTCTCTCCCTTCCAAGAAAATTACAGTGCCAACAAATTATCATAATAAAAGCCCAAGAAGGGCTTAACATGCCGGGCTCGCCGGCGTGGAACAAGCAAAACAAAGTCATAGATCCACACAGCGGTGGCATCTAACCTCTAATTATTGTCAGCTGCTTTGCTCAAATAGTAGTGCTACCACCTTTTTTAATAATCAGCTATAGATACAGCTGGAAATCTAAAAAGAAAAGCAAAAAAGAAATCCATCGTCGTAAAAAAAATCGTCTGAGAAAAGCCACCGCCCATTTGTTTCGTTGCCACCTGTTTGGTATTACATTCGGAATTGTTCCGTTTTTTCTTATTGTTGTGTCATGTTCAGAGTGATTTGATTTCTTAATGTTGGAGTGCTTGTCTATCTGTCGAGATAAAAGTGATGATATTTATGATGTTTGATTCGAGATGGATGGTTGCACTCGCAAATGATGTTGTAATAAACGAGAGCTGGAAATATTATCTTCGAAAGAATGAATTATATAAGCTAGCTTTACACTCTTTTCTTTTATATATATATAGTGGAACTCATCATTGCCATCATTGAAAAACTTATCTTCAACTAAATAAATACCAAAAAATTCTTTGCTTTGGTAGAAATCTTTCATTATGGATTTTCGCTTGCAGCCTAAAAACAGAAATAATCATTTTTAAATATCTGTAATTGCCAACTCATAATTTTTTTTTTAAATCTGCAACCAAGTCTATTATTTTAGAAAAAAATTGTAACATGTAGGAATGAAAATGTAAACTATTATTGAAAACGTCAATATAATGAAAAAACCACTTAAGATACAGCAGTAGACATATGCAAAACGAAAATTAATCAATAAGTTAATAATAATTTTTTTATTATTATTATTAAGATTTTAAATAAATTTTAATAAAAAATGTTTTATATTAAAATTTGAATAAAAAGAAATCTCCGAAAGTATTTATTGCTATAAAAAATGAAATCACTGTTTCATTATTAAGCACACAACTTTCACTTTTGTAGTATTTAAAATAATGATTTTTGGGAAAGAACTATACTAATTTAGCAAATTATTATTTATAAGAAACAATACTGAAACATCAACATTGCTTTGTTAATCGTGAAAAAGAAACAAGCAATTTAATGCACCCAGTCTCAGAAATTTTTTGATGAACGGCAGATGTTGATTTCTTAAGTAAGCCCTTTTTTAATAATTAAAAAAAATCCGTTATTTCTTATTCATTTGATATTCCTATTTAAAAGGTAAAATAAAATTTAAGAAAAAATCATTCGCTTTTTTTATGATTCATAATTCGTTTGAAACTTATTTTTTTCACCCTTCGCTAAGTAATTTTTTCCTTCTCATTCTGAACACTCAGGATTTGAATATCGTCTGATATATATTTTTTCATTTTTTTAATTCTTCCCCGTACACTGCTCCGTTTTTATTTTTCCTTTGAACTCTTTCCCCCCATCTTGAATTAATGTAGATAATGCAAGTAACGTAATGCACCAAAAAAAAGACATAAAAAAAAGTTTTTATTGAAAAAAAAATTCGCCTCTTCTGCAACTAACTTGATTGCGAATTTGCCTTTGGACTTTTCACCAACCATTTATTTACTTTTTTGTTTTTCTGGCGTTCGCTTCTGTATCTATCCTTTAACTTATATCGTTTTTTTTTTCTCCTCGAAATCTTCTATCGTTTGCTTCTTTTTTCCGGGTATACAAATTTCGCTTGCATTCGGTTACATCTTTTTTCTTTCTTTTTTTTCCTTACACAAACACTGAATCTTTTTAGTGCATTTATTTCGAGGATGCGCGCTTTCCCCCCCCCCTTTTTTATTTATTATTTTTTATTTTAACTTCGACGAATTCTTGTTCCACCTATCAGAGTCTTAGTACCAACAACAGTTCACTTTTTCGTCCCTTCTAGCAACTACTAACCCTACTTCTTCCCCCGAGTTTAAAAATGCAATGCCTCTTCTTTGTTTTTTCCTTCTTTTCTTTTTTTATGTCTTCTTTTGCGTTTTTGCAATCTGGAAAACAGTTGATGAAAAGAACGACTTCCAGCACTTTTTATCCTTGTTTCGATGTTTGTTGAATTTAACAAAGGCACAAAACACTGAAGCGGAAAAGAAATCAGAATTCATTTGTTTTTAGGAGAGAAAAATAAAACAAAAATCTTGTTTTTCTTCTCGAGCTATATATTGTATCGGAATTCAAGAATGTTCAAGATTAGCAACCCACTCGAAAGATTAGACATCTAACAAAACAGTGATTCTGAGAAACTGAGTATTGAATTTATTTCCAACAGTACAATTTTGAAGAAATGCTAGAACTTTTTTTAAAAAAGAAAAATTTGAAGCATATTTGTGTTTCTGAAGACTGCTTTGAAGTCAATTTTAATCTGGAAAACGAATTTTATTTTCAATAACTGTGTTAGAAAGATTTGTCATATTAGATATTTTAATCTGTCTCTCTCTTTCCTTCTCTCTGACAAGCAATTTTAATTAAAAATAGATTGAAAAAGATGATTTTATAGAAATATTAATACGAACAATTTTAAATAAAGAATGAAATTATTTATGAGAAATATTTTATGGTAATATTAATAGTCAAACGAATGCAGCTAAAAACATTATAACTGAGAAATACACTTTGCAATGATTGTTCTATATATCTTAAAGAAATAGTTACTTAAAAAATAATTTTAAACTATAATTTTATGTATATAAATTATAACAAGATTTTAATTAACCAAATACATGCTCTTATACAATAAGGTACCCACAAATAAGTGACTGCAAAATATATTTTGCACATAATTTTTATTCAAAAATTTCTTTTGTGTTAGCAACACTTATAGTTTTATTTTAATTCTATGAATATTAGTGCAGATATTCTTACATTAAAATAAGTTTTATTCTTTCCAGTATCGTTATAGATGCTAAGCGACGTTTATTTCGTGAAGGGCATTTAAAAAGCACGTGAAATTGTGAAAGGTTTAAGAATTTGATATATTTAAATGTGTTAAAAAATTGAAATCATTTTAAAACGGTCTAAAGATATATGTAGTGTACAATGATGGAAGAAAATGCAGTCAACGAACAGCAAAGTTAATAAAATGTAAAGTAAAAGAATTTGGAAAAAAACTGCATTTTTCCAGAAAATTTTCCCGAGACTTAAATTGGTCAAAAACATATGTCTGGAACCTTCATTAAACAGGATTTAAAATTGAAAACTTACAAGGAAAAGAGTCTATGAATTAACCAAGAAAAATAAAATTGCAAAAACTAAGAAAGTGCAAGCTACAAAAATTTCATTATAAATAAAGTAACATTATTTATGTAAAATTAATGCAGAAAATCCGTTTAACATAAAGAATCGTTCCAAGACCCGAGAAAACATTTTCCGTAAATGGTTTGAGGTGTTACAAGCAAGTGAGGAAAATTGCCTCTTCTTTTTATTGAAGTAGTAGTTTATTGAATAGGTGTTAAGGCAAAAACTATTATTTAGAAAAAGTATTGAACTCTCATGATTGAGGAAGCCAAAAAATTATATAAAAAAGGATCCATTCACAGCGGTGCAAACAAAATTGTCCATCGCTTGTTATCACAAAAGAATGGCCTGCTTCTAGCCCTGATCTTAATCCATTGGTCTATTGCTATATGGAAAACAAATTGACAAACTAAAACAAATGTCCACAGTTTAAAAATTTACTACTGCAGATGTGGAATGAAATTCCATTCTCTATAGTGCATGCCGCTATAGAAGCAAAGAATTGTCATCTGGGGTTAAAGTTAAAGACATGAAAACAGAAAGTATTAGTTAAACATTATAGGGCAATGTGATTTATTATTTAATAATTATTTTATAGAGAATTTTACAACAGTAATAAAAAATTTTTAAAGCGTCACTTTACTTCCGTGCACCCTGTATATACATACCATTTAGTCAAATAAAGTAATACATTTTGAGAATTCTTACAGAGAAATAAATCTTAACAATTCAATGAAGCTTAAGAGACTTCGCAACAACTTTTGTTTATTTGTTATGCACTGAGAGATATAAGATCTTATTGTTTTCCATAGATCAGAACGGTTACATTGTATTGGTTGCAAATAAATACCATTAAGCAGATTAAAAAATGACAAAGGAAATAATGTATTGAAAACCTGCTAGATTATTCATATTCTCATATGATGGACCGAAATTTTAATTTTTTGATTCTCAAAAATAATAACCTAAGTTTTTGCTTAAACAAAATTTTAAATAAATCAAATTATTTTCACAGGAAATTGTTCTATTAGACTTTCAATTAAAGATTTTAATCGAAATTAATATCATAAATGAGATTTTTTAAATCATAAATGAGTAAAATAGTTTCTTTTAAAAACAAAAACTCAACGGACAATTTAAATTGCTTTGTAAATAGTTCAACAAAGATATCATTTTAGTCTATTTTTTTTCGTTAACATTTAACAAAAACAAATATATTTAAAAAATTGAAGATTCACACATTTCCCTTTTTAAAAATTAAAATCACATTTATAAATTATTTTAAATAAACTTTTAATAAGCTACTTTAAATTAATAACGAATCCTTAATTAAGAAATGTACATTAACGTTAGCTATTTTATGAAAAAAAATAATCAGTGACATTTTTTAGTGGTTCGAAAAGTGAAAAAGTACTCAACTGCCAACAAAATAATACACCAATGAAATTCGCAATAAATAATGAACTGCAACCGTAGCATTCCTGCGCATTAAATGTTCAATTTTAGAGTTCGCTCATCAGGCAACGGCTGAGATATCGTTTTCTAAGAGTGCAAGCAGCCATCAATTGCAAATTCCATGACATCAGCTTCAGCTACCCGAGAAAGAGATAATGAGCCTCTTCTTGTGCGCATGCAAATGGCTCATTAGGAAGATTCCACAACCCCCAGGAAAGGAATAAAAAATGGAAAAGGTGCCCCTTTTTTCTCTTCCACTAACTTCAGACCAGAAATGATAAAAAAAAAAAAAATGAAAAGAAGAGAAGTATCATTAATGATAAGAATGCGATACCGTTTCTTCTTATTTTTTCCTCTTCGATAAAATTTTTTTCATCTCCATCTTACAGTCTGTCTCTTCGTTTCATGTAACAAGGTAAAGTGGGTAAAGCTTAATGATGTATCTGTATTGTAAAGGGGGTGGGGCGAGACGATATGCGATTGGCTCCCCTACCCCCTCACATTTTTAAGAAAATAAAATTAGAATCTTTAGGAAGAATACGATACTGAATCAAATATTTCATTATTTTTCTTCTTAAAATACTGAGAATGTAACTAGCTGAAATAAAAGGAAATACTTGCTATATTGCTGTTGAACAATAATGTTAACAAAAATTCACTTTTTCCTTTAAAAAAAAAAAATGCTGATGGACTTTTTTTACGAGATAAATTTTTTAATCAATATTTGTGCCATATTAGTTGAGAAGTATTGAATAATAATTCGATACTTCGCAAATAATATGGCACAAAGTTTAAAAAGGAGGGTATCTGAGATGTTTAGAAAGGTTAGTTTAAGTGCTTGATTGTCTTTTGATGATATCTTGAAATTATAAGGGAATTATTTGTATTTAAGAATTTTATACTTCCCAAATTAAGCAGTCAAAAATATATCAAAAGTAGAAATAAACATATTTTAAATTATATAATGATGAAGCTATATTATTTCCTTGCAAATATTAAGATGATAGACAATTTCATAAAATAATTATATCCTTCAGTTTATAAATCTTACTATGATTGTATCAATTAAGCTATTAAATAGAAATATCAACATAAAAGAGCGATTCAATATGCGACTATACATAATTATATTTTATTAAATATCCAAAGGAATACTATTTGATGAAAAGAAATTGCTATTTCAATTTAAAACTTTCGGTACAGCGATTCATTTTACAATAAAGTTTTTATAGGTAAAATTGTAAGAAATTGCAATGAAACATATAGTGCTTTATAAGGGATATTAGTATATTATAGTAATGTTTTTAAATAATTTAATCACAAATATTTAAAAACTCTTATAAAAAATAAATGGTAATGAATAAATATATATTTATCAATAAAAATAACAAACTTATTTAAGGAAAGCTATTTATTAATTTTCTAGGAATATATTCGAAGATATTAAAGAAAGTTAGCAATGAAAGCATTTCCATCCATGCCTGTGTTTCAAGGGAGAAGAATTCGAAAATGACCCCAAGTTCAGGAAATAACTAAGTACTACCAAATATTGACGCCAATAATTTCCCATAACAAAACTGAGCGGAAAACAGACCTTCACCATTTACCCATGCTCACCAATTAATAAACCTCAGCAAATATTCTGATGATTGATGATATTCGATGCATTTATTCTTAAATCGGAAGTAATACAATCTTTACCAATAAGCTAAGAGAAGTTCATCAACAACATTTTAGGGAAAAATATAAACATAATTTTTTTCTAAAATATACCAACGAACCAAGTAAAAGTGCATAATCCATGTAACATCCATTTAAGCTTGATTATTTCTTTAAAAGTCACACATCGACTCCTTTCTAAGTCAATTCTGACAGTTGAATTCATTTTATTCGCAAAACGAATCATGCAGTTAAATGATATGGATCCAGCATTTCTTTCACTCTCATGAAATAGCGAAACGGATTATTCAATAGCTTTAAGGGTATTTAAATTGGAATATTCACATCGGTATTCATAGATCAATGTTACCTTTAGCAATCCTCAATTTTAATTCGTTCTCAGTAACTCAGTAAAGAGATTATTAATTCGAATTTCCGCGGGCAGAGAATGGCAGCGGCAAAATAAACCGGAAATCTGACTTCTAAAAATAGTAACACGATTTCCGACGTGGGACACTTCACGATCGCTTCTCAATGAGACTAATACAAAGTGTAAAGGAAAGCGGCGAATGAGGACTTTCTTGAAGCCACTTGAAATCTCAATTGGCTCTTAAAAATATCTCCAAACAGACACAACATGCCTTTTATGTGGGAAAGACGTTTTTTTTCAACTGATTGCGTCACTTCGAATAAAAAGAACTCTGAACCAAACCGAAATTATACGCTTTTAAAAATGTAGCTTCTGTACTTTTAACTTCAGTGTAGCTACTGTTGGCAATATATATATATATATATATATATATATATATATATATATATATATATATATATATATATATATATATATATAAGTCAAAGTCATGTAATCTTTTTCAGTAACAAATTTTTTTACATTACAAAATAGTAAATTAAACCAGTAATTTTAGTAAATTCCTTGAAGTTTTTTATATAATTAATTTCAATAAATTGTTACTAATATATATAAAACTGCGATAATTTTAAGATATATTAATACAAAATGTTACTTATTCTGATTTATTTCATTCAACAGAGTAAGTCATTGTAATAGGAGAACGAGTGGTTTCGATCTTCAGAAGGTTCTTCATGAATTGAGAGAGACCAATAAATGATTTTTGTACTTTATACTCAGGATTGAAAGTATAAATTTCCAGATATTAAATAAATGTACTGCTTTGTTCTTTCCAAGATGGGAAATTTATTAGCACATTTAATACATAAATCTAATGTTAAAAATAATAAATTCGTTGAGATTCATAGATTAGATCACCAGTGAGAAAGCAATAGATTCGTTTGAAATAATTCTTTACGTTTAGAAATAAACTATTTGAAATTATATCCAGTCGACTAATTGGATACCATTTGACTGCTTAAAACGTTATACAATATACTTAAAATACTTGAAATAAAAATATTTTTTAACAGAAAATGTTTACTTTTATTAGAAGGAACTGAAACTCTTAAGATGTTTAAAATAAACTTCATATAAAACTATTAACAACTACCTTTTTTTAATAAAAAGATGATTGTTTAAAAGATAAAAAGATCACAGTTTTATATTCATTTTTAAAGCAATAAAATAAATAATTTAAATGAATAATATTTTAAGAAAAATATTAAGAAATAGGTTACTTTTATTCTTGTATATCACACACATATACATATATACGTATAATATTTTAAATTATTTACAAAATAATATATTAATTATCTTTAACGATGATTTTTGTAATATAGAAATAGAAAATTTATCCAAAAAAAGTTCTGACATTTTACTTTAATATCATTATTTAAAAAATAAGAAAACAGAAACATCACAAATGCATCAGATATTTTCAACTAAACTACCTCCAAATAAAAGTATAGGTTAGCGCTCCCTTGAACTTAAATATTCTACTTAAAAACTATAATTAATTCCATTCCAAAAAATAAGCCGCCACGTGTCACCAGGATACGCCATTCCTGTTTTAACAAATTAAACTCCAGAGGAGAGAAGAACAAACAAAACGCAAAAGTAACAGTTAATTAAGACCTTCCACCGTAATCACAGGTATTCCTCCAACCCAACCCCTATGTAAGGCCATAATCCCCCTTTGGAGAAAGTAAATGCTTGAGGCTGAAGTACCTCTGGAGGAAGCACAGCGGTAGTGAAGAGTCTTTACTTCCTCAGCGGAATTCGGGGTGGAAGAAGACACTCTAGAAAAGTCTCTGGTGACACTTACACCACCACTACCTCCACCCTGAAGAGTGTCTCTCTCATGGAGGGTGGAGTACCGGGCTGAAGTGCCACCACATGGTCACATTCTTAAGAAGACGTTTTTTTACTTCCGAGTCGGATTCTTCAGCATTTATCTGCTGTTCTGGCTGGATTATTTTCGCGGGGTTGTGTTATCTCTAACGAAACTATAATTACCACATCGTGTCCTTCCCGACTGTCGTGTTAGCGGACACAGATTAAGCGTAGATAGATGGATCGGGGACCTTAAATAAGTGTCACTGAAGCATCTCTGGGGTGGAAGCTCTCGGAGAAGAAAATAGCTGATGAGGATTTTTGACAGCGTAGGGGAAGTGTAAGTGGAAGATATTTCTCCCTAGGAATTCTGAAGCAATGGCGATAAATAGACTTCAAAAACATATTGTGTCATGTTTGAGTATTAAAATAAATATTTTCTTATCTTAAATGCAGGTTATACTAGTAAATTGTTTGCCAGAAATAACGATGCAAAAGGCAATTTAGGGTTAACGGTTAAGTGCCAGTTTTACGAGAATTTTCAAGAGCCAGAAAATGAGAATAACATAACGTCTTAATTACTCAAGAAGCAGAAGAGGCTTACTGAATCATTGTTTTCAAATGCGTGAAAAATAATTCGAATTATCAGTTGCACTTTAGCAGATGAATTACTTTGTAGGGGGAACATTTTCTAGAAAAATTAAGGTGTTGGTTTCGCAAAAAAGTTCTTTTGATTTAAAAATAATTATCGTGTTCTGTGGAAAGCTTATGGTATATTATAAGATTTTTATAACAAGGGATTTAAGCCTAAAATTTGTTCTGTAAAGACATGAACACAAATAAATAACCTCAACACAAGTAGGTATACAAATATTCATTGTGGTACACGAATATTTAACCGTCGTGGAACATTAATAGAATAAAAATTTCTGGTCTGAATTAAATGAAGAGTTAGTTTCTAAGAGATTTTTCGATTTCAAAACAGAATATAAAAACATCTACAATTTATGAAAGGGTTCTTACTATTATATAAAAATCCTTTATAACCATTGATTTATGAAGTTATATATTTATTTAAGTGTTTTATTATATTTCAGCTTGTTGTGAAAATAATTTACCTAGGAAATACATTTATTCCAAAGCAAAAATTGAATAAATTAATCACAAAATTCATACTTTTATATTTAATACATGAAAATTAGTAAGGAAAATACCAAGGGAATGTAGATCATAAATATAAGATTTGGATTATTAACTAACAAATAATAAATAAAATTTAGATGTTCGGTAAGTTTCTGTCCTTTTTCGAGTAAACACAAAAGAAAAATAGATTATTTAGTTATATATTTATGTAATTAAGAGTATTTTTAATGTTAAATAAAAATTTGCGTAGAAGCAGAGACATTTTTGTATATAAATTAAAAACATGTATGACATCATAAAATCTTATTTCCCTCAATAATTTAATTAATAATTTGGGAATCTGTAACATACCTTATATCTTACATATACTGAAAAATAATAAGATAATAATAAAATATAATAATATATAAAAATTTACAACTAAATTTTCACATTTAAAGGTCATTTCAAACATTTACACTGGGAAACGTCGTTTTTAAAACAGGATAAAAAATACGTAAATCTTGATTCGTTTCAGAAGTTTTAAATACACATAATCTTCAAAATTATGATTTCAAATGACTACAGAAATCACCTTAGATTCTCGTATGCAAATAAGAAAATCTAAGGAATTAGAATACCAAATGAGACAAAAAAATCGCACCAAAAGTTTCTATTATAAGTTTAAAAAAAAGAGATAGTTTAATCATAATGTTATAGATTTCAGTTTAACTTACAGAGCAGTTTTTAATGCAATTCCCCAACATTGGCCATAGCAACGAAGCTCCATGATTAATGTTTGTTCAGAGAGAGAGAGAGATAGCAATTATATATATTACTTAAGCATTTCAATAAAAACTAAAAAAAAAAAATTAAAACGATAAATATTTTGATTTTTAACTCCATTGAGGATATAAACATCAATGAATATCAAAAAAGCATAAAAGATAATGATTGAATCCTTTTAACCTTGGAATAAAACAACTAGGTTATTAAGCTTCATTTTAGAGACTTAGATTTGCATAATTACGTACTTGAAAAACAATAACTTTATTATTAACGACAAAAAGCTTTCATATTGATTTTATCTGCTTTAGGATACAGTTTACGAAATCATTTGTTATTCGTATTCGTTTCAAAACACGTATCACAAAAACCACAATAAATTAGAATTATAATCATTCAGTATATACTATTAAATCACAAATTAACTTTCCTGAAAAGTAAACTCTTTCAAGCCTCATTAATTTAAGAGAGTGCCTACAACCAAATCATCAGTCAAGAGTAATAAACAATTTTCTACTTTTTTTACTAAACTGCTATTTGCATACATTTGCTTTTCGTTTTATAGCTTTTTTAAATATTGCCAATTTGAGCGATCATTATGGATTTAAAACATCCTTGATGATTGAGTAAGTAATTTTTTTATGATTAAAATTTTTCCTCTTCATACATAAACATATGGGAATCATGATGTAATTTTACCAGATTATATCATTATTACAGTGATTCAGTCATATAATTTGTTGTGGTGTACTTGTCACGTGATCAATCATATAATGAGTTCCTTAAGATGAGATAAAAAAGGGGAATTATTTGTAATAGCCAAGCAATAATGTTTCAAAGTCAGTTAAACTTGCATGGTGGAATTCTTCTTCGCATTTTTAACAGCATCAAAAGATTTCATTTGAAAAAAAAGTTTAAATGAATCTTTGAAATCATTGAAAGATACAAAATTTTTAAAGTTCCAGTGTTCAAAATTTTTGAACCAAATTGAAAACGATTAAAATTAAACGTAATTTAAGATATTTAAAAAAAAACTGCAAAAGAAATACAGTCTTTCTCTTTCATTTTATATATTTTCTTGTTAAAATTAATTTTTGTAATTTTAACTGCAATTTATTTTTTTCTGTCATATAGTAAGAAATTGTGAAATCTATAATTTAAGCAGAAAAGATTAAAAAGTTTTACTTAAGGCTACTTATTAAGTCTTCAATTATTGCTAGCTATTAATATGCTAGATATTAAGTTTTATGTAATGCTAAAAATTATTGATAATAAACTAAAAATAATTGATTTCTCCCAGAACCATGAATTTTATCGTGACAATAATGAATGCCTTTCATATGTGAAAAAAAAAATTATCCAAAGAGAACAGTTAAGGAAATAAATTAACACGTTCAAAAAATTTCTTTAATTTAAAGCAGGAAAACAAATTTTAATAATTTCATAATAGCAAATTCAAAATTAATGCTATAAAAAATTGGATGATAGAAAATCAATCAAATAATGCATTAGTCATAACAGTGTCATAATTTTATAAATAGATAAAGTTTAATACATTGTCTGTAGTTCTTATAGCAAAAAGATTAGAGCAACTTAATAATGACCATTTCTAAAACATCATCTATCGTTAAATACGTAAGAAAATGTAAATGCGCGAATTAATCCATAAACAGAAAATTGTAATAACATTACAAAAAATCTGGCAAAAATTTTGGCGGTTATTATTATTTGGCGGAATTTGAATTATAATAGGGGGAGGAGGGGAATTTATTTCAAGAAATTATTCTAAGTAAATCAATATTTTACCCCCTTGAGCAATACCCATTTCCGAACTGCAGTCCACACTTCGATCACAAGCCGCAACATCACGCTAAGCGACTAATGTGTCAATACCGGTGCTATTGTCGTCACACATCGAGCCTGCTTTGGTGAGAATGGAGGGCAATTACGGCGTAGGACGGTTTCGGAGATTTATGGGCGCGGAAGGAGGGCGAGGATCAACGGGTAGGATTTTGATATAAGGGGTGGGGGAGGGATTGCCCGATTAGCAGTCGGCGGGAGCTCCGCAGGATGGATTAGGGCTTCCACAGGAGTGGATAGTGGGTAATGTGCAAGGATTATGGGGCAATTTGGGATAGCTTCCCGGAGTATTTCAATGGCTCCCGGATTCATTTCGTTTCCGGATCCCTTTTGTGCCAGTCTGACTTTTTATGGGGTTTGGGGTTTAAAGAGATTTCGACCTTACTGGTGGGATTAGGGAGAGCCCGGATTCGGTGTCGCTGTCAATGGAAGACATTGTCTGAAGAACTTTAATAAAGTTTATAAAGAGAGAAACGAAGTTCGAATATTTGTGTGAATGTTTTCTTCGAGTTGTAACTCAATTTAACTTTTTATGCATCGCAATAAATTATAAAAAATGTAATTATTTTATAAAAAAAATATTGAGGACATTTTCGAGTTAATTTTTAAATAGAATGAAATGCATGGAAAATTCTAGAAAACATGCAAAAACAAGAATAAAAATTTAAAGTAATTATATCTTTATTACAAAATGATAACCAAGCTTGGTATATTCGTATAGAACTCAGGTCTTTATGAAATAAATATATAAATAAAAACACATTAAAAATAAGAATAAAAATTATAACAATCTTTATTGCAAAAAATAGCAAAAAATCCAGTATATCCATACAGAACTCAATTCTCTATGCAGTAAGCATATAAATAAAAACAACTAATTGCTGTAAATTTGGAAACCGCAAAGTAAACAACAGAATTGTGTTTGCGAATTGTCAACTTTTTTTGCCATAAAAGTGTTATTCAAAAGTCGTTAATGTATGATATAATGCAATATCTCGTCGACTAGTAAAATTGACGCAAATGTCACCAAATTTTACATGATTCCCCAAGTGCGAATTTAATGAAACATAAAAAATAAAAAAATTTTAACACTAAAATGTAATTTATCTGTATTACTCATTTTTTAAATTTTTTATTATCCCTTTATTCCATCTATATATATTAAAGCAATTTAATTTTTGACAAAAAACTTTCATAATAATATAAAAATTGTATCTCACGTTTTTTATCAATTTACTACAAAATTATTTTTTAAATATTGGTATAAAAAATTTTTTGTGAAAATTTTGATATTGAAAAAAATTATAATAAACATTTTTATATAGTTTTCTTCGTTTATTTTTTCCGAAAAAGCTATATTTGGCTAAATGATCCAATGGTCAGCAATTCAAGTACATTTTAATAAAATTTAAAGATATATTTATTCAATAATTAAATTAACAGTTTAAATCGTAATATCAAATGCTGAGTATCCAAATAATTTTAATAAATAAATAAACTTTGTTGAGATTGATCACCAAGTGAAAAATAAGTTTGTATATGGTGTTTGAAATAGAAAAAGTCTTTATCTTACAAAAATGAAGGAACAAACTACAAGAGAATGTTTCACAATCATGTGGGCGTCTCAAGCTAAAGGTCTGAGATTAAAAAGGGAAGACAAATAAACGAAAGAGTAGCACCGGGAGATGTAAAGTTGATTTAGCATTACTTCATGCTTCATAAATGTGTTTATGGTGAAACCCACACTTCAGCTTGAAAAGATATTCTGAAGTGTGTTATTCATTTGAATATCCCACTTTTTCCAGAGAAGAATGTTTGATATTCACACTAACACCGTTTTTTGTCTTTAAATAATAATGAAAAATTTTCAAATTATATTCTTAGTTTCTTTATCATTTTCATGACTGGAAATTCAACAAAATGAAATATAGATAAAAGTTGAAATAGACATATACATAGACTTATGTGAAGGGGCACATGGTATATTCTTTAGGTTACCACGAATTGCCCCACCATGTAAGTTGAAATAGACAGATTAAGCAAGTGCTGATATAAGCGATAAACACACTTTTCTTATTCTCAATGTTGAAAAAAAATATTAAAGATAAAGAAGATAACTATATAAGAAGTCTTAGGTTACGGTTAACATTTTTAAGTGTATGGAGAAAACATATATTGTTTAAACTTCCAATAATAATCTAAAAATACTGAATATGTTACCAAAAACTCAAGTATCACTCTAATCTATTCCTCACTCTAACTATTTCATCAAGATGTTCACTTCACTCAATAAATTTTGCAATCAATATATTTCACTGATTTATACAAAATAATTGTATTTATACATAAATTATTCCAAAAAGTGATCAAGCTCTGCTTCGTAACTGTTTGTTTCGTTAACTCTTTTGAATGTTTCTCAATAATCGCATTCATTCGCAACAGTCATTTATGAAAGAAAAAAATAAATAAATTTATCGAATTTTCAAAAATAACTCAATTAGTTGGTAG
The DNA here is from genome assembly GCA_037975125.1 of Latrodectus hesperus. Classification (NCBI taxonomy): domain Eukaryota; kingdom Metazoa; phylum Arthropoda; class Arachnida; order Araneae; family Theridiidae; genus Latrodectus; species Latrodectus hesperus. Next base: position 35,207,224 of record CM075852.1, on the reverse strand, counting down.
CAGTACAAATAATTTTAGTTTAAAACAAATAATTGGAAATAGTACTATAGTCTTTAAATAGAGTTTTCATATATGCTCAGAAAAAATTATGATTGTTTATTTTTAAACTAAAACAACCGTTAATCTATAAGCAGCGCAAATAATAGAAGAGTAAAATAACTACAAAAAAGTTATGAAAACCTACTTTTTCACTGTTTGTAAAAGATATCAGAGCAAAGTACAAAAAATACCACAAAAATTGTTTTATCAACAGTTCACGAGAAATGAACCATTGATACGTAAAAATTTCGCCTACGTCAACTCCTGCCAAAATTGAAGAGTCAATAAGAACCGACTCTTATCGCGGGAATACATTCACACCTTTGGATTAGATTTTTTTTGCATTCTTTTATTCGAACAGACGATCCAAAATCGTTGCTGAGTCAGACAGTGAGAGGGGTGTAGCGCAACGACCCACATCGTCGTGCACACGTGTTCTCCATTCTCGAAGCCTGATCAGGTTAGGAAAAGGGGCTGGTCCGTCAGGATTCAATATGAGCAGAGGGTGGTGAGAAATCTCGTTATTTCGTTATCGACACGCGGCTTCCCATCCGGACTTCAAGTGTGCTTGCAACCGAGAAGAATAGGATCTCCATAATCAGCACTTAAGCATGGAGCGTGCAGAAGAGGAAAATGCAGCAGAACCATATATGATTCACGGACGCATTTCTAGTTTATAATCTATACTATACCCACAATTTATATTTTAATACCACAATAAGAAACCAAAATATGATCTTTCGGGAGTACTTTCACAACTACATTGTAGCAAAATAGGCTTATTCCTTGAATGTAGGAAATGATGGACAAACTATGGCTTTAAAATATTATACCACAAATAATGAAGAAATTTTTAAGCTATGCTAACTAAGTTCATTATAAAGAAATTGAAGTAAAATGCAATGGAATATTAAAATTACCATTTTTTATGAACAAAATCAACAAAAATAGATAGTTATATAGAAGTCGTAACAAAAAAGCATATAACTTGAAAATTTCACTAATTTATCATCCGTTTATCGAGATACAGTTATAAAGAAAATCTGATCCATCGTTTGATGGTTGTGGGTGGCGAATCAATTTTCGAAATGAGACCCATTCCTCGTCTTGTGGACAAAATCCATAAAGCAATAGTATGGATCTCTTACCAATAGGGAACTCCATTTAAATGTAAGTAATTTTGAAACATCTCAAAAATTTGCCAAATACAATTAGATTTTAAGCATCTTTTTTGTTATATTTCTCATGTAAGTATTAATAAGTTACTCAATGAGAAATCTATATGAGAAATATTTGTTTTGGAATGAATTAATATTCCTTTTATTCAGAACACAATTTAAAAATGAGAAAAAGCGAAATTCGCAAATGATTTGAATAATATATAAATCAATTTTAATTTTGCAAAAAAAATCAGAAAGTAGAACAAATTGCGGGAATTTCCAAAAGCTCATTTAGGTAATTATTGAAACTGCTGCTCAATGATTTTAATCTGACATTGGAGGTTTACATTCTTCTTCATTTCTAAAGATATTGAAATTGAAGCAAAGATATATCTTCTTTTGAGAAAATCATTAAAACACTTTCCCTTTTAATTTTCTGAATTTCATTGCCTTTATTTTATTACACATTTCGAGGCGTATTCTAAATCTAATGGAGTATTTAGAGAATAAAAAAAGGGTAGAAATCGACATTTTAATCTTCGTGGTAAGATACAAGTAATTTGAATTAATGCAAAATCCACCTAAGCCATTTAATAATTTCATATTTTGACTCAGTTGTTCCTCTAATAAGTAAATTAATTGAATAATTTTCTCTTTTCTATTTAATTTCAGTTGCCTTTATAATTTGCAATTTATATAACAAACAAATAACATCTTAAAAAATAAATGTTTCAACATAAATAGATAAATTTAAAATATTAGTAAAAAATATTTTAATCGTCCTTGTCGATTTAAACTAATCATAAAGAGGATGTTTTGTCTTGTCTTTTTCATTTTGCCTTTTTTCTATTCTATTGCCAGCGTGTTCAATATTTGAAGCTATATTCCAAAAGATTTCAAAATTTTAAAACTATTTACTTAAAATAACAAATAATATTTAAGATTTTAAAATTTTTTATAAACGAAAATAAAAATTATAATTGAAAAAAAATTTTTCTTTTGAAAAATCTTTGTTTCTGATAAAAATCACCAAGTGATTTTCGACTCATCGCCGACAATACTCAGACACTCGAAAGTGAACTTCGCCTTGTTTGCTGCCGCTCGAAGAATGTGATTTGAAGGTAGGGAACAAATTCGTCGACAAGTCGGATTTACGACGCCGTCTCAATACGATGCATAACGTAAATAAAGCGTTATCTGACTTCATGGATATTTTATACCAATGAGAATTGTAATAAAGTGGCGTAATCATGATCAACCACTTTATAGTTAAAAAAAAAAGGATAAAAAATCAACCGAAATGGAAACACTTAACGTGAAATGAAAACTCAACAGATCCAGTGATAAAACAGATTATGGAAATGCAGAAACATTTGCATACAAACGAGACCCATTCCGATTGATCAGCTGTATATAAGAGAACAAAAAATCCACTTAGATTCCCCTTATTCGGAGGACCCCCTCTCCAGTGAAGAGGGGTGCACTTGTGCGAAAGCGTGTTCCAAGCGACACACTCGCAAACGAAAAGGCACTCTTCCCTATCACGAAGCAATCCTCCTCCTCGTGTCTCTACTTCAGACGAGAAGATGAGTCATCGCCTTTCGTTTACCAATGGCTATAACTACGAGTGGAGTGGAGTTGTCCGGGCTTCTCCCTACCATGCCTTTCACCCCATCTATCTCTTCATTCTAAAGGATGCTCCAGTAGTTCTTGTTGAGAACGAGGAAGATTTTTTCCCCATCCTTTCAATTTCTCCTCATTACTGAGTATTTGAAAACGCAATCACTCCACTCATGAGATAGCATACTCAGGATCACGATCAGATAATATAAGGCATCATATTTCTATTGAAAGAAATATTTTGCAGGGGATTTAGTTTCGGAGAAAAGGTTTTTTTAGTCATTTATATGTCCTACCTCTTATTATAAAGGAAAATGACTTCCTCTTTTGAAAACATATTAATTATAAAGAAAAAAATCTAGCTTTTTTTAAAAAGAAACCACATGGTCCCCACTGTTTAACAAATATATTGCCGTATTGTATCGTACCAGGATTGCATACAAATTTTCATCTACAATTATCATAGCTATACATTTATTTATTCGGTCTGAGAAGAAACTCCTAGAAACATGAAATTTTTTTTCAATACAATTGCAAGAGGTATCATTCAAATGAACGACCTCTAATTCCCAGAGAATTTAAATCTAGGCTTCTTAAGAGGAAAACATACAATCGACTGTAATAATTTTTGGTTAATATTATTTTGATTAAAAGTATAGATAGTTTCGATTGTATAAATTAGTGCGGTTGAAACAACTTGCCTATACTGAGCCATCAGTTAGAATAATTATAGGATTACCTACGTCGTAAGGTTAACTGCTGGCCTATGAGGCAATACTGATCAAGAACATGAAGCAGTGCCTACAAAACATGATTGAGCAAAATGTACCATAATTTTTTGTGTCATTGTGCTTTTTGTATTATCTACTTTTAAATTATAAAATCTATATTAATTTAATTAGATAAAAGTTTTAATGTCGGTAATATATTTTTTTAACCATTCATTGATTATATTACATTGTAATGGAGCTAAAACAATATCAACAAGTTAACGAACCTATTGCAACAATTCCACATTTCCTCTAAACTTACTTAATAAACTGTTGTAACTAAGAAAAGATACAGATAAGAGTCAATCTACTTCACATTTGAAATTGCACATTGATTCTAATTTGCATATGATAGAATCTAAATGTTAAGCTTAGTTACTACACAACTTTATTCAGAAATCTAACTAAAGAAGTAGGCTGAAGGACTTATAGACAATTGACAAGCATAAAAAAGGGCAAATATAGATAAGTATCAAAAAAAATTTTTTTATGCTCAAACTTAAACTTTAAAAACATTTTCCATTTTATATTTATTAGATGTTATTTTTCATATTTAATGATGACGGAACTCTACGAAATGGCTTAAAAAGACACTTTTCTTTAAGGAAATATCCTGGTAGGAAATAACGTGGAGATAAAATAGCGATAAAAAATCTGCAGACAGGTCAAGTTTTTGACGACCAGATTGAGCTCCATCGAACTGCTTCTGCATGTTAATGTATTCAAACTGTTTTATTTTTATCTTCCTCAAACATTCCGTCTCATTTAGCAAAGGTGAGATGTTTGACGCCGATAACATCAGCGCTAACGCTGAAAAATAGAGGGTCACGGTGGGAGACACGCACCATCGCAATTTAGGGCCTCTTCTGCAAATCTGTGTTGCCCAACAACTTTTCCACCTGCTGAAGAATAATGCCCCGATGTCGTGACTGGAATATTGTCGGCTCCCCCTCCCTCTCTCACACACACACTATCCAATAACTCTCTTCTAGTTCTGTTTGTTGACTTGCCTTACCTCCACCTTGAATTAATTAGTGTCGGCGAAAAGGTAGCCACACTTTTCAAAGTTGGAGCTTAATTGATGACACGTCGAATTAAATAAAAGTAGCCGCCCGTTGAGCAAACACTTATCAAATAACTTGCACGCTGGCGAGGGAATCGAAAATCGATCTTGGCGTGGTGTGGCGACAACAAAAAGAAAATGCTGCTCCAGTGATATAATCTAAGTGGTCACGCAAAATACTATTTATTGGCCCTTCCATAAAACGACAAGCCCAAACGGTCACGCCAGGGGTTTTGTTTCCTTTTGGCTTGTTTTATTCTTTTCGTTCTTTTTTTCCGCCCATAGAACATTCATGACAAGCAAAGAGAAATGGTGTTAAAAAAAAGTGGTCGCCAAATCGTAATGGCGGCATCGATTTCCAATTGTGGGTTGTCGGATGTAGTGGGACCTTTAGGGTTAACCTCAGAAAAGTAATGCGCTTGTCACATTTTTAAGTGCATCTCTTAACAAAAATGAAGTTGTTACAATTTTTGTGATTGCGTGTTTATTCTTCTAATAGTCACGTAAGAATGATTGTACCGCTCTGCTCTATTGCCTAATCGACAGCCCATTCAATAGAAGTAAACAAAAGATTTGAAATGTTCGTGAAAGCAGTATGTGATGTAGTGTTTTAAAATTGTGAAGTAAAAATCAAATTATATAGCAATTACCAAGACTGCGGTTACATGGAAAATTTACCACAGAATAAGATTAGAATTTGATTTTTCATAAAGAAAGAAAATAAAAAGGCAAGGACTATTTTTTGTGTTTATCTGGCTGTTTTGGAGTAATATAATAGAAAAAGAAAGATGTCCTAGTTATTCAATGAATCATTTGTGGTTCTTAAGTCATTTAATCTGCATTTACAACTAGCTTCTCAATTTGCTTGTTTTAAATTCATATTCAAAACTATACAAGAAAAATAATGTGAATTAAATTTCTGCTGATAATTTGTAAACGTATCTCCGGCATTGCTCTTTAAGTAATTCAACGTACTATATAATGACCATAAATCGCTGAATATTCAAATAAAGTGACATGTTTTAAATTATCATAAAATTTATTTCTAAATGCCGTGGATATGATGATAGTTTTTTTTTTATAAAAAGTAATAGTTTAGCGAATTCGTCCAACAGAAATTAATAATTAAAAACTTAATTATAAACTAAACATTAAGAATAAAAACAATCAGGACCAATTTTTCTCGGGTGATGATTTTGAATAGCTTCAAAGAGTTTTCAAAATAACGAGAAACTTTTACAGATTTTGAGATAATTTCTAAATAGTTTCATCTTTTCTCCACGGATTTTTTTCATTTTTGCATTCTCTGTAGTATGTAGGTGGAGTGAAAATCACAAGTCAGTTTTCTATTTCCAAAATAATAATTTGAAATACTAATGTCTCTGATTGAACCATTGAAAAGACCGATTCAGTTTATATATATATATATATATATATATATATATATATATATATCAGCAAAAGTTAGACATCAGAGGTTTTCCAAATATGATTAGTAAAATTGATGTTTTTTACTCATTAACTTTCGCGGTAACGTTTCACTCAACTAGAAAGAAAGACCATAATGCTTACTTTGATTTACTCATCAGAATTATGACAATATGCTCCAGTACGAAAAATTCTTTCTAAAAAGAATCATTTGTGGGAGGGGGCTTTCTCAAAAATAAGTTGCTCCCTCAAAACTGACTTCTTTCTAGTGGGATAGTAATCATTGTTGTATACAAGTAAAGAAACTGCGACTCATTGTTAAAGTTTGAAAAACAACATGAATTTGGGAAAAATTCTACAAAAAGATATCATTGATGCTGCTATTCTGTTAATAAAGGTTAGCATCCAAAGGTTTTATTTACCTTTTGCTCACCAAAATAGACACATTTATTTACCAATAATAGGGACATATTTATTTGCTTAAAAAATCACATGTATTAAAAATAAGAACGATGGACTAATTCTGCCTTTAATATTAATAGCATTTTATATACCTAGTCTTATAAATAAAAATAAATTTCATGAGTACACTTTTGTTGACTCACAGAAAAACTGAAGAAAGTTGGAAAATTTCAGGAGTTTTGTCCTCAACTATAATGATTTTAATCTAGTAAATTTTAATAATAAAAAATATAGGAAAGTAACTAATCAAAGTACCATTAGACGAGAAGGTAAACTAATTATTTTCACAATGGATTTATTAAAACATTTACATGCTCTTTCAGCCCTGTAGTCGCAGTAAAAAATTTAATATGCTAAACACCAAAAACTTTTTTAATCCATAAGAATTTCATGAGATATGTTTGCAGTATAACGTTATATTTTGATCTCTATACTACATAAAAGGCATTCATATTTATCAAAAGTTCCAAGAAGATGAAGGACAAGACTGATTTTAAGAGCTCTTTTGATTATAATTATAAACTGAACACTTTTTGATTATATTCTTTGAAATGTGAATCTGTGTCAATTGTGATTTGATTATAACATGTCACTACCTATAAAAAAAGTCGTACTAATAGCTTAGTAAAATAGCATATAAGTGAAAACTTAATTAAAAATAACATAAGTAGGAATAACATAATGAAATATTAAATAATTCCAATCGTGAAAAAAAAAAGAGAAAGAACTGAAGGACATAAGAAAATAATTTTTGCTTTTCGTATTGTGTAATTTAGAACTTTTTCATTGGTTTCTTTTGTTACTAAAAAATATTTATTTAAAAAAAACAAGGAAGGAAAAACTCTTGTGTAAATGCTACTTATTTTAAGCAAATTGACCAATCAGGTGATAGAATCTGGTTTAGGGAGTTTTACTAATTTTTAGTTTAGTGTTGTGCATGATATATTTGTGTAGGTAAGTTTGATTGTCTACTGACTTATTGGTCTCATTACTTGAATCTGTATTTTAAGAAATACAATTCTTTACGTAAAGTTTCAAGAAGAATTTGAATCATTAATTATAGAACTTCTGAGTATTATATTTTCTCTTTTTATACCGTATTTTGCCAAAATATTATGTTTTGAAGTATACGACAAATACATAAGCTATTAGATTCCAAGTAACATCCTCTTTTAAAATAGCACCCAAGCCATTAAATCAAGAGCTTTACTCTGACAAAGCAGCAACTTAATTCTAGAGGAGTTTGAAACGATGGTTCTAAAGTATAGCAACATCCGAGGGTATAAAATCAAGTTCTAAACAATGCCTTAAAAATTCATTTCCCTTCAAATTATCTACGTTACGATACATAAAATAAAAAAAAGGCATCACAAACGAGAAGATGCGTTTAAACGCTGGCAGACTACGGCCAGGAGACGGCAACGGAATTACTACATCTGGCAACACTAACCTCGATAATGCTTTCTCGTCCACCTTCATATCGTAAAAAAACGACATCAAATTCATTACCTATACAACAACGAAAAAAAGATAAGGGCTGCCATTAAAACCTACTCTCCGGACCAACACATACTAGAAAGTTACAGGCTGTATATCTGACTTTTAAAAGCTGCAGCAGTTTAAGGATATAGCCATGGCGGGAGGGGAGAGGAGAGAGTGTGTGGGGGAGGGCTACTTTAATATTCGAGAGGTTTCACGGCAGTTCCATAAGGTGTATGCCTTCCAGTCGTCAAAAGTGTTACGATCCAATTTATGAGTCATCCGGTACTTGGGAAGTGTGTTGCTGGAGGTAGTCGTAAACTGTGACCGTAACTGTTAACTGGGGGAAAGGGGTGACGGCTGGAGTGTAGGACTAGGAGAGAAAGAGTAATAAAAGGGATCCAGAAGTGGCGCAATCAACGTAAAAACACGCTCGTGTCTTATGGATTTGGCGGATTTTTGGCTCCCGTGGCGGCTTTTCTCTTTCTTCTACCCAGGCAGAGAGATTTGTGGACTACTCACTTAGTTTGAGACACACTTCCGATGGGTGCTTAAGACATAAAAAGAGAACCATTTGTCTCATGCAGTTATTCCTGGGAGAAAAAATACGGCAATTTAAAAATATATGAACAGAAAGCAAAAAAACCTTCGCTGATTGAAAACAGGAATTGAAGTTTAAACAGAATTTAATTACACTAATATATAGACTAAACAGAAACTATACAGTATAAAATTGTAATATCGTTACGAGATAGATTTAATAATTAGTAAAATCATTCCTAACGATAAAACTTGGAACTAAGCAATTGGGAAATAAGAATGTGACTTGATATGAATTTCTATTTCTCCAAACAGAAATTCAGATTTTTGAACATTTATTGTGCAATTCAGTGAGTTTGTATGAGCCGAAATATTTTTGGTACATTTTTTGGAGAAAAAATAAGTTAAATGTTTTGGCAAAAAGTTCACTTTTAATTATTTATTGCCTTGAATGTTCATTTCATCTCTCATTTAAATTAGTTTTCTTAGCGTTTGTTACCATAGATGCTGTTTCCTAGAAGGGTGAGATTCTTCATTCAATGGTATTTGAAACCTCATAAGTTTTTGTTACACATATTACCGAAACATTTTATGCTACTTTAACAAGCATAAATCATATTTAATATCCAATATATATTGGCATTACGCTGGAATTCAACAAGAAATAATTTTCATTATCGATATAGGCTTGAAGAGAAATTCGAGAATGAATTTTTAGAAATATATCGGGCAGAATGAAATACGAGGGTTACTCTGAAATTTTTGAGATACGCGCAGACGAGAATTTACAAAATAAAAATAACTGTTTAATTTTAAAGTACAAAGTATTTTAACACAAGACAATTTTTTACTGACTTACTTCAACTTGCTTAGCGTGGAATAAATTTTAAACAGAAGAGAAAATGCAGTTGACGCGAGAACATTTTTGCGCTATGATTTTCTACGATTTCAAAGCAGGATTAAATCAAGAAGAATGCGTTCAACGGTTGCAATTAGCATTTGATGATGAATCTCCAGATCGTGCTACTGTATTCAGATGGTTTAGAGAATTTAGAAGAGGTCGCAATTTTCTTCAGGATGAAGAACACACAGGAAGGCTGCCGTCGGCAGTAATCCCGGATAATGTGTCTGCCATACGAAAAATGTTAATGGATGATAATCGCTGTACCTATCAAATGATACAGAAGGAACTTAACATTGGATCCGCAGCCATACACAAAATCATTCATGAAGAATTACATATGAAAAAAGTAGTTTGCCGTTGTGTTACCCATAATCTAACTGAGCATCAAAAAGAGGAGCGTGTCAGAATCAGTAAAGAAACTCTTAATATGCTGAATGATGGTGGCCACCGCATACTTTCTAAAATTGCAACAAGTGATGAAACGTACATACTGTTTTTTGACGTTCCAACACGTCAAGAAAGCAAAGTATGGGTCTTTGAAGATGATCCCACGCCGACTATGGTGAAAAAACAATGCGCACTGAAAAAAGTGATGTATGCCGTTTTCTTCAGAAGTACGGGATTGGTCAAAGCCATCAAGTTGGAAGGACAGAAGACAGTAACAGCAAACTGGTATACCACTAAATGTCTTCCAGAAATTCTACAAGAGCTGAATGTTAGGGAATTAATGCTTCACCATGACAATGCATCTTCACATACAGCCGGATTAACAGTTGAGTTTCTTAAACAAAAGCAAATTAAAGTGAGTGATCGAACATCCGCCGTATTCACCTGATCTAGCTATGTGCGACTTTTAGTTATTCTTTAATCTAAGAAAGAACTTACGTGGACGTCGTTTTCATTCAGAAGAAGAGATTGATGTGACTATAAATGCATTTTTTCATCTATTCGAAGAAATGAATGGCTTGAGGCATTTAATCTGTGGAAAAATTCGTCTACAAAAGTGCATTGATGCTGGAGAAGACTACTTTGAACACACATAAAATTTTGTAAGTATAACTTTAAAACCTAGTTGTATCTCAAAAATTTCAGAGTGACCCTCGTACTAATCAACAATTCTACCTTTTTTTGGAATTGAATATTGGAGAGATTAAAAGAAAATGAGAAACTTTATGACACATGTGGCTCCATGAAAAGGGAAAAATCTCGATTTTATTTTAAATTTCTGACCACAGAAGTTATTGATATATTTTCACGTCTCTTAAAAGTATAAAATTGTTTCAACAGACTTTGATTCGACTTTTCATACTATGTTTTTAGTGTATCTCAGAGGTAACATAAGGAGATAACATTATCGAAAATTCTGTCACTCAATGAATAATAAACGTATCATGATACCAGAGCCAACAAACAAGTTTTATAATCACACTGATTAGACATTTTTAGTCAGTTAAAAAGTTTTTGATTCTTAAATAAATAGAAGGAAATTTAAAACAACTAAAAAATAACAAGAAACACTTTAACTGATCATATTTCTACTCACGAATTATAAGGAATAATAACAAAAACATTCTGTACATGGGCAAAAAGCAGTGTAGAAACACGCATTCTTTATAAAGACACTTTCAAATATTTCTCTAGCCTTACATCCATTTTTGTTGTGATTTCAATATACTTTAATGTTCATTCATTCATTGTCGTGTGCCAGTTAGGCTGGCAATATGGGGTGCGCTGCTATACTTTCCCAACTGAATCATATTTTGGTGTGGAGTCGGACTTCCTCGTACACACATGCCATAGGGACCCGTTTATACGGTAGGCAACCATTCACACCTCATTCATACAAGGAAAGGACAAAGTATGATAGATAGAGAGAGAAAGTACATCCATGCCCGAACCGGGATTCGAACCCAGGACTCCTTATTCGTAGTCAGGTACGCTGACCACTAGCCAAGATGGTCGGCAATATACTTTATGTAAAAGATGTGAATCATTTCAAGGTGCCTAAGATGATTTTCGAACTATTTCTAAGGTCGTCAACAAATAATAGCTTATATATTGTAAATAGTAGCACACAGAATTTTGAGGAATTGTATTTTTTAAATTTTTATTCATAATAAATCCTTAAAACTAAACAAAAAAATTATAAGACGCTTATAAGACTTGTTTTACTTTATGCTAGTGAAACTTGGATCCTAAATGAAAATACACAACGATCACTGAATATGTTGGAGAGAAAAATCCTCAGAAATATCTTTGGAGGAAGAAGGACATTGGAGAGACAGATACAATTTTGAAGTGTATAGGCTCTATAGACAATCATAGATTACACAAATTATGGGTAGTAACGATTAAAATGGCCTGGCCAAGTTTGGAGAAGCCCAGATGATAATCCCACAATAATCTTAACATTTAAATGACCTGAGGGATCTCGGGCTAAAGGAAAACTGGATGGTTGTATGATACTGAAGGGGACCTAAGTACTTCAAAAACAAAGATTTGTATAGGAATCGCTCATGGTACAAGAAGTTGGAGGGAATGCGTGGTTGAGGCCAGTAAAGGGCTGTTGTGCTTCTGAAGAAGAATAATCATAATAAATAAACCAATAAGTAACTACTTATTAATGCAATAACTATTACAATAAAGATGTAGATAAATGCGATAAATAACTATTATTAGTAAGAAATTGCATTTTTCTATTTGAAAAACTAAGTATTTTTAGAGAAATACATTTATGTGTAATTATTTGCATCTCTGTCTAAGCACAAATATTGTTATATATATATATATATATATATATATATATATATATATATATATATATATATATATATATATATATATATATAATTATATATATATATATATATATATATATATATATATATATAACAATAGTGTGCTTATATATATATATATATATATATAAGATATTTTTTTATTATATATGATATTGTTATTATAATTATATATATTATGATATTGTTATTCTGAATTTGATTAATGCTGATTTATTTTTCATTCCAAAAAACCCAATGTTAAATTTTTAAAAAAAGTTTCTCAAAAGATAATTTTCCAATGCCATTTATAACAAATGATGTATATTTTATGAGTTGACGTTTAAAAATAGTAATTTCTTACACTTTTAAGACATAAACTTATTCCTTAGAAAACGTTGTATGTTGAAAATAGCAACATATAAACTCCCTATTCTCATTATTAAAACAGATTTCGAATTAAATTAACATGAGTACTAAATTTTCTTTTTTTTTAAGTTAAACAAAACTTTTAAATATTTTACGCGTTGTTATTTTACGAAAAATATATATTACACAAAATAAATTTTAAAATACGTTAGTATCAAATTATGCAGAGCGTTATTCTGCATATCACAAACAAGCTTTATACTTTTCAGAATCTTGAAGTGAAATTGGCGATCAAATATTTTAAGTCAAAAGTAGATAGATTTAAATATATATATATATATATATATATATATATATATATATATATATATATATATATATATATATATATATATATATATATATATATATATATATATATATATATAAGCTTGCACCACATGCTACCTTTCCCTGTCATTTCACATACACACAAAGATTTAACTGTTGACACTGCAGGGTCTTTGCATATCATAGATAAGTCGAATAAAAAAATGAAGGGACAGAAAGTTACGTCAAGGTCTTTTTTTATTCTCAAAAGGAACGACTCTCGAATTTTTTCTCCACTTTCTTAATACTCCTGGATATACACACAAACGTGTTGGGAACGACGCCAGATGCTTTGAAAGAAATATATCACTGCGAAAGAAAATAAGGATAGGAGGAAAAAACGCTGTAGTAAAAAAATTTATCCGTCATTAGGGACAACTTTACGTGGGCGGGTTAAAAAAATCTATGATGGGAGGGAAAAATTTTACACTACCTCTTTCAAAAATAAAAGAAAAAAGAAAAAAAGTTTAAAAAAAATTTAAACCACCATCAGTCAAAAGCTGAAGACTTAACATTTCTGTCGCCAAACTCTTAGGGGAGGACTAGAAAAGCGACCCGACCTGTCTTGACAAAACTTAGCTTCGTCTTTAGCTACTCAATAATGCAGGGTAAAAAAGGGAAAAATAAAATATATCTGTGTTTTTTTCTCTCCTTCTTTTACCATCCTCCTCCAACAACTATACTAGGGAAATAAATAACAAGGTAAAAAAAAATGAAAGGAAAGAAGTTTGAAAGTATATAGCGAAATCGTTTGGCGGAAAACGATCTGTTCGAAAGTATTGATTTTGTCATTTTCGTTCAGTTTTTCGAACTAACGGCCAGGATTAGAGATAATGGAACGGGCTTTTATCGCTTCGAAGTATAAGGGGATTGTAGAAAAGAGAAGGGAAAAAATTTATATTTTTTTCCCCATTTTTACTTGGTATTTATGCTTTTTTTCTTCGAAAGGGCGAGAGAAATTTTTCCGATACGGCGGAAAAGGCGAAGCATCCCAAAATGGTGCCATCTTTCCAAAAGCGGGAGCTTTTAATTGACTGCTGGTGTTCGAAGCTCTCAGAAAATGTCTTTTGCAATTTTTTTTTTTCTTTTTTCTCTCTTCCATACTTTTTTCAGCCTAACGATACTAAAAAGGAGAGAAAGCGAGACGATAGAGAATTAAAATAATAAAAAAAAATGATATAAAGCTTTCTTTCATTTTCTGTAATTTTTTTCCCCAACAGTTTTTGCTCTCCTTCTCCTAAACGATACTTTTCTTGCATTCACTTCAACTCTTTCAGAGTTTCGATTTCGTCTTTTGTTAGGAAACTGTAAGTATTTTTTTTCCACCTTAATTTTTATATTTAAAAATTTTTTTACTAGCTTTATTAGTGATTTACTGAGATGCCTCCTGAAATATTACAAAAATGTTCTTTTGTAAGAGCAACTGAGAAAATTATGAAATCTGTAAATACAAATTATCAACCAATATTTTTTTCCCTAATGATACTTAGGGAATTTTAGTTTAAAGTTTAACAAGGAAAAGTATTGATGACCATTATGTAGTGAAAAAGCTAATGAGTGTCCAATCGTTACCCCAAAGGAGTTGGTGTTTTCATAATTCAGAAGCAACGACCAAACACTCAGAAATCCACCCACACTCAAAAGGTATCATTTCGCATGGACGACATTGCAAACATGAACGATTTAATATTACATATCCGCCATAAATGTGCAGGGTAGATTCTTAATTAGGTCGAAAATAGAATTCAATAAATTTTCTGTAAAGGAAATGACACTCTACCGAATTAAGTAGGACCACCTGCATCTGTCATTAACATGTACAGGAAAAAGATATCTAGAACCAAGAAAGCATCCAATTCTTGTTTTTTTTATCTCATAATCATTTACTCAATATAAATTCTAAGTTCTTATAAACACACAGTATATATTAATAACATATAACTATCAATACTTATAATATATTTAGTGAGAAATCTGTTATACAAATAAGTTATACTTTTATCAAATAAAATATTTTTAAGAAACTCTTTTCATGTAAAAAATATTAAACAGTAAGTTTTAGTATAATTGTTATAATTATAATAAAATGAATATAATTATTTTTCTTAGAGATATATGGTTTCCTAAGCACCTTTACAAATCATGTTCTTAGAATTTTAATGTTAATGAAAAGAAAAATAGCTTTGTAATTAAATTCTGTAATATGAACTTTTATCAAGTCATTTCAATTTAAAAACTTAAAATTCTCAAATATTTAACTATACTGATAATTTTCAATATCTCACACAAATGAACTAATTTTTCATATATTTCTAAAATTTATAAGAATATAATTTATTGAGTAAAGTTATTATATTTATGAAGCGACTTTTGAAATGTTTAAACAGTCAAAACATTTTTGAAATGAAATTTATTTTATTCAGATTATTTTCTTTCTGGCATATATTTTTGTCTAAACATGTAATTTTGGAAATAATATCCCTATTTCATAGCAGTTGAAATAAAGCACTTTTTATTCTCTTACAGATTTAAATAATAAAATTAAAATATAACATAAAATATGAATAATTTTGTGATAAAATGCAATCAAACTTAGAGCTATTCCAACATATAATAAATTATCTCAGATAAAATCGATTTGAAGGTAAATAAAAGAAAATAGTATTGCAAACAGAGATATTCTGTTTTACCATCCCACCGGACCAAGAACAATGATTCTTGGCGTCTTTTGTCGCCACTAGAGATGGCAATGGCAGCCAACTACGCTAAGTACACTCAGTTGGTAGAAAGAAAAAAAAGGCGACAGATTTGTCCTCAGGATGAAAAGACACTGGTCCCAATTTAGTGGGCAGGGAAAAGAGAGGAGTACTTTGGGAATCCATTTTCGGTCGCTTTCTCGTTACGACTGGAAAACCACTCTTCTGGGGATTTGCCTCTTTCTTTATCACACTGAGGAGTCCGCTGATGGCGACAAATTGTTTCGCTTTCTTTCCCGCGAGTTGCTACCGTCATCGCTGAAATTGAGTGGCCATGACCATTTCAGCTTCTACTTTCTTCAAGGTAGAATAACACTTTTCTTTTCTTTTTTACACTGTTTTGTCTCTTGGGGTAGGTGAAGAATGAAGTTCTTGAGAAGAAACAACCGTTTGCAATCTTCGAATTGTTTTACAACGGTTTCTAAATTGCTTTAAGGGTTTGGAGACTTAGTTCTTAAGTGTGTCATTGTTATATTTAACTTTTTAAGGGGTGAATATATATATATATATATATATATATATATATATATATATATATGTATATATATATATATATATATATATATATATATATATCATTAACAAAAGACAAAGTGTTATTTCCGCTTGACAAATTTAAACCATTTATCATTTATCTTTATTTAACAAATTATTGACACATTATTTAGACATGTTGACACATTATTTAGACATAAGATTTTTTTATAAGTTTGTAAAATATTTTTTAAAGAATAATACGAAACGATGTTTTAAACATTAATTTACTAAAACTATTTCAAAAACTTAACATTAATGCCTTAAGCCCAGCAATATAGTTCAGTAAAAGCATAAAATAACATATATAATACAATTGTTATTAAATCCTCAAGGAACCCATATAAGTAAACAAAATAATTACTCATTAAATTAATTATTTATTTTGAAACTGATAAATAATTACAAACAATTACAAATGAAGGTACAAATTTTAAAAGATTTCATTTTAAAATTTAAAACTTAATTTTATTTCTAAAATTTTATTGGCAATCCCTGTAAAAGTTGTTTCTCTGCACTAGAAAGCAGCTTCAGCAAGAAATTTCATTAAAAAGGGGCAAGATTTTTGAAGCTAATCTAAAGTTATGTGAATGGGTTTTTTTATATAAAAGTTTGTTATATGAAAGTTATATAAAAATAATTCACATATTCATTAATGTTGCGTTTTACTTTATTCATACAGAAATTAACTAAGTATTAAAATAGATATAAAGCTACAGTTACATTCATATATATCGTTACACGAGAAACAGGTATTATAATATATATATTATATATATATATATATATATATATATATATATATATATATATATATATACTATTAAGGAATATATTTATTTCACAAGTAGAATTGTTTTTATATTTTGAGAAAAGACTTTAATAATCAAACGCGCGAAATTACAATGTGTGAATGTTAATAATTACATGAAAGTTTTATTTTTAATATACCAAAATTAATTATTAATTTACAGCAATCAAAGACAATAATTTCTATAAAAGCAATGAAAACAGATACAGAATGTTAGAACGGAATCTGATCTGACGAATATCTCAAAATAACGAATATTTTACTGAACTAAAGGAAACTCTAATTTAGTTTTATCATGAAAAAATTTCAATACAACGAACACATTCCTCTAGTCCATTTGAATGGGACTCAGCTTATTTTTTTTTGTTCTTTGTCATATGCTGAGAGAGAAGTACTCAGATTTTAAATTGAAAGTTTGTAGGTTCAGTCCATACTTTGGAAATGAATATTGAAACCAGCGCTCTTAATTCTAGGTTGAATTATCTTCTGCTACTTAAATTAGCAGATCACATTATCCTGCATATACATGATTTTTACAACAAGTTATATCATATTTTTTCCTAAAGGAAAATTTAAGATTGGCTTGTTGAAACATAAAATCGGTCCAAAATTTTTTTATTCATTATTCTATAATGTATCCCATGAAAACATATTTTAAGAATGCAGAAACCAATATTTTATGTTTTCATTCTTTCTAATTTTACTCATTCCAATGAGAAAGATCTGATATTATTTTCAGAATGAATTTGGTAAAATGCATTAAAATAATTCCAAATTATTTTCTGCAAATCTTTAGACTAGTTTCGTTTAAAAATCCTTTCTATAAAAATGTTATATTATATGTATTTTTTATGAATAATTTTTGATTGAATTTGCAATTCCTACATTTTGAACAATATAATAAAAAATAATAATAAAATAGCGCTTTTATTTATAATTACAAATGAACAATTTTTTGCATTTTATATTTATGCATGAAAACAATACTTTATATAAATAATAACCATGTTCGAGACATTAGTAAAAACAGAAAATTAACAAAAGAAATGTAATTCTTAGACATTTGCTCCTTCCACATCACCTTACACCAAGGGATTACAAAAGCGGTCACAGTTAGCTATTCTTCTCCGCAGTAAATATACATAATATTTCTCCACGAAAGGCATTAAAAGAAGGAAGGAAAACAAAAGCTTGCAGAGGAGTTTTATCTATGTATCTCTGCCGCGTATACTTAGGGCGGAAATAGAAGGGGCGCACACACTAAACCTCAATCTTGGGGCTGGAGAGGAAAAAGCGCCCCAGGGACGTCGGGTAAGGGGTACGTTGATTGCATTAAGCGACCAGAATATATATTCGATTATAGTCTCGGGCTGCTGTTCCGATAACCCAATCAGAGATTCGGGAATGCAAGTCGAGAGAGTGGTGACCTCTCCCTCCCCCTTCCACGGCAGGATTGACTGCCAGGGGGGGGGGCTGAGAGTTTTCCTAACTAACACTTCATTTTATTTTCCCCTTGGTTGCACTCAGTTTTTCATCCCCCTTCCAAGATCCATTTCTCCAGGCAAACGATTTAAATTAAGCAGGCGACGCAGATTTGACAAATCTGCAGCATTTCACCCATCCCCACTGAGATATAAATAAATGGTGTTTGATGAAGTATTTTAGAAAAAAGAAAACGATTTTCAGTCCCTACCAATAATGAAACAGATGTTTTTTTTTTTTTTTTAACTTGGTGTATTTTTTTTATTATTTTTGAGGGAGAATTGTTTCCAATATGTAGCCATGGAAGGTCACATATATAAAACCAATTGAAATACTAACATCTTCGAGCATGACATGATTGAAGTTTAATAAATTTAACTGTATAACTAAACTAAACTAATCTTTTTTTTAAGAATGGAGGGCACTGGGTGACTAACCCTTCGCCACAACAAGGCCGGAAACTGCTACTCATTTGTCGTTACCCAGTAGGCACTTGTGAACCAAGTCACGGAGGCGAGTAGTATTACCCACGCCAAACTAACACATTCATACATCATCTCAGAAGAAAGGACAGAGAAACACAGAGAGATAGTAACATCCATGCCGGAAACGGGATTCGAATCCGGGACCCACAGTTGAGGAGTCAGGAACGACTAAACTAAGCTTTGTGGCACGACAGCCCATGTGGGCCGAGCCCTACAGTGCCCATAAATTTAACTGCATGCTTTAACGAAATACAACAGATAATATTTTGACAATCTTTCCTGTTATATACTTCCCAAAATAATCATAAAGATTTCCAAAAATTCAAAAATGATTCTTCTCCAGTTTGAAATGTAAATACAACAAATACAAATTGAACATGCGAAATATACTTTTTGATACAATTCCCTTTAGAAATAACATTTTTGACAGAAATGCAAAAAGATTTTGCTACAATGATTTTCCTCGAGAATTTCTTCCTATTTTTAGTATGTCTAGACGGAAAAGTTTTATGATGTGTCAAACACAATATGAAAATTTTCGAAAGAAATTTTGACAGCACAGTAAAAGATTATTCGAAAATACTTTTACACCTCACAAATTTTTGGAATTTTAAGAAGTTCATGCTGGTGCATTTTTAGTAATTCCCAAAATCGTATGTTTCTTCAAAAGTGAAAGAAGCTACATTTACTGAAAACCAGCACACAGTAATATGTTGTTAACTTATTTTCTAATAATGCGTTGTTCATCAAGAATTTAATTTAATGGCCTAAAACTGCATTTATATTTATTTAGACAAAACGTAATTGGAAATTAAAAAAAGTATTAAAATTTTTTTTACCAGTTATGCCATCTACTATGCTGTGTTGAATTTTATCAGCAGAATAGTTTTATGTTCAATGGGATTAAATACATTTAAACTAACGGCATCTAGCAAAGTAAGTTACAGAGTCATGTTATTTTTATGTATCAAACTAAGAAACATTTCATTTACTTATTATTTATATAGTAAAATCATTGTTTACAACTCTCAAATAAGGACGTTGTTGTTTGTCATTTAGAAATTCAATCTGAGAGCTTATCACTCTCAGCAACAATTAAGAGCTGAGGGAAAAATTCACAAAATTTTTCCCTAACAATGATTGGGGAGAAGAATATTTAAGGAAATAATACAGCTTAAGTAAACAATTTCTAATAAATAAAGTAAAAGCTTGAACTCAAACAAGGAATACGTTATTTAATAATTTAGTGGCAGAAATAATCGCGTTACGTGAAAATACTACAGATGATTTATTCAATTTATTGCATTTGAGTATTAATCTCCCGTCTGAAGTCTATAAACTACTCAGATGAACAAGGATCTCCCTCTCTATTGATACAATAAAAAAGTAATCCCCCCACTGAATTCAATAAAAAATGCTTTAAAATATTTCTAACCCTAAAAAACGCTAAAAAAATGAAATGAAAAAAGCGAATAAGCTTGTTTAAACAAGTTACAAATATTGAAATGCAATCTATTTAAAATTTTTATTTTTATGCAAAGGTTCCACGATTTGTTTGCCATGAAACGAAATCCAAAACCGAAATAGCGAAAATCCGAAAAATCCAAAACCGAAATAATTCTATGTAGTCACTCCCACATTAATATGATATATAAAAAATTGAAGATAATATTTCAAGCACTTTAAAATGATTATAATTAAACTCTCACCCTCTTCCTAAAACAAACCAAAATTAAATCGATAAATATAATCTAAGGCTTAAGGAAGTTTTAAATTTAAAAATTAAAATATTAACAATGTATAAATTCTAAAATTAAAAAACACAAAATACTAGTAAAAAAGATTTGCATTAAAATTTTTGAAGCCATTTTAAAATAACATAAAAATGATGAATAATTTGGAACAAAAACAAGAACATTTATCAATTTTTATACAGATTCTGTGACAATGCAAAGAGTAAGATTTAACTTAAAATGTTTATATAATAAAGACACAGAAATCATCCTGGGGGAATATATCTTAATAACATCAAAACTAATTAGGAAATAAATGAAAAAAATAGTGAATTCTTTCGCGAAATAAAAATCGAATTTTTTCTAGATATGTTGAAGCGTGTAATTTTTTTTAGATTTAATGATAGCTTTCCAGCAATTTAACTTAAAATTTGATAACAAAATAGGAATACATTAATGTGTCTAATTGTATATATTATGGCATTTTTTAAAATTAAATAATCCTCGAAAAGGAAATCTTATTAGAGGATTTAATCTATTTAATATGAATTAAAACTTCAAATCATTTTTTTCCAGGAGACAGAATTCTCTTTTTAAAACCCAAGGGAGATTTTTTTATGCTCTAAAAAATACATTTTCCTTCATTATTTCATACAAAAAACGACTAAATGCTTAGCGAACGATAATTAATCTCTACATTTTCATTTAATCTTAAGCAAAAAAAAAAGTAAAAAAAAAGTGAATATTTTTTTTTCAATTTTTTGTTTAACATTCCGTCACACAAGTTAATAGAATGTTCGAATAAAAAGCATGTCAAAAAAAATGATATTTTTTTATTACCCTTAGGGGTTGCGAATGGGGATTTTTACCGAGTCCGGGAGGAAAAAATTAATTTTTTTTCCCTATCAAAAAATATATCTGCCGCTCGTTAAAAAGTTAAAAATGAGCTAAAACGACAAAAGTTTTTTGAGGGAGGAAAAAAAATTTACAAATTAAAATGAGCAAAGAGACTTTAAAAAAAGAAAAAAAAACTATTTTAAAAAGCCCATTGCTTTTACAAAAAAACTGACCTAGCGCAAAAAACAAATGTAATATATAAATATATGATAAGCAAATGATGATGAAAAAAAAAAAAAAAAAACTACAATAATGAAAGGGATAAAAAATCCTATTAACAAAAGGCTTGGCACATAATGATAGCGAAGATAGGGGATTAACGATAATTACTGTCACCCCACGGCGTCACTCATTTTTACGGCAACCTTTTCATGCGTGGCTGGCTGAAATTAACAGTCGTCGAATAAAAAAAACTTTAAAAAAAAGTTGACACAGTTGATAATAATGCATGGATTTTAATAAAAATGACATGCAGGGAAAATGGTAAAAAAAAAAAAAAAAAAAAATCGTTTTTAGAAGCTTGTCAAAGAAAATACTTAAAAGAAAAGTAACCGATTTTTTTTCAGGTTAGTGAGTATGGTAAAAAAAAGGGGGAGGAAATGTTAAATTAATGTTTATTTTTCGTTAAAAAAATTTTTTTTGCTTGTATGCTAAAAAGATTTACTTTGTATCATTATTTTCGTTCCTCATTTTCAAAGCAATTTATATCTTTACTTGCGAAGAAAAAACAAGATAACTTATGGGAAAGAAATAAACATTTTGCAACAGAGAAAATAAAAAACCAGAAATACACAGGGGATGAAAATTTCAAAATGTGAAGACGATCGTTAAATTGAAAACATAAACAAAAGGATTTTATAGAAAAAAATTATTGTGACACATCTTCTAATACTTATTTCTGCTGAGTCCCTAAACACCACCAATATCTTCGTAAATTTGAAAAACAATGAAGTGATGAAGTCAGAGGTCAACTCTTAGCAATCATTTTCGTTTCTATATCACACCAAACAAGTTAAAATGAACAGGCCATATCATCACGGTGGTCTTCAGCTATGTTAGGATTTCTGATGAGTCCCTAAACACCACCAATATCTTCGTAAATTTGAAAAACAATGAAGTGATGAAGTCAGAGGTCAACTCTTAGCAATCATTTTCATTTCTATATCACACCAAACAAGTTAAAATGAACAGGCCATATCATCACGGTGGTCTTCAGCTATGTTAGGTATAGAACCCATTACCTTCCGACCTCGTAAACATTATCTTTTTTTCACACTGCTTCAATTATAGATTAAAAATTAAAAAGATACACAGAAATTTACCCAATAATTTCATTTAAAATAAAATAGACACAAAAAAGAAATAGGATAAATTTTTTACTTTCTAATTTACAGTTTTTTTTAGTTTTTCCTCAAACTATTTATAAACTCTATTTTTCAAATCCCTTTATCCATATCATATCATTATAACAATAGGTTTTGATTTTTTTCTGTGTTCGTTTCCAATAAGCTAGTTCCACCAACATTAATTTTAATCAATGCTCAAGTTATGAGATCATTCCCTAAGCTAGTTGATACCAACTACTTCAAATTTACACACCGCACACGTGGAAGGATATTAAGGCTTAGCAAAGCAATGTTGGTAGGTTCTTTTAGAGCTACGATTTTTGGTGGCGACTCTGGTATCTAATCCATTACTCACCAACCCCATGTTTCATATCAGTCATCTTTCCATCTTTCAAAATTATTCTACCGCATCTTTTAAATAATTTCAAAGAGATTATTTTAAAGAAAAAAAAACTAATATGTGTACCAATCTGAAAGATAAGAATCAAAATACTTATAGTTTCTCTGAGACAGAATGCGTGTATAATTTATGTGGAGAATATATTCATTACTGTATATGAAAACAGTAAATATATCAGATTCGAATAAATTTTTTTCCAAAATAAGACATTTTAGAAAAACGAAACATAATATCTCTTAGACAGGATCAAATACAATCCCAATACAGTTACATAATCGACACATCGCTTTACAGTCACATTTACACGGTGAACTTATCGCAAAATTTGATGTAATACTCTTTCTGAAATCCCCTACCCAAATCTATGAATGAACACTCATCCAAGATTATCTTTCTCACGTATTTGATATGAACATAGTAGCATATTTTCTGAATCAAACATCAAATCTGTGATCTACAGATTACGAATTAGGGAATGAAATTCCAAGTTATCAATTGGCAACTTCAGAAGAATGGATATTTTTAAAGCATAATGTTGTCAAATTTAGAGTGTTATAAAACAGTGTTTTTTGAAAATAATTTCTACATACCATGGAATACAAGTAATAGTGACATTAACAATATTTTTAAAAATATAAATGTGAATAACCACAATGGCCGCGCGCGGGTACGTAAGGACACCGTTGTCATACTTTGAAAATAGAAGGTTGTATACATAATCATACGTTTAGGAAACTAAAGGGTAAAGATGCTCTAAGCATATGTTCAATATTCATCTTGTCTGAACACATCCTATCTAATCAAGTGAGTGTTAGTTTGAAGATTTAAGTGCTAGCTCAGATGTCGACTTCATCTCTTGATTTCTGCACACAAACATAA
This sequence comes from Latrodectus hesperus, assembly GCA_037975125.1. Classification (NCBI taxonomy): domain Eukaryota; kingdom Metazoa; phylum Arthropoda; class Arachnida; order Araneae; family Theridiidae; genus Latrodectus; species Latrodectus hesperus. The sequence goes on along the minus strand of CM075852.1, from coordinate 35,182,921 downwards.
ATTAATTCTAATTTACTTATATCATGCTTGGAAAATATGTGGATTAAGGGAGTGATATCAGTAGATAATTTGTTATTTACAAAATGTAGTGGAATATATTCTATAAGTACATATAAAATAGTTATTCTTTACTACATCATTTTTCGAAAATACTTAGATTCATAGAGCAAATAAAAAATGTATTTGTCTCAGTGTTGAAAAAATTATATAAGTTTCAAAGAAAATTCATCCCTTTTTTCATAAATATATATACATTAATCCGAGACATTTACAATGAACAATTCTTTAAAAGAAGAAAATATAGCATGAAAGTAATTCCACATATTTTTTATTTCTGTATTTTTTAAAAATACACAAATAATTTTTTTCTATACTTAATTCTTTCTTTTTTTGTTTTAAGCTTACCTTTAAGATTAAATACGAGCATTTTTCCAAATAAATGAGTGTTTTAAAACATCTTTACGCAGTCCCAATTTATTTCTTCTAATTTTTTCACAAAATAAGGGAGAAGGGAAAATTGAAGCGGGAAATTACGGCTGCTAAATGGGGATTTTTTTCCCTATACATATCCCAGTCTCTCTTTCATTTCATTGACTTAATTTTTTCTATAAGCGGCGCTACAAAGAACAAATTGTAGCAAATGTAGCTCACGCATAATCGTGGAAATATCATCATTAATAACAGACTTCTAAAAGAGTGTTTTTCTACAAAATTTTTTTCTTTTTCATATTTCCACGCATTTTTCTCATATTTTCCCCCTCTTTCTCTTATTTCATTTTTGTAGTTCGCGTTTTTCTTATCTTTCCCAAGATAACAAGTGCAATCCATTACAAACCGTGACGGTTACAGCAAAAGAGAACTATAGCGGCATTTTCACAGAATTTTTTTCTCCTCATTTCTAACACCAATTAACCTGTTAAAAAACTTTTTATTCCTTCTTTCACACTTCTTTCTTATCACCGAGAAAAACTGCAATTGAAAAATAAAAATCGTTATTGAATTTGGGTAATAAAGGCGCTATTATATTATCCATCATACTTAATATTGATAAGGGATTATACACAAAAAAAATATTCTAGACATTTCAGCTGACTTCACAATAGATTGTTTGTTTTATTCAACTCTCTTCAGACACCACATGTTTCTATTCCCCCCCCCCACTAAATAGCAAACTATTCAGTAACAATTACAAGAGAAAATTGGCTCTGCAAACGATCTTTTCTTGTCGTTTATTTGCATAATGATATTAAAATCCTCTTTACTGACGTTAGTTGACGTACAATTATTTATAACGGATATTTTCTTACTCAAAAAAAATAGTCTGAAAAACAATTATTTTGGAAATAATGTTGCATCGTAGATTTTCATCTTATGATCATTTTTAGAATGATACAAAATGTGACATTAAACATTTCCAAAATTATATTTCTAACCCTTTGATATTAATGTACACAATATAAGTTAAAACTGTGCTAATTATTAGCAGCTAATCAATGAAATAGTTTCATTTTTAAATTTGAATTGCTACCAATATTTATTGCAACGTTTAAATGTACTTATATCTTTACAATAATTTAAAAAATACAATTCCACCCACTAAAATTATAACCACATTGATTAGAATCTGCATCTGTCGTTGAAGTAAGATGGTCTTAACCAATCACATTGCTAATAATAAATTATGAAATGTATTCTAGCTAAAATACTTTCACAGGAAAAATTATAATTTTAAGATTTTTACATAAATTATTAATATGGTATATTATTAAACAAAACTACATAGTCGAATATATTGTCCACTCAAAAATTGTGTATATGCTTCTGGGACAAAAAGAATTATTTCAAGACTATATGCATTAATTGTTTATGACACAAACACTATTTCAGATGTTGTTCAAATGAATGCCCTATTAATTTTATCATCATGAAAAATATAAACAAGAGAAATGATTTAACATGATGTGTGTAGATTACCAAATTGATCAGAACTCTAGGAATGGATAATAAGATTTTATTTTGTATAATACTCTAAAAGAAATTTTTTTTTGTAATGTGTCGGGATCGAATTTTTGATATGCTTCATATAAGTGTATTCTAACAAAATAATCATAATTTCAAATTTACGGTAAAAGAATCAAACTATGATATTTTTGAAACACCTTTCTAGAAATCTGTAATATGAAAGAAATGAATATGCTCTTCACAATCAAAAAAAAAAATTTTACAGTTAACCATCTAATTTTCACAGAAATAAGAATCTAATGCATCTTAAGTCACGAATTAGAACAAACGTTTAGAATAAATAGAAACAGCGATGAATTATGTGGAAAATTCAAATTTTAAACTATATAATATATCTTTGATCAGCAGTATATTAAAAAGAAATAAAAGCAGAATTTTCTAATCTCTAGTAAATAATTTTTTAAATGAAAATATCAATCATATTTCTTATGTTTGGTACACGAATTGTGGATCGATTTTGACTTCTTTAATTTTTAGGTTAACAATTATAGATCTATATTCTCGACTTTTGCTTCAGTAATTGTAACTTATTTATACAGCAAATTTACAGCAGATTTTTTACAGCAAATATGTAGCTTAGAAAGGGCTACCTAAAATCTTGTTTGCCCATTGGCTGCAGAAAAAGAATGTTGTTTGACGGCAGGAATTGAAATTCAATGAAATAAAATTCTTTAATCATGTCCACTTTTAAATCTAAAGACTGCGCAGTAAAATTATTTATAACACACGAGACACGTGTCTCAAATTCATTTTAAGCATGTATGTGTTTTATACATGGACTGAGCATTTTATCAAACCTATACTGAAAAACGCAGAGAATCACCCACGATTTCTAGTTAAATTCTATATGGCATCCAATCTATTTTCTTGAACTCTCCTAGTGCTCTAACAATATTTTATTTATTTTAAAAATACACAATGTTTAAAGTTAATCGAATTCAAGTTACTTATTTTACAAATCTATTTCTAGTTTGCCAATACGGTACAAATAGAAATGTTTGATAATACATTTAAACAAAAATTAGATGTAAATAATAGCTTAAAATTTTACAATACAGAATATTTATTCTCAGATAATATATCAAATAAAAATTCTAAAATATTAAATATTAAAAAAAAAACATGTTTGATTTTTAGGTATCTATTGTGTGAGTTGTATTTAATATAAACTATCTGCCAACATCATGTATCAAAAATGTCAATGGCAGGAGGTCACTATATCCTTTCGTCTAAGAAGCACTGTTCGTTAAGGAAGAATATTTTTTTTAAACATTTTATTTTGCTCATTATGCGATTCCCTCATTTATTGAGGTTTGACTGTATAGGTATTTAAATTTCTCTGAGAAGAAGTTAATGTTATAATCAAATTTGTCGAATTATTAGCTAGGCATTAATTTTCCAGTCATGCTCTTTGCTGACGATGAAAACTTTCTGGCCTTAATAGAATTTCCCCTTGCAAGGTATTCCCTTCAATTATTACTATGAGTGCTTCATTAGCACTTCGTAAATATACAAGAAAAGTGAACTAGCCAATCAGGCTAAGCAGTTAGCGTTATTGGGAAATGAAAGCTTCATGAAGATGGCGTTTTTGTTCCAAAAGCTCGCCAACATTAATTGCTCAGGGTCTCATTTATTCAGCAACGCTCTTAATGAAGGTAAATACAATTCTCATTGAGATTTTCAGCTAAAAGCAAGAAACACTTGAATAAGAATATAATTATGGTGAAAATTTGTTAACAATCATTTCCGTAAATAATAATAGAATAACGAAATTTAAGGGAATTCTTTTTTTGAAATACGTCTTTATATCACTTAAAAAAAAGTCAAATCTTTTTTCTTCGAGTAATTTCAACAAAATGTGTTATTTGTATTTAGTATAAATCTTAATGTCAAAATTTTAGTAACTATGAATCAATGAAAAAGAACTATTTACCCTGTTTTTTAAACTTTATATTAAAGTGAATTAGAAAATTAATACATTTCATACAAAAAGTTTCGAGATTTTTTTATTCAATGTAATATAAAATTAATGAAATTAAATTAAAACATTCGGAAATTTCTTCTCATATGTAAAATCAGTTTGAAAGTAAAACATTTTGTGGAAGAATATTTTTCTTTGCTAGTTGTAAAGCTGACAAGCGAAAAAAATCAACATCAAAAACTAAATAGATACAAAACTCAAGCTTTTGACCTTACGATTACAAAAAGCAGTGAAAAAGTCCTTTAAGATCGTAAAGAAAAATGTTAACCACTAAGATTCTTTACACAAAAACAGTTAGAGTGTAGAGAAAAAAAGAAATGGAGCTGAATTTCAAAACTTTGAAAAAATAATATGAATCCCCCGAAATAAATTTCCGCCATGTTCTTTGCTAGAGGTGAGTCCTGAGTAAATCCTCGCCAATCTCGCTATTCGGCGCCATTTTAAGTGAAAGAATACACAACTTTAAAAAAAAAGAAAAAAAAAGAGTAGTTTTTCTTCTCTGCAATTCTCTAACCGCCACACCGTTTTTTCCACCTCTACCATTCTCTCGTTTTCCGAGCTATTATTTTAGCTGTTCACCAACTTCACTGAGCGTGCAACATTTTTTTTTATCTGCTATTCAATCCAAACTCGAAATTCTATAAACTGCCAAAAAAGAAATTTGAGAAAAGATCAGATAAATAAAAAAAACATTTTTTTTCTATTATTTCGGCCTTGGCAAATCGAGCTCATTTTTCGAATCACTGCACACGAAAGCGGAAATTTCTTAAGATAATATCCTTTTTTGAAAATAAAATACAACATATAGTGAACTTCAATTTTTTAACTTATTTATATACATTGTAGATCATACAAAAGTTAAAGCAAAAAACATTATAAATATTTTAGGTGAGAAGAAAATGCCTTTTAGACTGAATCACGATCACCATGAATAAATAAGATGTAGAAACAATTAAATTCTTCAGAAAAAAATTTACACATTTCGAATTATGTTCCTTATTGAAAATAACAAAATACATTACTCAGAAATAAAAATGTTTATAATATAAATAATTAACTTTTACAAAATTAATGCACCGAATTCAGTATATTTTTTTTTATTAGTTATGCAAATAATAAACATTTTTCAATCAATGTTTTTCTCCGGTTGGCAACAATAAATGTTTTTGCATTATTTTCTTAGCAGGAATACTAGTTATTTGAAAGCATTCTTATTTCTAATTTTTAAAGTTGATGTAATTCCGCTTGTAAAGAAGTATTATTAAAAGCATTTGTTATGCCCAACAAAACATTTTAAATATAAAGTCGATTTTCAATGTTAATTCGTCAACGTGACCTGTTGTCAAAAATAAGTGTATATTGTTAATTGGATTGGGATTGGAAAGAACAAGATTAAGCTGATAAAGTTGAATTGAGTAATGATGCATTAGGTGTTGTAAAGTATAATTATCACATTACCACGATGAAAAAAAATGATTATCATTGTCCATATGAAATGCTGATATTTCCCTAGCTTGAGACAGTTGTTGTCAATCACAAATGTTTTTGCCAATCAAAAATTAACAATGAAAAGAATAGGAAAACCTTAGTAAACAATTCATTGCAATCTCACTATTGCATAAGAAAAAGATGATAATTATTCAAAATAAAAAGCAATAATCGCTGACAAAAAAAATAAGTTGAATAAAAAATAAAAGAAATTATATATTTTTGATACTTTTCTTAGGAAATGAACAAGAAATTACTTTGAGAGAGAACTCTGGTGAATACGGCAAAGATTTTCCAATTTTTATCTGTCCCCCCCCTTCTTTATGATGAAAAAGTGTCAATAAGGCGGCCTAATATTCATTGAACAGTGAACACTTGTAAAATAAACAAAGGAAATATTGTTATCAAAGTTTTTATCAAAGTTTTTCCTTAAAAATAAAGAATATATATATATATATATATATATATATATATATATATATATATATATATATATATATATTTATATGTATATATATATATATACATATATATATATACATATATATATATACATACATATATATACATATATATATATATATATATATATATATATATATATATATATATATATATATATATATATATATATATATATATATATATATATATATAGATAGATAGATAGATAGATAGATATAGATATTTCACTGAATATATAATAAAGAAGATTTGTATATCAGAATAGGGTTTAAGAGTTTGAAAATGAACAATCCCAAGACAATATTAATAACAAAATAATATTAGTTTTTAATATTTCTCCAATTCTCTTATTTTTAATTTCTTGAAGTTCTTTTATCAAAATATTTGATTAATAATACTTAGAACATCTATGATTTAAAATAACACATAGAAAGAAAATGTGAAAACTATATGAAAAATAATTAATAAAAAGTGAGTGATGCATTTTTTATGCTAGCATTATAAAGTTTGGTTCCTTTTTTTATATTTTAAAATTCTTAGAATTTTAAATTGAAATTAAAAAGAAGAAATACAGATTCAAGTAAGGAATAAAGTTCATGAACCAAATAAAAGAGGAAACCATTTCTTCTATGTAATGATTTGAAATAATTTGTATTAGACCATACATACATACTATATTCTAGGAAATAGGATTTTAGAAAAGATCTTTTTTTAATTAAATACTATGCACAACAGAGTAAAATATTATTTCCTCGTTATTTTTGTTCAAAATACATTACTAATCGTAAATTACTCATACTTCACAGTACAAATTTGGGTAAAAGTTTACAATCGGGTACTCCTTGATTTTTTGGCGATTTTTTTTACACTAAAATAGGCGCCAAGATGTGATTAACAAGATGGTCGCCACAGAAAAACTAAATTAATAAATTAAATTTTATCGCCAAATTTTTTACCAGACCAATTGTAAACCGAACCCCAAATTTGAATAATAATAAGTAAAACAGCATTACATAGTAAGGTGAATCAATTATAGTTAACTTTGTTTTATCACGATTCAGAAAATATTCCGAACAAACTAAAGCCAAATTGGTCTAGTTAATTCGCAGTCACTATGTATTTCAATAAACTCCTTTGACTCAATTCTCTTACAAATCGAACATTTTTAAATCAGGAATCCATACAATGGGTGGAGGGGAGAACTGAACAGCTATTTGAGAAGGGAAATCAATTCCTCAGCCACACTCGGCTTCAATGCCAATAAACAGGGCGATTATGCTCGTAAACGCTCTCCTTACATTGCCATCAGCTTCTCGGGTCTTGATAGGCCGCGGTCTTCTGAATTTATCACCACACCATCCTCCTGGTTCATTTAACCCGCAAAATATGCATCAGGGGTAGGGGGTAAAGAGGGTGTGTGGCTCATTTTCGCCACACATGACGCAAATGGGAAAAGGACGGTGGATGAATTTTCATGAATTCATCACGCGTTTTACCAGGAAGAAACTTGCTTCTTTCTGCTTAAATGCTACCGAATAGTGTTCCACGTCAAATACCATTACTCATGATAATGAATATCATGTTCCTGGTGATCAGGATCATTCAGCTGAGTTGGGAAATGAATGAATAACGAAAGCAAATAAATGTACGTGAAGGTTTGTAAACGGAAAATGACTTTTCACACAAACACACACATAATCTTTGGAACATTTTTCTTGATATGCATATTAAAATAATTTATTCGAACGAAAATATTTAATGAGCAAGAATAAATTTACTTAAAATTTTCCGGAACTATATAATCGAAAAGTATTTTGTTGGTGAAATGTTTAAATTACAGCCAATGGGATAAGATGAATCGTATACATGACTAATTTAAATGTAGTCAAATAAGTGTCCATTATATTAAAAGGAAACGCATTTTTAGCTTATGGCTTTGGAATGGAAAAAAAATGGAAAAATTATTATTAATATTTAGGATTCGTAATAACATTTTTATTTAATATAAGTTTATTTCCGACATTGACTAAAGCCTTATAGCTCAAAGCTGCTGCAAAGATTTTAGAACGTCTTTAGTATAGTAACTTTCGGAAAAATTTCTGCAGAATATTCGAGAATGAAGACCCAGAGAAAACAACAACGCAATCACCCGAAAAATAGAAACAGCAAATCTTTCTTTCTCTGTTCAGCACAGAGTGGTATTGAACCTGGAACCTTTCTACTCAGAAGAATATGAAGTTAAAATGAAATCACAATGATCTTGAGTTTCTAGACATGTTTGCATGGTTTCTATCACTAGTGAAATTCTGACCTCGTAATAGTGAGCCAAGAGTAATCAAATTCAAAAAGTTAAAGTAGTTTAGAAACAGGCAGTAAATTTAAAATTAAATTGTGCTTAAAGAGATTTAAGGTTAAAGATTAAAAATGATTATTGTAGATATACAATATCTGCAATAATCATAGATTCACTAAAAATCAAATAAAAGTCTAATCGATCATTTCAAAGACAATAACATTCCAACCAATTGCATTTTAAAAAATGTAGGAAGTAAGGAATCGCTTGTAATATTGAAGCAATGCGTGGTTTTTACAACTACAGAAAGGCCCCCCAAAGCATTAAAGTTCTTACAAGAATCTCGAAAACACCTACATTCACTTTAAATCTATTTAAACATAATTTAACCTTAAATCTCCTTAAACACATTTTAATTTTAAATTTACTGCATGTTTCTAAGCTACTTTAACATTTTGAATTTAAATTACTCTTCGTAACTATAACTTTATCCCAATTTTAAATTTACTTTTAGCAACTATATATTCTTTCAAATATTTAAATAAGGTTCTGATTTGCTGGTATTGATATTTAGAAACTATATCTGTAGTTCTTTCTACTGTGGGTTTGTTTACTTTTCTTTGATATATTTTTTCTTTAATTTATGAAATAAGTATCTTTATACCTCTTTCTTTTAATGCAAACACTCTTCGGGGGAATTGCTCAAAGATCTGTAGGCATTTGTCAATCGTGCATGTCAGAAAATAGTGTTTAATTTGCATAGCTGACCATCTCCCTCCTGATGAGGACGTGGTCCGTATGCTTTCCTCCTATTCTTTGTTCTGTATATTCTCAGTGATTACTGGATTTCATGTTGTATCATATATATATATATATATATATATATATATATATATATATATATATATGAATGACATAAAATATTTATCAAGGATTGTGTAAAAATTATATGCTATTCAGAAATTAGTTCATAATTTCCTACTCCGGAAAAACAATCGAAAATTTTCATTTTTGGCATCAAAATATTTATGTTTTACCAGGGAATAAAGCAGTGGGTAATCTGTTCGTGGATTTCCACGGATAATCGGAAACTCTGAATGAATTAATTTTTACTGGCACACACATATGCATACTAATCTCATTGGCAAATATTATAAATCATACTGGATTAACTAAATTTACTTTGACTGATATTACGTCAAATAGGTATAACAGAGAATACATAGATATATATTGAAAAATGAATGCTTAAAATTGTTCTAATATAAAGACCCAATAATTGATACCCAATACCGAATTCGCTAAGCGCAACAATTACTGTGTCTATTAGTTCCACGATATCTTCCGGAATTGGGTCATCTTGGAAATTCAATCTCAACAAATGGAAAGCACAGCTTTTACGCGCCTATTACTACTCCATCCGCAAAGCAGAGCGAAAAAAAAGTAACCCGCTTCAAGCCGATGATACGATTCAACTCAATTAACCGCGAAAACTCATCTCCCCAAACTCTATGCCTCTTTCCTCCCCCCCTCCTCCTTCTGATCGTCAGTTTGTGGTATTAATGACAGCATAACTCTCGCCCTTCAAATTCCCTAATTTCAACGGTTTTTAACGCCCCAACAGACTACCCCCTCCCACATATCGGGGTCGGTTTTGAATTAATTACTGGCGACGGGTGGGAGCGCTTAGAAGACCCCCGGCATCATTCGTTAAGGGAGCGCAGCAGAGGGCTTAATCTTGTCATGCAAATTGCCGTAATTACTACAGGAGAGACTAGTAGAAAGGGCGAGGCTCCCGCTAATGACATGCCTCAAGTCTTGGCCGCTCCCCCCCACCAGCTGTTGAGCCGGCCCTGGTAGAGAGGTGTTGAAAACCCCGCCTGGAATCGTTTGGCGTTGCATCGCTTTTGAATATGTAACGGATATCACTCATTTCGAGGTGCCTGCTTTGGCCGATAGTTCGCCCTTTGATGAATGGCTTCCGCCAGCAGCTGCTGACCGCGCTATTAGATCTTCGGCTGAAATGAGGAATGTTGAATAACATAAGCCCGAGTCTGCATGAGCTTTTGGGCTGTTACTTACACCATAATCCATATGGATATTTTACTGCCGCCATTAGAATGCATTGGAACTAAAGACTGAATTAAATTAAGACAAATGCATTTGTTGGCGAATGAAATGGAATATAAAATTGTGATTTATTGTTTTGTTAAAAATACATACACTATATATAGTAAGAACTCGTACAAAAATAGATTCACACTAAAAGAAATTCATAAAACTTTACAAAGGAAACAAAATAGAAATTAGAATAAAGAATTCAATTCATTAAAGAAATTTTTAAAAATTAAATCGTCTTTTCCGATTTAAGCTTACCATAAAGTGGATATTTTGTCTTTGTCATTTTCATTTTGCTTTTTCTTCTGTTATATTGTCCATGTGTTTATGGCTCGAATCAATGGGAAACGGCTTCTCAAACCGATGCTTTGGTCTTTACATAAGAAATAGTTTTATTAACAAATTGAACTTCGGCAATATTTCAGACATTCGATAAAGAACTTCGCCTTGTTTGCTGCCGCTCGAAAATCGCAATTTGAAGGCAGACAGCAAATTCGTCGACACGTCACATTCACGACGCCGTCTCAAAGCGTCTCATACAATATTCTAGAAAAAAATTTATAGGGCAATAGAAATCTGGTGACGAAAGCCAATTTTATCGGTTTTGAAAAGATGTAGAATCGATATCTGACCAATCCAAAGACCACAATGGTAGAATCTGGTATCTGATCATTTGTGCCGAACTTTGGAGCGGAGACAGCCAACTCAGATGTTGACTTATCACACTAAACCGTGTTTGAAGTTATCTCGATTACCAGGTCTTGTTAATATGTTTCAATCAACAGAAATAAACGACCTGATGTGGAATACAACAATATAATAAAATACTATTGCTCATAGAACCACAATAGTAAAAAGGATTGAAACAATGAATAGAAATTGACACTTTAATAAATAAATGACTATTTAAGAACAAAACTATACAATTAATTCATTATGCAATTATATTAATAAAAAAAAACACAGCGAGACACCTATAGAAGTGTTTATGCATTATATTACAAATTTAAATATAGGATTGGGAAATATACGCGCGAAAAATAATTAATGGAAAAGGGATTTTATGCAGGTAGAACTTATATAAGATAAAGTGTTCGAAATACGAGTAGAAAAAAAATATTAATTTAATTCTAAATTTCATTGTACTGTTCCATAAAAGAAAATTTCTCAGTTAAAATTTTTCTTATTTATTTGTATGGGAACAAAGGAAAATTCTATATAATATTCAATAATGTTTAAAGTGTTTAACAAATATAATTGAAATTCTTATTAGAACATGTATCCACATTTAACTATTTTTCAACAAACTATGGTAAAATGATTAGTATGAAATAAAAGTAATGATTCCTAATTTTCATAAAAACATTAGAAATAACTGTAATGATTACTGGAAAGTATATCTAAAAATAACAATAAACATAACAAATGCGATTTTATTTCAAAAATAAAAGTAGAAATAGATCATTGTAATGTCAAGTCATCACTTAAACATTTTACTATTGTAATGATAAAATAAAAATAACGCAAAAATTAAAAACTCTTTTTTGAATACTGGAAAAAACCTTTATTTTTAACTTTTTAAGTCATTGTTAAAATGAACAGCATTAAATGAAGTGCAGGTTATTTATTTTCTGAAAAAGAAAAGAAAACATCTATAATGGTAAGTATAAAGATATAGTAAAGAAACTAAGAAACAATTTTTTCAGAAGAAATTGTTTTTTGAATAAATGAATATTTACTAATATGAGAAATTTATTTGCTAGAAAAGCTATTTGAAAGGATTAAAATAGCCATCACGAAATACTTACAAATAGAAAATTTAGATTGATAAAAAAATATTAATCCATGCACTAGAAAACATTTAAGAAAAAAATAAATTCAAAATAAAAAATTGTTTCAGTAATTTTATTATATTATTTTAGTGCCTTAGTTTGATTTTTTATAATTTTCTAATATTACAGATTGATTGAATCGTATGAATGGTACAATTATAATCATTATTATAGTTATATTGATAATAATTTATCATTTTTACCCTCTTTAGAATAAAGCCATGTTTTCCAAGCCAACTATTAATAAATTCCACTCATGAACACAATAAATAATCACTTTCTTTATTAATGTAAAAGTTAAAAAAAATCCTATTTTTTCTCCAAAACATTTAAATATCTATATGCACTAAGTAACTTATAGATAACTGAATATTTTATAACTTAAAGAGCGTCTCAGCTTTAAAAGAAATCTAAGCATAAATTCAGAAATTATTGCCGCATGAAACAAAAAAGAAATATTTCCATATTCACTGGATTTGAAAATTATTTCCAGCGAAACATTAATTTAGTCCATGTACGAAATAAAATGATCACTATCCTTTTAAATAAATGTAAGAAGTTAAAAAAAATAATAAGAGAAAATGAAATAGAATATGTCAGATCCAATATAAATTACATCCACTTTATCTTTTACCGAACGACATTTAAAGTTAAATTTTTATTTTGCTATTTCCAAGCCTTCACGAGCAGACGATAAATTTGCTCAGCTTATTAACGGCTCTCAAAACATACAGACGATCATTAAAATGGATTACATATTAAGTGGCAGCTCAAATCACAACTGGAGACTCTTTCATTAGCGCCTCTCATGGCTGATATTTAAATCATTTGTCATCCTCTGAGAGTTGGCACAATTTACTCTTTATCTCAATATTTTTTTCCGATTCTCTGTAGGCGCAGCGAGAAGGTTAAAAAATGTTGCATTTTTGATTCGAGTGAAATTTGAAAGGCAAATAATGTTATAGCAAATAAATAAAGTAATTATTCGTAATAAAGGGCGTTAACTTAATCTTATCGTAAATGGGACGTTAAAAAGTAATTGATAAATGATTTTCCTCGTACGATGAATATATAAATAACTTTTAATCATCTGTTGGAGGAATAACCTCTTTGATTGATAATGTACACAGTTTTATTAACTTCAGAAAAACAACAGTAATTCTGATTACGTGAATAACATGAGGAAAATAATAATAATGATAAAATACAATTAGAAATCTATTTGTCAAAGATCTTATGCAAATATATGTGTGCAAAATTTGTAATTTGTTCGTTCAATGTTTTAAATATCTGTTTAGGAATAATTATAAATAATCTTATTTGCAAATTGCGCGTTCACTAAATAATCTTATTTTATTTATTCAAACCTGATTTTAAAAGCTTAATGTAAATGATAATAATTATTCAATGATTATATCCTGATAGAATAATTATTCTAAATTAAGCTGCCTAGTGTACGTAATTAATTTAATTCTGCCACAAAATATTCATGCATATCTTAAAAGGCTCAAACAGATCATTAATTATTTTACTTTAACGCATATTTTTAAATATTTTTATATTTTAAGCATAAATTAATAAAACAAAATTTTGCATAAATCAATTGTATAATTTATGCCAACGTACTTTTCTTAAGTTTGGACTCCGTATTATGGATATAATAAAAAATGGAAACTATTCGTAGATAGCGAATCATCTTCAGGTTAGAAAGAAACGGTGGAAATCTTTCAAGCACTCACAATTACAGACGTGTATGCAAAAGGTAGAAACTCAACATTCATCACTTGTTTTTTAATAGTGGATGCGACAGAACCTGAGACCATCAAATCAGAAGATCCTGCCATTAAGGCATGATAAGCCCTTGGAGTTTAATTAATTATACTTTAATTAATTAAATTATTATGCTAAGCGAAATATAATTGTAATAATAAATTTTATATTATTAAAGCAGCTGAATAATATGATATGTGATATAATATTAAAATATTCTTTCATCAAAACTTATCATAAATAGGAAGAAAACTAATTTTGAGAAATTTCATTTGAGTTTATTTACTTTGGAAAAAATATATTACTGAAGGTTTTATAATATCTTCTTAATATAAGAACAATTTGCTTGAAAATTACAAAAGTATTGAATTTCCATTTAAATTGAAGGACGATAAAGAACACAAAGATAAACCTGAATAAATATAGAGATTTTTCATAATAACTGACAGCATTAGTTATTATTAGAATAATAGAAAGTATAAATAATTCTAAAATTCAAAACAATATGTATTTAAATTTACGATAGAATTTTCGCATCATTATCTTTGAAACATGCTTCGAGTTTTTAAAAACATATTTATTGTTCAAGAGGCAATATTTGTTTTATTTAACATACCATATCATTAGTATTTTTTCAATAATATTTTTGATCACATCTAATTCAAATTTTTTGGGCAATCAATTTAAAATTGCCGAAGGGAATTACCAATTCTTAAGACATCGAAATGTATTTTCTACTTTTCATGTATTTTTAAAATTGTCGGTGAATGTAGTGCAATTAAATGGGACTTGTCTGGTTTCTCTGAATTCTAATGCATGTTTTTTTGATCGAGTTAAAATATATACATTAGTTAAACTGTGATCTGTTGTATGCTTTTCTATTACATATTAATTTATATTCTTGTATATATTTTTATCATGACTGTCATGTAGTAAATATTCTTATAGAATAATATTTAGAAAACATAAAAATTATTTTATGTATAACAGTGAAACATGTGGTACGGATATTATAATGTTATTTGTAGTAATTAGTGTAAATATAATTAAATGGATATCATCCACAGTGAAGAGTTCAATGTAGAATTGGGTACGTATGATTTGGTGATAAAATTTAATTTGTCAATTTATAGCTTTTGCGTAGCTTCCATTTTATTAATCACATTTTGGCGTCAAAAACATCGCCAAAAATTCAAGGGATATCCTATTGTAATACATATATGTATCATTGTTAGTAGAGTGTAGAAAAAGTTAATGTCAAAGCCTATTATTTTACAAAATTAATTTCATAAACTAATAATTCAGAATGTAAACAGGACAGACCTTGGAAAAAATGTTGGCATTTTTGTAGAAACCAGAGAAAAACTAATTCGGTTATTCGTGAAAATAAGTAAAAAAAACTGTAGATTGAACATGAAAGTAACTTATGTTTTTCATACAGAAGTACAAACCAGTATAAAGCGGACAAAACACTGAGTACTTATAAAATCCACTTTGAAACTCGTTGTAGGACTTACAAGCAAAAGTGAATTTGGAAAAACAATTTGGCAAGTAAGCAGACATTCTTGACTTCGACAAATTATTCACCGCCAATCTTGCAAGTAACCAAGTTCTTCGAACGATGTGCTATGCAAACAACAAAGCGAAATCCTCGCTGGATTTATGGCATTAGGGATTCATATACATAGTGAATAACAGAAGAATGGAAATGTAAATCGGGTTAATGGCGAAATTTATGTTTCAAAACAGCTCTCAGCCTGATTGTTGTTTTCTTTTACAGTTGTTTCTTCTGAGATGTTTTTCTTCCTCCTTCTCTTTCGCTCAGTACTTGAGTCATTTGTTTTCATTTGAAGTGACGGTTTACAGTTTTGGCGGTTATCCAGGCGATTCGCTAAGTTGAGAAGAAGTGGGTAGGAGAGAGATGGGGTATCTCCAGATACAAAAAATAAAATAAAAACAATCAGTGGTTTTAGTTTGAAAGAGCATTATCTATCTTGACGAGATAAACCCACGCCTTGATAAAAAGGAAACGTTCTTTTCTGCTTTTTTTAATCTTTCCGGCACATTTTGCATTTAAGGTACCTTGAAGCGGAAAAGATGATGAATTTGCATTACGTATTTACATAAGCTGTTCCGGTTTGATGATTTCTCACATCAATAAAAATCTAAATGTTACCTGTGTGTCAATTTGATACCGTTTCAATGTTTTCCTTCAATTTTTGCTCAATTCACATTACAGATAATACACATGTTAATTTTTCGTAATGGAAATAGGAATCTTACGTAAAGAGAAAAAAAATCAAAAATTAGAAGCAACTTTGTTTTTTAAGTTTTGAGCAATGAGAAATTGTCTTCTAAACTTTGATATATAAGACTTTGCAATACCAGAAAATTTTTAAATAAGATGATATTCAAGTACAATGTATAGAATACATAACAGAACCAGGAAAATTAAATTTAAATATCTTTGACTACAGTTATTTTTTCAAAACGATTGATGATCAGCTGAAAAGTACTCATTACAGTCTTATTTATGTATGATTGAAGACATATCCTTAATTTTTATTCCATGATAATAGAGACAAAACTAAGAGATTTTAAATGTTGAAAAATGTTGCCCAGCGAAAAGTTTTATGAAAATAACATTTAAGTTGTTCTTGCTAAAATGTTATGCTGAATAACAAAAGTTGTTTATTATATTTTCGGCTGTTTCTTTAATAATAAACAATAAATTAATAAAGCTTCTTATTACCATGTCATGCTTGTCATTTTAAAATAATATCTTCAAAATTCTTCAATTATCGTTGCCTCTATTTTTCTAAGAAATTATCAAAATCGAATTTTGATTCTACCTTGATATTTTTGATATTACTTATTGCCCTGCACTGAACTTGGGACACTTGAGGGAGAAGTACAGGCGAGTTCGGCATGAGAAGAACGATTTACAGATTTACTGCGGTTTCAGTTTTATTATCTTAGTTCATGTTACCTTTGTTTTAGTTTTATTGTTTGTTATTCTGACTACACAGTTTGCTTCTAACTATGCAATTAGAACTAAAAAATGTTTCATTTTCACGTGTATCACAAAGGATAGAAGCTCAGATAATTTACAAGCATTCATTTCGTCAGATAAGCATACGGGGGGAAAACAGAAAAGATGTAATTTTTGTCAACTGTAATTGAATTTCGTTCGAAAAGTTGTATTTATATCTTTTGAATAGTTGAAAGTAATCGTCTCAACCATTTCTTGCTTTCTGACAGTTTGAAATACTGTTGTTATATTAATTATTCTACAAAATACTTAAAATCTGTTTCATTCGAAGTTTTTACATTAAGTTAAAGTTAATATCAATTCAAACTGATAGACTTTGGTCTGATTATAATTAGATTTACATATGAAAAATTCAATCGTCCTTCATTCCAGATTCTATAATTTTTTTTGCTTGCTGTCCGAGAGAATAAATAATTTCCCAACATTCTGGGGACAAACTAATTCAAACAATTATGTCCGTGTAGACATCTTTAATAAAATGCATATATCAGATATTTTTAACAATATTTTATTGCCAAATGTAATTAATTTGTGGCCTTTAAATATAATGAAAATTAATTTATAATATATAACGGAATTTGCTCTATTTGTGAGTAATAAATAAAATCACACTTTTTTAATAAATCGGAAAAGCATTCACATAAAAAAATGAGCAGTTAATAATTTCTGTACAATCTGACATTTTCTAAAATTTTTTCCATTAATTATACAAAAATTTAACAAATGCAGCAATGACGTAAAATTGAATTGTTTCCAATTTTCATTAAAATAAGACAATTACTGCGATTTGAAAAAAAAATCACCATATAAACAAACTAAAATTATGACCATAATTTTCATTAAGCATAAAAATTCAGCTATAGAAGATATGTAGGTTGCTTATAGATCATTTCATTTACACACACATACATACACACACAAAGAAGATGCCAAATATTTTTATCACACACTTTTCCTAATTCCAGTTTCTTTTTTAGAGCATTTTGACACTTTTAATTGTGAAATTTCAATAATTTTAATATATTAATTATTTATTGTTAACAAACAGTTTTGCATTTTTATACATTTAATTATAATTAATTAAAACCTCTAAATAAAATGCCAACTTAAAACCAACCTTTAAGTAAAAAACACATCAAAAATGA
Organism: Latrodectus hesperus; assembly: GCA_037975125.1. Lineage (NCBI taxonomy): Eukaryota > Metazoa > Arthropoda > Arachnida > Araneae > Theridiidae > Latrodectus > Latrodectus hesperus. The sequence goes on along the minus strand of CM075852.1, from coordinate 35,164,755 downwards.
AAATGTTATATAAGCTTTATCAAAAAATAAATAATGATATATAAAATCTAAATGATATAAGTTTCTTGGATTTTAAAATTAAGCTAATTTATTCACAAAGCTCAATAATGTACAGCCATAAAAAATTATTTACATTGAGCTGCATACGTTTCAAATTATTAATATTTCAATAAATTGAAGTATTCCGATAACATATAAAAGTTTCAAAAACTGATTTTTTTTGTTAAACTTTGTAATAATTAGTTGCTTTTTCTGATATCATATTATGAACATACAGTGTATAAACAATGCATAATTTATAACTTTATATACAGATAAATATATAGAGAGAAATGTAGATGTATTATAAAAGGAAAAATACTTTGAATTGTGTGAAATAATATAATTTTCAGCTATAGACGAAGTACTTCAAAACTGTGAAGATTTTATTATTTTTAATCCAAAGATAATAAATAATTCAAAGATAATAAATTACTTTTAAAAATATAAAATCAAATAATCTGCTTATATTCTTTGTTTTTATTTTTTAATTTAATAGACTAGATAGAAAAAACAAACAAAAGCCTTTTGATACGTTTAATTTTTTTTTTGTTAATGAGTTTCATTATGTTTATAGATGTTTTTTTTGTCAACATCTTCATTACAAAAATACAAATATAAATATTATGTGAGGCGATTATCACACACACTTGCTTCCTTTCTAATATTCTAACTGCATAAATCTGTTACTTTCAAACAAAAAGTTCGAAAAAGAATGAGAATTTACAAAACAACGCGTTTAATAATAGGATTTTTTTAATTGTTTGAAGAGGAAAAGTTTCTATTTGAATTTGTTATTCAATCCCGTGACTAATGTCAGTGTTATTGAATTATTTCTGGCGTCAAATGACAACAATTATTCACTTGAGTGGACGTTTGGGTAAAATAAAATGCATCCCTTTCAAGCTTGTTCTGTCTTTGAAATCATTTGCTACATGATAAAATTTAAAGGAAGCAGGATAACCTCTCTGTGATTATGGAAGTGGATTCTTAAATAGATGAAAACTGTGGTAAAAACCTTTATATTGCACCTATGTATGCTAAAAAGGGAGATGTTTCATAGAAATAGGCCGTTTCATAAAAGATCATGAAAGAGAAACCGGGAATTGTAGAAACAGTAGTTTCGTAAACTGAATTTATTTCTATCACAAATGACGAGTCATCATTTAATAGTACCAATGGGGAAGGATATGCATTCTTTCAAGCTTCCATTTCAAAATAGTTCTTTGTTGATCAACAATTACACGCTAACACTAGATCTATGCTTATTTTATGAAGACTATTCAAATCACAACCACAAATAATTTCTTTGAATTGAATCTTAACCAACTGCAAATAAAATCATAGTAAAAACTATCGAATTTATTAACAAACATAACAGTTTATTCCTTTCACACGAGATAATTGTGTTATCATGAAAAGCATTTATGTGTGTGTGATTACAGAAAAAGTTTCTTTTTTTCCATCAAATTCCTGACTTTAAAAATCACAATATGTTAGAGGAATTGTAATTACATCAAAATAAAGTCTAGACTTGATTCATCGGCCAAGAAAAAGTTGCATATTGAGATAAATAATAATGAATTCATTCATGAAAAAAATATTTAAGCACGAAGGAATGTAATAAGAAAAATGGATCGCTATATAAAGAATTATTTAATATTGTTTAATGGTGACATTATTTATGTTGAAGTAGTTTCGAATTTTAATTGTTTTCCCACACATCAACATTTGATCATAAACTCGACACTTCTCTAATGTTTTATTTAAAAAATTCAAAATTAGCAAAAGAATATTTTTTGATAACCAATAAGAGAAAGAGAGAAGCGTTAAATGTGAATTGAACATAAATATAATCACACATATCTCTCTCTCTCAACTTTATATTTTTTAGAATAATAAGTCTGAAAACTGTAACTTACCTAAAAGTTCACTGAAATTGAAAAATATCCAGTTTGTTCCGAATAATTTTATCCAAAAAAATATCAAGGTTTGCAGATAAAAGATGGATCAGGAATATTTAAGTTGTGACTTCCCACTTTTTTATGAAGTTGGCGAAATTTTTTAAAATAAAGAAGCCAATCATTAGAACACTCTGATCGTAATGTTGATTACAGTAATTCAAAGAATATCCACTAGGTAAATCCAAGAGGGGAAAAAATTATAATTATTCGTAGAGCGTGATCGGTGAAGTCGAACATAAAAAAAAACATTCGAAACACCGTAATTCAATCACCTGTACCACGCGCGTAGATGAAGCAATGGATATCTCACCATTTAATTATTCCAATCACCACAGCACATTAAAGAGAAGGCAAACAACACAAAGAAACCGCACACGGTATCCTTGTTTTTCACGCATTTAAATAACGACTGTCCAAAGAAACCGATCGCATCCTCTCCGTCTTCCTGCTAGCCTCTGACTGGCCAGAAATTTAGATTCGGTTTTCTACTCTGAAAGAGACTGCTATTGATTGCCGGCAGGTGGCGTTGATGTGCTTTGTGAGAGTTACTTTCAGCGCCGCGTGAAAAGGTCTTTTGAAAGCGGAAAGAAGGAAAACTGTTCGTTGCTCTCTGAAAGGCATTTTTCTATAGGCCCTATAGAAGTTATTCAAAGGCATATTCAAAAGGGAGAATTCTACCCCCCAAGAAGTAAGGTCCTTTTGAAGGCGATGTCGCGGATGTAAACATACTTTGTGGAACACTTTGCTTAGGAATTGCCCTTTTTTTTCACACCATTCTGAACTTTAGTTGAGCCGGTGTTACTGTAATTCATTGCCAACAGAAAAGCTGTTATTTGCATTATTTAAATGGGAAATTTATTTTATGATTAAAAAAAAATCCAATGAATATCCTAGTTTGTTTTCTTTATTCATGGTACAAATGTCTAACAACAGTAACAAAACAAATATTCTAATATTTTTTAATGAATTTCAACAGCGAAAGTTTTTATCCAATTTAAATCCCTGGGTTAATTTTAACGATGCTTTCGGAGTTATCTTTAATCATGTTGTTGTTGCTTATGACACTTGGACAAGCCAAGTTCGCTATGCCGTTGGCAGTGCGAAGTTAATAGGGAGCGTCTTTCGTTTGGATCAGAGCACCACGAAGGTGACAGTACGACTTTTGCTCTTTTTAAGGTGTCTCGTAATTTTAAACCACGGTCAGGGGACGAGGCCACACCTGAGCTGGCACCCTCCTCTCCACATCCACGCCACACCAGCGGAAGACTTAGGACGTCACAGATGAACGTGGACACGTCCCTAACCCACGGAGCTCCAGCAACCCAGTGAAGGAGAGTACACCGTGGTCCCAACCACTGCCCGCTGCAAATGATGCTTCACTTTGCTGAACTTACAAGAAGCGGCGTGAAGCTACTGAGCCACTGCAGCTCATTTTTAATCATAGTATAAGCAATTTACTTGAATTTTTATTATTATATTTTATTACTACACTCCAAAATTAAGTTCATTAAATCGAAAAAAAATATATTAGTTACCTAGTAACTCGATTGGTCTTTTGTGTCATTACATACCGAAACAATAAATATTTTGTTAATTCTCTTTCAAAGCAAACAAGTGCAATAAAATGTTTAACAATATCGTTTAGTTATTAGCTTAAGAAGTTTACTATTACTGTAATAAATTATCTGTAATTTGAACCACTTGTCATGACGAAGACGATATTGCTCTTAGGTCCCTCCTTTATGTCAACTTCCACTCCATATCAATTAAATGCTTTGTTGAAATAAAAATGACTGAGTGATAACAAATACAACCTGATGATGCATCAGTAGATAGTATACTTCAAAATTAATAGGTGCATTTAACTTTCTGGATACCTAATAAAAAGTTCAGCAATGTACAACAAACTGTACATTAAATGAAGGTAGAAACATTTCGATTTGAGACATGAGTGGATGGTCCACCAAATCAAGACAAATATAAGGCTTTTTGTGTATCAATATCACATTTTTTCCCAAGATACGTTGTGTGAGTTTCTACTTATCTTCGGAAATAATACCTAAAAATTCTCAAAAATTTACTACATTTATTCTACATTTGAATTTTTATATACTTTTATAAACTCAAATCATAGAATATAGCTTTTAACATTTCACTTGGAAAAATGCTTTTATAACAGTTAAAATAGGACTAAACTATTTCACTACTATTAATGGTCTAGTAATTAAAGTAATTGCAAGTTCTTTAGTATACCCATAGTGCCTGCAATAAATAATTTTTATTCTCACTATCTATTTAATGGGCTTATTCATGGATTTTAAAGGAGAAAAGCCTGAAAGTTATTCATCTGAAAGGATTTTACAGTAAATAGTAGAAACGACCATTATGTGATTACTCATAACCATTTCATACTTTAATTTTGTATCTTTTAGTAAATCTTCAACCTAACTTTTACCCATAAATATATCAATGAGAATTAAACATTTAACAAGTAGTTCTAAATGGAATCTCAAACCTTGTTGTTATACCGTATTTAAGGACAAAATAATACCGTAATAAAAGTATTGGTTTAATTACATAACGGTTATACTATAAAGCCAATTAACTCACTGTTACAAATCTAAGGTATAAGAGAATAATTATTTATGTAGCACTTCTCTCTGAAGTTTTCATGCATTCATCATAATAGTATGAAATAGAATTAATTAAAAGAAAAAATATTAGAATTTATAAAATAATTATTTAAATAAACAAACAAAGAAAAGAAATACGCAAAATTTTATCAAAAATGATTTTTCCTCTAAGTTTAATTCAACAAAAGCAAAATTTTTCTTAACAATAATTTACAATCTATGATAAATGGCTGATTTCAAAATAATTATAAATAAAATATTTTATCTACATTAGAATAATTATTTAACCTAAAAATGTATCCTAAAAGTCAATGCACATTCAACTCCTAATAATTTTGCAAAATCATGCTCCAATGATTTCTGACAAATGGACAAAATTCCCTAATTTTAGTAACAAAAATTAGTAATTTTAGTAAAAAAAGAAAAAATTTAGAATTTTATAAACGTAGTCACCAATAAGCAAAACTGTTATAAAATATTTATACATATTTCGCATTATTTATTTAAAAGAATTCGAAGATCGATTACCTGTTGGCTAATATCATTCTATTGATTGAATAGATGCATAGATTCTGTTTACTGTAATTAGAAATCCTTGTATTTTGATTTATATTTATTGAGAGTTTCCATTAATGTAATCAAAAATATAATTATTCATAATGTAATAATTAATTATTTTTACAAAATATTTTTTATTTAAAAAGCTTCTTTCATCTTCTACTGTTATAAATTATGTTGTTAATGAATCAAAATTCAAATAAATACTGTTATTTAAGTAATTTATTGAGAATTTAAATACTAATGCATGTGTATACAAGCATTATCTAATATAAATAGAAAAAAAATTCTAGTTGAGTTAGTTAAAATCCTGCGTTCAACTTAAAATTCTATATTCTAAAACTTTAATAGCTTTAATTTAATGAAAGAAAATCAGAGAGCTAACCTATCACATAACAAAGAATAGAAAAAAATTCAAATTTTAACTCTAATTGTTGATAATATTGACTAATATTTCATTAGTTATTTTCATAAAATTTAGGAAGCGTACATTATTACACATGCATAAGATATTTTATTTATTATTTGAACTATTTGAAATACTTTAAATTAATTTAATTACATAGTACAAATATAAATTATATTTACACTCTTGCGAGTAATATTCACACACAAATATACGTTTGTAAGTAATTTTTTATTTTTTCCACTCTATAAATCAGTAAACTAACGTGCTAATTTAAGAACTATTTTTTTATTCAATATAAAGAAATAATTGCATAAAAGGAAATATTAGAAATATATAAAATATTTCAATAATAATATATAAATTAAATATATAAAATATTTCTAATAAATTTCGTTTAATTCAATTATTTTTATATATTTCTAATAATTTTAAGCAAAAATGTTTCCTAATTAAAACAATTTATGTATTTTATTGTATTTACAAATTAAATTTTTTAATGCTACACATGACATATTCTCTAGATGAGTCTTGAATTGAAAACATGAGACCAACATACTAAATTTAAAAATTATCACACCTTTGCTTATACAAGTATTTATTAAGTTTTGATATAAAGAAAAAATCATGATTTTTTTGCTGGCAGCTAAAAGAATCACATATAATTTTTTAAAGTGAAATTTAGTAAACTGAGATAAAATTACATTTTAAACGTATATACCTATATCCATCTATCTATCTATCTGTCTATCTATCTATCTATCTATCTATCTATCTATCTATCTATCTATCTATCTATCTATCTATCTATCTATCTATCTATCTATCTATCTATATATATATATATATATATATATATATATATATATATATATATATATATATATATATATATATATATATATATTCATCTTCAATGATCAATGAATGAATGAATGTATTCATATTTTTGTGACTTACATTTAAAATAATCATTAAAATAATAAAAATATTCATAGTAGTTTAATTTCGAAAAAAGTTAAATATATTTTCAGGTAGAATTTGTTTTATGATTATGCTATTATTTATATCAAATATAGTGGGGCCAAAAATTGTAAAGATATATTTGATTAATTACAAGATATTTTTTTGAAATCGATTTATATTATCATTATATTTCTAACATCATTTTATCATATACAATAATAATATTATTAATTTTATAGCAGTTAAAATATATTTGTTAACGAATTATGAATCATGTGCCTGAGACTCTTCTAAATAAACTAACTAACAAATAATAAATAAATATTGGATATTGAAATTTTTTCAAAAATGCAAAATTTGCAGGCATTTTTATATGCAACTGAAAATTCAATTTGATAAATAAACTTTTTATAGCAATGGAAAATAAGTATAGCTGACATTTGTTTACTTTTAAGAATGTTATAAGCTGTAATTGCAGTAAAAGCATCTTTTTCAAATTTTGAAACTATTTGCAACTTGACACATTTACCAATTCAAGAGATTTTTTTAATCATTCCAATTAATTTTCCTCGTTAAAATAATATTGTGTACACAATATTTAATATAGTATGTTGTCAAGTTGCAAATAGTTTCGCATCAAAAAGTAGATGTTTTTACTGCAATTATAGCTTATAACATTCTAAATGTTAAGAGGAAACTATTATTTTTTTTTAAAGCGAAAGAAATGTCACTTATATTCATTTTACATTGCTAGGAAAAGTTTACTTATACAACTTATAAACAAAGAAAATAGTTTCTGATGACGTTTCAAATGTAAATACTTACTTACTGCTTCCTCTGTTCTGAAAGTATAAAAAATTAATTTTTCTTCTCTGCTGTAAGCTGTAAATGATAAATAAAGAAAAGTTTGGCGGGATTGCATCAGACTATCGCTGCAATGCATATAAAACTTTGAAAAATTCTCACCTGCAGTAAGTTCATGTTTACGAATAGATGCCCTGACATTACACACTCTACACGTACACAGTTACAGTTGTACATGAAAAAACACACGTCCAAGTTTTTTTACGACGACTAGCGTAAAAAAAAAATCGATTAACTTATTTATCTTTGCAGTCTTTTTATCGGAGGGTGGCATCAAACATGTCTTATCAATCAAGCAGGAAAAATCTGTGTACCAATAAAAGAACCTAAGATATGACAAATATTCAAAACAACTTGTACACGTCTTCAATCACGTGACGTTCAAGCAAAGGACCCATTGGAATTGCTAATTCCAGGCGCACGCTTCCACAAAGCTTCCGGATAAAAACGGCTTCAAGATTAAGTTATACCAGAATTCATGTCTGTTTTTAATAGTCTGAGGAACATTCGCAAGATTATAATGTTATAAAAATATCACTTAACATTATACTATATTATATTTTATTTTTGAGGCACATATACTTGGTGTCTATGAAAATTAGCTTTTTTTTTTTAAATCTGTACAAAATATATTTTGATTATATACAATAATGAACCAAAAAAGACCCCTAATTCTTTGAGTTTGGTCTACATTTTATTAAAATAAATAAAGAAAGAATTTTATTCTAAAAAATGAAGAAGTATTTAGGTGATTCCTTTGCAGCAATTTCTAAAAAACAAATTAATGCATTTATTGTATTAATTTTTTCAATAACTTGTTATTTATAGAAATGGTCAATTTTAATAGTGTCCACAATACTGATTTGTCTTTTTCTGTACAACTGGATTTTAGATTGGAAGCAGAGATACTTCTTTTTTGTATCAATATTTTTTAGTAATGAAGTTTTCAATTATAACTAAAACTTTGTGGCATGACAGCCCATGTGGGCCAAGTGCCCATCTCTTTTTTCTTGACCGAGAGGCCCTAGGGTGCAAAACATATGTCCCGATTAGCTAGTCAGCCTAACGTGAAACCCCCAGTGTTTAGTTCCCAAGCATGCTTGGTACTCAGTTTATCGACCCACTGAAGGGATGAAAGGCTGAATCAACGTTGCCCAGCCCGAGGATCGAACCTGTCTCTTGGGAGAGGGAAACGCTACCACTAAGCCATCGGGCTTCATTTTCAATTACAGAAACAGCGAAATTTTGGAAACTGAAAAAATTCGATTGTAATGAGAATTTCGTAGCATCGAACTTCGCTTTTAGGGAATTATGCTGTTCATTAAGCAAATTTTCATTGCATTCGAGAAATCTGGATATATTTCTCTCTTACTGACAGCAAGACGGAGTATGTATTGGCATCGAATTCAAATGAATAAAAGAAAACAATGTAATTCATTAAAAAGGAGTACAATTTATTTTCTTTGTATGGGATTTGTTTTGGAATTTGAGAATATATTTGACCACATGTGCACTGATTTGAAATTTGACTATGCGCGTGAATGATTTTCCTCTGCCTACAATATTTACCGATATATATTGTTGGTATTAACTTGAATTGAAGACTGTTTGCTCATTCTACTGGAATAATGTAATTTAAAGTAAAAAATCAAAAGTATTTAGGTGGGAAATCCAAAAACAAGAACTTATTTAGATAAAAACAACATGGAGTGTAAAAAAAACACGATTAAAATACTTTAACTTTATTTTAATATTTCAAAGCCATGAAGTTTTGAGAAATTACTTTCACTGCAATATCTTAAGTTTGGACTTGATTTCAAGAAAATTTGTGAAGGTTGAATTAAAAGCTTTTTCACATTTATACGTTAAAAAACATGATGTATATATTTTTATTTTTCATTGTCGTGATAATTCATTTCATGCCAATACCTCAATACTGCTTCAATACGACAATTATCATTGTCATGATAATTGTCGTATGGAGGCAGCTGAACTACAAGGCTGATTTTTATTGAGCAAAACTTGAACAAAGTCAACCACTTTAGAATTTAAGTGAGGATTATTGCTAAAAGATAACCCTTTCCAAATATCCATGACACATCAATGGAAGGTATTTGACCCTATGAAAATATAGCTTATATTGACCCTTTACATAACTTATATATCCCCTTACATTGTTTGCATTTATTATCTATTTAAATTCATTATGTAAATAGACAACCGTTGATAACATTAATATTAATAAAATAAAAATTTCTTATGAAGTTTCTATTCTATAATTTTAATTTGATTTGCTACAATTAAATTAAATGCTAGTTTTTACAATCAAATTAAGAGAAAAAATAAGTGAGATAGTGACATCTGTATAAACTAAATATACATTTTTATTAAAGAAAGCAGTTCTTATTCATTTTTCTATACTAAAAACTTCATAAAAGATAATTCTCATGTATATTTTTAATATAGCATTAAAGTTATATAATTAAATTTCAATTAAATAAAAGTCCCTTGACTTTATCTTTATCATTTAAATTAATTACACAATGGAGAATATTTCTTTTTTCTAAAATTTAACACTATAAAGTATAAGACTCAGAATTATTTAAATTTTGTCAAAGGCTGCATCATTGTTAGTATCAATTATTTTTGCATGGAAATTTTAAAAATAATTCTCTAGCAGTTAAGTGAGCATCATTAATTTTAAAATATACGACAAATCTAGAAATTTAGAATAAAAACGACTTAACTTGAAAAGTTGATATTTCATGCAGTGCATTTTTCAATTCACCTTCAGGGCATTTTCACAGTTGCAAAAAATAAAAAAAACATGCGTTGCGTATCGATTTTTACTTCTTTATGTAGGATGATAGACCAAACTTACAGTGTATTACAGTCAGCTACATTTCATGGATAGTTTACACAACATCGAGATTTCTATTTTACGTTTTTAAATAAACACGATGATTGGCGATTCGATCGAGTGTGAAGAAGTCAAATTCTATGATCCGTTTCAGTTAATGGCGACGAATTTGGCTGCTGCCGTGGCGGAAAACCACTCAGACATTTAGATGAACTGCAAATGGGAGGAATGGTGGAACAAATGTGATCATTGTGTAATGAGGCAAAAACAGAAATTCACCATGAAGAGCCGTTTTTGCCTTCAAATTGTCTCAGGTCATGCATTGAAACAGTATATTATCCAAGCAAAGAAGCTTTGAGTTAGCTTTAAATATAAATAGATACATGCATATGTTTATATATAAAAATATGCACTACGAACGATGTTTTAGTGCTTGCAATCGAAACGTATTAATAAGTGAAATATAATGCTTGAAAAATATTGTCGGTAATAAAATGTAAATCCCTTTTTTTTAATAAAAAAAAAGTAAATACAATTCTGCAATACAATTCTGAATTCAATAAGGAGGATTAAGAACTATAGTGAACAATATTTGGGGTTTTACTTCAGGAATTCAAGTTCAATTCTCGTTTTTAAAAATTGTTGTGGCGTTCTCATACCTTGATAAAAAAATAAATAAATAAAAATAAAAAAACAGGTATAATTTCTAATATTTTCTTTTACCGAACTTTAAAAGGAGGTTGGGGGCAAAGAAAATTCATAATTATTCAATTCTACATGACAAGATTTTTAATGAAGTATTTAGCAGTAACAACAAATATCATACAAGGACTATTTTTTTATATGTTTATATTGCTTTCCTTGATTTGATTCAAAGCCATTTCTTTTGATGAAACATAAGTAAAACAAATATATCATTTTATTCAGAATGTTTAGCAAAATAATAAAGAAATAAAGTAATGCAATATGGAATTTTTTCATTTCCAGACTAAATCAACGATTCTGACTATAGATTTGACCTTGGACCACCCTCCTTTTTTCTCTCTATCCCACAGCAACACAAGAAAGAAGGAAAAAAAATCACTCCTTATTTCATTTTTTCGAATGAAAGGAAGATCGATACAACGGCGAGAGAGACAGAAAGAGAATCGATATAGAAGCTGAAGCATCATCGGAATCTTTTTCGTGACCAGCGAAATCTCGTTGTTTGATGACCTGTTCCCTCCATTTCCACCGGAAGGACATTACTTCGCGAACTATCCTGACAGGCGTAAAGACGGCGAAAGGGAGGCAAAGTCTCTTTTTTCCCTTTCTTTTTTTCCCTCCTCCCCATCCTCATTTTCTCTTCTCCTTTATTCTTCTACTCTCTTCTCTGATCTTTCTGTTTCTCTTCTTTCAGAGGAGTATTTGGCTGACTGCCTTTGGGTTTCAGACATGGTCCGTGATGCCAAATGGAGTCATTTACAACTTCCGAGGGACCAGGTTGCCTCATTTGGCGATCAAGTCCTGTTGGGTAGGAAAATGGTAGGAAAGGGAAATCTGCTAGCTCGGAGTAAAATGAAACACAAAACAGTTACTAATATTATGAAGAAGTATATGTTTCTAATTTATTTTCTCATGTATCTAAAATGAAATCTTAATTTTTTTTAAGACAACAAAATGTGATTTTTTATTTGTGATATTTAATTTTACTAAACAGCAAAAATATTACTTTTGACAGAATTATTTAAAAAATAGCGGAACATCATGAGAAAACAATTAGCAACGTGTACAAAAAAATAAATTATGAAAATGATTAAGGTAAATAATTATGTACCAGGGTAAAGAGTTATTTCTATTTGACAAACATACTATGCGATTTACCGAAACAGTTTTTAGTTTAACCTTTCATTATGCATTTTTTAATAATCATTTTTCAAAAATTCATTTCTAAGTCCATATTGTAGTGTTCGTATTAAGTATTTGAATTAAACACAAAAAAAAGAAAATAAATATCACAAAAATGTCAATAACTTCTGCTAAAATCAACCGATTCTCCAAAATAATTTTTTTATATTTCTAAATAGATTGTTGAAGTGCAAGATTTTGAACAAAATCTTTATAAATTATTATAGTTAAGAATTAGAAGATAAAAATTATTATAGTTAAGAATTTTTTTCTCCAATGGTGGGCACTAGTTGACGAACAAGACCATAATTGGCTAATCATTTATCTTTACCCAATGGGCAACTGTGAACCAAATCACGGTGGCAAGTAGCATTACCATACCACCACAAACCTATTTGGTCGGCTCACAGGTAAGAATTAAAAACTGTCAACCTAAATCAGAATTATAACGTTTATCTCAGTAAATGATGTAACTATGATAAAAATAATTTAGGGTAGGAAAATTTTATAAAACTTTAGAGATATCTACCTAAAAAAACTGCTACGGAAAATTATTGAAGAAAATTAGGAAGGCTACAAAATCAAAATTATCTAGGTCACTAGATACCAGTTCTTTTGGTATATTTAGAATTTGGGAACAAATTAAAAAAAAAAAACTGATTCCACATTCAGATGTTTTAATCAAGAATAATCAACTGTTAAGAAAAGTGATACGATAGAAGTGATAGCTTTGATGTTGAGTTGCTCTTCATGCTGATGTAATAGGTGAAAACTTTTAATAAAAGACAAATTAATCTAGACTGCATAGGACTCCTCCTCATGGACTATCGTCTGTAGCAGTAAATGTATGATTCTTGGAATGAAGTAATCAGTTCCACCTGAACATAATCTTCTGGAAATGTTTCAGGGAAACTATATTTGAAGTCATCTTCCATGGATATTTTCAGCCCATACAAATAACTTCTTACGGAATCAATAGCCCACATAATAATGACCAGAAAATGTCTTTTTTTAAGCAACATTTATTATTCATTATAAAATTTATTTATTTCGCACTAAGCAAAAAACAATGCAGGTAAACTCAAATGAACTCTTTAAAAAAAGCCTGTTTTTAGTTAAAAATTATTTTAATGAAATAAATTTTCAATGAAAATTGTCAACAAAACATTTTTTTATTGAAATTTGTTCAATTTTATTTAAAAAAATATTTTACTGAAATTGAAACATCAAATGCGATATTTTCTTTGGAATTCAATTATATTCTTCAAAATATTCTTACGTATTAGTTGATATCGGAAATAAATGTAATCTACAATTTATCAATGAACTATTGCTCTATATATGATCGATGATGTACAATTAAAATATTAACTGAGACTCTAGTTTGGTAAATATTTCAACATATTCAATTTAATCATAAAATACTGAGTACACTAGTGTAAAATTCTCAACTATAGTCAAAAGAAATGTATTTCTCATCCTAAATTTTCTCCACTTTCCCAAAATAGAAAGACAAACCTAATGAACACGAACTTGTAAGCTCTCTTAACCACCACACTCTTAACCACACGACAATACAATTTACTATGAGAAGTTTCATTACAAAAAATTTTCATTTGCTTTCATTCATTGGAAAATGGATACCAGCATTCTATTCATATCTACACAGCTCCCTTTTAACGCGAAATTAATCTATCACAATTTATATTTCGTTTTCATAACAAACCCCGTTCCATCGCATAAGCTTGTTCGCTTTCAGAATTACCGCAATCAATGACACTAATTGTAGGAGTCATTATCTTAATGACTCTCACCAGTACATTTAGAAGATTGAATAAATGCTTTTAAGAGTTTAAAAGTGTAACTATTAATCAAGTTGGACTTCCAGTTACGTTCCTTGTATAAGAAGAAATGGATAGATTTAATACATAACTTCTATATGTTTTAGCTTTAACATATTATTCTCACTAGCGGTTTTTGCAAAATTGGAAATATCCTTTCTAGACTGAGACATACGTGCCAAAGCGTTTGAGTATTGGAAAGATTCGATCAATCGTCCATTATTTGATCATATCATAAAAAAACATTTAATAGATTCAGTTCTGGTTCATTTATAAGTCTCTTAATAGCTTGTATCCTTCTTCATTACGTGCCGTAGATAATCTAAGAACTCAAAGCTATTACATATTTTTCGATCAAACATAGTATGTTGTCCTATGGAATTTTTCTTAAATAGTTAATAGTAATTTGTTACGAGAAAGAAAAACTGGAAATCGTATCTTGATAGGGGAGTATAAGAAAACCAGTAACGCAATACATATCAGATGTTACTTCTCAATGATATAACTGAGAGTTTTATTGCTGTTGTTACTTATGACACTTGGACAAGCAAAGCTCGTTATGCCGTTGGCTATGTGAATTCAAGTTAGTAGGGTGAGTCTTTCGTTTAAGGAGAGCACCATGAAGGTGAAAGTGGAACTTTGCTCTAAAATCTTCCGATAGATGGCACCACTAGAGGATGCACTTTAAAATTTGACACTGATCTGGAGAGGGGATGAAATTTTCTCCAGACCATTGCCCTCATGGTAACTACTCAACGACCGACCACAGGACTTTCGATTCCACAGATTTAATAAGCACGTATATCGCATGTACTCGGTGGGTCTTTGCGACATTGGGAATCGAACCCCACCCTTCCGGACGGCATGTCCGATGCCCTAACCACTAGGCTACCACGACCCGTTTTATCCCTGAGAGTGGGTATTAACAATCTATGGTTTATGAACATAAACTAAAAAAGTTAATTTCCTAGGTAGGATATATGGTAAAGTGGATAACATTTATTGTGTCAACCTCATTAATTGACACTGGTTCAGAATCACTTGGAATAATTTTTGTGGCTCTCTCGCGACATTTATCTGATCAAAAAAACCATAATCTACTGTACTTTTATGTACAGATACACCCAAAATCTTATTAATCTGCTCTATTTAATCTTAAAAGTTTAGGGGCTGAATCCCCTATGATGCATAGAAATTAAAAGCCATTTAACTTCTTTGATTTTTCTCGCTGCACAAGCTAAAAATGCAAATGTCCACCGTCACAAAAATTCAAGAATTTCCCTCTGAAAAAGTAATGTTTCTCTGGAATTGACACTTTCACAGCGGGCAACTCCCTGTGAGAGCAAATCTGCACAACGCACATAAGATCATAACCGATAGCTTAGAATACATTTTCAACACGGTATTATAATCTAAAAGTATACTCAAATCTGTCCACATGTACATCAACAACCATGCACTAAAAGTTTCTATGTAGTTAGGGAGAGATGCTAAGCATTTTTGTTCATATAAATAAGCCTATTATCCATAAATATATGTGTGTGAGTAGAAAATTTATTTCAGCAAAATTACTTATTAAACACGCACAATTCAGTATGAAATATATATAATTAAGTTCTGTTTTTCTTAATTATTTTTCATGCAAGATATTTTTCACTTGATGTTTTACTTTTCCTTTCTGGGGATTTTAATTTAATGGTAGGAGGAAACAAAATACATATAGCAGAATAAATGCAACTGCTTCGAGTGAGCAAAAATGTGACTGGCTGTAATCTGAGAATTTATTTTGTTAAAGTTAGTATTCTATTTGTACACACAGTATACCAGTAACATGTTCTTTAAAGTTTATGAAAATAAACTTCAAATGCAAAAAACATTATCGCCAAAGATTTGCATACATATTAAGTAAAAGAAGGCGAAAAACTTTTCGAGGGCAAGGGAGCGAAGTTATTTTTCTGACTTCAGAGCCCAAAAATGTGCTAAGTCGATGTAAACATATCCTTGCCAAAATGAGATATATGTAAATAAATGACACTGTCACAACACAGAAGCGACAACTCAAAAAGTAATATCGCTCTTGACGTACGACAACGGTAACAAGAGTTTAGACAGGGGTGGGGATAAAATTGAAAGGAAAGAAATACCCAGCCGACAAATCACCCATCTCATAAAACCGGCACACGACCATCCCTCAGATGAAAAATTCAAATAAAAGACAAGACGAGGCAAGGTTTCCTGTTCCAAAGTAAAGAGACTGCAACAGCTGAACGCATTAAGTAAGAGGAGAAAATCGCTTGACAGTTTGAGAAAACAATCCAAAAAACAGCTTTTTAACGTTCCCTTCGTCATTTGAGGAAAGACATAAACAGCTCAGAAGATTTGGGGAGGGGGATGTCTTGGAAGGATTTCTCGCTGTTTTGTCACCGCGGTTACTGATTTGCGCGATACAGGGGAGATAGACCAGCTACAAATGCCACACTGATTTATTTTTTCTAGTATATATATATATATGTATATATATATATATATATATATATATATATATATATATATATATATATATATATATATATATATATATATATATATATATATATATATATATATATATATATTTATATATATATACAAAAGTCATTTTTTATTTTCCTGTCAGAAAATATTTTTGAAAAAAATCCTAAATTTATAAAAAAATGTATAATATTAATAAAAATTAAGTGTAAGGACTAGTTAAAATTGCTTTTGTATTTTGTAAATTTCTATTCATTTAAAAGATACTACATACTTTATGGCTATTAAAGATAACGAAATTTTATTTACTATATATAGATTATGATTATATTGATAAACATATTCTGCCAAATACTCCACTTTAACTGCAACCTCTTTTCACTTAATATACGTTCTGCAAACACTTCATCCGCTTATTCTTTCAACGGTTGATATATTTAATATCACTAAGAAATATGTATTTTTGGATACCTGTATCTCCTAATATTTTTTATAGAAATGAAAAATTTTTAAATGGCCTGTATCTTACTATTTAAAAAACATGGTTTATTTCCAAAACAGACTAAGCAAATTAAAAGTTTCAGTTAGGTGATTTTGATTAATTTTCATTAAGTAACTTCAGTATCAGAAAAAGATTTTTTATGACTATTTTTATTTTGAGTACTAGTGTTTTGATTGTGTTCATTTCTTTGGATAAATATAAGCAAAAGACTTGGAAAAAGTCTCTTTATTTTCATCTTAATAAACTAACCAGATCATCTTAAATATATATATTTGCAAGTGTCTTTCTTTCAATAGTTTTTTTATTGATGCAATTTTGCATAGTTACTCTAAAGTACGGACCTCGTCACTATTTAACAAATCACCACTCATAAGCAATTCTGTAGAGGCACATGAAAAAAAATTTCTAATTCTTTTAAAAAGAAGTATTACTACGTGCATAGCTTTTAATAATTTATTATTTCTCTATAAAATGTTTTTTTTCAACTGCATATAAAAAATGATTGCTACTAAACATTTTGAAAAATAATTTTATGTTTCAAGTTTAAATAATGATGAGTACTACGAGACTCAAATAAAATTCTCATAACAATTTAATGTTCAGAAAATCATTCAAATTAATTTTGTTACAAGTATATAAAAGCATCAATTTATCTATTATACTATATAAAACTACTTAGGTAATTTTCGACTCCCATTTGAGATGTGAATGTTTGCAATAAATTTGAATCCGCTTTTAACTGTAATTCTAATTGAACAAACGTTACTCATTGAGTTAATGGCGGAAAATGAAGAGATATAAATCAAAGAACTGACAAAAATGCATTATAATAGGTTTTTATTTTCTTAACGTGCGTTATTCTGAGCTCTCATTTGAAAAATATAGCAGGGATATATATATATATATATATATATATATATATATATATATATATATATATATATATATATATATATATGGGTTATTTAATATTGATAAAGAAAATCTTTTGAGGAATTAACCTGATCATAGCCGTTTTAGTTGTCAGATTCGTCATTCAAATACATTTTAATTTACCAAAAACATAAAATTAGAAAAATATGTAGTGACTGGATCTAAATAATCATATTTAATTCTAGCACTATTTAACTGTCATGGTCCTTTACCATTTAAACATTAATCACTATTCAGCTAAAAATAAAGACAACTATTTTATTTCAACACATTAAGCAATACATAATAATTTTCAAATACAGCATTTCAAGCAAAATGTTATTTACACGATGAAATAAAAATTTCTTTTTTCTTCCAAATTTTTTCCTTTGATATCAACGTATTTCATTACTAAGTTTACAGATACTTCAGTTATACGCATAAAATTATTTTATAATAACTATATTGGCTTTGAAGAATTTAATAGTGGCAACATCTTTTCAATACCGCAAATAGCAGTCGTTGGCAATTTTATGTCCTGTTATTATTAAACAGAAACGCATCGCTGCTGCTTCAACAAACTGAGAGGAAGAAAAATTTTGTGACAAGTTATGGCGAACATATAAAAATAAGGAATAAACCAACTGTTTGTACAGACGACCGCATCAGAAATGTCATCTCAAACGATAATTTAATGCAGCGAGTGTAGACGTGTAACATGTTTTACAAGCTGATTCCATACTAGTTGACGTTCATAAACGTGCTTTTTTTATTATTCTCCTTTTGTGTGTGTGCAGACATCACTGGCAGATTCGAAGCCAAACGATAAAAAAAGATTACCTTCAACTGGAAAGGAGAATTTTATTTGCTCGGTGAACCGCGCCGCCATTTTCTCAAAGAGGTCGCGTGCGCGACAAAACTGCGTGACACCAGACAAGAGATGACACATTAGATTGCTTTGGATATGAAAGGTACCTTTGCACTTTCCTTTTCCGTGATGTTATAACAGACCACACCTGACATACCATTCTCTTTTTATATAATGAGCTTTAGATAATTATCTATTATTAATAGTAGTATGCAAATGAAAAATGTATTGTATTTAGATAGGTGCAATGCACGAAAATGGTGACCACTTATTTATTTTTTTAATCAATTTCTTTCACTTTGATTCTCTTTTTATTATGATTAAGTAAGCAAATAATAATCCCAACACGTATAATTATTTTCCTTAAAAATAATATTTTAATAGCACTTAAGAACTATTAATTATTCTATGATATTAGAAATTGACTATTTTTACTTACAGTCATAATACACAGCAAGCTACCTAGTATTCTAAATAGAGGCAACTCTTATTTTTGACGAGATGTCGTACCAATAGATGGAGACTGATTCAAACGAGACAAATATGAGTGAATATGGGCTCTTTTACACATTGGGCTGTTCTAGGTCCGACAATAACTAATCTGCAATGTATAGAAGTTAGTGTGTTTTTCTCATTATAATGTTCGCTAATCGTGGCTGGGCCAAGAAAAATATTTCATGGTCGCAGCGTATTTTAACTGAAAAAATGCTTTCGGGGATCTTATGCTTGATGCCTGCTTCTAAACTGTGAAGATAACCCACTTACATAGCCAAATGCTTTGCAGACTTGAAGAAAAATCAAACTTCAATCTTTGTTGTTCTACAGTCTTGAACTTCTCGAAACTCCATCTCACATCCTTCAACATGATTTATAGGCAAGAAAACGGATGGGTTTATGAACTTGGTTGGTGTTTGTGTCCATCAAGTGGGATAAGAAACAACAAGACATTAACGTAAAGAAGGAATGAAACAAAAATGTATTAAATAAATGAGCCACTTCATTTTTCTATACAATAAACTGGAAAGTAAATAAGGACTTAAACAAACAATAGTGCTTGAAATTTTAATTTTAAAGATTTGAATAAAATTTCACAAGGTTTCGATGAATAACTTAAATACAGGATTTAAATTCATTAAGTATTACATTGATTTGTTCCTTTATCATCAGGAACAAAGCAAAGATTAAAGGTCGAATTTTGAATAAAATTCAACCGGAATTTACCACATTTACTTGTCACACGGGAATATGTATATCATATTATGAAACATTATTTTGACAAACACACTCCACATCTTTTTGTAAAATCATTCAAGTAGTTTTAATACATGAAAGAATTTGAAACTAGTTTAATGAAGCCAACCCTTAAAATAATTAGAAATGTAAACAAAATGCTTTGGGACTAGCAATTGCATGCTAAATGAAAAGTTGATTATTTTATGAAATATTGTAAAAAAGCATCATCTCATTCTATATAAATATGTATATAATAACAATTTATTATCAAATTCGATAATATATATACATTCTTTCAGAATTTTAAGTTGCGATTTACCAGCAATTTACATAATATTAAAATTAAAGTCTGAATAAATGTTTTCAATTAAATTTCTAAGAACCAAATAAGGCTATACTTTTAATTAATAAATACAATGAAATATAATTCATCATGAAGCAAATGACCTTCGGCATCTTTAATTAATGAGTGTAGTTTAAGCATATTGAGTACATCTAAAAATACATCGAAATAATCGTATCATTCAAAAGTATTTATGTGATAGCGATAACATTTATTAAATTATTCATGAGAAAACGAATATCATGAGAAAGCGATTACATTTATTAAATTATAATCACTTCCTCATGAAATCTAGAAGAAAATAACTTCTAATACATAATGATTTGAATTTAAGAATCCTTAAGTGTGACCATCGCATTTAATTGAGAAAAGTAAACAGATAATAAATCAGTTGTTTAAATAAAAGGTATGACAAAGCAAGGAAAAATGTCTTTGAAAGATAGAATAATAGAGGAAGTTTAATATTGGATTAAAGGCGAACGTCAAAGTATCTGAAATAATTTAAATAAATTACCTCTTCAATAGCGGGATATTAAAAGATTATTGTATTCTATTGAAAAATTATGCATACTTTTAATATTGAAACAAACTAGTCAGTTATGTTGGAAGATTGTGTAATAGTCTTATTATCACCATCAACATTTTGAATTCGATAAAAATACAAATTAACTAATATCCGAATTTTGAGATTTTGGATTTATCTGTTGTAAAAAGGTTGTAATAATACAGATAAATTGAGTGCGAAGGGAGTGATATTTCACCAATTTGCAATATTAAGGTTTAAAAATTGTTATTATAATCGATTTATTGTATTTATCGTAAATTTGATCTTTTTTTTTAAATGATATTTAGGTAATTACTCTGATGAAGAGTAACATCACCTAAACATGCAATAAAAGTATCAGATCTTAATCTGATGCATACATATTATTATTATAGAACATCTCACGCATTTTATTTATTCAATGTTTAATAAAATTTGCATGATAAAAATGGTTAAACGAAAAAAAATAATTAATATGAATTATTTTAACTTGTGTAATTTCGGTAAGATTGAAACAATGATGAGGTTAAATTTAAAAAAAAAAAAAAAAAAAAAAAAAACATAGGTTTTTTAAGCAGAATCAAAGTTTGAAACTAAGAATTTTTAAGAGCAATCAAAGTGTGAATAAAATAAATCATAAAAATCGCACACAACTTAGAAAACAAGAAATGATAAAAAATCTTTTTTTTTTTATTTATTTTTTAAAGTTTGCTCCCGTATTTTTGTCTGTCATATCATCTTAGCTTAGACTTATAAAGCATTTGCTTAAAGGACCTTTTCTTTTTAAATGATATTTAGGTAATTAATCAGATGAAGAGTAACACCATCTAAACAGGCAATAGAAGCGTTGGATCCTATATATAACTCAAGTGTTACCGTCTATCTATTATATATATATATATATATATATATATATATATATATATATATATATATATATATATATATATATATATATATATATATATATATATATATATATATATATATATATGTATGTATATATATATATGTATGTATATATATATATATATATATATATATATATATATATATATATATATATATATATATATATATATATATATATATATATATATATATATATATATATATATATATATATATATATATATATATATATATATATATATATATATATATATATATTAACTGACTTTTAGAAAAGCTCTTAAACAAAGCCTGATTCAACGCTTAGTGAATAAGAGATGGAAGATTCTGTGGGAGGAGAGGAGTGTTCCCAGTTTAGCAAGAAAGACATCAGTGACTGTGTTTTGAGGACTGACTGGACATGACTGCTATAGGACCATCTTTATAGAAGCATAATAGTGGATTCCTCAAATTGTGTTTTGTGCGACTCTAACCAACTAATGATTTTTGAACATTTAAAATTATTGTACTGAACATTCTCTATGTGAGAACATTGTCAAGAAGAGCCCGTGAACTAATGGCTTAAGAATTTATGTTTGGCATTAGTTAAATAAATAATGGACAATGAAATTCTTCATTCTTTTATAGAACTTACCTTATATTTTTTAACAGGTGAAAAAAAAAACACTGTTTTCTCAGGAATTAAGCTTTTTGTGAATTAAAATTTACTTTCTTCTAGTTTCATTTGTGATATCATGAGATGTTAAGCAATTTTTAGTAGAAAGAAAAATGTATGCATTAAATTTCGATCTATTTACAGTAACAAAAACTTAAGAAGAAAGTAATAGATTATGACACCAAATGCTGATAACACTTCCGGAATATTTTTATCACTTTTAAGTGCCAAATTCTCTTGTGGCAAGAAAAGAAATTCAGAAAACTTTCCAACTGTTCATTGAAAAACTTATTTTTACCAACAAGAAACATGTAATAAAAACTTCACAATTTTCAGACAAAATTGTTGAAAAGGAAATGAGTAACTTATCGATACAGTGGTTTTTAATGTATGTAAGTGAAGTGTGGTGAAAAACTGAATGATTTGTAAAGCACCCAGAAACAATATTGGACAAGTAGGTATCACAGCTAATTTACGAAGTCGAAAATTAAAATAACCGTTGCCTTTTACTTCGCAACAAAGAGGAAATTCCAGGTAATTGTACAATTTGACTTGCAATGAATATAACAGAGTGATGCTCTTTTATTTAATCAGAATCAAATCTTCTACCTTTAGTGATGCAAATAATGTCTTTATATAACAAACGATCATGTAATCTTAAAATTGACGACCAGTTGAACAACTACTATAGGCCGTATGAAATTATATGGCAAATATCATTTTACTGAATAAAATATATGACAAATTGTAGAATATTTCTTTCGATCACTTTTTGTAAATTTAAAGAATGAAGTAACATCTTATTATAAAATATGTTAACATAGTTTGATAATCAATGCTTTTAATAGAAATGAACCATGATACTCTGAATCCACAATGTATCTATAGATTCTGTCTACTGGATTCTATAAATTCCTTGAAGTCTAGCAAAAGAAAGAAGGAAAACAGAAAAGAAACAGGAAAAGCAATACTGAATAAGAAACAAAAAGGAAAATAGGCTGAAACAAAAACCAAACACCCCTTTGACCCAAAGAAAAAGAAGAGGTACAGCCATCGGGTGGGCAATTGGTCAACTTTTATACCGCCAGGAGCTCCAGAGGTTCTGAGGGTCGTCTTTCATTTCTGATATTGGGCCCCGGGGGGCAGGAATGCGAGGGGGCTCCTCACCTAATTTTCTGGAGAGTGTGAAAATTGCATTAAGGTGGAAGCTAGTGAATAGGTGGGGGTTGACGGAAAGAAGTGGATGCTTCCCCAACCCCTCGGGAGCACATGGATAGAGGGTCAAATAGGCTGTTCCCTGCTTTCTGGAAGAATTGATTTGGCGGCGGTGCTTGCGTCACGCATACCGGAGCTTTAGAAACAGGATAAGTAGGATTGGGATTCTTGCTCTCAGATATTTTATTAGGGTGGCCTGGAAGAGGAATGAAGCAGGGGGTGAGTCTGAGAAGACGATTAAATTTTTTTTCATCTGGTGCGAAACGTTGCACAAAGTGAGAAGAAAGTATTATAAGCACAGATTTTGTTTGTCTTTGGTTAGTTGCTATAAAAGAATTTAAAGAGGAATCAAAGCTATCAGAATAAGCAATGTTGTTGTTACTTATGGCACTTGGACAAGCCAAGCTCGCTATGATGTTGCCTATGAGAATTTAAGTCAGTGGGCTGCGCTTTTCGCTTAACTAGAGAACCACGAAAGTGATGTTACGTCTTGTTCTAAGACTCCTCCGATAGATGGCACCACCAGAGTATCCACTCCCTCAATTTTGATATTGATTTGGAGGGGGAAGGAAAGCAATGTAAATATAGCAACTGAAAAATGAAAAGAAATACCGTATTTATAAACTCACTGCAATCTAATATCATTTAATACAAAGCTTTTTTTTCATATACTCATTTATTATTCAAGTTAATCTCTTTTTTCAGATATTTATTCAGATTAGTAAAGTATCATTGGTAATTTTTGTATCTACTGTATGTATATTTTAAAGTATTTTAATTTTACAATACCGAAATCACTTTTTTTACTCTTAGATATTTTGTTTCGTAAATAACTACAAATAAAAAATGATAAATTTATGAAAAATGTACATATCTTTTCTTGTGGTGTTATTAATAAAAATAAAAAGCTTATTTACAAAACAAATATCTTCATTATTGCTTTACAAAGAAACACCACTTTATGTTATATTGTTCAAAGGAGCATTATATATATGTAGAACTTAAGGAAATCCCTAACTTTTCACCCGATCATAAAATACAACAAGCTCATTAGGTATGGTTACCACCAACTTTACCTTGAACTAAATAATAAAGATCATATTCAAAAACGTAGCTTAAAAAATAACATTTTTATATCAGAAAGGATTTTACACACGAAAAGAATACTTTTAATGACATTGGGGCACGTGTCTTTTAAAAGAATTTCATATGAATATCTACTTTATATAAAGGTATACTACTTTATATACTACTTATAAAGAATATCTACTTTTATACTTTATACCCATTTACATCTCCAGATTCAACAAAAGTTGTATAATACATATTAACGATATCGTTAATCTATAATGGTTTAGTATTGCATAATGTTCATTTTCAAACGTTTGTTTTAGAAATAAATAGGGAAATAATTCACAGAGGAAATTGAACTTAAAAATAGGAAATTTAGTTTTTATTTCCATTAATGAATGATCTTACACCTTTTTTTATCGTACTATATTATTTTAGTGGCATATTTTTTAAATTTTACAACATTTAGGAATAACATACATTTCACAATTATATATATATATATATACATACATATATATATATATATATATATATATATATATATATATATATATATATATATATATATATATATATATATATATATATATATATATATATATATATATATATATTTAAGTATTTTAATAAATTATAATTTAAGAATATGATTAATAAAAACAGTAAAAATATTCCCATGCTTTTGGCTTTGTTTTTTACTGTTCATATGAATCTTAAATTTTTACGTCTCTAAAACAGATTACCATGCTTAGAATTAGGTGGAATAAGCTGTCAACTATATGCCCGCCATTTATTCTGCGTGGTTCTAAGTTGAGAGTCAGGAAAATTGTCACATATTAAATTTGTCGTCTTATCTTGTAAATAATGATTATATTTTGAAACGGAGTTAATATTTTGAACTCAAAAGGTTTTGTAAAATGTCAATTCTAAGTTTGTTGTTGTTCTGAATTATATCACTCTAAAACAGATAATGATAGATTGAAAATTTCAATATGAAGAAAAAAAGACAGGAAAATAAATAGAAGAAATAAAATTGTCTCAGAGATAACTAAATTGTACACACTATATTACCAAAATGATAAAAAACTATGATTTTTTAATATGTGTTACTTAAAAAATGCTTTAAATAGACAAATTGTTTAGGTAATTAATAAAATATTTGCTATATGTATATATTTTTAAGTTTCTTATTCAGTTAAATGTTAGTCAATTTTAAATATATTTCACAAGTCTTAAAATAATTAAAAAAAAAAACAATTGGAATAAAAAATCCTAATAGGATAGTTTTAAGACTAAAAAAGCAATGCTGTTTTTCGAATTCCTTTAGCAAATTAATAATCAAGGAATACTTTTAAAAAAGTAGAAAACCGAACTCAGGTACTGAAAAATAAATAAAAGGAAAAAATCTCATTAAATCAATCTCCCCTTGAATTCAACTCCAAAAAGTTTTTCCGTGCAATACTAAAAAATAAAAAACATTTTCCCCCCTTGTTATCAAACGAAGGAACTTGTAAAAAATATTTTTTTTAAAATTCTTTGTTATCATTTAATTTCACTTTCTTATTTTCTTTATCGGAAAAAATCCACGATTTATAAAAATAAATAAAAACATGGAAATAAAAATGAGGATACTACCTTTCACATTTCTGTCATTTTCTTACTTTATTTTTTTTAATCTTATTCCTTTGCTTTCTTAATGTTTTTGCAGCATTTGGCCCCTCAACTCCACAAAAACTTTATCTCCGACCGTTAACGAAGTTTCCCATGGCTGGCCTCGACTGCATCCCCCACCCTCGCAGTACCTTTCAGAAAAGAAATCCCTTTTATTCTCTTACGTACCATAGATTTCATACTGGTTGCCTCTATTTCTGCTGTGTTCCTGTCCCACCCCCGCTCCAGCCTTCGCAAAAACAACTTAGCTAATTTCCTCAGGGACCGGCTTCCCCTCGGGCCTTTAACATAGGCGGAAACAAAAGGAGTGTAAATATATCTACCTTGTTGGCAGGTTCTTCGGACGAAAGTGAGGCATGTCGTTTGCCGCGAACATGTGTCTGTTTTGGGGAATCAAATGGGTTATGAACGGAACTAGTCTAACAGAGGTAACAACTATTATTAGCAGTGATATTTGCAATATAATACAGAAGACTGTATGGTTCAGTAGGGATGAATGGTGAGATTGTTGGAGGGAATGAACGCTTTATGAAGAATACATGTTAAATTGTGAATTAATTTGCCGGGTATGCACAGATAACTCCTTAAGACTCTGAGAAATAGTTTTCAATTATATTACGTGTCAACAGTATAAAAAGTTATAGCAATTTAAAATTAGCAGCAGTTATCTGGAATCAGTATTAATATACAAATATTTAAATATCAGGTATTCGATAATAGCTTTTTGTCTTAAAAATGGTTATTAATTACCAACTAAATTATCCCTTAATTGTTAGTTAAAAATAATTACTTTACTTTGTCAAAATATACAATTCATGAGAAAAGGAAAAAAAAAAGTTATATACAGAGAGATCTTATAACGAATAAATTTTTATTCAAATTAATTTATAATTAGTTATTTAATAAATAACTGCTATTTCGATTATGATTTTTCCATACTGTTTGACTGAATAAAATAATAATTGCTTCAATTAATTACATTAATAATTTTCATCATCTGGAAAATGTATTTTTAAATGTTAAAAATGTTTGGATGTGGTTTTCTTTGATTATGAATAATATAAGAGTATATAGAATAACATATAAAATCTGAATGACTTTATTGCATTGTAACATTGAGGAATGTTTAAAGTTCGTGAACTTCAGATTTTTAATAAAAAATGAATCGATTTTTTTATGACACTACTATGGTATATTTTATTTTGGTTTTATTTTTAAATTTTTAAAAATTTCAATATGCATGAAAAAAGTAACTGTTATTATGGCCTTTGTAAAACATTTTTACTCCACAAACTCCCGATAATAAACCAAACAAATTAAATCTCATATTTTCGTTTTTATAAGACACATTAATTAACTTGAGTCAATTTATTAATTATAATTTAGTAATTAATATATATTTATTCATTTGAAGAGAGCGACACTTAAAAATAACAATGCTGTTTATTTATTTATTTTTCAAAAAGAATTACTAAAGAAAAGAAAGTTTTTAATAATTCTTAAATTGAGTGAAATTTGTCATTTTTACTTAAATGGCATTTGTGTTTCAAATCATAAAAATAAGTCGAATAAAATACCATGATAGGATAATAAATAAATTAATAAAGTAATAATTGTAACATAAAATTCAGAAATCTTAAAAAATTATTCGAAAGGGAATGAAGAATAAAACATACTTATTCTGTTTAGTAAAATTAAATTGTAAAAATATTATAAAAATTAATATTTTTTCGAAAAAAATTAACATTTCAACATTTTAATGCTTTTTTTCAAAGACAAGTATTTTGGTCGTTTTATTTATATTTATTAATTTATTTTAAAGAGAGTGAATAAGATTTTTACCTTTTTAGCAAATGTAAATGGTTACTTTTTAACATTTTTTCAACTTGATAAAATGTTAAAAAGTAATTATTTACATTTGCTATGTATATAAAAATGTAGTATTAAAACTTTATCTCAGAGATTTCATTAATGCTCTTACAATTCAAATTCTTATAGTAATTTCAAAATGTATGGAATCGCAATCAATTACAAAGCAAAAATTTCATTTTTAATCAGTAAGATCTTATAAACGTGGTTATACATAAGACAAACAAACATAATCTAAATACTCCGAGGAACTATATTATGTTCGTATGACACTGAATGTAATTAAAAAAAGTATGAAGTAAATTTGTTAACGGAAAAATTTAAAGGTGAATAGAAACTCCCTGCAGAAACTGCCGCAATCAACAGAGGACTGTCTATCCGAATCGCTTTCAGAATTTCAGAAAAATAAATTATATCGAAGAATAAAAGGAAAATTAAAAAAAAAAGAAAAAAGCTCAAGAAAAGGAAATGTAAGACATTGTGGAAGATGAGAATGAGAGAGAGAGAGAGACGTGTGTGTGTCACATGTGTAATTTGGAAGCATTCTTTTGAAAATTGTGATTAAGAAGAATGGTGTATTTATTTCAGCATAAGAATATTGAGAATGGAGAAAATAAACACTTTTGACGGGGTAATTTGGAAAACTATTAATTAAATCATCATTTATTGTATTTATCAAACTTCCTAAAATAAAACAGAACGATAAAATACTCAAAATTTATATTTTTAATTTATTGGGATAAACAATACAGTAATTGAGATGAGGAAAGTCAGTTTTCCGACATAATTTTTATGAATTATATGAATTTGAAGAAGAAAATTTCATCTTAACGAAAATTCTAAGTTTCTCATTCTCTATTCATGGTTTTTATGAATGATAATGATAAAATGGATAATATTTGACAACAAACCACACGTCGTAAATTGGAGTTTTATTAATTATTCAAAATAGATTCACATTTTTTTCAAAGTATTTATTCCATTAATCAAAATATATCGTAAATATGTATTGAATTTGAGAAAAAAAATAGCTTGAAAAATGATAAATCTAGGCGTAATATTTTGAAATGTAAAATGCTATGATCTAATATGTTAATCTTTTTTGGTAGAGTTATCAAATTTCAAATGGTTAAAAAAAGCATAAGATAACATAATTATGTCAGAAAATGTATGGTATAAAAATCGCATCTATGCACTGACGTTTAAAAAAATGTTTTTATTTATAACATAATCCCATACTGCATCAGTGAATAAAAAACCACCATCAAAGATTACCTTCTAGTATAATCTTTGATTGTGGTTCAAAAAACATTTTAAACGAGATAAGTGTATTTATCAAATAGATTTCTGGACATCTAAACTACATATATATCCTGTTCTCAATTTAGGTTTGAATTATTAATGTGAAAATTAAACTTCCGATTTAATTAAAATTAGACCTCTGTAAAAGTAAAAGTAATGCAAGTATCAGAAATTCAATGTGAAGTCGGAATAAATTTGATAACACTAATCACAAACGAATTGTGAGCGAGATATTAAGTCAGTAAATACCATCATAAATCCATAACCAATAACCAATAATTCTGTAGTGTTCAAACTCCATAACCAATAATGCTCCATAACCAATAACCAATAATTCTGTAGTGTTCAAACTCCATAACCAACAATGCTCCATAACCAATAATTCTGTAGTGTTCAAACTCCATAACCAATAATGCTGTTAGTTTTCAAACTCCATAACCAATAATGCTGTTAGTGTTCAAACTGCATAACCAATAATGCATTTATTGTTCGAACTCCATAACCAATACGGCTGTAGGGATTCAAACGAAATCTCTGACAAACAAAAAATTATTCAACCCAAATATCAGCTGAAATTATATAGCCTGTCTTTCCAAACTCCACAAAAAAAAATCTATAGTTCAAGTGAAGTTGCACATGCTTGAATTTTTTATTTCTCTAATCACAATACAGACGAATACATCATCCATTCGCTTGTAACAGATTCAGTATGATTGTAAAAGAAATAATTTAAACAGAAATATTTTTCCTTAGGAATACACGATCACGTTTTGTGGGAATAAAATTCTAAAGGAACAAGTAAAAACGAATTCTAAATCACGACGGAAGTTTATAAGGTAACAAAAGTCGTTTCTCCGAGACACGCAGCGTAGACTTTGCATTTTTAATGTCTCCAGGAGCACGTAGTTATAAAATGCATGTTTTACGACTACAAGACACTTTTCAGACTTATGAAGAAAGACATAAATTTGATGATCAATACTTAATGCAATCGAGGTCGCAATAAAGGTGCCCTGACATGGTAATTGCCTCTTACTAAGGAACCTGCTGGAAAATTGAATTGAAACCTATAAAAGAAATCCATTTTTTTAAAAAAACTATTTTAAATTTTATGCCTGAAAAATTTCAGGTTTTGCTTCAAATTAATGATTTTTGATGTGCTACTAAACTCTCTTTTATAATTACTATGGCATGACAGATAAAATAATAGTTATAAATCATGATAAATTCGTGAAAATTTTTGTGGTCATTTATAAAATAATAACTAGAAAAATATAAAAAACAAACAATAGCAAGATGTAATTACTGCTTTTTAATTGAGTTTTCTATATAACAGACATATTAATAACTTAATTTTTTAATTACCATTAAATAAATTGCCAGTTTAATGGTTGAATCAATAAGTTGCTTAAAAATATTTCATAAAAATATTGAGCATCAAAACTAATTGATTAAAAAATTTGAAAATATTTATGAAATAATTATTTTTAAATTAAAAATTCAGACAATTATAATAATTATTATTATTAACAAATTATTTAATAATTATTAATAATTTTATAATAATAATTATATGTAGATAAACTTTCTATTTTGGGCAAGACTACCATTTAATCACTGATCTAAAAAGAGGATATTTGTATTTCCTAAAAACAAATTTTTATTCATTTTTGTTTCATTTGGATCTAGATATAAAAGTTGAAAGTTGAACTAAATAATCCTGCATCCTACACTTGGTAAATCCTATCCTGAAATATTTGTTTTGAAATCCGGAAAAGAACTATTATGTAACGCTGAAAAGAAATATTACTAACAATAAGTCATAAAGCTGCTTAAAAATCGTAAGATTTTGTATTTCCAACAAAGGGTATTATATCTCATTGAATTTGAAAAACAAAAAATTTTCAATTACAGATTATAAGGTAAACAAAACCCCATATTTATAAATTTTTCTATTGAAGGTGATCATCGAAAATATAAATCTCATAAAAGAAAATCTAGTAACTTAAAGATCCATTACATCGAAACTCAAGCTGAGAAAAACCATCCATAAAAATGTGTAGTTCATAAAAAATATGTTATAACATAAAACTCATATCTGTTTCCCGCAAATTATATTAAACAATTTTCTAACATTCAGTTCATCAAAATTAATAAAACGGCACCCAAAAAGCACTGAATAATATTTGGGTAACGACCCAAAAAGAAAATGGAAATATCATTAAAAAGGATATCACTCAGAAAATATTTACATTCATGATATATTTGAGTTATTGCTAAGACCAAAATCGAAATCGCCAACTATTTATGTCGGCATGAGACTAAACTTAATCATTAAAAAATCGTTTTTACGAGGGTCACTCTGAAATTTTTGAGATACAACTAGGTTTTTAAAGTTATACTTACAAAATTTTAGGTGTGTTCAAAGCAGTCTCCTCCAGCATCAATGCACTTTTGTAGACGAATTTTCCACAGATTAAATACCTCAAGCCATTCATTTCTTCGAATAGATGAAAAAAATGCATTTATAGCCACATCAATCTCTTCTTCTGAATTAAAATGACGTCCACGTAAGTTCTTTTTTAGATTAAAGAATAACCAAAAGTCGCACATAGCTAGATCAGGTGAATACGGCGGATGTTCGATCATTTTAATTTGTTTTTGTTTAAGAAACTCAACTGTTAATCCGGCTGTATGTGAAGATGCATTGTCATGGTGAAGCTTTAGTTCCCTAACATTCAGTTCTTGTAGAATTTCTGGAAGACATTTAGTGGTATACCAGTTTGCTGTTACTGTCTTCTGTCCTTCCAACTGGATGGCTTTGTCCAATCCCGTACTTTTAAAGAAAACGGCATACATCACTTTTTTCAGTACGCGTTGTTTTTCACCATTGTCGGCGTGGGATCATCTTCAAAGACCCATAATTTGCTTTTTTGACGTGTTGGAACGTCAAAAAACGGTATGTATGTTTCATCACCTGTTACAATTTTAGAAATGATGCGGTGGCCACCATCATTCAGCATATTAAGAGTTTCTTTACTGATTCTGACACGTTCCTCTTTTTGATGCTCAGTTAGATTGTGGGGAACCCAACGGCAAACTACTTTTTTCATATGTAATTCTTCATGAATGATTTTGTGTATGGCTGCGGATCCAATGTTAAGTTCCTTCTGTATCATTTGATAGGTACAGCAATTATCATCCATTAACATTTTTCGTGTGGCAGACACATTATTCGGGATTACTGCCGACGGCGGCCTTCCTGTGTGTTCTTCATCCTGAAGAAAATTGCGACCTCTTATAAATTCTCTAAAGCATCTGAATACAGTAGCACGAGCTGGAGATTCATTACCAAATGCTAATTGCAACCGTTGAACGCATTCTTCTTGATTTAATCCTGCTTTGAAATCGTAGAAAATCAAAGCGTGAAAATGTTCTCGCGTCAACTCCATTTTCTCTTCAAAATTGTTTAAAATTTATTCCACGCTAAACAAGTTGAAGTAAGTCAGTAAAAAATCTTCTTCTGTGTTAAAATACTTTGTACTTTAAAATCAAACCGTTATTTTTATTTTGTAAATTCTCGTCTGCGCGTATCTCAAAAATTTCAGAGTAACCCTCGTATACATAAAAATATCGAATAAAATCTTTATTATGAAAAGCGCATGACTTGCACAATTCACACAAAATTTGTTATCTACTCTTAAATTGTCTTCAAGGTTAATTGGATAGGATGTTCATTGTGCAGAAAGGTGTGTCCTGTAGGAAAGCCGAAAATAAACCAGTTCAAACCGAAAGTAAACTGTACAAAAACAAATCCTTTATTTATTGATAATCTACAAAACTCTTCTTTCTTGTCTCTTTATTTGTAAAATAATGATAAATACAAAAAAAAAAATACTTTGTCTCTAAAGTTACAATTTACAACATAAAAATATTCTCAGCAATCAATTAAAAATATGATTTTTATTTTGAGATCAATTAATTTCATCAAGCTATCAGTAACGTATATTGCAATCAAACAATCGGAACTAAAAACAAAATTAAGTTTTAGAACCGAAAAAATAAGACAATTATGAACAGTTAGGTACTCCGAAACATTATCAACGTAGCATATCATTGGTTTTTCTACTGGCCTGTCATTAATCATCTTTCTTTTCGAGCTCTGTCTCATTTCTCGTTATTTTGTTCTTTTATTTATTTCTCCCCATTTTTGTTTCGACTTGTTTTTCGGAAAAGAGTTATCTTCAAGTTTTCAAGTTAAGTGTTTTTTTTTATCTGCTATTTTTGTTCTTTATTCTCTGTAAGTGATTTTTATGTAATGACATCGGATAAAGAGAAAGTTCATCGACTATAATCTGTGGTTTGTTTCAGTTTTTTTTTAAAAAAAAGTAATCATTTTTTTTCTAAGCGTTTTATTGCCTTAGAATAAAAAAGGGACTATAAAAGTAACAAAAATACTAGTAATTGTTAATAAAGATTTTATTGTGAAATGTAAGGCTATTAAAAAAGCCGTAACAGTGGGCAATATTGGTTTTAGATGTTATTTATTTTTTAAAGACGAATGTAAAAGGTTTATGGAATTGATGTATGTATTTATTGAAAAAATTATTTTTTTCTCACTGGTATGAATGTACACTGGATTAATAATGAAAATCTAAGAAAAAAAGAATAACAGATTATAATATTTGAGGATTAGAAAAAAAGATAATAAAACATCAATTATAATACCGTTAACTTAATATTTAAACTATTATGTTGGTCATACGCCTAGCAATTATAGCCTAGTGGTTAGGGCATCGGAATGGCTGGGTTCGATTCCCAATGTCATCAAAGACTCACTGAGAACATGCGATATATGTGCTTGTTAAATTTATGGAATCGAGAGTTCTATTGACGGTCGTTGAGCAGTTACCATGGATGTAATGGTCTATAGAAATTTTCCTCGCCCTCCAGATGAATGTCAAAATTGAGGGAGTGGATCCTCTAGGGGTACTGTCTAACTGAGGAATCTTTGAGCAAAGATGCACTTTCACCTTTGTGGTGCTCTGATTAAACGAAAGACGTGCCCTACTGACTTAAATTCGCATATCCAACGGCATAGGAAGCTTGGCTTGTCCAAATGTCATAAGGAACAATAACAGATCATACGCGTATATATATAATATTTAGGTACTTAATGCTTCATCAGCATTGGCACGACAGCCCTTTGTGGGCCTTGGCCTTCTTCAGAAGTCTCTGTCATTTCGCCCCTTTTCTAGAAATCGACCTCCAGTTCTTGACCTTAAGTATGTTGAAGTCTTCTTCCAGGAAGTCCTTCCATCTCTTTTTGGGTCTTCCTCTTGGTCTACTACAGAAAGGGGTGGTGTTGAAGACCTTTATTGGTGTTCTCTCTGTACTTATTCTCAAGAGGTGGCCAGCCCATCTCATTCTAGATAGTTTTATTGATTTAATGATGTCTTCTTCTCCATATATTTTGTACAGTTCAAAGTTATACCTTTTTCGCCAGGTTTTATTTTCCAGGACAGCACGAAAATAGTTCTTAGGACCTTTCTCTCAAAAATCGCCAATACTTAATGCTTAGTGTGTGGATATTTTAACCTTCTAACAATCATTTCTGTAAATACTTAATTAGTCATCATTGTTTCCGTTAAATTATGTATTCTGTAATATGCTACAGTTTCCTAGTAATGCAAATTAATTTTACTTCGATTTGCAATCTAAATCTGGTTGTTATCAAACTAAAAACCATAAACTATGAATAAATTTCATATTTTTGATTTACAAAAAATGTTATTGTATTATTAAAAATAGAATTCATATGATCATATAATTCATAATTCCAAATAAAATGTAATTCCTCCAAGTCCTTTCATGACCAAAATATTACGTAGAGCTCAAATAAATCATTTGGATTATTTCTGTTTCATCAAGAATTCTCAAAAAATCACAACGATTTTTTTATCAGGATTTATTTTGTTTTTCTAATTTATATAAATAATTTTAATTTAAACTAGCTAGCTATCAAAGTAAATATATAAATTATTTACTTTGATAGCTAGCGAGTTTAAATTAAAAATTATGATCTAAAGTTTCTTGACGTGAATCTCTCTATTTCGTACTTAAAGTACATTTTTTAAAATAAAATGTTACAAATAAATTTCCTATATAACAGTGAAATATTCTTGAGAATCAAACAGCAGTTTATTGTAATAGGCCTGACTATCATGTAAAACCTTTATAGTAATGATTATCTCAATAATATTTATAAGTACTAAAGTAAAAATGATTATCATGAAATGTTATGGATGTTCTTTGGAATGAATGTCTTGTCTTGAGAAGCTTCCATTAAATGAATTTTTTATTTATACTTGAAATAAGCACTTAAGAATATTGACATTGTGAAGGAACACGCTTTCAGTTCTAACCACTATTTTTCAAGGGAATATTCAGCTGCATATAAATTTCTTTTGAATAAAAAATTCCTATAAAAAATCCATAAAAAATAAGCAGAAGCTCATATTTTTTAAATTTTGTTTCAACATAATGCATATAAGATATATATTAACTCTGCAAAGACATGTTTCCTATATATTAAAGTAAATTGATGAATAAAATAGTTTTTCGTAGAATATATTTCTTATAGAATATATGTTTTCAGAGTTTTTTTATTTTCTATGGATTAAAAATTTCTCTTAATATCTATGTAATGCATAATTGAAATTTCCAAATAAAAACCTATAACTGTTAATAATATAGTTAGATACACTGATTGTATATAAAGGAATCAGCTATATATATATGACTTATCTTCTTTAAAGATCTGACATTTGTCAGAGCAATTCCAAGAAATAATTGACAGTTAGAAAGTCGATGACTAGCAGGGGATCTGAGGATAAATCCTCCCGGGAAAGTCCGACGCAATCCAGAATATGTTTTGGTGAGGCTGGATGGTCACAGCATTTTTTACAAGTGGGATACATTTTTGTACCACGTTCAAACGATAAACATTTTAGATGTCCACTTGAGAATCTGGCCCAAGGCAGTCTGAGATTTTCGGTCACATTTTATTTCCAGAAGAGTTCCAGGAGATGTTCCAGAGTACCATTGGTGTGAGGGTGGAATTTGCCACATTGAATGTAGTCTAGATTTTTCATTAGAGTGAAGTTCCTGATATGTAAGTGATGAACCAGTGGGCGTATCTTCCTCACTGCCCTCTTTGGCCAATCGATCTGCGGTCTCACTGCCACTAATATTTACACGGGATGGAATCCATTGGAGATGTACATCATGGTCTTGCATAGACAGAATTCTAATTTTGTATTTGTCCATGGGTGCTTTAGACTTCTGTCCAACAGAAGCTGCACATTACCTCCTCCATATGACTTTGTTGAATCAGCTATAACAAGCATTAATACACGAAGCTCTAGTATATACTAATAATAAGCACCCAAATTATTAACATTCTAAAAGAATACACTTTTAGTTCCAAACATCATTTTTCAAGGAAAACTTCAGCTGCAAATAAAATATTTATATTTCATTTAATAAAAAAACTTATATGAAAAATGTAGACACCCATACTTTTATATTGTGATTCAACGTAGTACAGTTATATTCATTCACAGGATGAAAGTTTTCCGAATTTTCTTATCCTTATTTCCTGTGGATTAAAAATTTGTCCTATTATGTATGTAATTAAATGATTAAAACTTTCAAATGAAAATCAATGATTGTTTGGTTGTATATGCTAGTTATGATATATATATATATATATATATATATATATATATATATATATATATATATATATATATATATATATATAAATTTCATATATGTTGTTGTTGTTGCTTATGACACTTGGACAAGCCAAGCTCGCTATGCCGTTGACTATGCGAATTTAAGTCAATAGAGAGAGTCTTTCGTTTTGGATTAGAGCACCACGAAGGTGAAAGTACGACTTTTGCTCTTTTTAAGGTGTCTCGTAATTTTGAACCACGGTCAGGTGACGAGGCCACACTTGAGCTGGCACCCTCCTCTCCACATCCATGCCACATCAGCGGAAGGACTTTGGACGTCACAGATTAACGTGGACACGTCCCCAATCCACGGAGTTCCAGCAACCCAGTGAAGGAGAGTACACCGTGGTCACCCTCCCAACCACTGCCCGCGACAAATGATGCTTCACTTTGCTGAGCTTACGGGAAGCGGTGTGAAGCTACTGAGCCACTGGAGCTCTATTTCATACATAAAGTACTATATAAAAGATAAATTATGAATAATATTTGGCAGCTTTATGTGATAATTTACATTCACTACAACACATCTCTCTTTTTACATTTGAGGCTGAGTGGTCTAAAGCATCACCGCTAATCGCTTGAGAGCGTAGGAGTGTGGGTTCGATTCCCACCGTGGCCCTGGGTGTTTTCTTCGTTATTCTTCTGTGGCTTTACATCTGTCATTGTGCTATTTGTCCTATTATCGACGAAGACTTACAAGCGGATCTCAAGAATCAAGCATACAAGTCTGAATATATGTAATGTAATAAAAAAATAAATAAATACATTTGACCTAACGGTTCTTATGTTTTAAATATTCTGGCTGAATATTTAGAAGCTAAACGTGAAGACTGGAATGTTTAAAAAGTTATAGAATTAAATAAAAAAAACTTTATTAAGATTTTTTCGGCATTGTTAAAATTTTATTTCTATGTAACTTGTGTCTATTTTGAACTGATGCATCGATTTCGGTTCCCTGAAATATTTTTAAATGAGAATATCAAAGTTCCATAGAAAATCTATTTTGCCTATTGACTTTTTTGCTTTAGGGTTTGCTAAGAACTTTTTGTCAGCAGACTGGTAGGGGGGAAAAAAAGAACCTTTTTTCAACCATGCTACAGTGTTTTCTTTCTTTATTAAATAGTTTTTAGTGTTCTTTTTCTCCCATTTCTTTCGCTCCAAGCACAGTTCTTAAGAGTTCGCGCTGTTTATTAGTTCTTTTTTCCTCCCTTTCCCTTTTCGATGTGGGCATTCTGTGTTTTATTTTCTGATTTTTTGGTTTTTCTATCAAGTTTCGACTGTTACTTCCGATGTTGGACGAAGAACAACACAACCGAGAATGTTCTTTTTATATTTTTTGCCCCTTTTTGGAGTGTGTTGATGATATTTTCTTTTTTTTCCCTCAAAGCCAGAAGAAAGAAAAAAATACTTTCAAAGTACTTGTCAAGCCACTTCAGAGGAGTGAATCTCTTTTAAAAGCTGCAAGGAATTTGTTTTTTTGTTATGTTTTAAAGTTTATTTTTACAGGTGAGTTGCTTTGCGGTCAATTCAATTGTTTAAAGACAAACTCGTGGCAAAATGAAGGGGCAAAGCATTTTGTTTTTACTTGATAAAGTTAATTTTTTGTTTGCGTTTAATTTTGTTAAAAGTAAAGATTGGAGAAGAACAAGGTCTTTTTCTTATTTAGCCTCATATGGAAGAAAGAAAAAGATAGAAGTACTAAGGAGTCGGTACTCTATAACCTAAAGATTGTTTCACAGAAAAATAACTGGAATGATATTTTTATAGTTACATTTTTTTACAAAGGTATTATATCATAAGTAACTGCTTGATAATATTAATACTGACTTAGTTATTTTTCCCATCAAAATAAAGAAGGGAAGGAAAATCTTTTATAAATATTTATTTATTTTGAAACTATTAATATGTTTACTCTTTTTAGATCTTGATTTCCTGATTACCCTTTTTGCTCGAAAATAATAATAATAATATTTTCAGAAAATATTATTATTGTTTTTTTTCCTGCAAAACTCTTCTTTTGAATATTCAATATAAAAGAATAACGTGAGAATTTATATTTATATATTTACCCATATTAATTCATTTGGTTCAAATTATAAATTATTAATTATAAGTTATTTTATTATTATTATATTATATTTAATTATTATTAATTATAAATTATTTATTATTTAATTATTAATGTTTTTCGAGTTCATTTTTACACAATTGCTAATTTATTTTTTTAGAATTTTTATGCCCAAAAGTATTTTTATGATACATTTAATTTTATTTCAATCTTTTTAATTCCAAAAGTTTTAACAATAAGAGTACATAATTAGCATGAAATTTGTTTTCATTAATTTAACTAAACATATTCATGAGCAAAATAAAATATTTAAGCTAAAAAATAATAAATAGAATTTTTTCTTTCATGTTTTGCTTATAGCGGGTAACATAAAAACTAGACAAAAATCGCTATTAAAATTTTTTTCTTTCTGTGTTTGAATTTATGTACCATAATTATAATAGTAATGCAAAATAAAATAAATTTCAAATGCTATTTCGTTTTGGTTGTACTTAAGAGCACTTATTTTTTACCTTTTTCATAAATGAGATAAAAGCTTTGTCATAAACTTTTTGTAAGTGAACTTGTTATTTTCATGAAAGAATAAGTTATTAAAGCCACCGTAATAAATTGTCTTCTTGTGAATCATTTTAAAATTATAATTCCTCTTTTCGTTTTTATAGATCTTGCGGTTATAACGCGTTATAACTGTAATTTAACTTTTTTAACTATGTTTTTAGGTGTATTAAAAGTATACTTTTTCAAAGTCATTTTGTTAAAAACAATAATAAAGAAAGTTATTTTATATTAATTAAAATAAATAAAATTTTTAATTGAACTCAAATTTGCCTAAATTATTCCTTTAAATTATTTTATTAAAAATAATTTTCTATACTATGTAATAAAAATATAAAAAGGGGCAAATATAGAGACTGCTATTGTGTGTTGTTACTAATGGCACTTAGACAAGCCAAACTCGGTATGCCTTGGCCATGCAAATTTAAGTCAATTAGAGCGTCTTTCGTTTTAATCAGAGCACTATGAAGGTGAAAGTACAAGGAAAGGACAAAGATAGGATATATATAGAAAGTACATCCATGCCCGCACCGGGATTCGAACCCAGGACCTCCTTATTCGCAGTCAGGCACGCTGACCACTAGACAAGTTGGGCGGAATATTGTCTGTTTTTGATGTTAAGTGCGCGTAAATGACATAATTGAAAAATGAAATAGTTCTTGTCACATAGTATATCTTTCATTTTTAAATTGATCCAACATTTAAGAGGATTATGATAGTTATAGTCAAATTCTACTTAGAGAAGCTATAAAATATTTAGTGCAATTCATAAATAATATGAATGCTATTTTGTGATTTTTCGTA
The DNA here is from genome assembly GCA_037975125.1 of Latrodectus hesperus. Taxonomy (NCBI): domain Eukaryota; kingdom Metazoa; phylum Arthropoda; class Arachnida; order Araneae; family Theridiidae; genus Latrodectus; species Latrodectus hesperus. Next base: position 35,123,900 of record CM075852.1, on the reverse strand, counting down.
GCATTTTTGTTTTTTTATATGATTATATACAATTTCAGATATTTGTATTTTCTATTATATTTTGATTTGAATATTTTTTCTAATAAAAACTTTTACCATAAATAAATAGTCATCAATTATTTATAAATAATTAATTTAATATCACAAGCGTATTTTTAGAACTAATTTTGATATATGATATTTGAATACGTTAATCATTATCAATAGTAAGTATTATAAAAAATTAACTAATAAGACTTAGTCATGTTTCTTGTCCCTCTACCCTGAGAATTATGTTTTCATTTCAATGACAAAGTGCAGACTGTTAGTTTAAATCATTTTACCATTGTTTCGATTTTCAATCCATCAAAACAAAAATATGTTTGCTTATGGTTTCCCTGATGTCAAGAGAAAAACATCGAGATCAATTTAAAAGAAATAATGCATAATCTAAAGTGTCAGAATTTCAACTATTTCAAGTAATATCCTTTTGATAAATAATAACTTCAATATTCAACATATTTGCTTAGCTATTACAATTAAAATGGACAAATGGTTCTTAAGAAGGTACTAAGGAAAAAATAATTATACATGCAACAAATTATACAAAAGTAAAATTTAAAATTTCTTTAAGAAATATGTGAAATTCGTCATTTCTTTACCTGACATTCATATTTTCAGTTCAGTTATCATATATAGAACAAAGATATATTTTAATGTCAGGAAAAATGTGGAATTATTTAGAATTTTGTAAAACATTTAAACCCATTTTGATTTGACTGAAAGAGAATGATAAATTTTGAGCGACTTTAATCAATTTTAAGAAAATAAAAAGCTTTTAGGACTGACAAAAATGTATTTAATCGAAAATAGAATTTCATCAAAAGTTCAAAAAAGTTACCTTAATTAAATTTTATTCACGCAATAAAATATAAGTGAAAAGCATGAAATTGATATGTATATGAAAATTTAAATCCTCTGTGCTGATTTTCATTATAAGTAGCTCTGAATGACATTTATTGCAATCTTTGATTTAAATTAAGAGTGCACTTAAAATATTGTGAAATTAAAAACAATGCACTTAAAATATTCTATAGTTTGAAGGAAATGAATGGTAAATATTGTGTTATGTACATCATTATTTATTATAAGAATTTAATGAAAAAACTGCTTACAAAAATTATTTTCTTTAAATTTGCATCTGAAACAAAATACACATTTTCAGTTTTAAATCTTTATATTTCTTTGTAAAACATAACTTAGAACAAATAAATGCATAAATAAAAATATTTTAAAAGATTTTATTATCATACAAAACACCATCATTTTATTATATATATGTTTAAACGCGATACTGTTTAAATTATATAGATATTACTCATTAAAGAAAGTTAGATTACATAAAACTGCGTTTCTACAATCTAAATTTTAATTAGACACACTTCCTGCATTCAATCGAGACCTCATAACATAATTAGTATCCCTAACAGCACATTATACCTTTCAATTTCCCGTCCTTTATTCCCCAAAACATATCATCTATTTATTTCCAGCTCTATGATTATACAATGCGCTCAGAAATGCTCGATGTTTAGAGGGTTATATTAATTTCTAGCTCGGAGAACGCAGGGCATACACAGGTTGAAATCATGTCTTTCGTTAAAATGGCGATGAATTCCTCTGCATAGCATTATTAACACTCGCTTTCGAGTTAATTCAATTTCTATTACCATGTCCGGATTATTCTCCGGGCTAAAGTGTAGTCAATCGTCGAATGCGAAAGCCCATTCAACTCCAAACCCTGGAAATTTATATCTACACCTTGCTCGGCTTCATTATCAAGCTGAATTGAACCAGAAAGATAGCTAAACAAAGGGGAGGAATTTCGATATGCATAGTGACCGTTCTAGTACAGGATTATTATGTCCTAGAATGTGAACTCGTAAGGATGGCGTCACCACCAATCGTTGATGCGCTTAGCTTCTGTGATTGTAACTGTGCTGGAACAAAGATAGTTGGTTTTCGTTTAATTGGTTTTGTATTTATTGTCGACGGACTCTGAAATATGTATCTCTAGAAATAAGTTCGAGGGAATTGTTTTCGTAATTCAGGAAGTTTCTGAGATTCGCACAATTCGAGTTTTTGCTTTACATTTAGCAAATTGTGATTGTACTCGGTGTTGGTGTGTTCTGTTAATTGTTGCGATATGATAAATAGACAAATTGCAAATGTTTATTGAGAAAATTCTTAAAATTAATCCTCTTAATGTATAAAGGGGCAGTTAATTTAAATCTTTATACTAAATTATAATTACAGAAATTACAAATAATAATAATAAAATATATAAAGTAAAATGAAATAAAAATGAAAGCAATTTTAGGAAATTCAACGAGCTTTTTGAGCCCATGTTTTACTAATTTGCTTTTTGCCGTTTCAACATTATTAATTAATAGAAAATGTTTAATGTGGGCGTAAGCAAGGTAATAGTCTTAAGATTAAAAAGAGAATTTAAATTTAAATTTATTTCACTAATAAAAACATAAAAAAACAAAAAGATTAAAAAACAAGAAAAATGTAAACTATTGAAATATATAATGGGCACAGGTGCCGATAATCCAGGATGCCAAATTCTAAGATTGGCGATTTTTTGGTGGATTTTCTTATGTATCTGGCAACCTCGTTTTTATTTTGTCTTAGATATCGATACCTATAAGAATTATGCAGATTATTTAGGCTCACAAACTATGCAATATTTTATTAAATACCTATTTTAATTTTTGTTAAAACTAGAAAGTAATAACTACTAATGTAATTAGAAAATGGAAAATAAGGCACAGATGTTGTATAATTCAGCATGCCATATTTGGAGTTTGGTGGGTTTTTTGGTGGATTTTCTTATTTATCTGGCAACCTGATTTTTATTAAGTTATAGGGATGGAGACCTGTAAGAATTAAGTGGAAAATTCTATTTTGGTAACCCTAGTATTTACGTCATCTTGGCAACATTTCTTCATCACTAAAAAAATCAAAATTTGGAATCATGGATTATACGGCACCTGTGCCATAAAATGATTAATAGAAAATATAGATTTTTTCACCGGTAAAAATTATTTAAAGCTAGAAGCAAAGTTATTTGAAAAAATTGACTTTTGATAGTAAGCAAAGGTAGGAATTTCGAAAGAAATTTTCAAACTGCCACACACGCTCTGATACTAACAGAAATATTATTCCTAAATTATTTAAATGTTTACTACACTCAACAAAAATCAATGATTTTTAATCTCACAGAACTTTCCGTTGTTATCTTTATTAATTAAAATACAAAGCAACAAAAATTAACTCTCGAAATATTGAGTTGTTGATAAAATTAAAATGAGATCATTATTGTCTGACAATCATAATCATATGATATCTATTTTTGCTAAAAATCTTTCCTCAGAACTATCATTAATATATAATATTTTATATTTCTAAAGGAAAAATAGATTTCAGTAAGAATTTCTATCTTAATAGTTTATAAAATCTCTAATTATTTTACTATATTTTCTCCTAATACGTAAAACTCAAATTTTCAAAGCCCATTTAGAATTACTGTTTGATTATTTGATTAGATTTAAATTTCACATGAATTATGAATACATTCGGTTCTGTTCATTTAAAATTACTAGCCAAATAATAAATATAAAACAATAAAAATACTAGGGAAAATTCAAAAACTGTATTAAATGAAAATTATTTTTACAAACTTTTTCATTTAAATAATATTCTTTTGCATGTATTATTTGACTTTTGAAAAATGCCTATATTTAAATTATATAAATTCGTTAAATATTTTTTAAAAATATGTTATTCCAGAATTATAACTTTATTTGTTGAATAAATTTATGCAGAAATTTAATGCAGAAAGTCAATAATAACAATAGAATCGTTTCTCCGCATATTCACACACAGGTATTTTTCCAATTGTTATTATTTGTTTTACTATATGATGTTCGTAGCATTTGCAAGAGAGACTTTAAGGAAAATTATACACGCTATAATCTTGGATGATATAGATAATTTAATTTTGATTTACATGCATGTCTCATACATTGTATACAATTTTGCAAATTATTGCGCTAATTTAATCTTTATGGAATTGAAGCTTAGAGAACGGTTGATTACTAATAAAATAATTAATAATAAGTAGGTACAACTATTAGGAAATTTTGCAAGCTTTGAAATGGAAAGCAAGATATTTCAATATTTGTCGTAGTTGTTTCCTAGAGACAGGAATGGATAAATTTTGATAATGTGCTACTGCAGTATACAGATAAGGTATTAACGTTTAACAGAAAGCATTCCACTTAGCTTTATAGAATAAAATTTATTGTAGCTTAATTTATTATAGCTTAATATTTATGTTTTTTAATTTGAAGAATGACTTTTAAAATCAAAGAATTTCTATGTAAGAATAGCCCATAGATTTAATGCATTATTTACATTTTAGTTGGGAATTTTCTCCCTTCAGCGCTCAAGTTTTACATTTCAATTACCCTATCGAGAAACATTTGTCTAGAGGTTAGTGTCTTCCAAACATACTTTTCCCGATAACGATAGAGTGAATCGTTATTGGAGATGTTTGTTTCGAGCAACTTTCCTAATGCTCTCTGCTGAACTCTCATTCTGATTTGGTTGGTACGGTCTGTCGAAATTCAATAATTACCTCCATCGCTTCGGAATTCCAACCACCTGATCCTGCTCGGCGGAAATTCCCGCCGTCGGAGAATACCTTCTATTATTAGCATATTTTACCACCCTTTCCCCAGCCTCCTCCTTTTCTAAATATCCTCGAACCCCATTATGTGACACATTTTTGCTCCCCCTTTTAATTGAAACTAAGCGGCGAGAAAATCCGTTAAAGCGGGTTTGCTTCATTAAATCACGTGTCAGGGATAAATGACAAAATGGCGGAACTCGTCGCCTTTTCCTCGCCTTCTAAGTCAGACCCGTTGCCAACGGTTCGTTAATTATATTTAAATCGTTTCATATTCTATTGTCGTAATTAACGGTCGGCAACATCGACAGACTATTCAAGCTCTCCCCCTTTTCCCTATTAAATATCACGCCCCATTTAAAGTATTTACCTTGGAACGAGCGTTTGGAACTTAATTGGGCTTCAACGCTTGCCTCCCAAAATGCAATTAAGGAAAATATTGGATTGCCTTTTGGTAGCTTAAATGCTACTTTGCTAAGCTTCCAGAGCTCGCTCGCTTGATCCACTTATTAACACCATTTCCCATCCATTCCTTTTTTATTGTTTTCCTTTCCTTCTTTTTTTGTTCCATCTTTCTTTTATTCTTCCCCTTTGTTGCCAGATTTGTACGCTCTTCGGAGCAAACGATTCTTTTTGCTGCGGTTAATGGCTCTCGGATCGCTTAAATTTGCTTTTATGAGTGTTACGTGTTTTTAAAACAATGGTTTCTCCCCTGCTATTAAAACGTAAAATATAATGGTGTTGTATGTACATTGTTGTGGTTTTAAGTGGCAAACAAGAAAATAATGGCTTTGTTTTCAATTTTTCTTAATTGCCTTACCTTGAGAAAGACGATGGAAGATCAATTTTTATTTTTTTTATAATACTAAAAGTATATATAAATTATTTGAACTATTTCGCAATATATGCAGTTTACTTGATAACTTTTTAATTTACTTTATTCGATAAATTACAAGAAAAAATGCCAACTACTTCACTAGATAGGTAAATTATGAATCTTTTTTTTAAAGATATAAATGACAATTAATCAAAAAGAATGATTATAAATTCATTATCCGTCGATTTATTGAAAAACATATTTTTATGAGGTACTTTGTAAGATTGTCAAAACACATAGCCCAGCAAGTATGATACTCTTAGAAGTAATAAGCGATTATTTTGTATTTTTCAAAATGAACATTATTGCATTAATATGAAAATTTTAAAGCCTCTTTTTCAAAAACGTTTAAAAAGAACATTGTGATGGATTGTATGTAACCTGGATTGTCGGATTTATTCCTTAACATTTAATACAATCTAGGTCCCAATGAATTTGCTTATATGAAATGAATCTTGTTCATTTTCAATTACTATAGTAATAAAATTTTAACAGTAATGGCTACATATTAATATTGTCAGTAAAGACAACAACAGATAACTAAACATTATAAAATCTAATATATTTATATGAATACGATTCTTATTACAATGAGAAATATCTTAGTATGTCTTTCACCTTGATAATTCTTATGAGCTAAAATTCTTTAAGGAAAATGAGTCATTAATGATGAAGTATGTATTCAAACCCACATTTTTTAACTGTTACGTAACGATATGCAACAATTCGTCAAATTTTTGAAATACTTTCTTTTAAAATTGAAATGTATTTATTCTTTAATTGTTTGATTCATTTCTAAGCAAGTGAAAGTAACGAATATATTTCATTCACACAATACATTTGGTATGATATTCTTCTATCCTGTAATTTTAGAAACAAAGGCAAAATTTAAAAAGCTCATACTGTTTAAATTCTATTTTCAAGATGCAAAAATAACACAGTAGAAATCTGACTATCCAAACTCTGTCAAAACGAATCACTGATCATCGTTTTCAGAATTTCAGAAAAATTAATTAGACAAGAAGAGAACGGAAAATAAAAAAAAGCTTGAGAAAAGGAAAGGTAAGATAAGGGAGAAGATGAGAATGATGTGTCACTTCAGAAATTCAGAAGCATTCTTTTGAAAGTTCCTGGATGTTCAGAAGCTAGTGCTGAAGATGTAGGAAAATGGATTAGGAGTCAGACAGTGGATTTCAAATTGCAAATGATGGTCAACTTATTGAAAGTGTAGAAGAAGAAGGTAACCTTAATGTCCCAACTTATTGAAAGTGTAGAAGAAGAAGGTAACCTTAATGTCCCAACTTATTGAAAGTGTAGAAGAAGAAGGTAACCTTAATGTCCCAACTTATTGAAAGTGTAAGGTAACCTTAATGTCCCAACTTATTGAAAGTGTAGAAGAAGAAGGTAACCTTAATGTCCCAACTTATTGAAAGTGTAGAAGAAGAAGGTAACCTTAATGTCCCAACTTATTGAAAGTGTAGAAGAAGAACCTAATTCCCAATTTATTGAAAGTGTAGAAGAAGAAGGTAACCTTAATATCCCAACTTGTTGAAAGTGTAGAAGAAGAAGGTGACCTTAATGCCCAAATTGAAGCAGACACGGGACCATTAGCCAGTGAAACATTTGCCAGCTTGTAAACTGTTGTGAAAGGGAAGGAGCGTCAACCCTAGTGTGACGACATGCAAGTTTTCCCTATCAAGCGGATGCACGACTTGTCGACCTGAAAACGGTGAAACAGCTTACACAACAACAGCTTATTCTGACCAAGATGTTCAGCAAGCACTGATTTTCATTTAAAGCACAGTACATACATACTGTATTAAAATACAGCACTCGCTGGTACCTTAACATGTAAAAGTGTCGCCCTTTAATTTGATTGATTCCGTTCTTTTTCTTTAAAAATATATAGTTTTTCTCTCGTTTCAACTTATACTATAATTAATTAAAATAGACTCTTTTTTTCGAAAAAATTCAATTAACAGAATTTTTGACTATCCGAACGGTGTCCAGTCTCAACTGATTCCAATAATTGTTCTACTGTATTTGTATTTTAAGTAATTGTACACTAAGTAAATGTTTGCTGCTATCTAACACAACTGAAGTTGTTACCGAAGATTTATTTCGGAAATATGTATCACATAAATATTACAAATTATAATGTTTTGCGTAATATAAGTCAGTCATACATGGCGCGCCAGCCCAGGATGGGCCAAGACCTTCTGAACAAGTTTCTTCCAGCCACCTCTACTGGCAGCCAAACTCCTCCAATTTAGTCAGTAAGTACAGGAAGGAAATTTATATGTTTTATTTTTTTACATTGTTAATATTTCAGTACTTATGGAGAGTACTAAAGTAGGTGAAAGTTCATGTATTGACTAATAATGCGAGGGAACTGAGAAACTGGGCATGATTTTTAGCCACTAATGTTCTTAGTCATATTTTATTACGAATATTTAGTAAATAATTATATAGGCTTTAGAAGAATGCTAACTATTACATTTGTCAGCAAATGTCATTATCTTTGTTGGCATTTAGTATCATGCCTTTTATCTTCACTAAGAAATTATTTTTAAACAATGCATTTGAAATAATAATGTGGAAGATCTCCCATTGTCAGATTCGTTGTGGGATTGCATTTCCCGATTCCTTTATTTATGACATGAAAATGTTGCCAACTATATTTAAAAAATCCTCTTCGAAGGCAATAATATGAGATTAATGTTAAGATAAAAATCTTTAACTGCTAACGACAGTTAAGATTTCCCCGATACGGTGTGATAATAAGTATGCAAAAATGAAATTAATGCTGCATTTTAAAGTAAAAAATAGCAATTGAAGAGTGTATCGTTGTTCTACACGATTACGAGATTATTGTTTTGTGTTTTATTATACAGGAAATTATTATAGTGTTTTTTGTATATACAATAACTTTCGTTCTTCATTCTTAAATATGTGCATTGGGAACAGTCTCATAGTCTTTTATTTTATGAATGAAAAAAATTTTTTTTTGCAAATTATCATAAAAGCTTAATTAATTACACTTTTTATTATTTTTGTATTGGAGTATATCTAATTTAATAAATCTTTCTCGTTACTAATTCAAACTATGTACTCATTTAAGACAAACCACATTATAAAGCAATATTTTCTTCACAATTATTTTCCGAAATCTTTACAGAGTTAAAAAAATATAGTTACATAATATATATATATAAAAGTATATAGAGTATAATAATATAATGATAGTTAAAAAATATAGCTTCAAAATAATTTTCAATTAATGTAAGTAAAGTATGTTTAATTGTCAAAACAATAAAGTTAATATGTGTTTTCCAAGTTTAGTTTTTTATTGATAACCAATGCACATGAACATAAACTTGCACATATACAGATGCCTACAAGAAAGTATTTTGCCGAAATATTTCTAGCCAAATACATTTAATTGCGTTTATAATATACTTGTTTATAAATCTATTGGGTAAATTAAATTTCACTCAGCATTATATTAATTTAGTAAAATTGATTCATATATGTTTCACCAATTAATAAAAATATTTTGTGTAGATATATTCACTAATTAAAGACAAAAAAAAATTACATTAAATGTAGCTAAAGTAGAACACTGTTACGGTTCAAGCCGAAAGTTTGCAGTTAATGAGAAATCAATAGCGATATTACACAAAAAATATGAAAATTAGAAAAAAAATGTTGACAGCAAGAGTTTAATCAAATTAATAAATTGAAAATATTTAATAAAAAAGGAATTTTCATTACATATATTTGGTACAATCATCCAAATGAGAAAAGGAATTTTTTATGCAGACTTCACGCAATGCTATTTTTTTTCAAACAAACATTTATAATGTTTACATTTAGCAAAAATAGTAAGTTAAAAAAATTAATTGAAATGCAAAAAACATGCCCTTAAAAACTTTCGATAAAATAGTTAATCACATCAAGTTGGAAATTCGTAGTTGTGTTTTTTAAATAAATTTGATGAAAGACATTTACATGAATAAATATTAATGGATTAATTTAAATGGTTTTATTTTTCCAAAAAATATTTCTCCGCCTTATGTTCAAAAGAGCATGAAATACATGCTGTTATCACATTAAAATTAAAATGAATCGATAGTGAAGAGAAGACACGAGTTAATATATTCTCAGGCTTTTTGTTTTTAATTATTTATTTAACTTTGTTTTATTTTTACTGTGTGCATATGTTTCTTTAAAATAATCTAGATTATTCAGCTAGCATGATTGTTAAAATTGAATTTAAGCAAAACTGTCTCTTTTTTAAAGTATTTTTGGATTTTTGCATTAAAAGAAATAGATAATATTAAAGAACATTTTCGCTTACACTTGTTTCTTCTTCTTGAGAGAAGAAAATTAAAAGAAAAAAAAAGAGAAAATTGTTAATGTTGGATTTAAAACAAGGCATTAGTCTTAAGATTTAAAAGAAATTTCTATTAATTAATGAAATGTTTTAAAAATTTTTAAATAGTCCTTGCTGATTTAAACTAATAATATAGTTGATGATTTGTCTTGTCTTTTTCATTTTGCTTTTTCTTCAGTTCTATTGTCAAGGTGTTAATGGTTTGAATCAATGGAAAACGGCTTTTCAAACCAATGATTCGGTCTTTATATAAGAAAACGTTTACTAACAAAATGAACTTCGACAATTTTCTCAGATATTTGAAGATGAAGTTCGCCTTGTTCCCTAAGTTCGAAGAATACGATTTGAAAGCAGGCAGCAAAATCGACAATTCGGATTTACGACACAGCCTGATTACGATGATACGTAGTTGAAACGTTATCTGACGTCATGGATATTTTAAGCCAATGAGAATTGAAGTAAAGTGGCGTAATCATGAGCTCACCAGTAATGAAAGAAACAGAGCCTTTTTATAGTTGATAATTATTTTTTAGTTTTCTTCAGAACTCTTTGTTTTAAAGACAACTTATTTGAATTTAAATAATTTATAAACTTTATACTATTATTAGAAATACAACTAAGATCATAAAATTAAGAGAACGCCACAAAAATAGACATTAAACAAAGATTACAATATACACACAGAGAAATTTTAAGAGAACCAGCAAATAAAATTCGAATGAATGTTAGATATATAGGTGAAATATGCAGAAATATAACTTATTTGCAAATAAAATTCAAATGCAACAAAATATATTAAAATTATCCCTTTTAATCACAAAACGTAACATGTAGATATGATTATGTGTTCTAACTAGTATAGTTGATCAATGGAATAATACAAAACAGCATTACACACTCAATAATTATGAATCCCAGTAAAGAGTGAAAGTCTGCAACTTAATCCGTTTCGTCATATCAGTCCTACACATAATATTATAATCTGTGAATATTTAATTTGCATGGTAATCTGACTAGTCAAAAGCCGATACCGATTCCTCAGGCTATCGGTATTTTTAAAACAGCAAATAATATGAGAAGTGATCACCCTTCACAAAACTTATTTTTGTTTAGCTAGAAAATGGTGATAAATCACTATAACTAATAATAGTAACTATAACCATAAAAACTTACATAATAAAAATCAAATTTAAAATATGGGAATCATTAATTTTATTATAAGTAAAAACATGCAGTAAAATTTAGAATAATCTTATTCTATTACACAATGCAACAATAAAGATTATGAAAATATCAGAATTAAGGAAAGATAAATCATTAGATCAATCCAAAATCTTTGGTGATTCTCGTGATAATGATTTTTTTTTTACATTTTACTTTAATACACATAAATACATATTTATATATATTTTTGTAGGGGGGGCATTTCACATTTATTTTGAGAAAGCGTATTACATTTGAAAATCCAAAGTCCATCATATTAACAAAAACTACCCCGTTAATGGTTTTTATTATTCAAAGAAATAAATGATCACATCAAATTTTATATACTTTTCACGTGACATCTTGACTGCAGTAAGGGACATGTGTAATACACAGCTTCTCCCGGAAAGCGAATTCGAGAGAAAATCTGCCATTCTACAGCCTGAAAGCACTCTTTTAACCATCAGGATCTCCCCGAGATTGACATCCCAACCGCCACCTTTCAATTCACGCCAAATTGGCGACGTCCTCTTCAATAATTCAACGCCCAGAGCTTTATCCTGTCAATTAACTTTTAAAGGAAAGCAACTCGACAATGGACCGGACAAGCATCATTCCCTGAGTGGAGAGCAGCAGCTGGCAATATAATACAAGGATTCCGAAGACGCTTTTTCACTGTCTCGAGAGCTTGTTGCCGAGCAGTTTATTGATTCATTGTAAATAATAGCCGGGGAGTGGAGTGACATTCTCAAATTCCTCTCAGGGCCGACGTTATTGAGATAATCGTCTGAGTATTGCACTTCACTTCAATTTAGCTCGAAGCGAACTTAATTTATCAACCGAATTGATATTTCGCTGCTTATATGTTGTCGGAAATACAGTCGATTTTTTGATTTGGCTATGAAATTTAAGAATGAAATAAATATTAAAATCTTTATCTTTCAAAAGCATTCATGTTTAATGTTTTACATAATAAAAATGTAATCGGCTGCAACATTTTTCTTAAAATTTATATTTCAATACATTTTTCACAAGTTTTTACACCAAAATTTTCTAAACTCTTTTTCTATTGGAATTTAAATAAAAATATTATTTTTTTATAACTTTTCAAATAATGTTTCTAAAAATTTTCTTTTTAAATTTCTTATTTAGCAATTGAAAGGTTTTCCTTTCTAGATGCACTCTTCGTAGCTGAATCAATAATTCTTAGGTACGTGTGACTCCTAACTCTAGTATGGATTTCTTATTGTGATTTAATCAAATGAACAATAGCGTGCAGAAAATAGATTAATCAATTAACTAATCACTATTTAATATTTTCAATTATTTTTTATTTGTATGCATTTCGATTACTGTAAAATGTTCAGAACTTTTTTTTTTGGCGATGAGGCGATGTTTTTTTTATGGTAGGATTCTATTCTTCGAAAAAGTAAGTTTTGAGTTCGATCTCAGCTAATGGAGGGCAACAGAGTAATGATGTTGCTTTTCTTCTTTCTGCACGCACACTTATTTGTTTCCTCCCATCTCCTATTAACTTTCTACCAGGTTTTCTCCCTTGTAAAAAACACATTAATTTAGCCCACTATCTATGAAAATAGGAATAGGAAAAAAACCTATTTTATTGTATTCTAACGTTAAGCTATCTTCTCTGTAGTGTCAAAGTGAATTTTTTAATAATTTTACATGCATTTTGTTTTTAATAATAATAATTATGACTCAGATGTCTTTCCTGGAATCATTTAGCGAAATGTTTTAACATCTACTGCATTTTGATTTCCCAAGAACCCTATATAACTTGCTTTCTCAATTTCATAAAAATGAATAAGCAAATTTCTTCCAATAGCTTGATTTATTACATTTAATTTTTAGTAAAGCATATTAAGTTAAATGCAGATTTTACAAGACTTAAACAAATCTTCAAAAAATTCAGCAGTATTTTTTTAATGAAGAAAAAACCTGAAGACACTTGCTTTCAAAAAATGCATAAATCAGTTTGATAAATAAGAAATAAAGTCTTATCCAGTATGATCCTCTAATAAACAAGGAAAACTATTTTAAATGTCAATAAGGGTAAATTTAAATGAAACTAATTCTTTGAAAAAAATTCATGCTTTGTTATCTCGTTCTATAAAACAGAAAAGAGTTAAATTTAAGTATTTAAATTATAAATAATTCACAGAAACAAAGAAAATGAGAGAAAAAAATTATATTAAAATGGCCAATTTATTTTGTTTTAAATAACTGAATGCGATTGTTATTGTATGAATAGATTTAAAGATAGAGAAAACATTAAATCTGTAACATATTTTATTCAGATTTGCAAATTATGATAAATAGTTTTCAATTTTTTAAAAAAGTTTTCCGGGCAATTTATTTAGGAATATCATGCTATGTATGGGCTTGAGATATAAAAAATATTGACTGGAACAAATGATAAATTATGATATGTTTCATGAATAGGTACTAAGCACCGTTTACAATCCATTATCTTTTCTTTTATGGACAGAGACATAACCATTACTCCTCCTCCATTGCTTTAAGGAGATCAAGAGAACAGAGACGTCAAATCCAGGAGCAAATCCCGCTAAACAGGGGACAAAATCCTGGAGAGTACAGTCGCTGCAGGCACTCCTCGACACTTCATCAATACCGCGCCACTGCTCCAGAAGAAACGCGCGGGGGTCGAAAGATCTATTCCGTCCGGCAGCACCAACAAAAGCACTTTCAGATCCGTGGCAGGTCGGGGAGGTCGGCACTAGGGGATCAAGTCATTTTGCGCGGTCGAGAGATCACGCGCACTACCTTCCCTTACCCACCTTTGTCCGAAGTGGCACGTGACCAATAAAACCGGTGGGGGTGGAGAATACCTAATGCACGTGAAGATGGGAATGCCTGCCAGGAACACACGTTGTCCAATCTCATTAGCGCCCCTCGCTCTGAAGTGATTCTGAGTCACGCTCTTCCGGAACGAGAGTCCGAGTCATCGTGACTCAAGTCAACTGGTCCTGAAGGCCCATTTGATTGGTCACTGAGACAAGTAGGTGGTCTGCTGTGAATGGAATTTTTTGCTTGGGCATTTCCAATCTATTTAGTCAGGGTTGCTTCTTTTCAATAATGACCTCATAATTAGTTGGCTTGGCAAATCAGAATAACCTAGAAAACTTAGAAAGGGAAACAAAAGCCTTATATCTGGAAGGATATCTTTTCCTATCGGTTTCTTTTTCAGGCTGATATAAATTATATATTTGCTTTTTGTTGAAAAGATGAATCTTTCACGATAAATTATTTATGGACTGGTTAAAATTGGTATAGTGAAAAGTCTTAGGGAAGGAGGATTAAATCCTTGTTTCCTACTTCTTCAGACTAAGGCAAAGAAATATTTTGTTTCTGTAAACATTTTCCTCTAGAACAGAAGTTCATAGACATTTTATAAAATCCCTTGATAACCTGTATAAAAGGCATTCTAAATATGAAGATTCTTCGTGGGAGACTGATCTCTGCAGAGACTTAAAACGTTTCTATGCTTATTAAAAGATGACTTTTAGTCACGCAAGATGACGGGCAATTTATAAATCGGGAAAAATTAAACAAGCATCAGAATCAAAAGTTTGAAAATGAAATAAGTTGGTAAAAGTTGACAATCGAGTACCGCTTGATTTTTTTAGCAATTTTTTTAACGAAAAGTTAGGTGCTAAGATGTGACTAACAAGATAGAAGTAACACAAAAACTAAACTAATTTAAATGAAATTTTATCACCAAATTTTTCGCCAAAGTAAGGAGTGCCTAGTTCTATACTGAACCCAAAATACATGATATGTAAAAATCAATGGGGTCTAAACATTATTTTAATATATGCATTAGATTGTCAATCTGTATAAGATAATTAAAATTCATAATGTAAGGATAGTTAAAACTACATTTTCAAAAATTTTCAAATTTTTACAGTTGGACAACTTAAAGAATTGTGATGAAGGTCATTGTGAAAAAAATTTTTTTTGAAGATTATGTGACAAAAAATAAATAAATAAATAAAAATAAAGTAATGAAAATAGCAACATTGTAGAAATCAAATTTTCAGCATTCATTTTATAGTCGACTATCTAGCATAAAAATGCTTGGTTTTTACTCACTTAGGTATAATAATTAGAATTTTAGTATTAATCGTGCTTAAATGTGTATTCTCTAGTAACAATTATAATTAGACTTTTGAATCACATGTCTCATGCTTGAATTGTGTTCGTAAGTTATAAATAATTGTTGATGATGAAATATAAAGAGGAAATATCTATATATGAAACTAGAAAACCATTTTTATATATAATCAGAAGAGAAATACACTTATGATTCCAAATTACGATTCAGAGAACCTCTTCCTATTTTAGAATTTTCAAAATCATTCTGCAAATTCTGATATCGTTATTGACTGCAGAGGACCATCAAATCTTCAAATTTTAAATCTCCCGAGAAATTCAAATCTTCAGTACCTAATCCATTGAAATGTACATACCCCGTTTCCAAAGATTGGATCCTATACCTCTTCAATTTCCCGGTAGCCATTATTTCTCTGATAGCACCGTTGATTCGGATGCTAATTTGGGGTTTGAAGTGTATGGTCAAGCATGGCAACCCCTCCTTTTACGAGAGTTGTCACTCCAGATTTGTAATGCATTACGTCGATCAAACCCCCTCGTCCTGTTGATCACTCGGCATTCCTCACCCCTCGTTTTATTCGGAGGCTGAAAGCGGAGTGCATGTGATGGAGGAATAACTCAATCTCTTTTCAATGGGGACACTTTAAAATGGAGGATTATGAGACGAATTGAATAGATGCCACTGAAAACTGTATAAAAATTTCTCATTTTTTAAAAACAGTTTTAAACAGTTTTATTTACATTTTATGATTGATAGTCTGATTATCAATTAAGTTTTCATGATGAGTTTAGTTCATCAATTAAGTTTTCATGAATCTGGTTTATCAATTAAGTTTCCGTTTCATATCTAAAATCCATCACCCAATTTGTATTTTTGATTTTAAAATGCAAATTCATTAATAAATAGTTAAATAAAATTAAACAAGGAGAATATAAGTTAAATCCTTTTATGAATACTTACACTGCTATAACAAAAAAATTGCTATTACAATTTAAACAATACATTTAAAATGAAATAAATGTATTGTGAAATGTTGGTTAAAAATTTATTAAGAATTTCTGACATCTCATCGCTACCCAATAGTTGCTGTATAATGTCTTTTAGCACACTAAAACTAATTGCGTTGTTTATATTACAACTGAGATAAGTATTAAAATAAAAATTATGTTATTTACAAATATTCAAACAACTCTAGTAGAATGGGTAAAATACATTTAATAGAATATTAATGTTAAATTTTAAATACATAACGAGAAATAGATTTCAAAAGAAAAAAAAAAGATTTTAGATTGCACTCACAAAAAAATAGAATATTTCTTTTATACTTTATATCAAGTGGAAGATGGATTATGTACATCACCTGATGAGATTGACTTGCTATTTGCGCTATGATGTGCAGTGAAGCGAATTGTTGTTGTTTTTTTTTTTTTTTTTAAATTTAACGTTGAAAACATACCACAAGAAAAAGGGTAGATCCCATGAATCAGTAACATACAAAAGTACTTTCAGTGTGGAAAATTTCGCCTATTGCCAAATTCAATCTTTCTAGTGTTCAATCAGGTTTCTTACAATCAGATTGTCTTGATCATTGCTGTCAAATACACAATAAATTTGGTGATGATTTGGATCCGAAGGCATTCAGCGATGATCTTAGACAAAATGTAATATCGAATAACACTTATGTTGTTGTCACTTATGACACTTGGATATGCTAAGCTCACATTGCTGTTGGTTATGCGAATTTAAGTCAGTAAGGTGCGTCTTTCGTTTAATCAGAACACCACAAAGGTGAAAGTACGACTTTGCTCTAAACTCCTCCGATAGATAGCGCCATCAGAGAATCCATTTTTTCAATTTTCACATTGATCGGAAGGGGGAGGAAATTTTCTTTCGACTACTACAACCGTGGTAACTGTTCAATGACAGACCACAGGACTTCCGTTTCCACAGATTTTAATAGCACGTGAATAACATTTATGCATTTACTATCCAATTCGAATTAAAAAGGAAAGAAACATTGATGATACTGGATCAGAGACCATTTTATTGAAATAATGGCAAATAAACAGAAATTTCAAGAACTGTGTTGATGATATTATTATCTCTTCGGTTTTTGTTTCGAATAATTTCAACAAAATTAATAACAAAATTCGAATAATTTTTCTGTGGAGTGGTTGCTTAAATAGTATACAAATTTGCTTTTACTAAAATTAAAAAAAAAAAAAAACTTTTTAGTTTTGATACAAATGATTCCATGCGTCAAAAAATGAAAATCTACTTATTTCTTTTTAAAATGAAAATCTGTAAATTACAGTTAAACCACAACTTTACAAGTAATTCTTTCTTGAAGATGATGAACCTTGCTGTTTATGTAAAATGCCTCACATTAAGCTTAATGATCTACGATAATCTGTACAATTACCACAATCATACCTTATTAGTAGATTTTAAAAGGTAGAATCTTAATTGTGAAACTTTCCATTAAAGGCGTTATCTTGTCGTATGCAAATAATAATAAAAATCTCAGCATTCCACATCATTCGAACTTTTCAGTAAGCTAACTACTTTTATTTTCCACAAAATGTTTGAGTAAGAAGTTGCATAACTTGTAAAAGAATTCATTATTCCTTAAACAGACATGGAAAACAGGGAAGACACAACAAAGGAAAGCGACACAAAACAGCAATTGTCTCATTTAGCAAAACAGTGGCGACGTCGCCCATAAATACCTTCCTACCTTTTGTTAAGCTGAAAACAATCAACAAGCACAGAGCGCCTTCAACCCAAGAGCCTTCGCCTTCATTCCGTCGAACTGGAAAGGCATGAAAAGATTTTCTCCAATTAAAAGCGATCTCTTTTCACTATCAATTTTAAGTTCCGCTCTCCCTCTGCGGCGCCATCCAACTTTTAAAAGCGACTTAAAACTGTCGCCGAAATAGTTTCGAGGATATTAAAGGACTTAACTCGCATTAATCAATTTGATTGGAAAATGCAATTAGAGGCCAATTAGGCAGATTGTTACCACGGTTCTTTTCCGCCGCGTAGTCCTCCTATGAACAGAGAGAGGATAAAGCGATTCATGGATACATTCTGACGTCATTACTTTCTCCATCTTTGGAGACATTCCTTCCCCCCTCCTCTAACTGGAAACTTTTAATTAAGTGTCACTCTTAGACTAAGGGAGGGGAAGCTCGTTATGATTCAGATAAGCGCGGGGGGAGGAGAGTTATTTTATTCTATCATTTGTGAGATGCTGAGATATTAGTGAAAGTGATCCGTTTAAGTTTGTTATT
This sequence comes from Latrodectus hesperus, assembly GCA_037975125.1. Taxonomy (NCBI): domain Eukaryota; kingdom Metazoa; phylum Arthropoda; class Arachnida; order Araneae; family Theridiidae; genus Latrodectus; species Latrodectus hesperus. Next base: position 35,105,243 of record CM075852.1, on the reverse strand, counting down.
TATCATTCATTTTGTAATTAGGGTGGCGAATAAGCAAGAGCATCGCTAAAACTAAGAATGCTGTCGCGCAGCATCCAGTTGTTGTACGTCATTAGACTTTATGAACGCTACTTAATGTTGACGCTGTGACAATATGAAACAAAGAAAAATAAATGCATATCCATTTCTATATTATTCATTTCAAATGGATTATGATGAATAAAATTTTTCCTTCAGTGAATACATAATGATCCTAATTAAATGACTGTATAGTGGAATATAAATAAAGTATATATATATATATATATATATATATATATATATATATATATATATATATATATATATATATATATATATATATATATATATATATATATATATATATATATATATATATATATATTTAGTGGCAGCGTTTCACGCTCTCATGACTCAGGTCCGAGGTTCGATCCTCGTGGCAGGGCAAGGTTGACTCAGCCTTTCATCCCTTCAGTGGGTCGATTAGTTGAGTACCGAGCATGCTTGGGAACTAAACACTGGGGGTCTCGCGTTAAGCTGACCACCTAATCGGGACATATGCTTCGTACTCCAGGGCCGTCGGTCATGAAAACGGTTATGGGCACTGTAAGCCTTGGCCCACATGGGCTGTCGTGCTATGGAGTTTAGTTTACACACACACACACACACACACACACACACACACACACACACACACACACACACACACACACACACACACACACACACACACACACACACACACACACACACACACACACACACACACACACACACACACACACACACACACACACACACACACACACACACACACACACACACACACACACACACACACACACACACACACACACACACACACACACACACACACACACACACACACACACACACACACACACACACACACACACACACACACACACACACACACACACACACACACACACACACACACACACACACACACACACACACACACACACACACACACACACACACACACACACACACACACACACACACACACACACACACACACACACACACACACACACACACACACACACACACACACACACACACACACACACACACACACACACACACACACACACACACACACACACACACACACACACACACACACACACACACACACACACACACACACACACACACACACACACACACACACACACACACACACACACACACACACACACACACACACACACACACACACACACACACACACACACACACACACACACACACACACACACACACACACACACACACACACACACACACACACACACACACACACACACACACACACACACACACACACACACACACACACACACACACACACACACACACACACACACACACACACACACACACACACACACACACACACACACACACACGTATATATATATATATATATATATATATATATATATATATATATATATATATATATATATATATATATATATATATATATATATATATATATATATATATATATATATATATATATATATATATATATATATATATATATATATATATATATATATATATATATATATATATATATAACTGTAAAGTTTTATTAAGTATGTTCTGATAGGAATTATATAACTAACATGAGTATCTTAATATGTGTGTGTTAGATTGGCTGGAGTATCTCAACAGCCACTTGTTCTATATTGCAAAGTCTTCTCACCAGGTATAAATCAGGATATATCCTAGATTATCGACAATAGCCCATTAAAGTGCTAATGCAACGGAAGATAAGAGAAGTAAACATACAGTTAATGCTACAGTTAATATTTTAATTATTTAATAATAAAGAAGATACCTGGTTAATATTTTTAGAAATTGCAAGCTCTTGATTTTTTAACCACATTTAAATTGTTAAAATGAGTATTGTACTTAAACAGTGGAGTGAATTGAATATTTTCATAATGTCTCCAAAAAAAGTAATGATTTTAGAGCAATGTAAATAAGTCAATACAAAAACTTGAAATTCGAATGCAGAAAAAGTTTTTTTGGAACTAGAAGCCATTCAATTCATTATGTTCAATTTTTAACGAAAATATTTCAAAGTTGAAGGTAACATTTCTTTTGTTTGTTAAAGGTTACTGTAGTTACATTGTCCTTTGATATTTTCCTTTTTTTTTAGAATAATTTTGCATTATTAAAAATGGAATTTGGAAGAAAAATCAATTTTCATTCAAAAAGTAAAACAGTTAAAAAGTTACTCTTTTTGTTGCTTGTAACAAAAATAAAAATATTCTTGGAACATGCGATAGATACGATTTAATGGTTAAACAAATGATTTTTTCCACAAGTATTTCTACATAAATATAAAAATTTCAGTTAATATTAGTTTTTAAATTTGATTACATTTATTTTGTTATATCTCGTGTACTTTTCAAATGAGTAACAAATGTATAACAGCTATTTCCATTATTGCGCCTGAAAGTGCACAGTACATTGGGATAAAATTATGGAGTAGCATTTAATGAGAATACTAATTTTTTATTGGATTCTAGATGTATATTTCAAATTTCTCAACTAAAATATTTTCTTAAAAATTTCTGATAACAACTAATATTGTCAAAATGAAAAGATATTACGCAACATTTTTTCCAGAAATAGATTAAAAAAATATCTTGATTGAAAAATATTATTTTTCTGATAAAAAAATTTGCTATTATTTTTTTTAGCTATTCTTTGCATTTTTTATATGAAGTACCTAAAGGAGATATTAATAATACTTATACTATCTTCTTTATTAGGTTTTCGCTGCAGAAAATTTTCAGCTTTTAATTTTTAAAATAATTTTTTTACATTTTTGCTTATGTAATAAGAAATTTAATTGCGAAAGTTTCCTTTCATTTTCTTTTCCCACAGAAAAAAAAGTAAATTAAGTTTATGGTATTGTTAAAATTATAGTATATAACGTTGTATTTTGTTATTCTTTCTTACAATAATTCCTTGATTTCATAAAGGAAAAACACCTGAGTTTATATATTGGAATTCATAAAATTTAATTAAAAGTATTAAAGAAAATTCAATTTATTTCTGGTTAAAATGATACAGTTTAGCAGTATTTATTAATCTATTAAAAATACTTTTGTTAGCATGGGCGTTGATAATTACGTGAATTTGGCATTTGTCAGGTGGAAATTCTCCACACGATAATTCTGTAACATTGTATTTTAAGACACAATCACCGAGTAAACTCGGAGACTCACGTGAACAAAAATACAGAGAACACATAATTTACGGTTGCAGTTTATGGCGCCCCATTCACGGTTGGTATGCTGATTTAACTTTATTTTACGACCTACTCACCCTTTGTTACGGTTACAGTGAAGTTCCGAAAGGCACCAAATAAAAATCTGCGACGGAATACAGTTTCACGAGTTGTGCTACATCCATTTAATCAGTGTTCTGGAGGAGGCAAAAAGAGCCATAAGCCTACCCCTTTTCGTAAAAGAGCTGTATAAAGCGGCATGCCAATAGCCCCTCGTTTTAATGGAGGGCGCATTAAAAGTCGCCAACAAACATCCTGAGTCGTAATATTTCCTCTCGCATGACTGTGTGCCACGGCCATAAACAATAACTCGATGCCTATAAAAGGCGGCCGGAGCACTTGCTGGGGACCCTCGTCAAAATCTTATCGCAAGCCACATCGGAATTAAGTGGAATAAACAGCGTACGAAATTGGTCATTCAATAACTTTTATTGAGCTCAATTCCGTGTGGACGCCACAAAACGGATATTTCCCGAAATGAGACGCCAAAAGCTGGCGATTCATCGCCACAAAGAAATTATGTTTCAAAGGATTAACGATGAGTATGATTTTATTCTTTAAAGTAAGTATTGGTAGTCTATTTGGATTATTCTTTGGCAATCACTCATTTTTTTTTAAAAATAGTCTCATTTTTTAAAAATAAATCAACACATAAGAACATATTTTTCATAAAGAGTTGAATAACTGAATTTCGTCGCCAATAATTTTTAAAGGATAAAACAACTTATTTCTTAAGATCACCGATGTTATCCTGAAAACAGGAATTTATTCACATTAACTTTGGCCAGTCAATTTTTATTACATACATTGAGAAAAATATTGATCTATTATTTTGATTAAATTGATCAAATGCCGCCCAACCTGTCTGGTGATCAATGTGCTTGACTGCGGATAGAGAGGTCCTGGATTCGAATCTCGGTTCGGGCATGGATGTACTTTCTCTCTCTACCTATCCTGTCTTTGTCCTTTCCTTGTATGAATGAGGTGTGAATGGTCGTCTACCCTATAAACGGGTCCCTATGGCATGTGTGTACTGAGGAAATCGGACTCCACACCAAAATATGGTTCAGTTGGAAAATTGGAGCAGCGCACCTCATAATGCCAGCCTAGCAGACACAAAACAACAACAATAGATTAAATAATTTTTGTGTCTGAAGGAGAAGGTTAGACACCTAACATAAGAGTTGTCCATCATGAAAAGCAGATTGACACCCATTAAAGTTCGATAGGGGCTAATGCACCTCCACTGGTGGATGGGATAGGATGGATATTTGGAAAAGTGGGTGGTACTTCAATAACTGATCTTGTCACTTAACTGTAACAACAAAACAAAATGGCGCTCAAACTAGCTTGTGATGAACGGCTTTGATTGGAGAAAAATAAAGAATAAAAATTAGGCGAAAATGCAGTGGGGAACAGGCATTCAATGCCGAAATATATATGCTTATTTTACAATCATACATAACTTATAGAAAATTAAGAAAGATAGAAAGAAGAAGAAACCCTTTCTCGTTATTTCTTTTTTAACTCAAAAGACCTTTTTAAAGGTACTTTTTCTATTGACATCAATTCTTTATCTAAAGATAACTTAAACAATAGTGTATCATTATAACTGCTTCATTTTTTTTAGCTGTTTAGAAACACGCACAAAAAGGTGCACACTTAGATATGTATTGTTTCATTCTGACACAAAATTTCAGTTGACTATTAAAATCCTACTTGTTCAGGCTCAGTTGTATTTAAGAGAAAAAATGTAAACTTTGATAAAGAAAAATTTTCCGTTGTGGTCTAGCAATAAAGTTATGTTAAAATAGTATCTGATGATAAAAAAAGAAATACAAAAAGGTCTCTTTTAGATTTCATTTTTTATTTTCTTAAAATTGGAGTTGGTAAGGATTTTAATTTAGTTTAATAAAGGTATTGAGCTTAATTTTAACACAGAGCGAAACAACGATATGCAGTACAAGCATACTGATTAAATTAATTCCTTTCAATAGCACATATTTTAAGGCAATGAGGAAGTTTATAAAAAAAATATATCATATCAAGAACGGTATTTGACAATTGTTCAAATTTATAAGGCAAATACTCACTGACAGAATGCTGGTCATTTTTTACCTCACTTGCCACATAAATAAAAAAAATAACAAAAAATTACTCCAAATTGAGAAAAAATAAATTACGAAACTATTTAAATGAGTATCATATAATAAAATAATATTAAATCAGTGTTGAGAAAAAGGTAGAAATGGTTAAAATATTTAAAAAAATAATTATTTCTCTCTTTCCGACTTAATACTCTTTATTTTTCTCTCAACCCCAAAAGCTAAGCATCACCCACCCTTTCACTAGCAAACAATTGCTCGATCTAATGGGTTCTTTTGTCCCGGATGACACAATGGCGACAGGGTGCTTAGAACTGCTGAGTACTAAAATGAAATAAATAGAATCCAAACGATACCTTCAAGAGGTTTATAGCTCATAATCTCGGACGCAAAAGTAAATGAAGAGACCTCTAAACGTCAGGTGGGGGATGAAGAAAATATTTTCAGGCCTTAGGGGATTTTTTTTTACGGCGGCGATAGAGTGTTTAACGCGAATAATGGGACCCTGGTGGATGGAACTTTACGACAGGTGTAAAAAAAAGGCCGCCCGTCCTAATAAAGCTACCTACTGTGCCCAGAAATAGATGGCGCGGAAAGTTAAAGGGGAGAAAAATTCGGAAAGAAAATATTGAGTCATTTTTCTAAAAAGGAAAAGGGAACTTCCGCCGGATGTAAGACTGGCGATCAAATTTTTATAGAAAACAGAGAAGGAATTACAAACATTGACGCTTCACAGTTTAAAATGAGATTTTCTTATATAGTAAATTTCGTCATAATTTTATAATTAAAGAGAAAAATCGAATGAAGAAACAGCTGTAGTTAAACCTGTCTGCTTTAATAATTTCATTTTAGTTTCAACAAAATACATTTCAATGAAGCTTTTATAGTTCAATTTCTAAAACATTATTTTGGAATCATAATTCTTTTTAATTTCATTCATTTAAAATATAAATCACTGAAAACTACAATTAAAAAATTAAGCTTTTAATAGTTAACTAAATTTCTCAATTAATGAGTATAACTTCTGCCTTTTGGTCAGTTCTTGCACGTGAAAGTGATTTAAGAGCCTTGTAGTGGACGAACAATTGACCCAGAATGATAGTCATGACCCACTTACAGACATGCCAAAGTCATGCGATAATAGTTTAATTTACGATTCTTTAGAAAGGTCTTTGTTTTTGTGTTATAATTTATATTTACATTTTACATTTTCTGTCAAAAATATTGTTAGTTATTGGTGACTAGGGACTTTTAATCTTCTTGTTTCCTTTTGAGAGATATTGTATCAACCACAACAGTTCGATTTTGCACTCAAAAAATTTTGGAAGCTAATATTTTCCTTACAATACTTAACATATAATAGAAAAGCATGTGTTAGGTCCCTAAGTACAAACAACTCAAATAAGTTGTTTGCGCTATCGAGTATTTGAATGCAAGGTCGCATGTTGGGGATATGTTGAAATCTCCATCTTTCGTCTTCTCGTGCAACTTTCTCGCACCCACTGCATACATTTGCAATGGATGCCCTCTTTTGTCGATATGCTGGGAAGTGAGAGGGTGGATGTCCTGGCTAAAAATAGCGCTGCTGTTCCATCTCCAACGGATGCTACTCCATTTACACTGAGTTGCATTCAATTAAAAAAATAGTGATTTTTTTTCCTTAAGCCGGATATAAAAATATTTTATTAGTTTAATAATATCCCAAGTATACTGTCTACAAAAAAGTAAATTTTTCTGAAAGAAAGTATATTTCATTTTAAATAAATTTTATGTTTATCACAGAAAATTCCAGAATAAGTCATTATTAAAAATGAATATTTGACATTAAATACATTCTTGTAATTTCCTTGTGACATTATTTACGTTATTACAGACATGCATTTTCGGTCATAACATAATAGCATTATACACAATTTTCAATCTAATTTAATAAACTACTAAAAAAACCTGCAATTTCATTTTCTTTATATATATATACATACACTACTGGCCATTAAAATTGCTACACCAAGAAGGAATGCAAATAACAGAACGATATTTATTGACATACATTATAGTGGAAAGAACAAGTGATTAGATTTACAGGAAATTAGGATGTATAGATCTTGAGAAATCAGTACCCAGAGCAGCTACCTGTGGCTGCAATAACAGCATTTATCCGTCTAGGCATGGAGTCAAACAGAGATTGTATGGTATATGTACGGGGATCTCAGTCCATGCAGCTTCAACTCTATGCCACAGTTCATCGACAGTAGTGGATGGTGAGTGATGGCGTGCCAATCGTTCGGCAACCATTGACCACACGTTCTCAATTGGTGACAGATCAGGAGAACGTGCTGGCCAGGGTAACAGTCGAACGTGTTCTGTATCAAGGAAGTTCAGAACAGTACGGGCAACATGCGGTCGTGCATTATCCTGTTGAAACAAAGCATTAGGGAGGCCTCTAAGATAGGGCAAAGCCACGGGCCTTAACACATCGGAAATGTAACGGTTGCTGTTCAAAGTGCCGGTAATGCGAACAAGAGGTGATCGAGACGTGTATCCAATGGCACCTTATACCATCACTCCAGCAGATGGGCCAATATGGCGATGTCCAATGCAAGCTGGCAATGCGCGTTCTCCACGATGCCTCCAAACACGGATGCGGCCATCATGGTCCTGTATACAGAACCGAGATTCATCTGTAAAGATGACGTGATGCCATTCCGTGTTTTATACACATTGTAGATGTCGCTACTGTCGCCTGCTTTGTATGAATGCGCTGAAAATCTAATCATTTGCATATCACATCAAGTTCTACCTGTCATGCAAATTTCACGTGTGTGGTGTGCCGCTTTCCTGGTGTAGCAATTTTTATGGCCAGTAGTGTATATATATATATATATATATATATATATATATATATATATATATATATATATATATATATATATATATATATATATATATATATATACATATATATATATATATATTCCTTAATTCATAAGAAAAAAGTCTTTATTTACCTTAGAATAATGTTCATAAGGAGCATAAAAACTCTTCTATTTTATTTCCCATTGAACACAGAAAGGATATGTATTTATTTTCCATTAATTATGTTATCTAAAAGGCATTTATTAATCTTTTAATCGTTAGTTAAGTACTTGCAGGAGAAAATTTAAGTGCTGAAATACATCTTGTCTTACTGTAGATTTAAATTAATCAGAGAATAAATTAATTACTCTCTTTTGATAAACAGTGTACAAGATTACTGTTGTTTGTTATGAATAATTAATCATAGATTTGAAAACAAAGAATATAAAGAAGTACAAATTAAAACGATTTTTTTATACTTTGTCGAATATGAATGGAAACGTCAAACTTAAAAAGTTGTTCACAAAATTTCCTTTTATTTATATTTAATTCTTTTCTAACCTTTTATTTGTTTTATTATTAGGATTTCTCATTTTAAATTATTGATATGATATAGGACTCAGACTGACTTAAGCGGAAAAAGATTATAAGAAAATATTTAAAAGAATATCTAAGATAGAGTTATCTAATATTGCAAATGATATCAAAATAAAACAAAAGTGTCAGTTATTTATTGAACAGAAATTAATTGACTATATCTGTAAAAAATAGCAGCATTATGTTCAAGTTCTTCACATTTAGAAATAACTAAATATTTGAAAATTAAAATGATCTATTTGAAAGATTCTTCAGTTAGAAAAACAATTTGCAAAAAAGTTTTATCTGATTGTATGCAAATTTTAAGAACCAGAGGCTTGATGAGATGTTGCGAATCGATTGAAATAAAAATTTACTCTCAATGATTAGTTTCAATTAAATAAAAAGATTAATTTAAAAGACGATAGGTATTATGTTTCTGGTTAAATTTGGAAAAGCTAAATTACATTTTTAACGAACACTTAAAGAATGATGGCAGAAAGTTTTTCTCGTTAAATTTTGAATTTTGGGATAAAACTCTTTATGAATTTTTAATTTAAGATTTAAATGATACAAATTAAAAAAAAAAAAACTGTCGCTTGTCGAATTTCTCATATTCAAAGATTTATGATTTTCAGTTTCATTCAGTGCTTTTAAAAGCTAAATCCCAAATTTCAAATTACTAATTCAGTTAAGCTTTTTTTATTGTAAATCAGAAAGCGAAAAGCCATAATTCTGGCGTAATAAAATATTTACAGAAAATGATTACTTGCATTTCGAGTAACATTTTACCTGTTATCAAAAATTTATCGAATGCTAAAGACTTGATTTTATCTAGTACGTTGCACTATCTTGATTTTGTTTTGAAACTCATAAGTATTTTTCTATGTAGCTTCCAATTAAAACATATCGTGTTTATGTTTCTTTTTTTTTCTAAAACTGAGATACATAAGTTCTTGTTTTATTATATAATCGTTGTTATTTAAATTGTTTTCACTTCTGTAAAAGTTACATTAGAAAGGAAAAATTTTTATTCAATATGTTTTAACTGTGGTTATATTATCTTTTTAAAATTTTAGTTTTTAAAATCGATAATATATAACCACAGTTAAAACATATTCCTTTCTCTCTTGTTTACCTTCATCACCTCAATAATATCAGAAATCAGCAATCAGCTTCAAATAAAACAATAAATGATTTAAATCTCTTGGAGAGCTTGTATTAATCAGTTAGTACTCAATAATTTATATCACCAGTAATCTATGTCAGAGTAATCTTTAAGATCTTGTTACTCTTATACAAGATGATTAAATAAAACAATAAATAATTAAAACCTCTTGGAGAACTTGTATTAATCAGTTAATTCTCAATAATTTATATCACCAATAATCTGTGTCAGAGTAATTTTTAAGATCATGTTGCTCTTATACAAGATGATAAAATAAAGCACTAATTAATTTAAATCTCTTGGAGAGCTTGTATTAATCAGTTAGTACTCAATAATTTATATCACCAGTAATCTATGTCAGAGTAATCTTTAAGATCTTGTTACTCTTATTCAAGATGATTAAATAAAACACTAATTGTTTAAATCTCTTGGAGAGCTTGTATGAAACATTTATCATTCAAAAAATTAAATCAACATCAATTTGTATCAGAGTAAATATTTTGCACTCTTTTACTTTTATTCAAGACGATACGGTTTATAAATGTAGGAATGTGTTTTAAACATAATAGTATATTATAAACACATTTTAAATTTGTTTTTCAACTATTACAATTGTGTTAAAAAAAGGATTAAATACCATTAATAAATAAAACATAACAAATTTATAATATTTATGTTTTAGTATTAAAAAATTAATAATATTAAATTATTTTAATTATAACTGATGACTTTTAAAAAAATGTGCTTACTTTGAAAACTCGAAGAAGAAATGCCTGATTTAAAAAGAATGCTTGAACATAAGACCGTTAAAGTTAAATAATTTTATTTTTATATAAATTAAATTTTTTTGACAAATATAATATTTTCCAGCATTTTTTAAGCAAACGATTACTTTTGTGATACATATGATAATATTTCCCTAAACTTTCTAAATAACTTGTATGATACTTTTATATTCAGCAAATTTTGCAAATCATGAAAAATCGTTTAAGGACTTAACCCTGAATCACACTCTAAGTACATTGAAATAATTAAAATAGCTACTCTTATTTATTTGTAATTACATTTTTAGAGATTTATATTTTTTAATATACAGATACTTTAGAACAAAAAAAGTATATATTAAAAAAATATTTTTAGCAAAAAAGATAAGTATCATCAAATCTAAAGTTGTATTACAAGTTAACATTTTTTCAAATACCGCTCTTTATTTCTAAAAAAAATTCTTTAAGGAGAAAAATACACTAGAATACAGAAAATAAATATTACTTGATTCAAAGAAATTTTTAACTCGATGAACTTTCGTTCGAGTAAAGAATGCTACAAATATTTACCCCTTGAATTTTCTACTTTTCTGAAAAATAAATAACGAGACAAACAAAGCAGGCGGAAAATGGCGATGTAGATATAGAACCAAGAATCCGCCCTACAACTTTAAAACCAATATTTCTCATCCTTTCAACTTTTCAGAAATGCTTTTTCAGATTCCTTATTTTTTTTTAATATTATATATATATATAAGAGCTTTAACCTTCGATAGCAAACTTTTTTTTCCACATCCCTTTTTTATGCATTTTAGATGAAAAGAAAATACCGTCAAAGAAATTCCCAAAGATATGCGATTTTTCTTCTGTCATTTCTTTTGAAGTAGGATTGAGAAGAAAAGGAAATCGATGAAACTCTCATACACACACTTGAAAAAAAAATATAAATAAAAAAATTATGCTTGGGAGTTTAAAATATGTAAGGAATAAGAAAATGAAGAAATTGGAAGAAAAAAAAAGGATAGAAAGAAAAAAAGGAAGTCAAAGATCAAGCAATTTTTTTTCCTACCCAAAGAGAAAATAATCAAACGATGAAAATATCGACCATAAAATATCGTTTTCTTTTTTATAAACGTAAAACGCAAAAATGCAATTATGATACGGAAAATAACACGCATCTCAAAATATTTCTCCCTCCCGCTTTCCACATTCATTGAATGGAGTTGAAATAAATGATCCTTTTCCTGTCAAATAAATATTTAATTTCCAACGTGATAGGTGGATAAATTGGGTACTCTATAAGGATAAAATGCTCTTATAGGATAAGAATTTATCTTTCACTTCCGGTGAGTTTTTGTTTTCTAAATGTTCGATTTATGATATAAAGATGCAGCTACAGAATAATAAAGTTTAAAAAGCAATGTTAAGACATAACTTCAATATTTTAAATAAAATCTCTTAACTGGAAATTATTCTACTTTGTCTGCTCTTTTAAAATAATCGATGTTTCACAGGCAGAAATGTTATATTAATAAAATATATATTTAATAAATTTTTTGTATAAAATTAATTTAAAAAACTAATAAAAATCTTTTTTATTTAAAATATAAAGCATTTTTTAAAGTTATTAAATTATCCAATTTTACTATATTAAATTTAAATGTTTGTAAAAGTATATGTATTTAGAATACAATTATGATAAGCGCAAATAGCATATTTTGCAATATTCTGAAATTATATTGATATTTTCGCTTGTATTTTAGTTTATCAATTATCAAAAAGTGATATAAAAGTAAATAAAATTTTCAGAATTATTTAGCAATTACTAAAAAATCGAGATATATTAAGAAAACAAAACACTATACGTCTTTTATTTTAATATTAGTCTTTAAAATCGTTAAAAAATATTTAAAAATTTGCGATTATGTGTAAAAATAATAAAGAAAATTTGATTGTAAATGAAAAGATTTTACAAAATTTAGTATTTTTTTTCAAATAATTTATAACACTTATATAATTTACAAAAAAAGATAGAAGTTAATTCCTTTAAAATGAAAAAATACATATGTCATTACAATTTTATTTAAAAAATTATTCCCTTTCGAGTTTTTAATAAAAAAATATCATTAAGAGCTTAGTTTTAGTATTAAGGTAATAACATGATAAAGGAAACATTTCATTAAAGTGCAAAATGGTACTCGTAAATCAAGTGCATTGGTGGATGAAAGTACCCAAATGTCCTTCAACGTTGAGATCATTTCAATCGCGTGTGTGTAGTCCAGCTAAAAATGTCATATAATTTCTCTTTTAGCGAAATTCATCCGGACAGTAGTCTGCCGGACAGACATCAGGCCACGTCCTTCGTACTTAACGCCCAGCCCACCATTTATGTAATGAGGCACGGACCATCCCGTCAATAATAAAGGAGGCCCTTTTGTGAGTATGCAGTGTGGCAGGCAGATCACAAGCTTTATCTGTTGGGATGGGTCAGTTGCCACCGGACAACAACAACATTAGAAGCGAGCCATGATCTTGTAGTGGAGCTGAGGAGTAATGATTCGGCCGGTCATCGCCGCAGTCCCCTGGGGAGGGGGGAAGAGTGGTCATTTTCTCATCCATCGGACACCACGATAATCAGTTACAGTGGACGTTGGGGAATATGAAGGATGGTTGCCGCATTGTGCCGGTTATCCTGTTCACGGCTCAAGGATTCATATAAATAACTGCGGAAAAGAGCTGCTCTCGCCATCCTCCCACGCATTAATCACATCGGTCGATTACGTGAAACCTATATGCATATCACTTAATCTTTAATAATATATTTATCAATTCAAAGGATCCAATTATTATTAATAATTTTTTTAAATTTTTATTTTAATAGCGGATTACAAATATATTATTTTTAATTTGATTAGATTATAATAAATACAAATAAATTTATATTTACTAGAATTATTTATGGAGTAAATAATTTTAGCAAAGAAATTTAATTTATAGAAATATTTAATTAATGAATAGATTTTAATTAATTTCTAGTGTTTTAAATGCGTTCATATTTTTTAGTATTTACTTAAACTGGCATTGTATAATAATATTTTAAGAAAATTTTATAAGAATTATAGATGAATTAAAATTTATTTACGTAGAAACATTTTTTGATTGAAAAATTTTTATAGGGAAATTCCATTTATCATCAGAGGGAATGAGGCTTATAAGGAGTTTTCATTTATGCATGAATGAATTTCAAGTGAGAAGAATTCACTTTTTCTGCTTATTATAGTTTTTATTCACAGACACTTTGTATTAGTAGTTTTTTAAAGTAAAACATTTATCTAAATAAAACTTTTATTTAAATAAAACATTTATCTAAACTAAACGACTATACTATGAATTTTGGAATTATTTTTAAAGTTAGTATTAGGTGCTAGTCTCTAATTAATTTTTAAAATAATAAATAAAAATACTTTAGCAGTAATAATATTCTGTAAATCCTAGAAATTTGTAATATTTGATTTTCAAAGGGATAAATAGTATAACAATTATCATCAAATTAGATTGAGATTAATTATAAATGAAATACCCTTTTAACGTCGAAATTTCCCGACTTGAAATTTTTAACTGGAATAGAATTTCTTAATAAATTAACATTGAAAATTCCATTCGTTTACAAGTTTTATATGTTAATAAATTAATGTGTATACAGATACCAATGAAAAGATGTTAAAATTGATATCCTTTCAGATCGAAATGTTTTTAAAATTTGATTCATTGAAAGCAAATTATAAAATTCAAATATATTAATTGATTTAATATATGTAGCTTATTTTAGCACAATGCTCTGACATATTTAAATATGTGAGTATTTTAAATTAATGATACAATCATAAAGGGGAATCGGTCTTTAACAGCTTTAAATGATTCATGCATTTTTGATATATTGTTCAAAGGAATAAAAGATAATTTCATTCATTTCCTCATCCATTCAAACATGAATCAATTTGAATTTATCCTTAATTATATCTGAAACTCTTGTTAAGAATCAATTATTATCGCTTTTCAGTAGAAATGAGTTATTCAGCAAATCCAGTTTTCAATATAAATAAGAACACTAAAGGATGTGTTTGTTGCATTATAAATATGTGTATACGTTTTCATATGGAAAAGGGGGAATAACTAATTAATTAAACGATGTTATTTTCAATATTAATAACGAAAAATTTTCTATTGTGTATTCCATTTGACTTATTTCAAATTAAACAGTTTATATATAAATTGATTACAAGGAAAATTTATGAATTCCTCGTTCCTGATGATTAAATAAATTTTACTTTTTAATTAATTGGCAAATCTAAATAAATTTAAATAATTGATAATGAGTTAAAACATTATTTAATGAACTAATGATAATCCATTAAATAAAAGGTGATGAAAACTCAAAAGTGATTTGTATTTTGATTTTGAAAATTTTTTAATTCCTTCTTGAAAATTTTGGAATTTTGATTTCGAAAATTAAGAATTATTAGGTAATATTTTGTCCTTTTAAAAATAACTTTTATAATATAAAACTTAAATAGATCTGTATCGGTATTGAAGATTTTAGGATAAGTAAGAAGGATAAATAAATAACTCTTTAAATGAAAGAATAATTCCAGGAATGAATAAACAAGTGATAATTCTCATGGAATAAGAGAATAAATAAAGGATATTCCTGAATATGAATAAACAAGGGATAATTCTCATGGAATAAGGGAATAAATAAACGATATTTCTGTAAATTAATAAACAAGGGATAATACTCATGAGATTATATCTGTGCAAAAGACATTTATTTTCATTCATAAAATTACACAAAAATACTGTCGTACAATTTTTCAATGGAAATTTGAAATTGCTGTAAAATTTTACTGAACAGCAGTATTTAACTAATGTAGAAAATAATAGAGCATAATATCTTCTAAAATGTTTCATAGAAAAAGTTGATAATTAGTAATTTTCACAAATAAATTTCTTTCAATGTACCTTGGATGCGAGCTTAATTTATATGAAACTCTTCAACCAAACAAAACAAATAAAAATGCAAAAACGTTTTTTTCATTTATATAGTTTAAAAGTTATGAAGATTATTCTAAACTTCAAAAAGTATTTCAAAGAGAAAGATTGAATATAAGAAAATAAGTAAAAAAATACTATCAGACGTTTCGTTATTTTAGTTTTACAAATATGAATGTTTTTCAAAACATAGATTCTATATGAAGTATACATAGATTCTGTAACAAGAACAAATTTATTATATCAATAATATAAAAGCATCATTATATTTTTTCATGAAATAATATTAAAATTATTATAAAATATATTATAATTAATGGTTATAGAATATAACAATGATTGTAAAAAGATATGAAAAACATAGATTATAGCTTGAATTTTACAATTTAAATGCATTTATGATTTACCAAAAGTAGCATTAATTTCCAATTATTATTTTAATTTTTTGTAAAAAATTTAGCAAAAGCCTCCTGTTTAAATTAAATTTTCTGAGAAATATAAATTTACATGAAAACAGATTTTAACGAAATGGACAGTTAAAATCTCTTAATTAGATAAATGGTAAATTTGAAATTTATGATCACACACATACTGTTTCATCTTTAACATGAAATCGAGGTTTTTATTTTAAATATTAGAAGTAAGTATAAAAAAGTATTAAATAGAATGAATCACACAAATGATTTTATTTAAGGACCTTATGCAAGTTGTAATAAGTTATAAAATATTTTACTTTATTTGTGTAGCAATTTCTGTATCAGTTTGTGGCTGAATATGTCATTTTATTATATCTATACAATGCATGTAAAAAAAAAAAAGATTTAATTTCTAAACATGAAGCGTTTCAAGTTTGTTCTTTTAAACCGAGCTGTTTTATTCAGAAATATGCAAAAACAAGCAACACTACATCAATTTTCAAACTGCAAAAAATGTCAGACTTCAAAATCACTAGATATCTTCTACATCGTAAAACTATTTATTTACTTAAGAAATGTCAGACCTAAGGCTTCGGAAAATTAACAACGAAGTAAATTTTATTTTATTTTCATCTGACTTGATAAAATCCAGTTAAGTATAAGAAAAATAAATCTTTAGAAATAAAAATGGCGACAAGATAGTTTTGAACGGAAGGCACCTATAATTGGATTAACACAAGCTTCGTCGAACAACTTTTTTATCGCCAAATGCAGCATCCAAAGACGTGTATCTCGCCATCATTTGTCACTAGTCTCTTAAATCCCGTAAGTACTCTTGCGGACACCTTATTTGCAGATTGATTACATATCTTCTCTTCGGCGTTTTATATCTTCTTTTCGCCTGCGACCATCGAGAATATTATTATTTTCTTTTCCTTATTACCCGCGGCGACTTTCTGAGTTGACTTTTGGGCGACAAATTTGATCGAAATGCGGATTCTTTATTTTTTCTTCTACTTTTCTATAATAATTTAACTTTATTTTTTACTGTACCAGGGTAATTTATTTTCTAGCAAATTTAAAAAAATAATTTTTGTTGAATTTTATCGTAGAGAACATTCGTTTCAATTTTTACAGCTGTAGCACAGAGTAGAAATAAAACGAATTATCGACATTTTGTAAAATTATGAGTGTTGGGAATCGGAATACATTTAAACTTATTGATTTCCTAATTTCAGAAGTTGTATCTTCATATATTTATAACGAATACATATTTTTTTATTGTTTCTTGTAAAAGTGAAATGTATTACTTTACAAATAAAATTAATAAGTCAATCAAAATATGCAAGATTTAAAGGAAATCTGAAAGTTTATTCAAATATTGTAAGAATTGGCTTTATGCATAGTCTTTATATGTAAACGCATTCTTAGGAAAAAATTACTTTTTTTTACATAATAAATTATTGAAATCTACAGTCTTGAATAAAAACACTAAATCTTGTAAAACTGCAAATTCATGCAAAGAATTTCAATAAAATCAAATGAATTTTATGGATATAAAAGTTCAAAACGAGAGAAAAATTATTTTTCTGGATACCTATTCTAGATATAAAATTGCATCAACATATCTTAAAAAAGTATACCTTGATCTATACAATATTAAGTCTACATTTACGATGACCACGTGAAATATTTTTGTAGTAAACCAAAAATTTGATTTCATATGAAAATTAACTTAAATGTTATAAGGTAGAGACATGATATATAGACAACTTAAGAAAATAGATTTTAATAAATAACGTTGCAATAAATTTTCCTCGCAATATCAAAGAAAATAAAACATTGTTTTATTGTCAATTACCTAATGATCAAGTCACAATATAATTCTCAATAAAAATGCTTATAAATATAGATTACATAGATATGATCAATCATCCAAATTTGTGTCCAGTGTAAACATTCTTATATATAAATCAAATCAAATTGAATTCCGATAGACATTTTTTGAAGTAATCAAATACTTAGTAATAAAAAATTAGATGAATAAAAATATTAATAAACTAATTTTTACTTTTAATATTTCAATAAAAAAGTAAGAAATATTTTAAATGCAACTTAATTTACATTATGTAATAGTTGAAATATGAAAAATAAATATCATAATTTTTATAATGAAATTAATAATTATAAGTTGGGTAAGCTTTTTTAAACTATTCCATTTATTATTTAAAAAAAAATTATACAAAAAATTTGATGAGAAACATGAAAGAGACTGATATTTTAGCTACATTAAAAATCTAAATTATTATTGCTAAAATAATAGGCTTAATTCAAATGTCTATTTTAAGTCATGAAATTCCATTTGATAATTAATGAGAACTACAAATTCTTCTAAATTTACTGTAAAATAGTAGGGTGTTCTGTAAAAAAAAAGATAATATTAAATAAAAGAAGTTAAAAATTAGTCTGCATATTTTGTTAAAATAATGCTGAAATAAAAATAAGGAAGTATATAAACGTAATTAAAATTTAATTTTAAAAATTAAATTCAAAGTTTTAAATTAAAAAGAGTTTTTTTTCTTAAAAGTTCGAAATTCAAATGATTCATCTTATTTTATTATACGTTTTCTAAAATAATGTCTTGAACGAAACACACAAATTAATTATCTAGTCATAAACATGACTTACTAAAATAAGACAATTAAATTTACAAATGTTAACCCGTCTTATAACCTATCCCAAGTTTATTTTCCGATAAGAGTAAAATTTTTAGGTATGAACTTTTTGAATTAAAGTTCTCTCATTGAAGAAATAAAAATAAAAAAATAAGATATTGAGTCAATATTTAAATATCCCTTTTGTTTCAAGAAAAAAGTAGCCATTAAACAACTAAAAAAGCTAAATAATCACATTTGCATGAAGTTCAAACTCAAAGTTAATTAAAAGCGGTAATCCATGACAAAGAAACTCTTTTCGTTTCCAATATCACAATTCGATTATTAAATTATCATGTTTCTTTAGTCGGAAATAAAACAAATATATTTAATGGCTCCCATTTTTACGTGCGGTTTAGTTTCAGTAATTAATTGAAACACTTAACTGTTTGAACGTGAACTATTCTTCTTCATTTTATACTCATTGATAAAGATTTATTCATTATTTTCGTGAAGAAGTCTCTCCATGTTGCTATGCAAATATTTACGAACCATTATTATATCTTTAACAAAGTGTTAAAATTAATTTAATAGTCCGTTAATTTCGTGAATAACTCCACTTAAATATGTAAAAAGAAAAATGTGATTATCTAACAGCGCGTTGAAATGCGCATTGTTTTTATATACACTCTAGGAAATTAATTTTGCATATTTCAAGCAGAATATGCTTAGTTTGTTTTTAGTGGTGAAGGCAATTTGCAGATTAATTATTTAATTCGGGAAAATGAAAAAAAACCCATTTAGCGGATTTATAGTTTTGCAGACTTAAATTTTTTTTTTATTCGTATTCCTAAGAAAAGAAAATAATTTTAGACTCTTTAATATAAGAATTCAGTGAAACAAAATATTAAATATTTCACCATTTTGTAAATCTAATTATTCATTCAATGTTAAATTTCTATCATTAATATATTAACAATATAAGTAAAAAAGCAAACTTTAATTACTTAAAGTTAAATTTAATTAAAATACAGTGAAAAAGCTGAAATTCATTTTAATTATGATAAACTTATAATAAGATCAAATCTGCTTAATTTAATAAAAAAATAATAAAGAAATCTTTTCTATTTTCAATTATTATTTACATTTTCAGAAATAAATTAATTAGTGAATCATGTTTTACTTAAAATATAAAAAAAATTTAGAATAAGTTTCTATTATAATTACATTTTAGTATGTTGAATTCTGTTATTTAATACACGAAACAATATTTCATAATTAAACATTTTCTTTCCTCTATTTTTAAACAAACTTAGAATTAACAGGAAAATAAATTCAATTTATAAATTGCCTTTGTTAAAGTGAACAAGTATAAAAAATCTCAATATTATCTTCAATTATAATATTTTAAGCATGTTTAATTTAACTTCTTTAATGAAGACCTTTATAAGAAAATATTTTTCTTTCTTTTTATTTAATTACCTTATTTTATATTCTTAATAAGAAAATAAATTAAATCCATTGACAATTGAATTTTTTGATATATGATACAAATGTCTGAAAATAATTTTAGAAAATAGCTTTATTTATTTCATATGTAATTATTACAGTTAAAAAAACTTTTTTCTTGGGAAATTAAATGATTTAAATAATTTAACTCTAAATATTAATTATAAACTCCTCCTAGTCTAAAAGTTTTAACCTTTATTTTTATCATGATACACCAGTATTCTGCATTCAAAGGAGGAAAGCAACTGAAAATCATGCTTTCACTTATACCTAAACAAATCTAACTTTAAAAACAGGACACCAAAATACAATTTAGTTTGATTGCTTTTTATGGAATTCAATTTTTCAATTCATAACATAATAAAATATATGAATTTTTGGTTTTACCAAGTTTTTAAGCTCCATTTTTATATAAATAATGAATATGTAATAAAATTGTAAGTTTAAATATGAAATGATAATTTTCATTTTAAGTTTGCATAATTAAATTTGTCACAATTTTACAATTCAGAGAATTTTTTTAATTAATGTAATGAATAAAATTATGTTTCATAAATTATGGTTCAAAAATAATTACTTCATTTTTTTTATTAAAAACGAATTTGTAAAAAATTATTTTTTTAAAATTTATGTCTAAAAATGTATTTGTAATTTAATAGCCGGAAAATTGTACAAATGAAAAATTTGTGTCCACTTTAATTTATAAGCGAAACATATTGATATATTTTATATTATTTGAAATAAATTTATCTTAAATGTTTTACAAAATTTTTATATAAAAATAAGTGACCAATAAAACCGTAATTAAAATCTAGTTAAATATGCGTAGTTGTGAACAGCCAAGAAAATTATTAATATTTTTAATTATATACATTATTATTAATTAAATTATTGGCATTGGTAATATTTATTGTTAATATATAAATAAAGACTTTAATGAATGAATAAAATTTAATAAATTAAGCAAAAATTATAAATTTCATTTAATATTTAATGAGTTTAAAAATCAAATAAGATTCATTCTAGAATATTGAATTGAGATCATTAAATTTGTAGATATATAAGTTTATATACAAAACCAAATGATTATATTTAATCGATTTCAGAAATTTCTTCAAAATAACTTTTTAATTAATAATTAAATCTAATTTTTCAACAAAATAACATAGGTCTTGCTTTAAAAACAAGATATATAAATTTTTCAAATTATCTTGTCACTCATAATTTCCTCAACAGCAACGTGTGCAATGCTTTCCTACATTGTCACAAATAAAACAGAGAAACAATATTTACAGGGAGTAAACTTGTTCTGCTTCCGACCTGCTATTTCAGTACATAAAGATTTACAAAAATAATGTTTTGATATTTGATTTTAAAATAAATTTCACATGCAGTTACTACGTTGATTATTTAAATGTTTTCAATATAAAAATTTCAGCTTAAAAGCCTTTTATGATTAGGAAATATTTTATTAATACAGGAAATATGATAAAATGTCTTTAAAAGATCAATTCCAGTATTATTTCCATGCTTCTCGTATTATTTTGAATTTATCAATGCCAATAGGCATTTATAAAAATAATATAAATTCAGACAAAATATAACTAAAATAAAATAAAATGTAAGCAAATAATTCTAAAATTTTTTTCTGTGTACTATAACCACTTGAATTTTTTAAGATTTCTTTAAATTATTTTACTTAATATATAAATAAGTCTCGCTTACTTTGCCGAGAATACATTATTATTTTTCCTGAAAATAATTGCTTTTTAAAATATTTAAATGAGCTATGATACTAATTATAAGAATTTAAATTGGGAAAATAAATACACATTTTATTAAAATATCAAAATGCAATTAATTGCGGTAAAATGATTTTATCTATATATATATATATATATATATATATATATATATATATATATATATATATATATATATGCGAGAAAAGCTCATTTTTATTGATCTTAAAAAACTAAAAATAATTTTGAATTATTTATGAAGGGTATTCTATTACTTTCAAAATGTCTCAATTGAAAATATGATACTTCACTAAAGAATAAAACTTTGTGCTTCTAGTCTAAGAAAAAAATAAGTACTTACCTTTTTTGCCACTTCAGCCGTATCACACTGAAATAAAAAAATATAGCTGTTAAAAAAGTTAAAGATGAAGAAATATTGCCATTATTTTGATCAGAAATTAAGAATCATTCGAATTGCGTTGAAATTAGAAGATATAAGATATAGAAATTGAATAAAAATTTAAAACATGTTTATTCGAAATTTAGGAAACAGATTCTTTTCTGTAATTTTGTAAAGCATAATATCTAATAGTTTACTTCATTTTTTGCAATGCTCACACCCTGATTTATTTATGTATATTTTTAAAAAATTAATTTGATGAAATTTTAAACTTTTGTCAAAGGAAATATTCCTGATATTTTATTCATATTTATTTTTAAATAATTTTTGTATCTTATATTTTGTGGCACATTAAAATTAATGAGTTTCATACTCTCAAGAGGGTAGACAATAGTGAGAATATATTTTTATTGTTGATTCTTAAAAAAATTACGAAAATTAATTCAACAAAAAACATCTACATGCTTAAACTGTACGTTTAAAACAATTAAAATTACATACTATTTTAAAAATATTAAAAATTGTAAAAAGAAAAAATATCTTTTTTCTTGAAATTTCAAAGTATTTGAAACTACAATTTCTTTGATAAGAACTCTAATCTACAATGCATTCACTTTCATATAACAAATTTAATTAACCTTCCTTATTGAATACCTTCTTTCAGTTATCAAAAACATTAATTGAACTTATCCATTAAGGCCTGAATAAAAGTTAAATAATTAAATTTTTATAAAATATTTGAAATTTTCAAATACAAAAAATCCATTATAATATTAATATAACATTTAAATTAAATCTTTTTTTCAAAGGCGTTTAGCAACCAATTACAAACCAAACCAAATGTGTGTGTAAAGAATGATAGCACTTTTCTTGCCTACATATATTTATTACATGAAAGTCAACCATTTTTTTATCGTTTCTTAATTTCTAATGTAATAATAAATATATGTTTTTAACATCATATTGCATTTTAATTAATTTATTTATTTTGAAGATATTTAAGAAGCTGACTTGCAGGATTAAGATGTAACATAAGTCGTACTCACCACCTGAGTTTCAGGCTCACTCATTGGTCCGTTAATTCGTATATCAGGTTTAGAAACACTAATCAAAACACGAGGAATCACTCAGCCAATGAGAAAGCGCTGCTGTTTCTTTTGACAGTTACGTCATCATAAATGGCTAAGTACTTTAAAATGTAAAGTGAGAACAAAGAGTGTATGGTTTTGGAATCACTAGGCAGATGTCAATGTATTCTCTAGCTTAAGACTTGATTCCAAAGATTAATAGAAATAAACACTTTTCCCGTGTTACATAAAAATATACTCACAAATTTTATTTTGTCTTAAATAAATCAATGTTATAAAAAAGAAATTATTCTCTAGCTTCAGATGTTTTTTAACTAAATTATAGATTTTTAAAATAATTTTTCGAAACATTTAATTCAGATATAACTTGAATAATATAAAATAATTATTTAATATTTAAATTATTATTCTTGAAGAGTAAAAACATTTCTTTTTTAATATGATGAAAAATATTATTACATTTGTTCCTTAAATTATTAAAAATGAAATTTGTTAATGACTGTGTTTCTAATTTTTTTCAAATGTAAATTTTAGTATAAATATGCACATTATTTGATGAAGTAGGGGACCTTGAGGGCACTAAGTATTCCTTTATATCCAATTGTTCTGGAATATTTTTGATTGTTTTATATTCTACACATAGTACTTCATCCAGTTAAGTGCTAGTGAAAATTCGTTCCATGAATTAATCCGTAACGTTTATAAATCAAAAGCATTTATAAATCCAAGTGTAAGATATTTTCGCAAGTGAAAAATTATTGAACACTTTTCTGCTGGTAAAGTGAAAATGAACTTCCTTGTTGCAATAATTTTAATTGTTTTTCATTGGCAAAAATTTTTAAATTATAGAAATCACTTGATTTACTTCACTTCACATTTGATAATGTAAGGCAATAGGAAAAAAACGCTTTTTTTTTTAATTTTGCAATCACCGAATAAAATATTTTTTTATCCTTTTCTTTTTCCAAGGAAAAAATTTTTCTCCACAGAAAGTAGCATATCCATTCGATAAAACACACACAGGAAAAATATAACACCCCCTTAATCCACACGGAGCTGTTTTTTAACTCTTTGGGCACAGAATTCTTCTCATTTAGTTTTGCGCTGTTCTTAATTCAAACAAAACGCGAAAAAGAGAAAAGTACTTTTATTCATCCCTTTAAAAAAATTTTTTTTCGGCTGTTAAACCGGAATATCCAAAAGAGTGGAGCGAAAAAGCTTTGTAAATCCACCGTGTTGTGTGTAGGCTAGTTGGGTAGAGAAAACTGGGCGCAAGAGAACAACTGCACTTGCTTGCTCGCTTCTCCTAAGCAAGTTGGCAAGAGTGGCCGGTGCGCATGCGTGGAGAACGGGGTACCGCTTCCCTTAGCCAACAATTGATTTTTTCCCTTCTTTTTCCCTCCTCCGCTTCCCGCTACTCTTCTTCTTTTGATGTAACTTCGTACTTTCTGTTATTTTTCCCTCTCCTCCCCTACTAGCCACACTCCACTCCATCTCTTCCCTTTTCCGTCTATTCCTTTCGCTCAATTCCGAGGAGAGAATCTTCCTTTCTCTCTCTCCGAGAAAAAGAAACTACTAGTAATAAAAACGAAAGAAGGGGGGAAAACATAGGGAAAAAAGAGGGAGAAAAATTCGCGAAACGAGCGAAAGAAGGGAAAAAGAAGAGATGAGCGAGCAGATAGATGTTGCTGCTCCGTTGGCCCGATGGAAATAAAATAAAAAAAAGGAGAAGCAGAAAACAAAAATAAAAATAACGCAACAAAGATGAGGGGGGTGGAAAGAGAAATAATAATAAAAGAAAAACAAAAAATCGAAGTAGAAAACGCAACAAAAACACGAGAAGAAAAGAAAATAGGAAAAAAAGCCACATACAGAATACGAATGGATTTAGACAGGAAAAAGAGAAATAATAGGAAGTTGGAAGAAAAAAAAAGTGGAAAGGCGGAAAGAAAAACAACAAACTTATAATAAAAAATAAAAAAAAATATTCCAATGTTATATCAAACAATTCTTTTTCTGCCTTTACAGATGGATACTGATTTTATTTCTTTCATTTTTTTTTTTGGTATTCATTTTCTTTATTTCACCCCCACCCCTATTTTATTCCCTTTTTTTATTTTTTATTTTTACACTCACCATAAACAATGAAGCATATAAATAAATGAAACAAAAAAGAAAATATCATGCTATCACGCGAAAAATTTAGAATGAAAAACCGGCAAAACTCCGGAGAATAAATACGAAGGAATAAATGGATATACAGGAAAGAAGGAAAAAAAAAAAAAAACGCAACGCAATAAAATACGTTCGCAATACATCAAAAAATAGTGGAAATAAAATCGTGCCCCCGGTACACGAACAAACTCAGCAGACAATCACGAAAATATCAAGTTTAGATATACAAGAAGCCTGCGAGTACAAGTGGCAGTTTCTTTTTTCCGCATTGTTTTTAAATGCAAATGTGCGTTTCTTCGTGTTGATTATGTTAAGTTTGCCACGAATTTGTTTTCGTTTTTTCTTCACATTTTTAGTTATATTTCTCGCTTTTTGTCAGTAGAAAGGGTAACTAAGAAAGGGAAATAAATTCTGAAAAGAATTCATTCAGTTGAATGTGTATTTAATTCAACAACGCTTGATGTAAGGAAAAAAAGCTTAGTATTACGAGCTAGAAAAGTGTGCAAAAGGTATCCAAGTATTATGATTATTAATATAGAATTTTAAGAAAATTCATTGGATTTAAAGGATTACTTATATATATATATATATATATATATATATATATATATATATATATATATATATATATATATATATATATATATATATATATGTTTGATACTTTAAATATTAAAATCAACACAAAATATGTTTATTTATGTTACAGTAAATATGTCAGTTCTTTAGCTATCGTCATATTTATACTGGCATGATAATAGATTTGACACCACGTAACAGATAATTTAACGATTAAATGACTTTTTCATTAAATTTATCAGTTAAATGCTAAAAAAATGAAGAAATTGGTGTTCATATCTGCTTAAACTTTTCAATATAATTCAAATTGTTAAATTCTATATTTTACAATGTTGAAAATACAGTAATTTAGACAAGAGGAACCAAAGATACCACATATATGAAACTTAGACAAAAATAATATTATTTTAATAGTAAGAAAGAATATAAGTGTGTTCTTTCACATAAAAATCAAACTTTTCGATTCTCAGAAAATAAATGTTGAATATTAGTTAAAGAAATTCGAATTTTTCAAATATGTAAAATTTTTTAGGGAACCTACTTATTTCCCAACACTTAATTTCATTACATGATTCATAAAATTGTCTACTGTTAAACAGATTGAAACTTTATTTTAGCATCACAATAATTCAATCTTTTCTTGATGAAAAATTATAATTTAAAGCACAAAAAATGTTAACTTTGTTCTCATGAATGATACATTAACAAAGAGAACATTTATTGACTACCAATATTTTAAAATTTATAGTATCTGTTTCCAAAGGCACAACTTTTCTTAAATATAGTAAATTAAGTGAAATAATTAAACTTTATACTTAGAAATCAATCTTTTTTTTATCATTATTTAGCGTATATAAGACATTTAAGAGAATAGATAAAAGATTTCATTAAATTCAGAGACGCATTGTTTTAAGCTACTAAAAATGCTTAAAGTTATAAAACGTCAAGTAAAATATCAAGTTAGTTAGCATGTAATAAAATACTTATATATAAAGAAAAATAAAATAAAATTATATTTTGAAATGTGCATCATTTTCTTATAATAATTGTGTTTGAAATAAAATGCATATTTAATTAAAGTTTTGTTTAATTAATTATGTTGAGGAGCTACTTCTGTTATTATTATTATAAAGTGATAAAATACTATATGTTTGTTAAGCATAAAACTTTTGAAAAAAGTAAATCATTTGCATTAAATTACTTTTATTCAACAGAAAAAGCAAAGTTGTGAATGCTAATTTCTTTATTCATACTGAGAATTTATATTAAAAAAATTTATAGAATAGAAAGAAAATAATATTTATTAATGAAAATTAAAATATACAAGCACATCATTAATTGAATAATCAAAGTACAGAATTTAAATAAATATTTGGCTTTAAATATTTTCATATAATATTAATTTTCTTGCATTTCAAGAAAAAAGTTGAAACTTAAGATATCTTTTATTTAGAATTAAAAATTTATTCTTAAAAATCATTGCATAACAGAAAATATAAGCATTTATAACATCTTCATTTTTTCCATGACTAAGATATTATTTCTCCTATGATTTTTAATTGATTCTTTGTGTTTCAAAACATGTGATAACTACATTTTTTTAATGCAACGCATGTTAATCCTTAAACAAATTATTTAATTGCAAATAACCAATAATGTTTTTGAATTATCACTGAAAATCTTGAAAACTTTTAAAAATATGTTTTGTTTTTTATGGGTTTATGGGAAAAAAGCTCATTACAAATAGTAACTTCTTTATAGAATCTTTCAATTATATGTTACATTTTTAAATTTTTCTTTTTGAAACTCAATTTTTTAAAAAATATTCTCTAATTCTATAATATGATTCATATGAATTTATGAAATTTATTAAAATAGTAATTATAAAAAAGTAGCATTTTTTCTCCTTATATTTAAATAAAAGTTAATAATTAAAACAGATCTATTTAAATTAAAATTGAAAAATCTAAATCTTATTTTTAATCATTTGTATCAAAATAATTTTTAAACTAAAAGGAATAATATTGGATTATTTTTAAATTCTTGTACATAAACACACAGTTTACTTCATTGATTTTAGGTGTTAAAATTTTTTTCTTCCTATTTACAGATTGTTAGTTCTTTAGTAAGAATATTTACTAATGTTATAAATTTACTAATTTGGAAGAAAAACACAAAAAAGAAATGAATGAAGTATTTCGAATTTTTATCGCATACATTAAGCAATGTATATTGAGCATTTGTATATTTATACCTTAATAATGTAAATATTAAAAAATGCTAAATATTTTTAAAATAATTGACATTAACTATTTCCTAAATTACTTGTATACTGCGTTATACATTAATACTGAATGGTAGAAAATTGATTGTACGAAAATAAGGAAAATAACTCCTTGTCTATGACTTAGTACAAAGTTTAGAAAGTTCAAACATAAGAACAACAAAATAAGCAAAAGTTTTGGCAACAAGGATTCCCCCAGGGAACATAAAAAGAATTTTATCTCATTTTTTTTTTAACTCAGCCGGTAAATTTAAAAGAAACCGCAGAAAAGTGAAAAACTATAAACTCTCAAACATAAAAAAAAACTGTATTTAGAAAAGAAAATGATAACAAAAAAGGTTGCCAATAAGAAACAACTCCTTGCAGAAAAAGAAATTTCGAGTTTACTACGAAAAGGAACTCAGGAAACATAAATAATGAGCGGAACTAGGAAGTAAAATAAAAAAAATTGAACAAAGTAATCGTATGAGTACGAAATATACACTCTCGATGAAAAAATACAAAAAAAGTGCCTCAAAGACGAGCAGTTAAGAAAAAACAAGCTATGGAGAAAAAAAAAAAAAAACCCAAAACACACACATTATATCACATGAAGAAATGAAAAGATAAAAAAAAGTACTCCTTGAAGCAAAAAAAAACTATAAAAAAATAAACTTGGCTGAAATTTTTTTCAACCTAGAAAACCGTTTTCAATTTTTTTAATATCTAACAATTCTAGTTGGCTGTATTGATTATTTTCCTACCCCTATATTGAAGTGAACTGAAGAAAAATAAAATGAAATAAAATAGGTACCTGTATATATACCACATTATATTTCCAGTGTACATGTGTAGGCGTATGATAGATTTGCCAGAAAGAAGATATAAAACTACCTAATAACGAAATTCTGTGTTTTGCTCTTATTGCGTCAAAAAAGGCACTGGGGGGGAGGAATAACAGAAAATTGTTTGGAGAGGAGGGGGTGACAGAGAAAAGTTTCGAAACAGTCGGTTCTGAAAATGTTTTATGTGAGACGGCAGTAACGAAGAAATAAAAAAGAGGACATAGAATAAATAAATAAATAAAAAGGGTAAATAAATATGTTTTTCGCGAGATGAACAGTTTGTCTTTTTACTTCAAAGTCTTTTTATTTATGTATTTCATCTTTGAGTTCACCCTGCCGGAAGCAAAGGGTGAACAAAAAATAAAATTCCGCGTTACTCAGAGAGAGAGAGATGGGATGTTACTTTTACAGCAATATTTCCGAAGTAGCAACGAAGACATTTGTAACTGGAAAAAATTTCGATTTGAAGCCGCGGAGGTAGAGTTGGAATATTGATAGGTTTGGAGTTGATTCTTTATGGGTGTTTTTGAGGTGTACATAAAAACCCAT
Organism: Latrodectus hesperus; assembly: GCA_037975125.1. Taxonomy (NCBI): domain Eukaryota; kingdom Metazoa; phylum Arthropoda; class Arachnida; order Araneae; family Theridiidae; genus Latrodectus; species Latrodectus hesperus. The sequence continues at coordinate 35,075,162 of CM075852.1, read as the reverse complement.
ATGGTTTTGTTACTTTTTTTTATGAAAGTATCTCTTTCTTTATTTTGAAGTATAGAAATTGACTGTTTCCTATGGCGTTGAATCTTATTTTGGGGAAAGACATTTTTAAAGTTATCACATTTATGACTGAGACTTCTATACAGACATTTTAATACGATAATAACTGTAAATTACTGATAAACAGTGATGTTTAGGTAAAATAATATAATAAAACTGAATAGTTAAACTTTTATTTTCTTTTGAATTTATAATTAATGTAACTATAAATTCAAACAAATTTATAATTATGTTATTATTTAAATAATTTATAATTCAGAACAAGGAACGAAAGAGAATGAAATTTTATGAGAAAAACAACAGTTGTTGTTGTTACTAATGACACTTGGAGAAGCCAAGCTCGCTATGCCTTGGCTATGCGAATTTAATTTAATAGGGAGCGTCTTTCGTTTTAATCAGAGCACCATGAAGGTGAAAGTACGACTTTGCTCTACACACATGCCATAGGTACCCGCTTATAGAGAAGGCAACCATTTACACCTCATTCATACAAGGAAAGGACAAAGACAGGATAGATAGAGAGAGAAAGTACATCCATGCCCGAACCGGGATTCGAGCCCAGGACCTTTTTATCTGCAGTCAGGCACGTTGACCACTAGGCAAGTTGGTCGGCAAAACAACAGTAAGATTAAATTGCTAAAGAATATGATTCGAGTTAATTTCATTTTTAATAACCATTGATTTTTTTCCATTTATAGAAAATTATTAAAAAATACATTTTTAAAATCAAAATAATAGCTAAACTAAATGCATACCAATACAAATTCTGAGTTAGAAAAGGAAATTGTCATTATCAAATAAATTAAAATGAACTATGGGAAATTGAAAAGTATATTTTATAATTATTTTTTATTATAATTTTAAATTTAAAAGAAATGACAGTAAATATTGTAATTACTTGGAACATTTTTTAAAAGAAATTATTAAAAAAGCATATAGATACTGAAATATCCAAATAAAGATTTTAAAAATTAAAATGACGGAAAAATAAAGATAAACTAATTTCAATAAGGACAAGAAAAAATTAAATAGATGATATTGAATAAAATTGTTTAAATAAATGAATGTAGTTAAAGAAATTATTAAGAATAAGATCAAGATATACTAAAATAATTCAGACATAAAAATATTGAAATAAATTTTAAAACTGAATAAAGAAGAATCACTGAAAAAAATATGAAACAAATTATGATATTTTATGTTACCAGATATATTGTATGAACAAAAAATGTAACTTAAGACCTTTCAAGTACAATTTTTAAATTTTTGTCTGGAATGCAAAAGGCATAACCATCGATGGAGAAATTCATCTATCCAATTTACAATACTTCTAAATTATTTATTATAAATCTGCTTAAAGTAATATTGGTTATTACAAATGCAGTTCATTTTTAGGTTGAAACAAATTGCATTTTAATAAATGAAAATTATAAAATCAATGTCAATTTATAAAGTCAATTGTATTCCAAACAATGATCATTGACTAGTTTATTCTTCTATTAGGTGTAATTAAAGTTTTCATATCAGTCATAGTAAAAGAAATTTGTTCTAAAGATATTTCATAAAACATTTAGCCTAAGAAAGGATAAAACATTTAGCTTAAGGAAGGAAAAAAATCTTTATTTTAAATTGTAAAAAAACATAAAAGTCATTTTAAACAAAATAAAAAAAACATTTAGTTAAATTACAATAAACAAAAATATGGTATTTTTACAAAGGAAAAGAAATTTAATTTAAAAATTAGGAAAAACGCATACCTTTTTTCTGCTTCTATACTACTTTGATAGAAATAAAAACAAAATGATTCTGTGTATAAAATTCTATTTAGTCATCATCACTTCATTATGAAAATAATTTGCATCATTTGACAGTTTTTCCTGAATGCAATTTTTTTTAATTAATTAAAAGAAAATGAAATAAATATTATTTCAAAAGATTTTCCTTATTCTAAAAAGCCGTAGAAAAAGGAAAAGAAACTTAGTAATTCTACACGAGTAATTTGAGGAGGTATAAAAGTAATCTCAAATATCCAATTAAAGAAAAGCAACTTGTGGACAAGAATAATTAACTCTTTCAGCAAGCAGCTTACTCTCTTAAAAAAAAGAAGAAAAAAGAACTTAAAAATAAATAACTACAAAAGTAAAATACTAAATGAAATAAAGTGCTTTATAACTCGTGCTGCTAAATGAAAAGAAAGCTGGAATTAACTGAGTTATAAAACAAAAAAATTTAGCCAGAAACACCCTTGCTAAAGGGAGAAGAATTAAAGCGAATTAAGCAAACGAAAGAAATAAACTTTAAGCTTCGAAAGGAAACAGTAAAAAGAAATGGAGAAAGGAAAAAAAACATAAAAGGCGTAAAAAAAGTGTAAACACTCCCGCAGATAACTCAAACAGAGCTCCAGAATTAAAGCTGCGTAAAACAGCCGCACTTAATACAATTTATTCTCTCTTTTCTGTTCAAGAGCGTTCCCTTTCTTTATCTTTTATTTATTTTCCCGAGTTCTTTTCATTCTTTTTTATTTCGCTTTTCGCTTTGAATTACGTGTTTGGAGTCTTTTGTTTGGCGAGAAACCGAAAACATTCCTTAAAACAACGGCCGGGTGCCATTTTTTTCACGCAGGATGTTTAAAAAGCAACTGATAATTGGACGACTGTTTCCGCTACGAAGCAGACGAACCCTTTCGGTTAGCATTGCTAATAAAAGCCGAAGTGAAAATGTCGTTCCGATCCAATTAACATTCATCGCCAACAGAGATGCTGGCGGCTAATTAAAATGTAATTAGGCGTAATTAATTAGTCGCATCAGTCACCTTCTCTTCCTTTCGCGTCGTGACTAATCTTGTTTTTATTCTCCGTTTTCTCATCAGTCTAACGGTAACCGTATTCGCGCTTCCTTCCTTTTTCTTTTCATTCAATGAGCTTCCCCGCCTTAATACTCATTCACGAGTCATCGATGTTTAACGTGTTTGATATCGTAATCGACTCAACCGGCGGTAATTTGGCGATGAAAGCAGACGTTAGTGCAGGGGAATACACGCATAGATTGTTAATGACACTTGTCTTTGCATCAATTAGAATGGGCGAACATAATCGAGTTAAAGGCTCCCGCATCATTGCTCGAGTGGTAATTTATTTGTTTATTAATCTCTTTTTATTTCAGAAGCAATCTTTTATATTTTATTAAAGAGATTATCCAATTATCTCACTAATAAACTGGCAAACATTTGTACTGCATATTAAATATATCTTGCTTGAATGAATAATATTAAGTATTAATTATATTTCAAGGATTAGTATAAATATGATACTAAATAATCAAGAATAAAAAAAAATTATTTACGCTAGAATCATTTTTCGTAGAGTAATGGTTTTCAAATAATTATTGGCTTATTCTTATTTCAAATTCTTATTATATTTCAAATTCTAATTCTTATTTTCCAAGAAATTTAATTTTGAATTCTATTTTACTAATTTCATTCTTAAAACTAAATTCGACAAATTCCTTATATTTGAGAGAAATATAAAAAAAATCAAATTTTTTTAACAAATTAAAAAAATGAAAATAATTAAAATTGGAAGATTAAATTTCAATTATTCATTAAAATTTCTCTAATAATAGTTATATCACATTCAAAATGAATTACATTTGGACAAGTATAATGTTATACACCAAACTATCTAATGAAACGAATATAATTAAAAATTACGAAAACAATTTTACTATTTCGTTTTAATTATTAAATATCTAATTAAAACGAAATGTAATGAGTTTCGTACGGTAGCATTTTTTATATATTTATCTATGTATCAATATATATATATCCAATAATAACCAAAGTGATTATTAAAAAGCTTAATTTGATTTATAAATATATTTAAACACTTATTTTTAGACAATAAGCTGTTGATTGCACTAAAGATACGTAATTATCATATGCAATATAATAATAATGATATATTAAAAGTTCACGTAGCTCACAATAACATAATTATCGAAGATATATTATCATTGCTAAGAAATATTTTTTCAACAACTATAATTATTTAATTGAATTTTTTATTTTTACAACTATTCAAATAAGGATGAATGTTTTTTTTATGAATGCAAGACATAAATCTGCAGTGTCTTACAGAGTAAATTGTTCTTTTCGAAATAGAATATCGCATGTTAAACTCTAAAACAGAAATTCTGTTGAATGATGGAAGTTGGAATTTATATTTGTACATACATGCCTATCAAAATTACGTTTGAATGATTTCCTGATTTATTCTCAAGAGACATGTGAGTGGAGCTTGTTACATATGAGAAATCTTTTATGGTGAAAACTCTTGAATGTCTAGACATAATTCAAATTATGAAGTTTTGTATCAGAACATTACAGTGTCATATTAGGAAAAATAACTTTCCCAGTCCTTTATCATAAAAAAAAATTAATTTACACGAGATCAAAAGCACTCTCTCATTATACTTATAATGGAAATAATTTCATCTGAATGATATCATAGCATTAATATTTCTTTTATACTTATTAATAAAGAAGGATTACATTTGAGCAACATCTAACATAACACAAGATCAAAAAAGTAAAAAAAAATGTTATGACAGCCAATTTTGAAATCGATTGTAATAAAATAAAATCCTAAAAATTTAGTCAAACATTAGATGATTTTATTTTAAAGTTGAAGATTCTGATTTTATATTATTTTTAAGATGAATAATGAGAGAAAGTGGGATAATTTTGCGAAGAAAAACTGCTTACTGTAAAAGTGTTTTTCTTACATGAGGATTCACTATGCGGAAAAGTTATTTACATTGTACGGGCAAGTGAAACTTCACCTTTCCAATTCGTGTGTGGGATTAAAATATATCATGAAATATTCACTCTAGAATTAATTTTTGCAATTTTAGCTAACAGGACACTCAATTAGAGATAATAAATTTAAAAAAAATGTTATTCAATTTTTGAATGCAATAATTATTGATAATTTTTCTTCGACAGGTTTAATGCTGATTGAATATTACTTTCGCAGTGAAATTGAACACAAGAAGACAATTTTAAATAAAATTTGAGACTATAATAACGTATTAAGCAATTAAATTTGATAAATGAATCAAATACTATTTGCATATAATTCTTTTTTAAATTTAAATTTATTAAGATTTGGTTAAACATAGACTTTATTATACGCCTTTATTGTTAAAGTTAATGTCTTCAGAAAAACTCTAATTTTTCTACAAGCTTCTCATTAATAGCTAGAAAAGGGGAAGATTATAACTGATGCAATATATTTGTTTTTCAAACGCTTCACCAGTTGTATACCAATTTTTAGTTGAATTTTGTATAACAATTTTCCTTGAATTACTTTCATATTCACTACCGTAACAGCAAAATGATTCTCTAATTTTTAAATATTAAATGCAAAATTTTTATTATTAGTACACTAGTACATTACTTGAACAAATGTAGTATTTTATGTATAAGAATATCGTAAAATTAATTCAAGATTTGTTGTATTTGAAGTGTTATTTTTAATGAGAATATTATAGGGTAATACTTCTATCGTTTTAAAAAAAGAAACTGGTATTGTGAAATTTACAAGAATTAAATGACTAATATAGGCTGGCCATCTCATCTAAATAAAGGAGGACAGTTTTAAAAAATAGATTTTTTTTCTGAATATTAATTCTTAAAATTAGACTAGACTCAATAGTTAGACTCATAATCAATAAATTGCATTTAAAAGGGTCTTTATGTCTTGAAGATGGAGGTGTGACAGAATGTTGATATGTACGTGGTATGGCAAATTTTGCTGTAGATTAACTTGGAGATTTTCTTCAGGAGAAAGCAATGATCCAACCCAGGATCTGGAGCGAATGATAATTGAATTTTATTAAATATATTGAAATATATAAATGAGTTTTACAAATTGTAGGTAATAACTTTGTAAAAAAATAAACGCAAAATTGTTTAATCACACTTATTGCTATATTTTATTTTAAAAATTTGTAAAATTGTGGCATCAATTATTTTATGTCACAATATTACAAATTTTTAAAATAATGTAAAATCCTACATCGGATTGCCAAAAATGTACAATCGGTTTTGATAACTGTACTATAATACATGAGCTGAATTATTAAATTGATACTTCATCAGTAATAAAAAGTAAATAAAAATAAATTGTTCATACTAAAGAATTTTACAAAATTAAAAGACGCGTTAGCTAAATTTGATAATGGTTTTCTTTTAATTTAATTACTAACAATAATTGAAATGATTAAAAAAATATGAAACATTTGTGCGCAATAAAATTCTTTTTATTGCTGGAACGTAATTTATCCCTAACAACTAGCGAAAATAAATACAAATTATATTTTAATTATAAAGCGAATCTATCACCTTGGAAAAACTTATTTTTACCTGCTTGGTTACAATTTTAATTAAAGAAAAGATGATGTTTTGAAAAAAATAGCATTTTTAATAATTAATAAAGGTTGTATTTTCATTCGTTATTTTTTCTATCAGATATTTTTTATGACGAAAACAGAGTGTTTGATTTCAATTATTTTTGCAATAAATTCTAGACTGAAAAAAAATAAAGCAGCAAATTATTTAGCTAAAAAAATTAATTAATTAAATGAAATCTTACTGTTCATGGAATTAAAATAGTAAAAATACAATTCTAATTTTAAAAGATAAATTAATAAAAAATGAGTTACTTTTAATTAAAAAGTTTGGAAAGAAAACTTGAAAAAAAAGAGCCCTTAAGAGAATTATTCAAAAATGCATAAATCTAACAGCGACGAAGAAAATCACTAGGGAAACAAATTCGAATTCTATACTCAGCAACGCAAAGTGAACTTTTATAAGCAAAATGATGGTAGACAATATTTTCATTTACAATTCTTATTTTTAGAACTTATTTCAATTATATTTTACAATGGTTTTTAAATTATGCACGAGTTTTGAGAAAATAAAATATTTATCATTTCTAGTTTCAAAAAAGTTAGGATTGAATTAATAATATGTAGATAATAATGGCTATGTATTTATATTACGGCTATCTGATATATATCTATAAATAAAAACTATAATGCAGAAACTCAGAATAATAAGAATATTTACTTTAATTTGTTTTGATAAATAAGAAATAACTATTTTGCATATATTTGATTTAAATTTGCTTCAAAATATAGATTAAGCAAACTTTTAATTTTGCATTTAATTAATCGTGATAAAAGTAAACCATTTTTTTTTTACTGATTGGTATCTCAGGGAGTTTTAACCCTCTGATGGTTATAATAAATATTATTGTATCATTAGTCTCATTTTATTTAGAAACAATAGATTGGTCTCATTTTATTTAGAAACATAGAAACCATTCGATTGGTAAAAATGGAGAAAACTTCTAGTAAGATTTTAGTACATCAAGTTGCCTTCAAGTCCAAAGAAAAGATAAAGTACTAAATAAATCTTTCCCTTTTTCTAGTATATTCTCAACCGGTGTGTATTTTATTATTTTTTGAAGCCAATGTGCACTGCATGAGAGTGACACAATGGATCTCCCCGAAACACAGCCAAGAAAAAAATCAACTGCCTAGGGTGGTTTGCGGGCGGCCCGTGACAACTTTCTTTTCCTTTTAAGTTGTGGATGGCGGACTGGGGAAAAAACGAACTTTGATTTGACTTACGCTGGCAACGAACCCTATAAATTTTCCACATTGCTCGAGTTTTATCGCAGCTTAAGCGGTTATATTCTTTTCTTTCCCCAGAATACTCTTCTACTTTTTCTTCTCCGAGACGGGAGCACATATTCTCTCTCTTTTCCACTTGTTCGCTCTATTCATCTTATTTGGAGGAAGCTGGCCTAGGTAAAGAAATCGAGATCATCCATCCGTTCCACCATTAAAGGCCACGTAAAAACTTGTAAAAATTGGTAAAAGAAAATTGGTGATTCATCTTAAAAATTAAAAAAAATGAATCAAGCGATCAGATGTACTGTTATAAAAATAATTGATGAATATTTATCTTGCTTAAGTGTTTAATCAACTACATAATCATAATTTAATTCAAAATGGATTATATTTTCTCATCTCTTCCAATACTTTTGGAATTTGTCTTATGAAATTTTGAGATTCATCATTTGTTTGAATTATATGAAACCTTGAGATGAACTGAAATTGAAATGTTAAGAAGTTTATCGCATTATAAAATTTACAATCGTCATTTGTATGTTCATGTTGATAGCTTTGTATTTTCTCTTATTTGCGTACTGTTACTTCCTCATAAAGTTCTGTAATAAAAACAATGGATGCTTCATACAGATATTCCAACGTCTGGCCAATCATGGAGTCAAGACTCTCGCTCAGGCTTCCCTCACTCTATCCTTAACACTTCAAATGGTAGGCTTTTATATTCCCCCCTCCCCATACCATTTTCTCTTCCTTCGCTATTTTTCTTTGCACCTATCTCTCACTTCAAATGATTTTTTCCTCTTCTCCTTTCAAGTGAAAGCAGACTGAAAAAAATGTGCGAAACACAAAAAATAAAAATAAAATTTTATCTCATGAACATTTATGACCTGCCGCCTGGCGACGCGACGGAGTAGAATCGGAAAAGCGGGAGAAAAAATATATGTGTAAAGGACATACATATATATAAAAAAGGGGACTCTGAGAAGAAATACAGGCTATGCATACCAAGTGGCACAGAGCTCTCTCTATTCTAATGGATTGAGTAGAAATTTGGGTTTACAGAGAACTATAGCAAAACAGAAAGATATACATACATACTAATCTTTTTTATATTTATGTTCTTGGTGATTATATTTTTATTTTAAATTTTATGCAAAATTTTTACATTTTAAAAACTAGCCTTTTTGCATATATATATATATATATATATATATATATATATATATATATATATATATATATATATATATATATATATATATATATATATATATATATATATATATATACATACTGAGGTAAAATTTTGTTTTTTATAGTTGATTTTATCAAATATAATAAATAATATTTACTTTATTAAATATATGTTTTCAAATTTCTATAACGCAGTTTACATACAATTTTCAATAAATTCCATTAAAGTTTTGTGAATTTTTTTAAAATGTAAAAAGAAATTTATTTAAATTTAATTTAATTTTCGTTTATTGTATATGCTTACATTACTAAACAAATTTATAATATGTATAACTAATTTTTATTGAAAGAAACTTTACAATTATTTAAAAAAATTAAAATTATAAAATATATATTGATAAAAGTTAATTAATATTTAATTCCAATTTATATACAGAATATAAATAGAAAACAAAGTGATTCATGCATTTTAAATATAATAACAATTAAAGTAATTTTGATTAAGTGTTTGTTTTTATATTTTATAAAAATATAATTATAATGATATATGAAAAATATTAAAAAATTTCAAATAACTTTTATTTGATATTAGAATTTATATGAGCAAAATAATTGTTTTAAATATAACTAAAATTCATAAGTAATTTTCATTCATGAAATATTTAATTAATTTTTTGATGATTAAGAAATTCAAGTTGATGAAAATGCTTCAGAATTCAAATTGCACTTTGAACAGGAATTCAAATATGGAGAATAAGATTAACTAACGTATAGTTTCTTCCCTATTTCACATTATTTCCTAATATATATAATAAATAAAGTGTCAAAAATTTTAAAATAATTCCATGTAATAAACACAAATTAAGAATCCCAATTTTAATTGATAACTTTTAAAAGGAATTATAAATTGATATTTTAGCTTAATGAATTTTATTTTTTTACAATTTATTTTAATTTTTTAACAATTTATATTTAAAACATTTTAGAATATCCTAAATTTATCTTTCGGTTTTTATTCTCTAAATATAACTTTTTAATTTTTTATAAGAATATTGAAAAGCTAAATCTTTTACTGATCTCTTTTTGTGCCCTTAAAATAAATGCTGCATTCGGAAAATTGAAAATTCCAACGACACACGACCAGTCAATCCTGACAAAATCTTCCCAAATAAAGTAGAAATCCACCAACATTAAACATGTCCGATAACATAACCAAAACGCATAAAGATACTTTCTTCCAAGAAAAACACATCCAGTGGGAATAAATCTTTCCCGTAAAAAGTCACCAGCAGAAACAGAGTACATGCGAAAGAAGAAATATGTATGCATTTCTTCTTTCGCTCTATCTGGAGAGAGAGAGAGAGAGAAAGAATACAATATCCCTGAAAAAAGGAACTTGCATGTAGAGAAAAAAATTCCAGAATCTCCAAGAAGCATAAATATGGAGAGAGGAAATATTTATGTGCACAGATGGGCAAACGCTACTCCTCAATCTTTGGAGACTCAAACTGCTTTCTTTTATATCCTCGATATTTTCCTTTATCCCCCACCCCTACGTCAATGGAGTTTCTTTCCACCCGAATAAAATCGGCAGGGAAAAAAAACTAGGATTGTGTGTGTGTATATATATATATATATATATATATATATATATATATATATATATATATATATATATATATATATATATATATATATATATATATATATATATATAATAAAAACAAGTTGAATTTCTCTCTTTATTTGTTTAAATCGAATATTTGTAAATCTGAAAGGACATGGCAGATATGGAACACAATTTTTTTCCTTGTGAAATATTGAATATTTTGTGTCGAAGCTGACAAAAAAAGAAGAAAAAAAGAAACCGAATTCTTTGTAACATAAAACATAGACTAGATGTTGCTAACTAAAGTGTGAATAAAAATAAAATTGGTGGCGGTCGACGGCTCTAGGGAATCGTGCAGATGTAATAGGAAAACGATTTTATATTTTCTCGCTGCCATATATTTTAAGGATGATTAAATAATCTGGGATTGGAACATATTCAAGACGTAAATCTTTTTCTACAATATCTGCATTATTTATTTCGGTATGCTGGCAGCATTTTTGTTCAACGTCATCAGTTTTTATTACTATAAATGCAGTTTATTTTAGTTTACTATTTGTTATCTATTTTATTAGTTAGGCTGCATATTTGGAATATTTAGATTTTGGAACGTTTTTTATGAAATATTTTTTTTAATATTTTTTGAATAATATGAAATATTTTATGATTTATTGTCCTGCCTCAAGTTGTAAGCTGTCTTTCAAGTGTTGTTTATCAAAATTACAATACTATTGTTGTCTACCTAAATTACAAAATCATTATAATTTATATTTCAAATTTTAGAAATGTTACATTTCAATGCGTAAAGTTTCACAGTATTTTTATACTGCAATAGATTAAAACGTGATTTTATGATAAATTACTGTAAGCTCAAAATATTATATATTTCAGAGACTTTTTAATAAGATACATTTTTGTATCCATTTTAGATGAAAGTAGTTTGTTATGAACATCTAATAAATAAAAACACAATAAAATTTCTTTCTTTTTGCATAATTTCTATAGTAGGATGCCACTGATTTTAAAAGATTCTTTCATAATTGACAAACATACTTTAATCTATAAATAATGTATAAATATATTCAAAATAATTATGATAGTTATGCATAATTATGTTTTATTTCTACAAAATATGTTATAATAAGTTACATTAATTTTAAAAAAGGAGTTTATTTTTTGATCCAAATAATGTCACTTAACTTATATAATATTCTTTCTTTTTTCGATGGAATAATAAAACTAAATTGCTTAAAAGTATATTTTATTCAATAGATTTTATTTGAAGTATTTATTAAGTGTTTTCATTATTTCCTTATAGAATTATTTTTTTACAAAATCTGTTATTTAAGCATTTTATGATGATAAATACTTATTTTATACTATTAACTCTCTTTAATCAAAATCGTTTACTTTTTTAGGTACTCACAAAAAATGTTCGTTTTTACGAACTTCTAGATTATGAATATTTTCCTACTTGTTTTTATAAACAAATAGCTGGTCTCTAACATAGTCCCATACACTCATAATTTTAATTCCTATTTGGGAATAAAAACGTAAAAATTGGTTTTTTGCTAACTAATTTTTATATATGTCTCATTAGCATTTAATTTTGAAGGAAGATGTGATTTTTTTTAATTATTTTTATTTTATAATTAAAAAATTCGACAAAGAAATCTATCAGTAACGAAATTTCATTTCAGGACATTTTATGTGTGGATTCAGATAAAATTCTTACCTAAAAAATATCGAATTATTAAATGCTTAGAAACATAATGAATGGAAAAAAACATGGAAAAATATTTTTTTTAAAAAATCCAATTTTAAAACAGAAAATAATAATTGAACACTTTGCGTAAATTTCCGTTAGTAAAATAAAATTAAAAAATGTTTTTATTAACGCATTTTAATTTTACTTTTTATGTAGTTATTATAAAATAAATACTAAATATTTTCTAATTTTAATAATATATGAATAGTGAGCAGTTTAGTAAAGAAACAATTTTAAGAATTAACATTCATTTTTTTTATTTTACTAACTTTTGATTTTAAAAACTATTTTGTCGGTTTCTAGGAGTCGATAAATACTAACATCTTCTATAACACTTTTGTTGATGTTCAAAGTTATATTATGATTATTAAATAAAACATTAACTTTATTGTACATAAGCAAAATATTAAATTGATAAATTAAAATGCGTACATGAATAAATAGGCAAGAGTATAGTTACCAAGTTATTTGAACTTTATGGATTTTTTTATAAAAATATAATTGCACTAGTTCAAAATTAGCACATATTTTTTAGTAAAGATATCATTCTTGAAAAAAGATAACACTATGTTGGCATGTGATTCAAACGACGGAAGTATAAATATAAGTTTTTATCTTAATTGAATAAAATTACAATATTTTTTAAACGAAAATACATTTTCAATTAATAGACTTAAATTTTCCCTTTTTTGCAAAAATTCAAGAAATTACGAATTTTACACTTTTTGCGCCTTCATAAACACAGGAACTCTAACTAGAATTACATAAAAGAATCCCGTAATTCTAAATAGTAGAATTACCAATTTGTTTCGTAAATATCCTTACCTAAAATGGAATATTTAATCCAAGATTTGGTAATGAGGACAGAAGATTAAATAAAACAAGCATTTCATTAGTTAATGAAATTACTCTAGAAAATCACTTTTTTACAAAAATAGAGTGAATTACTGATTTTACATATTTTGCTAAGTAAAATTATATTTTTTAAGCATTTAGAATATCTAAAACGATTCCCTTTATCTTAAAATAACTAAGCATATTTTGTACTAATTGAGCCACTTCAATAAAAATATTTAAATTAATTTTAGATGATGGAGTGCAGAGATTAAATAGAAGAATAATCCAAAACATCATTTACTACCGCCTTGTTATTCTGATGCTAAGAAAATGATTAAGGAAAGTAATGAGTATTAAAAATAATTTATAAACAAGTAGAATATATACATAATAAATAACACTTAACATTTTTTGCAGTAATTTAATGCCAACAAATTAATCGGTTAAATGTTTATTTCTTCTTTTTCGTAAAGAAGTAGTGCATACGGTCATGGCTTAATTCCTCAAACCGCAGATAATTGAATAAAGGAGAAATTAAGAAACATCCCCGTAAGAGCTTAAAAATCCCTGACAGCTCCTTTAATCATCGGTTTTGAATGGAGAAAACGATGGAAAAAAAAAAGATATTCCCAGCCTTAATACTCGATATGATATATGGGTTTGAGAAAACGCTTACACTGCTCTTTCCATCTTTCCCTCTCCCAACCTCTTCTGTTTTAAACACGTCTCATTTATTTCCTCTTGGTTGGAAATTTTTTTTCTCAACGTAAAAGAAGACGAATCGTATGGAATAAAAAAAATATCCCCGAAAATAAAAAGAAAACCCTCCAAACCAACCTCTCACTCTAACTCATTTGCATAAAACTTTCGACAAAAATCATTAATCATCAGAAACATCTTCGAAGGGAAAAAAAAGTAAACAAAAGGGAACAAACTCCGTAAAAATAAAAAAAACGTAGGGGAAAAAAAAGGGAATTCTCATTTCTCATAAATTAATTCTTGACGCTTTGCCATTAATAAGAAACGAGAGCACATCTGTGGATTCGGGAACAACAAGTATACATCCATTATTATACACCTCTAACGGATCTTTGTGAATAATGTTATAATAAGCAAAAGAAAGGATATTTAATATGTTTTCTTACTTGATTTAAATGTTATTCTAGAAGTCTCCAATAAATCAAAAAAGAAAGCTCATTAAAGATGCATTTGTAATTTGATTGATCGCTCCTTAGGAGAAATATTGGAAGGGAAGAAAATAAAATCTTCTTGTTTTCTGACATAAATTTTAAACACATTATTGATAACACATTTTTGACTAGATATATACATGAAATAAGTAGATTGGTGATAAATTTTGTTGACGTATTTATTTATGTATTTTTTCAGTAATTGTAGCAGAAAAAATATATCAATTGGATTCAATATTATGTAATACATCATATAATCGAAATTATATTGCTTTTAATTTCAGGAAGAATTTCTTGCATTTTATTTTAATTAATCCATTAACTGTATATTTGTTATGACTAAAAGTCTAAATTCAAAAGAAAAGCTTATATAAAAATTCTTCGAATTTTATAAAATAGTTGCAAATTTTATGTCAAAATATTATTGAATAATTATTGTATGCTTTCAAAACAAACTTCATAAATATGCATATAACAAAACTTTATAAAAGTATATAAGTAACTCTTATAATTAAAAGAAAATGAATATTTAATTCAACTTTCAAAAAATGGCACAGGAATTATTTTAAATACTTAAAGTAATAATAATAAAGTAATTATTAAAAATAAAAAAACGCAGTTTGTTAACTATCTCATAGTTCATAAAACTTTAAAAAAAATGAAATTAGTTTCTGTTAAATTTAGTGCGGGAATCACTTAAATTTCAGATAGTTGTATCAATCATAATATGTACATTTACTATTT
Organism: Latrodectus hesperus; assembly: GCA_037975125.1. Lineage (NCBI taxonomy): Eukaryota > Metazoa > Arthropoda > Arachnida > Araneae > Theridiidae > Latrodectus > Latrodectus hesperus. The sequence goes on along the minus strand of CM075852.1, from coordinate 35,060,065 downwards.
AACGTAATGTAATTTCAAATTTTTACTAAAAATATATTTCACTTTTATTTCCTGTTAAAATATCAATTGAGTTTTGCTAGTTAGTACCATATTTTTAAACTCTTTTATTCTTCATTCAATGAAATATTATATTTACTCTCAAAAATTTTACTTGGTTACGATTTTACTACAAAACAATAATTTTTCCTTAACAATTTTTGGTCTAGCCCCAAAGATATATTTGCTTGAATTTTCGAGTGATAAGTAATAAAATTTGTCATTTTCTATCAAATTAAAATATTTAATTATTATAATTCAGAAATTTATATATTTTTGATTAACAATTTTTTATATTTTTGCTAAAGGAATACTTTATTTCTTGATCTAAAATATTTTGTCCTTTAAGCATTAAGATATCATATTTTATATCACCTTTGTATTTTTTAATTTTTGAAATAATAGCATTTAGTTTTCTAAGTATTAATTTTTTTACAAACAGCATTCTCATTATTGATTTTTAGTTTACCTTCCAGATGTATATAAAGAGTTTCCTAGTACGTACAAATCACGAAACACAGCTATAATTTATTATGAAACTATTAATTTTTAATATCATTAGTGGATAAATGATATCCCACTCTGCTCTGCGTTTTTCTCCTTTCCCTTTTCTGATTTAATCAACTTCGCACAATTGCATTCTCATAAATCTATGTGTGATTAAAAGATTGGTTTGGCATAAAGGACATTTTATTTGCATGACCTAAAGTGTAAAGGTATAGACTATCAGTATAAATGTTAATCCGCCCACCCTCACTAGTAGCCAACAGGCCTAACTGTGGATAGGTAGGTCCTGGGTTTAAATCCCGGTTCAAAATGGATGTACTTTCTCTCTCTCTCTCTCTCTCCTGTCTTTGTTCCTTTCCTTGTATGAATGGGTTGTGAATGGTTGCCTAACCAAGAAACGGGTTCTTATGGCATGTGTGTACTGAAGAAGTCGGACTCTATATATATACATATATATATATATATATATATATATATATATATATATATATATATATATATATATATATATATATATATATATATATATATGTATAAACTAAAGGAAATAACATTTGTAAATGAGACAATTTTGACATTATAGTTGAATGTAAAATAAAAACTATAAATATTTAAATAACACTACAAAGTGTTAAAAAAGTTAACTCATATTATTATTACTTTCAAAAAAATCTACATGCAAATAAATAGAGTGCATTTTTATTTACTAGCACATATTTCCAGCAAATTGAATTGCGATGTAAAATTGCAAAAAAGTAAAATTGTTCATGTTACACTCAATCCAATTTACATTATTATCAGGTTTAAAATCAAAATGTTACATCAGGATTTTCAAATTCAAGATCCATTTCAGGAATTTTTGAGAAAAATTTTTCTGAAAGAATTTATGAAAAATAATTGAACAAAATAGGTGATGAAACTTAAAATCTTAGACTAACCTGAATTCTATTAAATGTTTGAGCTAAAAACTTGTCAGTATGTTTTGATAAGACATTTGATGTTTTATATTATACTATAATAAACAAAAAATTTTCTTTTCTAGCTTTTGCGTATTTAACTTATGTAATTCACAATTGTTATTATATACTTCTTTTTTTTCCATTCCACATTTTAATCTTACTTTCCACTTTTATCTAAGTGTTAAATATTTATGAACAATAATATAAAATTTAATGGACTAATTTATAAAAGATACGTAACCCAAATGAGAAATGGGTTGACGAACTTGTATAACTTTTGTTATTGTAATATATAGATACCATTAGATTTTTCATGGTTCCTTCAATCAAAACGACCTCAAGATTATCAGTAAATTAGAATATGATTTAAGATTAAGACTGCCATATGAAATGAAATTTAAATTTTCATATGGCATTTAAATTTCATAAAAAATCCTATGAAATTTAAATGAACCATAGAAAGGGCTATATTTCTCATAGCAATTTAGCCACATGAATTCTGCAAAATACGAACGGTCTTAACAACGAATTATACATTAAATATTATTTCATGTTGCTCCTCATACTTCCGTTCCCATATAGTTTTTTTTACCCTTTTACACTCATTCGAAGGGCGTTGGTATCGTAGTGGTTAGGGTATCAGCTTTCCGTCCAGAAGGGTTGGGTTCGATTCCCAATGCCGACAAAAATCCACCGAGTACATGCGATATACGTGCTCGTTAAATCTGTAGAATCGGAAGTCCTGTGGTTGGTCTTCAAGTAGTTACCAGGGGTGTAATAGCCTAGAGAAAATTTCCGCCCCCCTCCAGATCAATGTCAAAATAAAGGGAATGGATCCTATGGTTGTGCCATCTATCGGAGGAGTTTACAACAAAGTCGCACTTTCGCCTTCACGGTGCTCCGGTTAAACGAAAGAGACACGCTAATGACTTCAATTTGCCGACGGCAGAGCCAGATTGACTTGTCCAAGTGTCATAAGTAACAACAACACACTCATTCGATTGCAAGGAAATACATTTTTTCCTTTAAAAATGAAAAGTTATCTTCTTCATGAATTGGTAAATTAAAAATTGTCAACATTTTACAACATTAAAATTTAAAAAAAGAATATAGCAATTTTACGTTGTTTATCTAATTAGGATAAAAGAAATCAAAAGGGAAAATGATGACTTCTTATGTAGCTCAGCATCCTTTTTTATACATGTTTCGTTGATTTATCTCGGACACCGCTAAAATAAAATGATATTAAATTATGTAACCCTAACATAAAAAATGCTATTGTAATTTTTTATACTTATTATATTTAAAATTTTATAGTAAGTTCATTTTAAGTATAAGAATTTAATATTTCTATAAAACCATTTATAGGTAACTTAATAAATATTTCATTTAACCTGACAAATTAATTTTATTTAATATTGGAATACTAATTACAAACGCATAAGTAGAAATATATAAGTATAAAATAGAGAAGTAACTTTTGATATATCAGAAATAAATGCTTAAAATACATTATATGGGGGGTAGCTTTAAAACTTTCTTTTTTAAAAACTGGATCCATGTAAATTACTCGTTACATTTAATCAACAAAATATATGCTAATCATAGAATGCATATCATCATAACTGACTTGGTTTAAATGTTTATATATGCATCATGAGAACACATGGTTATATAAGAATCAATAATTAACTTATTAATTCATAATAATAATAAATAAATGTAAAAGTATTATAATTACTTGACATAATATTAAGTAATTGCATTTGTTTGCAACATAAAATATATAAAAACATGATATTAAACTATTCATCAATTAGAAAAACACAGAGGCCATTAATCAAAAACTCAAAAAAATCAAGATAGGCAATTATTATATTTTCTAATCGGGTCTTAACTTCAATTTTGGATGATTTTATTTCTGTGCTCTATTAAACTAAATCCATGATTTTATTCAAAAGAAAAAAAAGTGAATTATGAAATTTTTTATGTTGATAAGAATTTAATCTAACGAAAGGAAATGGAATTTAAAAGTGTATTGAGATATCTATATTTAGAGAAAGTAAATTATAAATTGTGTATAGGAACATATTTGTTTCATGCTCGTGTGTATAATGTTAACAATAAAAATAAAAATATTATAGTACATAATAATGCAGACTATTAAAATTAAAATAAACTACTACAACAAGAAGGCTATATGCTAAAAAAATGAAAGTTACAGTAGAGGAAGAAAGTGATGTCATATTTAAATGATAAACTTTTTCATTGAAATTTTTCCACTTTCAGTACAAATCGCGCTAACAATTGCAATTTAAAATTATGTATTATACTTCTATTAAAATTAATATGAATCAAGATTATACACCAAGTTTTATTATAATATTTTTAGTTTAATCTACACATTTTTGTTTTCCATAAATCTTAAGAAAAAAATTCTTAATAATATAATAACATAATAATATTTTTACATTTTTAACAAATAACTTAGTGATGTAGTCATCAAAATATCACGATATCTCAAATGTTATTAATAATTCATTAAAACATTTTCGAAATCACAAATCAAATGATTTTTGTAAAAATTGAAAAGGAAAATTTAAAAAACGCTTCAACTACTACTTTCAACGTAAACTTTAAAAATTGTTTCAGAATCTCTTTTCATTTTTTGTACATCAAAGTTCTTTTTTCAGTTTCAATACAAATTACTGTTCCTTTAACACTTGTATTTTAATTTTATAATTTCAGTTATGAAATTAAATATTAAGTAAGTTATACACCTATATCAACTGAAACTTAAGAACAATTTACTTTTGAAAATACCATGGTACAAAATTAAATCAATGCCATCACTATTCATATCGCTTATATCCATAAACAATAATTTCAAGGTTTTTAAAGTTTACACAAAATTAAATTTTTACTAAAACCGAAAAAAAAGCTTGCCTTAATGAGCTTTAAAAAAAGACTGATTTATTTCTCATAATTATTTTAAAAAAAGCTATTTATTTTGTAAATAGGGGATTTTCAGTACGTTTTCAAAATATTTCCTTATTTGTTTTAGTTCGAAAATTGGAAAAATTTATCCAAAAGTACAGAAAGTCTTTATATAAAAAAATTAAGAAATCTTAAAGTATGAACAAATTATTCTAATATTTATCATATGGAGTGTTACCAGATAGCTTTTGAGAGTTCATTAATTAATTAATAACTCAATACTCAATTTTTAAAGAATATTAAGCATAATTTGTATATATATATATATATATATATATATATATATATATATATATATATATATATATATATATATATATATATATATATATATATATATATATATTATGATACATATCAGGTTATTGACTCTTGTGTTGTAGCGCGTGAATGAATCGAGAATAAGATGCTTGTTCTTCTCAACAGACAGGACGAGGTGTGAGCGAAAATAAATACTTCAGGTGTTCACACAAAAGACCCGCCTTTTCTGGAAGAATGACCTCTTTAAGATTTTTCCTTTCTTAGGAAGTAAGCAGGGGATAAGATCAAAAGCTGACACTTCAAACCGTAAATAAATTCACCTTTGCATCTTTCTGGATGTCTGAAGACGAGTTCAAGGTAGGAGACTCGTGACCTTTGCCCCCCCCCTCCTCGGTGGGAGACATTTGTACACAGCTTGTTCGGAGATCTGAATGTTTTTCTGCAAAATATAAGCAGCATGGTTGGATTGATGGCTGCATATAGATCTGCTTTCTTTTCCTTTTCTTAGAACAGTGATATTGTTGAGGTAAAGCTGTTTTGTTTGTTGATTCGTTATAAATATTTGAAGGTATAGATAAAAAAAATGTGGGGAATTTTATTTAAATTTTTTTTCAAATTTGTGCTACACAAAAATAATGTAATGAAACATTATTCTCATTTTGGCATATAAATTGTCAAAATTCATGGCTTAAATTGCCGTGGGGATATGTTACTTCCAGTATTCTAAAATTTTCGAATTTGTTGTATGTTTCCATATTTTTTTTAGTTTGTGTAGTGAAATAGTGATGAATGAGAGAAAAGGGGACACATATTTATTTCCATCATATTATTCTTTCTGTATAGACTGAATGTTTATGCGAAATGCGATAGAAATAAATCTCAATAAAAAATTGTGTGATAATCATGTAAAAGGCTAAATAATGCTAAATAACATGAAAAGTTACGTAGTAATAGTGCCATTACAGAAAAGCAATAAAATAATATTTTAAGATATCTTTATTGTTGTTAACATTTATTTATATTATTTTTATTGTGTGGTATTTATGATGAATTTATTATGTGCGGGGAGAAAATGCAATATAAACCAGCGCAAATAAAAAAAATCTCATCTCATTTTTTTTTATGTATTTCATCTGACTTCATCAATTATACAATAAAAAAGACTTTGCAAAACTGTAATTTTCGTCATCACAATAGCATTTCCTTTTTCGACTGCCAGCCCTCTCCATGGCCACAAAATGCCTATTTAGAGCTTCATCCACCCCACAGGCAGCAGCACTAAATGTTATATAATAAGCGAGGTATTTTCGGGGCTAATTCACAGCGACTAGAAGCATATCAAGACTGACAGCTTGCGATCGGGCACGTGGGGGGTATCACATACCACCCCCACAGATCACACATTTTACTCCCTGGAAGGGGGGTTGGGGCAGAGAGCCGACAGATGCTCAGAGCGGGCGGTGACAGCTATTGACCACTCTCCAGGGAGGAGTGACACCCCCCATTAGCCACGGATGAAGGGAGATTTGTTTGGGGGTGGGGTGAATTCCATTCTCCCCCTTCGTCTCTGGGTTAGAGGGGATAGATGTACGTGACGTCATCAGGATTTGCTTCCGACGGGTGTTGTGGAGTACTAAAATTGGTTGGGGGTGAGTGGGTGGCATATCGCTTTAGGAGCGTCAAATTTTCAAGCCGAGAGGAAGGCGGAGAATGAGTTTTGGCTTGGGAATTTATGACGGCGGTGTTGAGACATGTTTGCGTAATAGAGTGGGGATTTAGCATGGATCAGACTTAATTCGGTTAGGAATGAAGATCAGGGGACACTCGGTGTCGGATTGCAGCTGTAGGCGGTTTCAAGGGAAGATACGAAGTTTAACTGTTCCGATACAGCTTCTTACGTGATAAATTTGTGATGTGTATTAAGAGCGTCCCCTCAATTACTGACCAACGGAGAGGAGTTCAGGCTATTAAAAAATCAAAGAAACATGGAGATGTTGCTTTTAAGAAAATAATTATCCGATTGCTGCCATTTTTTATTACATAAAACTACTTTAAAAAATAGTTAAATGTCGATATGTCTTCTCTTTCAACAACTTAAACCAATGTTTCCTCAATTGTATAATTTATATTATTACATTTATTGGCAGATTTCTCAATTGTTTCATTAAATGTTACAGCATACGACTTATTATTAAAATTCTTTTTTTTATGAAAAAAACCAAATTCTAGAATTTACATACTTATTACAAAGCAAGGTAGCCATGATTGAATTTGTAAGTCGTTTCTTCTTCTTAACTGGCGTTACAGCCCTATGCAGGCCTTTACCTCCAATACAACCTCCTTCCACTTTTCCTGTTCAGAGCCAAATTTTTCCAATTCTTTATCTTCATAGTCTCCATGTCCTTTTCCACATTGTCAATCCATGTTTCTCTGGGTCTCCCTTTCTTCTTGCTATTGAATAATTTACCCTTTGTTATCCTTTTTATGATATTTTTTTCATCTCTGCTGTGTACGTGGCCAAGCCACCGTATTCTTTGTGCTTTCATGAATCTCACTATGTTTTTGTTTCTCACTAGATGCATTAATTCTTTATTATTTCTTCTGATCCATACACCATTTTCAAGCCTTTGTCCATAGATTTTCCTTAAAATTTTACGTTCAAAAATTCTAATATATTCCGAGTCCCTTACATTCAATGTCCATGTTTCTCCGGCATATGTAACGATTGGTCTAATGAGGGTTTTATAGATTTGCAGTTTTGTTTTTCGCGATATCAATCTATTATTGAATAACTTTTTATTTGCGTAGAAAGCTCTATTACCAGCTTGCACTCTCTCGCATATTTCATTTTGTAGGCTGTTGTCGTTGCAAATAAAAGTTCCAAGATACTTGAATTGTGACACTCCTTCAAAATTTTTACCCTTGATTTCAATACTTGTTGGTTCCCTTATAGATTCTTGTAAGTCGTTTGCTTTACAAAACTTAACAAATTTTTATATATTATTGATATATCTTGTAGGAATGTGTAGTCCCTCGGAACATCGAGTCGTAGAGTTTATTAATTCTCTTAGTGAATGGTGGCATACCAGTCCCACTTCAAGTATTATTCCATTTTCATGGGCTGAATCTATTCTTTTAAAGTGAAAGACCACAAGGACAGGTTGACCAAGCCATGGGAAGACTACATACTAAACAGAAGTAATTTTCGGCATTAGCTATTGATGAATGAAGATTTAACTGGATGTAAACACTTGAATTCTATTATCCCTGCATATCATCAAATCATAATAAAAACAAACTTTTATTCAGAAAAATTTGCATATCAGAGAAAACATTGTCTTGCATTGTTTTGTTGAAAGACTGCCTTATGATAGATAAGACTGCGAAGATAAGGTGCAATAAACTGGGTTTAATGTATCCAGAATACTATAGGGCCTGCATAAATTTATTAGGTATGTAATCAGAAAAATAGCACAGAAATATACTAAAAGGGTGCCAAAATTTTTAAATTTTTTAATATTTTTTATTTTGTTTAGTATGACGTAATAGAAAAATATAGTACAATTATAATGCATATGTATTTAGAATAATCATCCGATGAAAAGTATATTATAGTTCTAAGGCTATTCTTTGGAATGGAATTGATAGTTCCAATATAGAACCAAGCAACTTTTGAGAAACTGGGTATGAATGTCGTAATTTGCTTCTCAGTGCGCGTATGTTGGGATGGGTACTACGGAATTTGGAGTGATTCCTTCTTTGAAGCATGAAAACAGGGCTCACTATCTATAAAAAATTTCTGTGCCGAAGGTAATACATTGTAAGGTACAAGGTATTCAAATGCCTTAATGCCGAATGGTGAGCTCCGTGGCGCATGCATAACTTACATTTTTGTTGCATATATAAAGAAAATGAGGTATGCAAACATAAGCGGAACTTGAGACTAAGATTCAGTTACAAAGCTGGGGATGTAACGATCACTATGGACTCAAATTGAATCGAATATACATTTGCAATTACTATATTATTTTTTCCCACATATTGGTTGGTTGGTTGGGTTTTATGGCGCACGATCCAAAATTGGACATACTGCGCCATTTCCCACATAAGTAGTGAGGCTGTTCTAACAGGAATTACCATTCATCTTTTTCTGCAGTACCACGTGGACGAACATGTGCTGATGTCTAAAATTTCTTGTTTATGGGTAATAATACCATAGCAGTGAAATATCATTCCTTGCTTTCTTAACACATGGACAACAATTCTTCGTATTTTACCGGATTCAAAACCTCATGATAATAGGCCAAGATTATGCCTCTTGATAATACCGATAATCCATTTTGTTGTGACATTTTAAAGTTATCTTTTCTCAAACAAAAAAAAAATTGAATTTTACAGTTGAGATGGTAATAGGAGAAATAACGTCTTCTGCATTAGTTGCTTCTGGTTTTTGACATTAGGAACGTTGATTAGCTTGAAAAGATTTGTTTTATTTTCTGCTACGCTTTTAACTATGGCTAGCTTATTTGACATCAGCTATCGGTGTAAGTATAACCATAATTTAATTAAAATCATACGAAAAAATTTGCGCATTTTTTGTATTCTGGATTTTTTTTTTTTTTGATTATCCTTAATCAACGCCTATTCAGATTGAAATAATAGAATAATCTACGATAATTGTTTACAGTAAATTTGAATATTTTTATTTTGTAAAATCTTAACTATTTAAATATATATATATATATATATATATATATATATATATATATTATATATATATATATATATATATATAGTCTCTCATAACATGCAAATAAAGGCCAAAGGAAATTAACAATAAAATATTTTTATCATTTTATTTTTCTATTATTACTTTATAAAAATACAATTTAAAGTTGTTAACTATTAAACTATATATTTTAAGTAAATGTATTAATTTAAATATGTCGTGTATAAGTTACATGGAGCTTGCATTTAGTTAAAGTTTTATTTTTGTTGTAGCATGTGTGCGTGTGTGCTCTATAAAATCATATTATAAGTTTCATGGTTCAAGATTTAAGGCAAAATTACATGTTTTGATTTATTTCCTATAAACTTTTCTATTCGTTACAATAAATATGTAGCAAGCTTCCTTCTGATTTTCTTGTAAAAAATATTGTTTGCTCTTTTTAAGAGTTCCCATATTTAGTCACATATCTTTTTCATTATCTATAGCAAATCCTATATCCTTAGCAAATTAAGGAAACAAAAAGTGAATTATTTTGGAAATTATCATTTTAATATTATTTAAATTTTCAGTTTCTTTTTTTGTAAAGTATTAATTAATCAGGATTTTATTCATAAAACAATTAAAATTACGTATAATTAACATAAAATATTGTATTAAGTATCAATAAAATAGAAGGATCTAAAATAAGATTGAAATATTAAAATTAAGCATACCCCAATCCCTTTCCCTCGACATGAAATATATTTTATTTTAAAATACATAGTTTTATAAAATATTAAATTTTAAAATGTCTTTATATACATAATGTCGTTAAAAAAAATAAATTTGTTCTTTCAAAATATAAGTGCATTTGAAAAGTAGTTTCAATATTAACTTTTTCTTGCGCAAATCTACATCAAATACGTTTTAATTTAAAATTTTCAAAGTCCAAAAAAAGTATTCTCGATTTTTGTATCGTTTTTTGTATTTGTCGATATTTGGTAAAATAAGAATCACGATTTTGTAAGTTTTTTGTAATTTTTCGAAACATATGAGAAAGCAACTAGAACGAATCATCAACTCTTTCTCACCGTAAACTGAAAATAACTCTAAAATAAAAGAATTTTATCAAAAATTTCAAGCTTGTGATATCTAATGAAAATTTTAATGTTTTATCTAATTTCACTTTTTTATTTTTTTAAATACACATCAATCACATTTACATATTTACGAAACAAAAGTTAAAAAACCCATCCTCAATTTTATTTATTTTTTCCAATTTCTTTTTAAAGAAGGGTGGGAAATTATTATCGCGAATAAATTTCCAAAACAGTTAATATTCATGATTGAATTACAAATAACATTTTACTTATTGCGTTTTACTTGCTTATCTTTTACTAATGTTTTTATTTATTTTTTATTGCCACACATTTGTAAGCATAAAGGGCATGATAATAAAGCGAATCGGGCTCAATTTATTTTCAATCCGGTGGAAAAAAATAATAAAATAATGCCTGGGACAGAACATTAAAAGCCAGTTGTTTCTCTCCAAAACAACAAAAAAAGTTAATATTATTCACATACCAAAAATCTTAATCAGGAAAAGGGAGTAGAAAGTGGAGTGGAGTACACTTTCGAAGAAACTCCCCCACTATAAATCTCTCCCCCCGAATAGTTTCCCAGAAACCAACGGGCTCTTTCAAAAATTCTAATCGGTCTTCATTTACATGCAAAAGTAGTTACACGGTTGCCAACAACAACGGGGAAAAGTTTTTCCCCTTTTACTTTTTCCCTTTCTTTTTAATTTCCCTCATTTTCCTTCGCTCGCTCCATCTAATACATAGGAGTTACTTTACATCCTCGTATCACATTCGCATGGGTATGCAGGGAATTTTTTATTATTCATGTCATCCCCGCCCTCGCGTTCTCCTTTACCTCACCACTGTTCCCATAAAGATTCGAAGAATACTCCTATTTTTTCCCCTTCTTTTTTTTTCTTCCCTATTTTTCTTTTATCTTTTCTTGGAGCTCTTGAAAACTCTTTCGTAATGAACTGGGGATGACTTAGGGAAAGGGTGCACAAACGCCTGGATGCTTGCAGATGGTGGAAGTACAGGGTTTCCGTAGTATATAAGTTTGGCGAAGAAAGAAATCGCCAAGATGTGAGCTTGCAGTACACAAGTTTTATTTTTAAAAAAAATATTTAGAAACAGCTAGTTTACTTTAACAAATGAAAGTAAAATACTTAAAAGAAAAAGGATACCTTCCCCTAAAAAGTATTAGAATTTATTTCAAAATTTAAATTTATATAAGTTGCAATAATTTCAAATAAATAAATTTTACCTAAAAAACCTAATCTATGGCACAATGACAACATTTGTTAACTTTTATGTTTTGAACTGGTTGATTTTTTAAATTAATTAATATTACTTTCTTATAAAATTATAACTCTTAACACAAACAAATATTACTATCATTTTACCATAGTAGTTAAATGTTTATAATATTGCACAATCTAATGCATATATATATATATATATATATATATATATATATATATATATATATATATATATATATATATATATATATATATATAAACAAATAAATTAATAATATTTTCCACCATTATTAAATGATGACGGCAGTTAGTGGATTTTCTTTTTTTGGAGATTGTGTTAAATGTGTAGGTTACTGAAGAATTTAGATTTTATTTTCTTAAATTATTAAAAATAAAAAATTAGATCTACCCTATTCCCATTCAACGCAAATTCAAATTCAAAGACTTCACTAAATTCTCTAAGATTGAAAAAGTGATTTCAAAATGCTAACTATTCTATATTTTTGACTGAAAATTATTAGATTCTAATTTTTTAGTTCTTGAGTTTATGTAAGCAATAAAAAATTAGTTGAAATGAAAATATTAAAAAAAAAACTCAAAATGTATAAATTACTTTGACACTCACAGCAGTAAATAAAAAATAAATGGAAAATTCAAATCCGTACATCATATCGAATGCATCTTCAGAAAACAGTTTCCAGTAAATATGTAAAAAAGTATGCATCTCCTACCGATATTCTCTGATTCAACTCTTGAAATGTTTTCACTCCAAGAATAACAAAATGGCGAGACCGGTAGGAAAAAAAAGCGATTCTTCAATATAAATTACAAACCCAGACTTTTGGCGATAATATTCCACACACGTTAGTGGCGTTGTCTGATGCATCCAACTTTAGGTAGTGATCGAGGGTGGTAGGGAAGACATATAGAAGGGCGGAAAGATGGCAGCTATTGGTTAAATTGAGGGTGAATGCCAGAGCAGAAGTTTGGGCTTGAATGCCAAATAGGTCTCGCCAAAAAAAAAAGGAAGAAAGGAAATAAAAAACCTCTGGCTTTTTGAGATGAGTCTATTTGCTCGTGCCAAAGCTTCTTGCTATCTAAATGCCGAAAGAAAGAATTTAATTTTTTTTCCTCTTGTAGTCCCCAGAATATTATGTTTACTCAATTTTCGCCAGTGGAATATTAATAGCGTCTGGAACACTGTCTGAAAAGCAAGAACTTCAATTTTAAAGATTTGAGTATGTTTGAAATCGTGAGCATTAAAAGAAAGAGATATAAATATGAACAAAATCGATTATCCTCATAAATTTTGTAAAACTGTAGAACTTAAAATGACAAAGCTGCAAACAAATTTTCTGGAATATTCTATAATTCTTGGTGAATTCGCAAAAGAATGCAATAGAGAAGAAAGTATTGTTTTACATGGTATCAAAAATGTTATATTTTAAAATTATTATTTTAGTTACAAATATAATTACAAGATTCTTATAACTTACGTAACGTAGTTTTTACAAATAAGATTATTATAAGCATGGCTAGTGAGAGAATTATCAATCGTAATTTTGTTTATTTTATGAATGCTTATTATGGACATGCTATTAAGTATTATATATATGACAGACTTATTAACATTTAAATTTGAATTACAAGAATGAATACTTGTAAAAAAGAAAGTAAACGTATTCTGCCCAAAGAGTTAAACTAAAAAAGAAGAAAATTTAGTAGGAAAAACTCAGAGTCTAATTTATAATGTTAGCAAACAAATACATTTTTTAAAACCTTTTTTGGTTTGGAAAAACGTTTATAAGTAAACACAATGAATATTGGGGTAGGTATTTGCAGGATTTATTTTTTCTTAACAACTGACATACATTTATTTATGTAAGCATTTTAATGTTATTAAATTATATTTTACATATATTCTAGCATCTGTTGAAATCAAATCATCAAATTTGTTAACATATTTTCTCTTTTATTATAGTATGTAATTAAAAATTACACATATCATTTTTCCCTGAAGAATGAAATCTTTCTTAATGGAATAAACAAAACAATTATCTTTTAATAGCTTTCTTGCTTAATATAATAATTAAAACGAAAAAGTGCATTGAATATTGAGTAAAAAAAGTGAATGTAATAATAAATGCAGGGACAAAATTTAAGTAAACATTACTTCCCAAAACTAAGAGAATCAATTAAGCTAAATATCACATGTTGTGAATCTAAAAATAGAGTTAAATTATTTGAAATAAAATATTAATAATTAGAGGGATTGCAATAATTTTGGAAGGAACTTGGAAAGAATGAATTATGTTTCTTCATACGATAAGAACGAGGTGAAAGAATATTTTTCATTAATTCTTTAAAATAGTTGACAAATTACCTATAATTGAGTAATAGAGAATTCCCTCTAAAGGATTATGCCACATTGTTTGATTTCTTGTCCTCTCTTGAATTCAAACTGATTATTTAAGCATATTTTCATTTTTGCAAAAGTGTTTTCCTTGAAGCACATAGAATAATTTAATTTCAGAGAAACAGATTAGAACCAATTGCAATAGTCATGCTCAAGACAAGTAAGAAGAAAATCTGCTGTGCTTTTCAACCAAAAACAATTTGCAATTCTTTACTCTCGCGGAATCATTAAGCAACAAAATTAGTTAACCAAGATTCTAATTCAACTAAATTTAAAAAGTTGATCGGCTATTTTAACACATATTTTCTGTAGTGATAATCACATAAAAAGAAATTTGAAGAACTATAAAAAGAAAGATAGTGCAATAAGCTGTTAACAACAATCATAAATAAATTTAATTTTGATAGTTATGGATCAAGGTTCATATCGGAATTGTTGGCAACGAGGGAGGAGGCAAGCTACTCAGACTCTTTACACCAAGAACCAATTAATTCCCAACACCCTGGGAGCAGGATCAAACATATTCCTAAAACTTGGACATTAGAAAACTGAATGAGAGAATGGTAAAGCTGGGGAGCGGGGTATATTTCTGGGCTTCATTCTAAGGTAAGCAAGACTCTATTGAATTAGAGTTGGAAATGAGATTCTTTTCATGACCGGACATGGACCATTCCCTTCCTATTTTAAGAGATATCTTCTTGATGAATCTCCAGCGATTGCACATGCGGAGTCAAAGCTTTAATATTCGTCATCTAACTGTCTGTCCGATTACTAGTTATTTCCACCAGGCATTTGCGTCAGCATAATGCATTATGCATTTTGCGAAGATGACGAGGATCTTCGTTTATAAAATTTCCAGGTATAAATTCCCTCATTGACTTTCTCATCCCACAAAAGGACCTTTTTACATGGTTTGCTGAGCACGAAGAATAATGTTACAAATTTGTAAATAATGATTATATTTGTCGTAAAATATCTCAGACAGATCAGAAATTCTCACATTTTGGGCAAAAATTGCGGTATTTAGACGTGTTGTAGTTTAAAAGCGGATTTCCTAATGATTTGGCGACTTGGCGACAGTTGGCGAGATTCTTGGCGACTTGGCGACGGTTGGCGAGATTTTTGGCGACTTGGCGAGAAATCGATACTTCTGGAAACATCCATCACCTAAGCTCTAGGACCAATATTTTTCGAGATAGCCTAGAAGCTTCCAGAACCTTGGCGAAATTGGTAGATTTCTCCGCCAAGTCAGGTATAAATACCGCAGCCCGACATGGAAGAGTCAGTTTTGTGAAGACAGTCAGTTAGTGAAGACGATTAGTTGTGACTGCTAGTTGTTCTCTGTCTGAGGTATTTGAGACCTGTGATTAGAAGCTGTTTCTTATTATATCTGACGAATTGTAGCTGTATAATTGTGATTGTTACAGCGGGAATTTCGTTTATCTAGTGAGATTTTTTTACGAATAAAAGTCTTGTGTTTATTAAGTGGTTGCTTGCAGGAGCCACAGAAGCTTTCAAAGCCATAGGAAATGCATTTGCAGTTTTAAGTGACGCGGAAAAAAGAAAACAGTATGATGCATTTGGAGCTACAGAGAATCGTAGTTATAGGCGGAATACTTGTCCTCGTAATTCTGGGTATTATGAGTATTCTCGGGGATTTGAAAGTGAAGTGTCTGCTGAAGAATTATTTAATATGTTTTTTGGTGGAAGCTTTCCTGCAGGAATGGCTTCTAATTCATATGCCAGGAGACAGCAAAGAAGATATGCTTCTGGAGGCCACTTTGGAGTAATGAAAACTCTACAGAAAGTTCGAGAACGCTTCTATTGGAGCAAAACGAGACAAGATGTAGAGAAATGGTGCCAATCTTGTGATGACTGTGCGGCACGTAAAGGACCGAAGAAACGTAGCCGAGGAAGGTTGCAGCGGTACAACGTAGGAGCACCTTTTGAGAGGATAGCATTGGACATTTTGGGTCCTTTACCACGGTCTTCAAATGGCAACAAATACATACTAGTTGTCATGGACTACTTTACTA
Source organism: Latrodectus hesperus (assembly GCA_037975125.1). Taxonomy (NCBI): domain Eukaryota; kingdom Metazoa; phylum Arthropoda; class Arachnida; order Araneae; family Theridiidae; genus Latrodectus; species Latrodectus hesperus. The sequence goes on along the minus strand of CM075852.1, from coordinate 35,043,804 downwards.
AGTGGCCTGAAGCGTTTGCAATCCCCGATCAAGAGGCGACTACAGTAGCCGAGGTTCTAGTGCAACAATGGGTTTCCAGATTCGGCACACCCTTACAAATTCATTCTGATCAAGGGACAAATTTCACCTCTGTTGTGTTTAAAGGAATGTGTCAAATTCTCGGAATAGACAAGACGCAGACCACGCCACTACACCCACAATCGGACGGCATGGTAGAGAGGTTTAACAGAACCATCTTGAATAACCTCTCCCTTATGGTTTCCAGAAATCAGCAAGATTGGGATTTGAAGCTACCGCTGTTTCTTCTTGCATATCGCAGTGCTGTCCATGAGACTACCGGATATACTCCTTCACAGATGCTCTTTGGTCGCGAACTTCGTCTCCCTTGTGATCTTCAGTTTGGTCGTCCACCGGATACATCTTCATCGCCAGAGGAATACCTTCGAGACCTTCAGGCACGTCTTGAAGATGTCCATAACTTCGCTCGAGACCGAATCAACCTGACGACCGAAAGAATGAAGACAAGGTATGACACAAGAGCGACGGGACATGAATTTCAAGAAGGTGACAAAGTTTGGTTGTGGAACCCGATTCGACGTAAAGGACTTTCTCCAAAGTTGCAAGCCAACTGGGAAGGTCCCTACACAGTCCTAAAAAGACTGAACGACGTCGTGGTTCGTATAAGAAAATCATCTGCTTCAAAACCAAAGGTAGTACATTATGATAGATTAGCTCCTTATCGTAATGTAGAGTAAAAATCAGTAGACCATGGTCTGTTTGTAAATAGTATAGATAATTTTAATCTTTTCTATTTTCTTGTATTTTTAGTTGCTTGTGTATGTAATGTGCTCTGTATCCTCTTGAAATGTAAATTCTTTTATATTAAATTTGGCCTCCTATCAGGGGATTGTACTGCCCGGGACGTGCAGTCCTTGAGTGGGGGGCAATGTTACAAATTTGTAAATAATGATTATATTTGTCGTAAAATATCTCAGACAGATCAGAAATTCTCACATTTTGGGCAAAAATTGCGGTATTTAGACGTGTTGTAGTTTAAAAGCGGATTTCCTAATGATTTGGCGACTTGGCGACAGTTGGCGAGATTCTTGGCGACTTGGCGACGGTTGGCGAGATTTTTGGCGACTTGGCGAGAAATCGATACTTCTGGAAACATCCATCCCCTAAGCTCTAGGACCAATATTTTTCGAGATAGCCTAGAAGCTTCCAGAACCTTGGCGAAATTGGTAGATTTCTCCGCCAAGTCAGGTATAAATACCGCAGCCCGACATGGAAGAGTCAGTTTTGTGAAGACAGTCAGTTAGTGAAGACGATTAGTTGTGACTGCTAGTTGTTCTCTGTCTGAGGTATTTGAGACCTGTGATTAGAAGCTGTTTCTTATTATATCTGACGAATTGTAGCTGTATAATTGTGATTGTTACAGCGGGAATTTCGTTTATCTAGTGAGATTTTTTACGAATAAAAGTCTTGTGTTTATTAAGTGGTTGCTTTATTCAACTCTCAATCGACACGAACCCGTGAAGCTCGGTACAATAATGTATTCTTGGCCTGTTTCAGCTATAAGATTTACCAACCCTAACGTCCGTTTTCCACACCCTTCCTAAAGACTCAAATGTGGACATTTTTCTATCCTGAATCTGCTTCCTCAAATGTGAACTTAGGACATGTGTGAACTTAGGACATAAAGCTCATTTTGGTAATTTCATCGGTATACAATCCTCAAATATTTTTATGATCTGTAGGATTTTATTATGAAATCTAAACATCTTAATGTGGTTTAAGAGCAAAGTAATATTAATTTTAGAAAATACTTCCTGTGGATTCCAGATAAATTGATAAAGTTCATTTTGAGTTAGGTTCATAATGGTTTCCTGGTGTAAAACGTAGAATGATTTTATGTTAGATTGACTTTCACAAACTTCAGATAGCAATCAAATGGAATATTTAAGATGTGATTTTACATATTACTAATTATAAAAAAAAACCCATCATAAATATTCTATTGATAGGATATCAACGAATAAAATATTTATTAAGAATTGAAATGCATAAATTGAGATTTATTAAGAATTGAGGTGTATAGACTTAAATGAAAGATTATCACAAATAAAAGAACAACTACAGTTATAAAATATGATATTACGAATGCGCTAATTTTTTTCATAATTCTATTTACTAAAGCAATTGCTTAAGGATTTTTAATTTAAGTCTTTAAAGAATTATTTATTTCTAAACTCTTTCTGTGTGGGATGCATTTTAAAAATAAAATGTTGCAAGAGAAAGTTTTGAAGGAATAAAATGTACTTCCAGCAATTGAGCAGAAGAAGAAAAAATATCTTTTTCCAATAAAAAAGTAAAAGAATTTAAGGTATCGACTTTCATTCGAAATAAAAATATTAATATCACAACTTATTTTTTTACAAGATGAATAAAAAGAAACTCCAAGCGATTTGATAACCGGTAACGTTAGTCATAAAAGCCAAAGTCGAAAAAAAAAATAACAAATAAAATTGGCGGCCGTAAATAATAGACAGCCGTCAAAATCACTAGTGCTTTTGACCATTTTCTAGAAATCTTCCAGATGACAAGTATAAGAAATATATTTACTCTAAGAAAAAAGGAGAGGGAAGAAATGGGGGAAATCGAAAATATGAAAAAAAGAACGTTTTTCTGCTGTTGATTTGGAAGATTGCGCAATCATTTTTATTTCATTCCTTTGGCGCCAACATTCATTTATCAACGCTGCCAAAACTACATAAATAAATAAGGAAGCCAAGGAAATAAAATAGATATATATAAAAGCGATTTGTCAGAAAGAAGAACGATGTTTGATTTCCTTTCCTTCTAGTTCCTCCAGTTATTGTTTTTTCATTGATTTTTATGTTTTATAGTTAAAGTAACTGGAAAAAATAGACTGAGTAGAAATATTTTTTAGAAGAAGTATAAAAACGAAAATTAACTGCCTTTTATACTGAAATAAGAAAATAGTGAGTTTAAAACTTCTTAATTATAATGATGTGAAAAAAAATCACATAGAATGTCTTGTGGTAATTTAAGACATCTTTGTCTTGATACATTTTCATACGAAACCATTTTTGTATTTATTGCAGCGTTAGTTTCAATTTTTAAATATTTCTCTATTGTTATTGTTTTTAGTTATGGCACTTGGGGAAGCTAAGCTCGCTCTGCTGACAGCTATGCGAATTTAAGTCATTAAGGTACGTCTTTCGTTTAACCAGAGCACCACGAAGGTGAAAGTACGATTTTGCTCTAAATTCCTCCGATCGATGGCACCACCAGAGGATCCACTCCCTCAATTTTGACATTGACCTGGAGGGGAGGAAATTTTCTCTCTATAACACTACAACCATGGTAACTGCTCAACAGCCAACCACAGGATTTTCGATTCCACAGATTTAACAAGCACGTATATCACATATTTTCGGTGGGTCTTAGGCGGCATTGGGGTTTGAACCCCGCCCTTCCGGTCGGAAGGCCGATGCTCTAGGCTATGCACTAGGCTATCACAGTCCATATATTTATCTAGTTAAATAATGTTAGTAATGTCAAATTCAACACGTTGGGAAATATTTTCAAAGAGAAATATTCTATTACATGGATTAAATTTTTATCGTATTTATTTTCAACAGATAATATGGGAAAAGAAAATCGACGATAAAAATAAAATGCCACATTTAAACCAATTATATGTTTAAAAACTGTACAGTGAATAAACTGAATCATAAAAAGTCTAGCAATAATTATCTTCCTCTTTACTAGTCACTGTTATACTAAATTGAAGTTACAAAAATTATACTACTATTTCAACTAATAAAACAATGTTTTAGTCTTTCAAAAATTTACTTCCAAATATTAGAAAAAAGATTTTTTTCTTTTAATAATGGGACGGTCTGTCGCTCTATTGAATCGTTCTGTCGGTTAAATCAAACGATTTAATAGACAGAACGAGGGAGCAATACTTTTAAAAAATACACTTTTAAGGGGAATGTATAAAATTCGCAAATATGCCTTTCTTCTCCAAAGAATTGTAGCAACAAAAACTCTCAGAAATAGTTGTTGAATCAAGTTCGACAAATTCAAGTTAAATGCATTATTCTACTGAGTAATGTTTTTGAATAAAATTTTACATTAAATTCCATTAAAATAAAATCAGTCATTTCTTGTTGAATCAGAGTATTTTTTAAGTATATGCAAATACATTATTTGCCTTGAAGTTTACCAACATTATTTCCAAGCCATTTAAAGTTAAAGTTACTGTGAAATATGTGTGAAATTTAGTAGATTTGCTTACTCTCTCTTCAGAATGTATACTTTAGGAAAATTACAGTACTTTATTTAGTTTAGACAATCTGATAAAATTAATTTATATAAATTTTGATTGAGGTATTAAATCCTTAAGAATTCTTTAGTGAGAAAGCACCGATAAATCATAGAAAATTTTATTGATAGATACTTTAGAATATCAACTTTAAAATTAAAATCTTTATTTAACATTTTAGTTTAAAAATGAATATTATATTATATTTATATCAGATAAAAGGTCATTAACAAATGATGAAACATTTTACGAATATTTTATAAATACAGCTTACAATCCTTTTGAATTTTGATGTGTAAAAGAAATGTAATTTAGTGCTAAAAAAACATTTAGTTTTCAGTGCAAGTAATTTAGGAAGGATCCATGTTAAGGAAAAGTATGAAATACTACAATATCTCAAAAATCGTAAAAGAAAGGTTACCGAAAAAACTTCCTTATCTCAGCAAATTTAAGTTTGCGAATGAGAGAAAAAAAGTAAAATGTTGGAGGAATAAAAATCACTGCAACCGTAAAAAAGAGAAATAAATGAGAAAGCAGAGAGCAATTTTTTTCAGTTCTTCAAAACAATTGTCGTCTACCATGTTGAATGACGTCATATTCCTTCCAACCAATTGCCATCTGTTCAGTTCCCATGCGCAGAAAACGATGGTTTCAGAAACAAAGAATTCGAAATGAAAGGAAGGAAAAGGGAAAAAAATGAAACAAAGAATATTTAAATAGTTTTCTACTTGCAGAGAGAAGAAAAATAGTAGTCCCAAAGGTTTCCGGATTCAGTATTCTTGTTTTTTTATTTCTTTTATCTGAAGAAACGAAGTCCCATAAAAATCTCTCGGAATATCTTTTTTTCATTTTTGTTTTCTCACAATTTTTTTTTTTTTTGCTTTCTATTTTTTTTTCGGGCGAATGCGAGTAAAAATTTGCTATTCAGAAATCAGAGGGAGAAATAAAATGGCACCTCGGCGAAAAAGGGAAATAAAAATGCAAAATATTTTCACGGAATTTTCAATGAGCGAAATCCTTCATGCATAAAATAATTCAGAAAAGAGTAGATTTCCGAGAAGGGTGATAATAAAATAAAAAAAGGTATATTTTGCAATGGTGTGCAAATATTTTTTTAGAGAAAGATAGCACATAATCTCAGGTCGCTGTATGTAAAAAAATACACAGATAATATGATAGGGATTATTAAAAAAAATTAACACTTCTTTTTCAATATTCTTAACGTAATTCTTCAACTCAATGAATGCATTGAAACAGAATACTTGTAATTAAGGAAATAATTAAAATAATTAAGGATTGCACTTCATTAACAAAAAAGAAATTTTTTGTGCTGTTAAAATTTCACTGGTTTCAGTGACGGTAAAACTTTATTCTTTATACATACCATTTAATTTCCGTAATTAGCAAGTAAAAATAGTTAAAATTTAATAATAAAAATTTTTGGTTGAAAAAGAAATTATAATTTATTTAAAATAATTAACTGACTATCGTTATTTGAATCCCTGACAAATTGGTCATCATTAACCTTTCTCTTTCATAAATGAAATCTGCCCCAAAAAATAAAGAACGAATATTTCAGGGATTTCTAATTTTATTTCAATTACTATGTATTTAAATTTTAAGAATCTGCAATATTTCTTTACACGTTCTCATTTTACGTTGAATGGAGTGTAACACATAACTCACTTTACAAAAAGCGAACATGGGGAAAAGCAATGAAAAGAAAATTCGGAAAAGTGTTCGCATATCATAATATTTTCAGACAAAATCATAAAATTTTATTCTGAAGCATTTCTTTATTTTCTGAATAGGTTGCTATTAAAAATTTTATACTGTTTTTATTTTTATTTCTATCACAAATAAAATTCTCAATGTATTCACATGTAACCAAATAGTGTTGAAAGAGAAATGTACAAAAATTTATTATTTTCAGTTATATAAAAGGAAATCTATGACAGTCAATTCAAATTTATACAAAAAAATTTACAGCTCACTAGATAAATTTTCTTAAAAAAGAAAAATGAATTAAAATTGAAATAAAATATTGTTATATAATATTAACTTTGATTAAAATATAGTTTATTGGTAAAAAAAATTGTAAGGTTTTCTTAGTTAAAAGTTTCAAAGGTTTTAGCAAAATTTACAAAAAGAAATTAATTTATTTCACCCCAAATATTTCTGGATCATTCATGTTAGTTAAATTGTATCAATAATTTGTCTAAAATAAAATGTTTTACTAGTAAAATATTTTGAAATTTTAACACTCATTCGTGAATAAATAATGAAAAATCTCATATTGTTCATAATGAAACTATATTCTAGATCTGTGAAAAGAAAATTAAAATCTCAGACGGGGATACATTTATAAAGGGAAAATTCATTTATTAGTACAGCTTTTAGTTATCTTATATGATGCACCTAGCTTTTTCATCTTATTTTACATTAATTGCACAAAGCAATAAGATCAATTAATTCCCTTTATCAAATTTAAGCTAAAGTGAACATATTTAAAAGCAACATGGCATTAAAAGAAAGGATAACCAATAACAATGTGAATATAAGTAGTAGTAGTGTGTCAATAGAAAAATAACCAAAAATGGTTTAAAAAATGCAATGGATTATTTGCCTAAAAAGCTGTGAATAACTATTGAATTATAAAATTAGCTGCATATTCAAAAACATTTTAATCTTTCTTTAAAAAAATCTGTAAGCTTTTTCGTAATTTTTGGGGAAAAAAAAAAGAAAAAATATGATTTTCTGATTCATGAGCATTCATGTTCAAAATATATTTTAAACATATATTTATCTGAATGAATTTCAAGAGTATTTAACCAATTTTGTGTTTCTATCATTCAATCATTGTATGCAGCGATTGATTAATAAAAACACAATTGATCTATCAATCACGCATTCTATCATCAATCTATCAATTAATTAATTTGTACAGTAATTGATAGATAAATTGATAAACTGATTGATTGATAATAAAAATTTAATTTTAATCAATAAATATTTAATAATTCTTGTTGATTTTCATTATTATTATAATTATAAACAAATTAATATACTGAATATTCCCCACAATAGTAATAGAACATGATTTTTATCAATACTTTTTTAATTTTTCAAATTACATTTCTTTAATTTTTTCACAGGAAAAATGAAGCTGGAATTATTGCTAAAACTTCTTTCCAGAATTATAATAGAAAAGTATGTAATGGATAAAAAAATTTATTGATTTGAGCCGGTTTGTATGACACTTGATATTATTAAAACAATGTAAAATTTAAATTCATAGGTTTAAAAGTAAGATGTTTTTATATAGATATTATTTATGCATAATTTATCTATACATATTCCTTAATAATGAAGGTTTAAATAAATTTATATATATGTATACATCAAAATACAAGGAATGTAAATTAAAATATCTATTATATTAAAAAGGAAAAGATATCTTAATCTTTTTGCAATTCTAAAATTTTCTTAATCACATATTATTTAAAGGGATATTATATAATACATATAGATGAGTTGAAAAGCTCGAAAGAATAATATAAGATTTAAAATTTATATTAAACTAGAAAAATTGAATTAATTATCAATACTGTTATAGTTTAAAATTTAGTTTCAACAGAATACTCTATCCATAGAATAACAAAAATCTTCATATTGAATTGCATTAATAAGAAAATATTGATAAAACTTAAAATGTAACGGAATTATTAATTTCAATATATTTCTATGGTTTTTTTATATAGAAATTTTCTGAAGTTAATCAAATATATTCTTTTCAAAGTTATTTGTAATTTCAAAAAAGTAAATAACTTTGAAAATAAATAAACCGGCGCATTCAAAATTTCAGCAAGAATAACAAATGATGAGTTATAAAAAATACATAAATCACAGAATACGTCAGCATAATGGGTATTGAAACCTGAATTTAAAGTTTTTCAACCACTGCAAATATTAAAAAATAAATCAATAAGCATCATTTTCCGCAGCAAAGTACTCTGAAGTAAGCTTCTTAACAAAAGAAAAAGATAAGCTAAAATAGCTCTTGTTAAGAAAATAATGGGAAATTGGTGAACTATTATTTTTAACATGAAGAAAATGTGAGACACTTTAAAATAAATTTAGTATAGTTTTTTCAACCACATTGCGTTCAAAAATAAGGTGTATTCTTGAGGAATAATTTTAAACTGAATCAAAACTGTTGAATTAAAAAAATTATGATAACTTCTAACTATAACGAAAAATGGCATTTGTTATTTTTTTGCTGCTCTTAGCTAAAATTTTTTATCAGAGCATAAAAAAGTTAAAAATAGCAATAAATCCTAATACTAAAACTGGTATGCATGCATGTTTTGTCTTCTAAACTTTAGTGGACAACTGAAATCATGAATTGGAGTTGCAACAAGAAGAAAAAGAATTATAAGTATTTGGATAGCTGAAGAAAAATAACATATCAGACTAGCATTCGAGCAAGTTTAAAAAGAATGAACTCCTACAGTACTTTGAAAAGACTATTACATATTACAATCCTTTTTTTATATAATCCTATTATTTCTATTAGTAGTTCTGTATACATATTAATAATCTTATATACATATTAAAAATAAAAATAAAAAATTACAATTTTTAAAATGAAAAATAAATAACGAGTTTTAGATCAAATACAAAATTTCCGAGGAAAAAAAGAAATGAAATAAACTAAAATTCTATAAAATTAATAGACGCTAAGCAAAATACTTGTGTGTCTTTTTTAATACATTTAAGTAAGGTGATTGGATGCATTTAATAATCTTTTAAGATAAAAATGTAGCATGGGAAAAACCTAAAAAATAAATAGTTTTTAACTCAATTTTAAAAATTAGTCTCCTTGTTTTCTTAATTTGGCAAAAAGTTACTTGCGTTTTTTAAAAGAATATCTAGGTTTGATTTCTTTCACTTTAAATTAAAAACCAAAGTACATGAAAATATGTTAAAATTATTTATTATTTTATGCGTCACGATTGGTATATATAAGATATGTGTCATATACTTTCTTATTTTCTAAATCATTAATTGATATTTTGATCTACTGTATTGAGGTGAAAGTTTTTAAAAGTTTTTCATAAGAAACAGATAAAAATTTTTTTAAAGAAGTCTTAAATATAGATTTAGATCTTAAGTATACAAACAAATTGCAAAATATAAAGATCACTTGAATTATTCTCTTTAGTTACGAATTCAATAACTATTGAAATCGGAATTTCTTTCCTCCAATTAAAATTATATGATTGGTGCTATATTGGAAGAAATGAAAACACGTTTTGTGTGGGTAAATGAAATATTTTTCAGAAATTGAAAAAAATCACTAAATACCAGTATTTATTTATAAATTACTCTATAGAAAAATAAAATCTGATATTGTACATATTTTTTCTACTTCCAGTGAATAAAAATAGGAGACAATTTTATAAGACGGACTAGGGTTGCACTAGTCCGTTCTTCAAGAAAACAGAGTACTGAAACAAAGGGAATCGCAGCATAAGCAATTTTATAATGAGTTTAAATGATCTTTTATTAGAGTTTAAACTAATAATAAATGCTGAAATTAAAATTTTGAAATGAAAAACAGATTAAAATGTTAGTTAGGATGTTAACCAGATATCATAGTCTTGATATAAGTTTCATTGTATTCTATGAAGTCATTCTCAATTCAGCTTTGAATAAAAATTCGTCAGAAGTTAAGAACAAAGATTAAATTTCTTAGAATAAAGAGAACTTAGATTATTGTTTCTTATATTTGTAATTACATAAGCAGAGAATTTTTGTTTTATTTATCCACTGGTTTTTGTCCGAAGAATATAGAATGATTGCAATGAATGGAAGGAAATCAAAGTAACATCAAGAGGCTTACATCTTTGGCTAATTTGAAATGGAACAATATTTCACTTCAAAATTTTCATTATAATTATAATTAACCTAAATCTTAATCATTGCTGATTTTAAACTTCGATCTTAATCTATTATATTTAATTATAAACTAAATGATTTGAATTGTTTAAGCAATTGCTAATTTATTCAATTGTCCTTTCTTAATCAAAAATTGACTCAAAGTGGCGGAGAATTTCTGCAAATATTTTTAACATTCATTCGATTTTTATTTTTATTGTTTGCTTAGTAATTATTATCTGTGTCGCCCTTTTATTTCTACTAATTAATTATTTTCCTCCCTAAGTACTTCACATTATTAAAACAACATTAGTGTTCTTCTTCTTCTTAGAGTTGGGTTTGTATGTCATTGGGCACCTCAGATTTTATCAGCATTTTGTACTATTAACTCCAAACCCAATGTTTCCTAGTTCCAGTTGCTCGGGTCAACTACTTTATTAATAAAGTCCGATAACCCATTAATGGAGTCTAGGTGTAACTCTCTAGTATGGATGATGTCTAAAGAAGCTAATCTAGGGAGGGCAAGAGCCTCGCATTTGTAAATGATATACTTGGCCGTTTCCTCTTGCGTATGACATTTCCTGCAAATAGGGTCTTGCTAAAACAGTACCATTTTATGGAGGTGTTTTCTGAAATAGTAGTGCCCAGTTATGAAGCCTACGATTAAACGTATCTTCTGCCTAGAGCATCTTAGAATTTCAGAGGCAATCCTCGCTGATGATCATACTTTTACCATAGACATACCACAGATCATACTTTTAGCGTGGGTTTGACCAGGAGTGTTGAGTCAAGCTTCATACATCTTCCGTTTTTCCCATCTAAGAACATTGGTTTTTGCGGTCTTCAAATTGATCCCACAAAAAGGTTCTGCACCAATGGGAGCAAAAGACGATCCTTGTTTAGCAAGTTTATCAGCCCTTCCATTACCTTCTATACTTTTGTGCCCTGGCACCCATACAAGGATCACCTTGTTTCTAGTTGCCAGTTCTGTAAGAAGGTTTCTACATTCCAAAATCATTTTAGATTTGATTTCGAAAGAACTGAGCGCTTTTAAAGCGGCTTGACTGTCACTAGAAATTAGAATTCGCTTACCATCGTAGCCCTTCCTCATATTTAGTCGCAGACAGTGGATAATGGCCAAAACTTCTGCCTGGAAGACCGTAACATATCGCCCAAGGCTTACAGATAGGCTGGTTAAACATTAGTGTTAGCTATTTTACAATTCAATAATTTTTCTAAATTCTGCTTTTGACAGTAAACAGGCCATCTTCATACACTCTTTGGCTTATTTCAAACGAGCTAGTTTACTTATCATTACTATCTAATCCCAGAGGAGACCTTTCATGTATTTTATTCAAATCAAGGGAGTGTTATATGTAAATTTATTTTCATTAACACTTTTTTATTTTTTTCTAATAGCATAGTTTTAAATTCATGGAAATTTTAATTCATTTAGAACTTACTGCGTGTTTTAAAACTTAATATATGAACTTTTATATTAAAATATATATTAAGCAGGCACATTTTTTATTTAAATTAAAATTTCTATCTAAAAATATAGGTGGTGTGGCAAAAAGAAAGAATAATTATAAAATGAAAAAATATATACAAAATTAATAGAGCTATGTTTTATTTTTTTATGTTATATAAAATTATATTACATTAACTAATAAAATTAGCAGTGAAAAATAATTTCCTGAAGTTTTTTTCCCAAAATTAAAATCAGAAACTAATACAGAAAAATTTCAAGCAAAATTTTTATTTCTTTAAGACGAAAATTTCAAATTTAAATTAAAAAATTTCAATTAGAAATTATTCACAAATTCGACTTTTGGACGAAGAATGTTTAGTTATATAATACATAAAAATATTGAAGTTTTCCTAAGCATTTATATACTATTCAAAGCAATTCTTTAAATTATTTGTGATGTTCAGACAAACATTATATTAAACATTAATTGCTTAAATTTTTAATTTAAGAATTAAAAAATTAGACATTTAATGATATCAGAGAGATAATAAATATTATAAATTCAAAATCAATAGCACAGAATTTACAAAAAGTTTAAAGAATAAATAAATGGAATTTAAATTTACTTTCTAAGTAAATTATGATGGTAATAAAGAGAAACAAAAATAGTTATAAAAAAAAGTATCATAACAAACACAACTCTGGAAAATTTAATTGTAATAGATTTAAAATTTTATTTGATTACTCTATTTTATAAATTTACATAGATTCATACTTTATATAATAACATTTTATTTTCCAAATACACTTATCAGAATTTACAACATATTTGAACAAATTATAGAAAAAAGAACAAATATAATCTTAGAAAAATGTTGAGATGGGCCAAAATAAATTTTAAAGTTCCACATTAAAATGAAATTTATTGCATTTTCAGAATGTTTACTTAAACTTTACTAAATGATCTATTTTTTTAAATTGCAATTTTATACTTCATCATAAATAACAATGAAATAGGATAGGAATCTTTGTTCGAAAACTGTATACTTCTAACTGTACAACAGGGATAAAAATAAAAAAAAGCAAAGAAAATTAAAAAAAGAAAAAGTCTGTTCAAGTTTACCACAGTTCGTTTTTCAATTTTCTTTCCTTTAATTAGAAAAAAAGAGAATTTCTCTTTTAGTCTTATCCACGCTTCAATTTTAGTTTTGAGCCCAAAAATTGAGAAAGGAAAAAAGCAGGAAGGAAAGAGATTTTAATCAAAGTTGTATGTATTATTCAAGAGAAAAAAAAGAAAAAAAGACAAAGTTTAATTCCAACGGCTGTTTTAGGGTTGCCAGCAGGTGAAATTTCCAATTTTACAGTTTTTCTTTTCTATGTAGCAGTTGTATTTTAGATATTATAAATAATTACAATTGAAACTTAATTAAGTTTTTGCTTTTACACTACCAGTGAGATAGTCTCTAGTTACAATTTGTGACTAAATAAAAAGCTTGTCGTTACTTAAAAAATGATGAAATGTGTAATTTTTTAATTTTAACTATAATTTTTAAGAAAAATGAAATGTTAATGCAAGAGATTTATAAATTAATTTCGCAGTTTATATAATGCTGGTGTACATTATTCGTAATTACAATAAGGTAAAAATGCTGGATAACATTCTATGATTTTTTTTGTTGTTAGAAAGAAACTGCAGGCCTTATATCGAGGATTTTATGTAATGTAATAATTAGTATGTGCGATTTTTATACACGATAATTTTTGATATAAGTTTACTTATTTTTGAAATGTTAAGAATAAGTATTTATATTTTTTTGTTTTCTTAGTAATACACTGAAAATAATAAATTATTAATTAAAGTGTGTATTTAATAATTAGAGCACTTTTCAAAAGTGTTTATAGTGAATAAGATATATATATATATATATATATATATATATATATATATACTAAATATAATAATAGTAATAACAGTTTATGCTTTCTTACACTGGTAGGCTATATATAAGTAAAATATAAATCTAATAAATTTTTAATCTAAGCCGACCAATGGCTGAGTGGTTAGTGCTCCTGACTCCTGAGCTGTGAATGGCGGGTTCGAATCCCGGTTTGGGCATGGATGTTACTTACTTTCTCTGTCCTTTCTTCTGTGATGATGTATGAATGTGCCCCCCCCTATAAACGGGTTTGTAATGGTATAACGCGGGTAACGTGACCCGCCACCGTGACTTGGTTCACAGGTGCCAGCTGGGTTACGACAAATGAGTAGCAATTCCTGTCCTTGTTGTGGGATAGGGTTCGTTAGTTCAGTGACCACCGTTAGAAAAAAAATTAACATAAATAAATTGCAGTATAGTAAAAAATGCTTAATAAAAAGTGAGAAAATTTTCATAAACAAGCTATTGTTTTCTAGTGCACATATATAATTCCATAAGAAAGATAATATTACTAAACAATAAAATTTTAAATTAGATACTATTTTATAAAATTCTTGTAGGATAAATGTATGTACCCAAGAATCCAGTTCATTAAGAAATAATTTTTTATCACAATGAAATAATGATCAAATTGTCCTTGCTGCAAAATTTTAATATTTCTTGCATTAATATTCCCCTTCTTGCGATTTGTTTCACAATAAAAAGTTAAAAGGACATCAGTGTTAACAGATAAGGGAATGTTGGCAGAAAAAGAAACTGATAATATTTCAATTTCTTAATCCTGTATTTAAATATTTTGAGTGAATTATGTAGATTGAAATATTATTCAATCTATGTAATCTGTCAACGCATTTCCTGCTTTTTTTTAAAAATTGTTATTTAATATACACATGTAAATTGGTAGCAATATAATATACATTATCTTAAATGTATAAAAATATTTATGAAAAAATATTCCATAGAAAGAATTATTTTTTAAATATTTTAAAACATATTGCATATATGTTTGTAATTAATTAAAAATGGTATTAAAGCTTTAACTATAAAATATTATGTTGTTACTGTTGGATTATTAAAATGTTATTATTTATGTTAAATTATTATTTTGACTATAAGATAAAGCAATTATTTATCACAAAGCATTATGTGGTAATCATTTCTTACAGATGAAATTTTTGATTTTTTAGAATTCATATTATTGTTTTGAACCTTATATAGAGAAATGCATTTTGAAAAAATAACAATTTTTAAGTAAAATAAAAAAGTCTATGATATTTACTTATTTACAAAAATAAGGCGGCATTTCACTTTAAATTATTTTTATTTCAATCATTTTTAACTTTGAAATATAATAGTATAGACGTTTGAAATATATTGATAAAAAAATGACATTTTGCTTAAAAATTAAAATAATCCTAAATATATGGAGTATAGTTATTTTTATTTCAATAAATATTTGATGTAATTATAAATTAATCACCATATGGAGAATAACAGGCTAATCATTTAATAGTTAAAATCAAGTAAATTAGAAATCTTAACCTGATATTATTAAAAATAGCGCACAAAGATGAATACAGTAGAATTCCAATTATCTGAACTCCGTCTATCCGAATCGCTTTCAGAAAAATAAATTATAATAAATAAGGGAATGAAAATAAGAAAAATGGAAAAAAGTTCGAGAAAATTAAAGGTAAGAGGGAGAACAGGAAAAGGATAAGTTACATGTGGAATTCAGAAACATTCTTCTGAAAATTCCTAAATATTCAGGGTTAATGATGAAGATATAAGAGAATAGATTAGGATTCAGACACTAGATTTCAAATTGGAAATGATAGTAAACTTATTGAAAGTATCGAGCAAGAGAAGAGGACCAAAACTTTTACAGATGAAGTGGACACGGGACCATCAGCAAGTGAAGCATTTGCTGGATTTGAAACAGCATTGAAGTCTGTAGAGCGTCAGCCCGAAAATGACTTCATGCAAATTCTCAATGTCAAGCGGAAGTGAGAAACAGCTTACTTTGTAGAGATGTTCAGCCAGCAATGATTTTCATTGACAGCACTGTACTTAAATACTGTTTATATAATGTACATCATTTGTAAGGACCTTAATATGTAAAAATGTTGCCTTTACACATGATTGATTAAAAGTTCCTTTTCTTTAAAAATATGTAGCTTTTTCTTTTATTTTCAACGTACGATAATTAATTAAAATAGACTCTTTTTTTTGAAAAAAATCGAATTTTTGATTATTTGAACGGAGTTTGGTCCCAATTGAGGTCTAGAATATTTTTTAACATCATGTAGTGGAAAGACAGACTAATAATCTAAGACTTTTTAAAACCTACTGGGTAAATTACCTTCTGCAATGACTTTTCGTAGAGAGTGGGTGGTATTCATGTATTGCAAGGGAGGAAACCATGAAAACTCCTAAGTACCCACCCGACAAGAGTGAACCTTTCAGTCCAAAGAGAACTTTCCTATTCCTAGAATACCATGAGTCTAGATTGTTATTTTTTTAATTTTAAGTGATGTTTGGTCAAGAAAATGAGCATTTTTTTTAGTTGTAATTAAAAAAAAATACTGCCCACTCACTTATTATTAAAACATCTTTCGCTATGCTACTGTTTGTTTATACTCCATACTTTATGTGAAGCAATTATATTAGTTAAAAGAAATATATTTTAAGTATTTATGTAGTTTCATATGTCAAAGTTTAAATTCTTGAAAGAAAAACTTGAGAATATTTGCCCACTGTGCCAGAATGTAGACATAAATACATATTTGATTCTTTAAACTTTGTATTATTCCCCCCAGATGTATATACATTTTATTCTTTAAACACTACGCTATTTTCTTACATGTACAATTGAATTTATGACTCAGTGAAATGTCGGAAAGCAACTTTCCCTCCTACATTGCATCTTTTTCCCTAATTCGATCACATTATACAGGGATATCGAAATTCCCTCGCTACTGTTTTGCAAAACACTGGACAGATATTCGTCGGAAAATAAAATATATTTCCTTTCCTCTTCGCTTCGATAAATTTCAATCGATTTCCCTCCCTGAATAGAAAGAGGGAAAAATTCCAAAGGAAATCTCAACATCTACATGAGAAATGCGCCTGTCAAACACTTCATTAACGTACATATATATTCCCTTTCTCTTTTTTTCGCTCTCCATCTTCTTTGGAAATCTTCCCTCCTTCACTCAATATAACCATAAGAAGACCGGAATCGAAATAGGGAAATGGTGAATGAGCAAGACGGAAAAATATGACCGCCGATTAACTTTTTCCCTATCGAAAAATATTCCCGTTTTTTTTTTTTTCTTTAACTTTATTCTTAGATGATGGGTATGTGATGAGGAGATATATATTCTGGAAAGAAAAAGCTAATGGAGCGCATACGGTGAGGTTTGTTGCTGAAAATATACGATAAAGCTGGAAAAGCAAAAGTGGCCTAACTCCTGACAACAGTGAGAAACCTTCTTATTGCTGTACACATTTAAATTTAAAAACCAAAATATAAAAGAGAAATTATATTCAATAAATGTATAAAGCAACGATTACTTTCTAAAATACAAAAATTGGGGTATAATAAAATAAAAATTATAATTAAATTATTGTTTTTATCTGAAAGTGAAGTTCAAATTAGCAATTACAAGAATCGCATCTAGTTAAAACACACTGTGATGAAAGATTATAATTTCAGTAAAATCATCTCAAGTAATTTTATTGACTAACGGTACATATGTCCTTACAATTATATCTCATAAGAATCTCTTTATTAAATCTAATCGGTATACTGCATAAAAAAACAAGCATTTCATTGCATTCAATGAACTCTTTTGTTATTCATTAAAAGAATCGATTGAATTAATATAAAAATGAAAATCATGGACAAATAACGCTTAAATCCATTAACCCAGGAATCTTGAAAAAAAGATTTAAAAACTTTTTGGTGACATTAAAATTTTTAGATTCTTATCCAATGCTTATCACTTATAAGCAAATGAAGATGAATTTTGCATCAGTTGCAAAGATGTAAGTAATGGGAAATGTTTTGGGTTTAAGAAATAAGCGAAAATGGCTCATTTTATGGCAAGCAAAAACACTATGAAGCAGAAACACATAAAACAAAGAATGACAACTAATAATGGTGGAATAAAACATGAACAAAAACATGCAGAACATGATATACGAAAAAAATATTGAATTGTCATCTGATATGTGAAATCTATTAATTTAAGACAAATAATAGATACAAAGTCTCTCTAGTGTTACAGCAATCTGATACTTGTATTCTGTGCATTAAGAGACACCAAAAAATTACTTTAATTCTAATAAAACTAATTTCACTAGAATGCAACAAATGTATTCATTAAAAACAAGTTTATGTGTATTTACGGGGAATCTACTGATCACATAACTTTAAATTGATTGGTATCATGACATGACATTGTCGCATCATTTGGCAGTCACTAAACCGTCGTTTTCTTGTTCATGAGGACTAATTCAATGCACATCCATTATACAAAGTAAATTTCTAGTCATTATAAACATCCATATCTGATGTCTGAGAACTGATGCCACGAAATGTTAAATAGGAAGTCAAAGAGTTCAACAAACAGTATCAATACATCACAGAAAATATACGTGTCATGTAGTTGTTTTTAATTTTATTTAACTTCAATGATAAGCTATCATAAATTCCTCACGTTACTTCCTCATTCAATTTTATTTTCATTCTTATTTAACATTTTTTTACACATTTATGAATAATACTTATTAATGGCGATTTAGGTGCGTGCGAGCAATAATATGAATATTTTGATCAGACGCATTAACACTATTTGACTATATTTATTAATTACAAGCAATGGATTCGGTGTAGAATTGTATGGTTTGGCAAAAATCTGGCGATAAATTTTAACGACGAAATTTAATTTCTGGTAACCTAATACTTAGTTTAGTTTTGTGTAGTTGCAGCGGCCATCTTGTTTTTCATATCATGAAGTCAAAAATATCGCCAAAAATCAAGGCGTACCCCCGATTGTAAACTTATATCCAAGCAATAATTTGAGTATGAAATTTCTTATTTCTAGAGAATTTTTTTCAGAAGTTTTTAGTTTCACACACTACTCTTTGTTTATAACATAATAAATGTAATGTACCAAGAATTGTGTCAGAGTCAAACAAAAGCAATTGAGTAAAATATAACAATATATTAGCATTTCAGATACAAATTAGCATCTACTTTCTGCTAGATGATGGCGGCATCACATTAAAATATTGATTCAATAAAATATTGCATGCGATGCTACGACATATATATTAAGTATGCCGAAAAGTTTTGTCCTTTGATAAATGACGATTGTTGTTCAGACCATATTCGAGCCAAATCTTTTTCTGACAACATCGGAGATCGCGGAAAGCTTAATTCAGCTCAACAAACTTTTTCGGACCTTATTCGGAAGATATGATTAGTGTAGAGTTAATTCATAAACTAAGCCAGAAGGAGCTTGATCATAGAGTCATCATATGCCTATCTCTGCTTGTTCGGAACAAAATCGAGCCCTTTTCGAACCGGTTGATAACTGGGGAGGAAAAGTGAATAACCTACGAAAATATTAAAAGGGCATATAATGAGGATAACCTAGCCCTTACAACTCTAAAACAAATTTGATTCTGAGTAAGAATATTGTGGTATTGTGGGACATTTGAAGATTAATATATTATGAAAATTAAAAACTTAAAATGAACGAAAAACTCAATTCCGAAAAGTATTATCAGCAACTGGATATTTTAAAGGCAGCAGTCCAAGAAAAGAGACTGGCGATGTTTCAAGAAAGAGGTCAAGAAAAGAGTTCGTCAAAAAATTGCACAACTAGGCTGAAAAATTCTGTCCCATACACCGTATTCCTGAACATATCACGCTCCAACTATTACTTGCTTTGCCCTTACAGAATATTTTGAAGGGCAAAAATTCACAAATAAAAAAGATATCAATCAAGCACTGTTACCATTTTTCTCATGTAAAGATGAAACATTTTTCAAAAATGGGGAATATTGCCCTCACGCTGGCAAAAAGTCATTAATAATGATGGCAATTATATTATTTAATATTAATTTAATTTGCGAAAATTTTCTATTTTGTTTTATTCCAAAAATGGACAGAACATTCCGGTAGTCCTAATATCTTAAATGTGGTTGATAAGATTTATTGATGTTGACTGACTGGAATAGAAAGAAAATTAACTTTTGAAATGTACCTCATATCTATTGGCGACCAGTCGTAAATGGTATTGCCTTTTTGAAAATAAATACTTATTATAGACTGTTGATAGTGCTTATACAGGATCAGATTATCGTTCAGGATATTGAAATTGCGCTTATAGACAATCTAAAATTTGAAAGATGTCCATCTACTGAGAAAATTCCAAACCAAGAGTTATATCCATTAGTTGGGTGGCCTATACTTTTGGGCACCCCTCAGTGTTTCGCAAATTTTACCATATTGTTAGCTATGGTAATTTATTTCTGACAATGTGTTTTCAGCTATCTTGTTTCTTCAAATATACACGAAAACACGCTTGGCGAAAAAAATCGCCAATTTTCGACAAGGGAAAAATATACTATTGTTATCTTTTCCTCCATTCCCCCATTTGCCAGTGATAGATATGATTTATCACTTTAAATAGTTAAGATATACATGGATTCTATAAAAATCTTGCACCAAATTAAATCTTGCTTTGTCAATTCAAGCAATATGTCTCCTCATCTCGAATGCGATATGCGATATTCTGGTGATCATGTTACTTTCGAAGGAATATTCTGGGGTTTATGTATATATGAATATGTATAGGACAGTGAATCAAATAAGCTAACTTGAGCTGTTTTTTCATAATGTGAAGCCTTACAGGTTATGGTGCACCACCTTTAAATAGATGGAAAATCTGTTGATTTGCAACACATTTATTCCATACAGCCAAACTATTTTATCCACATTTTTTTCTCCTTGTTTGAGATGATTTTACTGGAGTAGATATACTAATGACACATATCCTTGATACACATTGTTGTAGTAGATACGCAAAATGTAATGTTAAATCGATTGTTTTCCAATATTTCAAAAATAAATTATAAAAAATATAAATAAAAAATGAGAAATCTGTTATAAATTTTATTACTCGAAAACATCTTGCACGATATAATAATATAAAATAAATAACGCATACAAGTTAACAAAGCCTAATTAAATAAAATAATATATAAATGTGTATACTATAAAAATAACGTTTTGCAAACATTAGAAGGGGAATAAGTATAAAACTAAATAGAAATTTATCTTTGTTATATAGTAGTTAGTTTTTATAAAGCCTACATAAAGTTATTTCCCTTCTTTCAAATACAAAAGAAAAAAATAGTAAAAAATTGTTTTGAAGGAAATATTTTTCCAAAGTGAAATCCGCTTTACAGGATGAAACAACAAAAAATCGCAAATAAAACATCTTTATGTCAGAAGCAACTATAATACATATTTTGACTAGAAAATGGAAATATTTCGTAGCGGATAAACTGCATTCCAGTACCCAACGGAATTTAATCTTAAAATATAAAGGAAACGATTAATCATAAAGAGAAGTTTTATTTAAATATATTATATATTCTGTAACAGGATATATAAACTAGTATGAAAGTATTAAACTTATAGCTGTAGTGGAAATATGTAAAGGGGAAGTAAAGCATACAGAATGTATAAAATAAGATATTATAAAATATGCATACTATTACCGGTCGGTAAATTTTATTTTAAAAGGAGAGCTCTTTTCTTTTCTTATTTTAGTATTAACATAAACATGCTTGTTTATGATTAAAGACAAAACTATTTTCATAAGCGAGCTCATGAAATATTTGCATTGCTCATTATTTTAGAAAGTTATTTGAAAAGAATAAACATTATGAGATATTTTGAAAATCGTGAAATTTCCTACTTTTTAATCGAGTTTATTCCTTTAGTCAGTAATAATAGCTATCATAAAGTATATTTAACACAAATATGAAAAAATGTTATTTATTTCTGGATGAATATATCATAACTATATAAATGCATTACAGAATTGTGTCCAGTTATATATATATATATATATATATATATATATATATATATATATATATATATATATATATATATATATATATATATATATATATATATATATTATATATATATATAAGGCAATAAATATATTAAAATAATGAATACAATACTGAAAATACAATATAATAAAATATGAAACACAATACATTACAGGAAATCTAGCCAGCGCAAAAGCAACAAAAGAAAGATTTGCCAATATAAATAAGATAAAACATGAAAAATATTGAAACCAGAAATACAAAATTGGAAATTTACTAAAATATACAACGCAAATGATAAGAAGAAAGCATAGGAACCACGTCTTTATCAGGAGGGAGATGGTCAGCTGTGCAAAATAAACACTCTTTTCTGACATGCACGAAAGACAAATGTCTAAGGATCTTCGAGCAATTCCCCCGAAGAGTGTTTGTATTAAAAGAAAAATCACAGATACACTTAGTTCAAAGATTAAAGTAAATATATAAATATATATGCGTAGAAAAGAGTGAATTAAGTAAAGTATGAAAAGTGAAGTAATGCGTAGAAAGGTGAACATATTCAAATAGATGAAATATACACACAGTAGAAAAATACAAAATACCAAAACCAGCAAATCAGATTGAATTTATATATTAGAATAAAGGGAGAGTTGCCAAAGGTAGATTTGAAATTGGAATAAAGAAATAGTTGCCAAGAATACTTAAATTCAAAAAAGTAAAGTGGTTTAGAAACATGCAGTAAATTTGAAATTAAAATGTGTTAAAGGGGATTTAAGGTTATGTTATGTTTAAAATGGTAGGGTAAAAGAAAGTGAGTAAATATGTAGGAAGTAGAGAATCGCTTGCAAGATTGAAGTAATGAATAGTTTTTATAACTACAAAAGGGCTACCCAAGCATTGAAGTTCTTACAGGAATCCTAAAAACACCAATATTTACTGTGCTTACAATGCATCATGCACGTTCTCGTTTATTTGCTTACGTAAAGCATCATGTACTCACATTTTCATCCAATAAATACATAAATTTATGAATTTTTTAAAATTAAAAATATAACTTATGAAACGTTTATCAATATGAAATGTAATCAAATTGAACTAAGTAAACTGTATGAAGAGTCTTTCTCAAATCCATAGCCTTTTCAGTTCTATTCAAATTGCATAGATGCTTGTAATATGATGTAACTAACTAAACTATATAAACTCCATGGCACGACAGCCCATGTGGGCCAAGGCCTACAGTGCCCATAACTGTTTTCATGACCGAGGGCCCTGGGGTGCGAAGCATATGTCCCAGTTAGGTGGTCAGCCTAACGTAAGACCCCCAGTGTTTAGTTCCCAAGCATGCTTGGTACTCAGTTAATCGGCCCACTGAAGGGATGAAAGACTGAGTCAACCTTGCCCAGTCCGAGGATCGAACCTCGGACCTATGTCATGGGAGCGTGAAACGCTGCCACTAAGCCAAATATGATGTAAACATCCGTGAAATGAAAGATTCTGTATTTAAATAGACTGTTCAAAGCGAATGTCTTTGATTCTCCAATTTCCGGACTTGATAAATGCTTAAGGACATGTTCCTTACAGATTTCGTTGTTCCTTACACAGGTGTCGAAGTCAATAAGTATTTTAACTTTTTTTGACTCTACTTATTTTAAATGTTAGGAAAAGAATGCCAGAGAATTTTTCACTAAAAGATCTATGGTAAAAACGTTTGCCTTCTTGAAGCTAACGATCCATTCATTTAAATAGATTTTAAAGTTGCAAAAATTGTGACAATTGCTAAAAAAGGCGAGATAGATTTTTATGCAAAAATTTTGTTTTTGGTGTATCGAGTGTCTTATTACTTTTCTGATAATGTACGTCAATACTGCTTCAGTGGGTCGATAAAACCAAGGACAAAGCATGTTTGGGAACTTAACATCGAGGTTTTGCATTCGGTTGACCACTTAACGGGGACGCATATTTTGCACTCCAGATACCTTGATCAAGAAAACATTTATGAATGCTGTAGCCCTTGGCCCTAAGAGTGGTCATGGCGCTGATTTTATTTTAATTTCATGTCAATACTTATTGAAGAATTACTATGGATGATAACAAAACTCTTTCTTGGATTTTAATGGGATACGTAAGCAGCGAATTTAAAAAAAAAATAGAATTTAAAAAAGGAAACAAATAATGAATGTGATGAGAAATCTGCAGATTAAATCTTTTATTTTTTTTCGTTTCCACTCGTCCAATTATTTCTTCGTTCTTACACTATCATAGATCAAGCAACTTCTCTCCTTGATCGCTGAATCAATAATGAAGGGTTAGCGCACTGTTTTCAGTTTAACAATTCATGGGTTCCACACCCATCTCAGATATGGATGTTTTATGTAGTTCAAAATTCAATCTTAGCCCTAATTCTCGATTAAATTGGCCTTTGCGTGTAAAAAAGTAAAGAAGGAGTAACAAGCATAAAGTTCCATCCCTTTGAGAGTAAAAATACCGGCATTTTTCTGTTTAGAAGCTTACTTAAATGTCAAAGGAATTCCAAGTTATAGTTTGCGTTTAAATTACTGGTACACAAAAATGCGCGAATACAACCCTAAGCTCGGGCAAGAACTGGATTAAACATCGCTTTATGTCTAACAAAATTAGCTTGACCATTTTAAATATGTTTAAGTCATTAAGTTTGAACTCAATCTTGAAAATGTTGTGTAACAAGGAAAAAAAACTTATAATTTTATTAATTTGCCATAAAATCTTCCCTCAGATCAATTCTTAAGACATTCTTGCTGAAGAAGAGTAAATAGACCACTAGTTCAATAAGTTGCAATCTTTATAGGAGGAACAACCTCAACCAACAAACATATATGCTTCAGATAATCAATACAGGTTATATATATATATATATATATATATATATATATATATATATATATATATATATATATATATATATATATATATATATATATATATATATATATATATATATATACATATATATATATTGCAACAAAAGATTTGGTTGGTCCATTATCTGTGAAAGCAAATACTGGACTCTATGAGGAGGATTTTCCCGTTTCTCCACCCTCTTTCATGATGTCTTTTATTCCGGTGATAGAGAAGGATAAAGGGTAGGGGTCGGAGAGAGGAGACACACGGTTATGAATGATAGTCATGCGAGGAGTTAAGTGTGTGGTATTGCCTCGTTTATCAAAAGAGGATTCTCCCCTTTTGATGATATTTTTACTTCTTTTTGCGAGTGTCGATTCTCCTCTTCCTTCTCTGCTCCCGGTTATCTCTTATAGGCTCCGATAGGTACCAGGGGGAGGGAGGGATGAACCAGTATATTTGCAGACGACTAGGTGGAAGGGAGCAGGAGTGGTCCTAACCGCGTTTCTTAGGAAAGTCATAACTTTTGCTTTTATTCCGAAGTATTTGTCGACGCTCCCCCTCCCTTTCAGCATTTTTTTCTCTTCCTTTTTACTCTCTCCATTTATCCAGCGATACAGGCGGCTAATGGAGGGATATCCTATGGTCGTTGTCCCAGTGACCGGCGCTATATATCTTACTTTTTGTCCTTGAGGAGGGAATCATGGGGGTGCGACGGACGCAAATTATCGTCTGTTTCTCTTGGACGGGGACATTCCGCTGATTTATTTGCAGTTACACCTTCATTTGTGCTTGGTAAGCGATAGCCGTTTACTGCGAACTTAAGAAATGAGCTTCTCTAGTGATTGCATATTTAGGGACAAATAAACCTTTCAGAGTTCTCGAAAAGTAAATTTGTTTTTCCTCGGTAGAATTCCTTACATTCATCTTGTTATCATTCTGAAAAAAAGGAAACGACTTTTTTTTCACATTAATATGTTATTCATATTAATTTTGCAGTTATATTCTTAAATAATTTTTACTTATATATTATACCTTTTTTATATTTATTTCATTTTTTATTTTTCTCTGGAAATGTTTAATATTGCCTTTATCTTATGATTATCACAAAAAGTCAATGCTTACACTTTTTGCATAAAAATAGCTTCGTATGATATTTTGCATGACTGGTTATGTGTATCTAAATGTAATTGGTAACCTTCTATCTAAATTTCTACATCACATAAGTGTAAAAAGACTTGGCAAACATAAATGAATTTATATTGATATTTTTTATAAGACGGTCTTTAATTAAAATAGTAAATCTATTATTTCTATGGATACAATAACAATTGCACATTTCCTGTAAAAATGCAATAGGTACTTGTGACAAAATAAATAAAGATTATCTATGCGGAACGCATATAAAAACCTGCTTAACATCACTTTTCATGAAGTCGAGGGTTTGGGTTCAAGGGCATGAGTTTGAACTGATACTGAATTTCCTTTGAATCAAAGCATAATTTTAAATGTTTTTTAATAATTTTACCTCTGACCTCAGTCAATATATCATTAAAAGTCCAGCGTGATTTTCATTTAGTGATAACATCGCTTTAAAACTGGAAAGGATAACTATTGTAAACTGAGAACAATGAGAAAAATCCATGATACAAATTATATTCTATTTCCTTATATGTAATTTATTACAAAACTCAATACTCATATGATTAACAAATCCATGTTCTGTTGTCCATCAGACTATTGCATAAAAACGAATTTTCTTACTAAGTTATTCCCCAAGAAATATGAAATTAAAATATCCGTATAAATTAATGCAATCATCGTATTTAAACGTAACGGTTGTTAAAAATAGTTCCTCGGGATTAACTCATGATGTTCTCTCAAGAATTTCAAGTTTTAAAAAAAATTAATGGAATTAAAATAAATGGTACAAAATCATAAGCAATTGTGATTAGTAATAAATTGCTATAAAATTGTAATTTGATAAAATGGCATTTATAATTTCTTTATAATTCTAATATGTTTATATGGCAAAAATGAAAAGGTTTTAAAATGTAGAGAGCAATTATGATGCAATAAAATGACGGATCGTATTAAATATATAATTTCCATTTAAACTTAAAATTTTATTCTGAAATTAAGGTATAACAATAGAAATTTTCTTTGTTAAAAATGAATATATTTTTTTAAAATATCGTTAATATAAAATTTGTAATTAAAATAGTTCAATTTTGATTTCTGTGTAAATAAATGTAGTGATGAAATCAAAACTTGGCAAAAGGGGCACTATCGATGATGTCATCTCTACCTTAAAATTAAGTGTTATTTATAAATTTCATTTACGAGGGGATAAAAATTGGTGAAAATCATATTCATTTCATCCATAGCAGACATAAAGCCTGGTGATATTTTTAGGGATTATCAATTTAAAAATTATCATTTTTTGTGTTGGATGGATATGAATGAAAACAGCATAAATCTAAGTGTTTTATCTTTACTCTCCTGAATGTAGAAGCTAAATAGATAACTTGTCTAATTTAATAAAGATATACTGACATAACAGTTCAACAAAAATAGCCTCGAAACATTCCCCCAATCCTTACCCTCCTGTCCTTAAAATAACACATTACCCACTTATATGTAAAAAATATCATTAGAAGGTGATACCTACAGTCCTCTGACGAAAAATGTGGGTGTGGTTCTTAAATACCCGACAAGAAGTACACATCCCATGTGAACCCGAATCCAGTTTCAAATCCCTATCGAAATACTAATTGTCTGACAACATTTCAACACCTTTTAAACACCGTTCCCAGTTTCTAATTCAACACATCAGCGTTTTTTCTTTTTAATCTTTAAGATAAAAAAAAATGCCAAATAAAAAATTGCATGAAAAAAGGTGTTCTAAAAATAACAGGTATCTTCTTCCCTCAGCGTTAATTGAAAGAGTCGCCGCTTCATGATGGATAGCTTTTTATTACGGAGGAGCCAGTTATTTAACAGGATGCAAGAACGTAACCGTGATTCATAATTACCTTTGATAACAGGTAATCTGAGTAGCGACCGGCGACTAAATTACTTTTTCCTAACTGTGACAGAACCGAGATATGGGGGCTAGATAAGGGAACTTTTGATTTCTTTCCCCTTTTTTCGAACGTTTTTTTTTTATCTCGACAAGACTCTGATGATGCTTATTAAGGTGTGCTTCGTCTCCCCCCTGGATCGCACTTTTATTTTTAGAAAAGTGATTAGACATTTTGAAGTAGAAATATTCAAAGCTACTTTCAATATGTTTATAATTAAACGGCGTGTAAATAACTGAAGAGGGTATTTGTGTGAATTAAATAATCCTTTATATCATTTAGAAATTTTATGATGAACTATGTTTAAAATATATCCAACATTGATTTACTAAAGAGAGAACCTTACTATGTAGATGTTCTTGTGAAAATGTGTTTCTTGAAATTTGAATTTTTCTTATTTATTATTGCAATCTGCAATGCAATGATATTAATCAAGTTTGTAGGGCTTATATTTGAACTGGATCTACTTTCTTTATATATATATATATATATATATATATATATATATATATATATATATATATATATATATATATATATATATATATATATATATATATATATATATAAACTTTGCCTGAAATTCTGTCTCCAAACTTTCACCTCATATCGGAAGTGACGTTTGGTTTCTCATTTTATCATCACTTTTTGTATAGAGGAGGTAGTTTAAAGGATCTACGATTTAAATGAATTTCAAATGAATAAAAGAATAAGCCCATCTCTGCAATGGGAATCGAACGCAGAGATGTCGAACTAAAGCAAGACTCTGATCCTTAAACTGACAGTTTGGAATGGGAAAATAAACAGGAAATGGCATGAAAATTATTGGCCTACAGAAGCCTTATCAAAACTATTTTCTGCAGTTTGCTTAATAATATATTATATACAATTTGATCATATAGAAATCAATTACCTTTATTAATCAACCATTAAATTACAATTTAATATGAAGGGAATAAATTATCATCGCTATTATATTTTTACTTGTTATAGATTTCTTATTAGCTGCTTGAGTAAGCAAACACTATATATTTTTATTTATATACGTTTATTTTTCTAAAATTAATAATATTCTCTAGAACGCGTATGCAGACACATTTTTACATTCATTACTGTAGATTTTTTAATCCTTTTAATCTCAACGCAATGCTAGAATAACAACTTTAATTTAATGTATTCAAAAAAGCAATATTAAAATAAAATTATGAAATGTCGTATATTTAGAAATTTTTAATTAAATATAAAAATGTAAAAAAAAAAAGCTTAAGTATTTTAAGAGAAAAAAATCAAAATAACAATGAAAAAGCAATTCAATAAATTTTTGTTTCGATTAAATAATTAATATGCAGAAGTGTACAGCAAACGATATTGGTCAACAATAAATTTTCAATCAATAGTTTTTCGAAAAAAAAAATTAAATTCAAAATAATAGATAAACAAAGATTTAATTATAAAGAATTTTTTTTTATAAAACTGTATTCAAATGTTTGGAATTATTTTTTTTTTTTTAGAATCTGAAACCATGTTACTAAAAAAATACATTTATTTAAACAGTGTGCATAAAAGGAATGATACTGTGTTTCTTACCTTTTCAATCAGATTGTAGAAGAGGCAAAAAAAAAAAAAAATCCATTTTGTAACGCAATTTACAAATGGCAGCTTAACAAAAAAGTCGATAAAGCTTTTAATCTACACACTAAGCACTTTATTAAATCTCACTAATGACATTATAGAAAATACGAAAAGAAATTATAATAAAGCGGAAATTAATATACTTTTTTTTATTACGTAAAAAAGAACACTTTATTCTGAACAGCTCTTGGAACTATATGAGAATCAGGTATCTTTTTTATAGCAGAATAATAACAATATAAACGAAACAAAAAATGATTAATTTTTTAAAAAGGTCTCCAAATTAGAGTGCTATGGCTTCATTAACCTTCTCATTGACTTTTTGATGGTTCGGGGAAAATAATTAATTATGAGCCATTAAGAGAGGATGTTTTTAATCACCGTTTTTTGCGCACCTCTTTCAAAATCAGTTTCAGTTAATCGTGCTTTTATCGCCCCATCTTTATTAATGAAACATGTGATAAAAAATTTTTTAGAGCTATATAATTTTTTTTTTACTATTTCATTTTTATTTTATAACCTGAGTGTGAGCAAGTTTAATGAATCTACTACTAAGAGAGGATTTGGGTGACTGTCTGACACCAGGAAAACTAAAACTTACTTTCACATGTGGAAGTTGAGAACTTTAAATGTATTTGGTAACATCTTTTCTGGTCACTAATGTGAATTCCTTTTAAGTTAGTTATAAATACTTGCGATATACACAGAAAAATTAACTACTTATAAGTTGTGAAATGTTAAAAAAAAAAAAGAAAAATGGTTGAATTCTAAGTTATTGTTGTTGTAACTTCTGACACTTAAACAAGCCAAGCTCACTATACCATTGTGTCTGCGAATTTAAGTTAGTAGTGTACACCTTTCGTTTAAACAGAGCACCAATAAGGTGAAAGTACGACTTTGCTCTAAACTCCTCCGATAGAAGGCACTACCAGAAGATCCACTCTTTCAATTTTGATATTGATCTGAAGGGGGAAGATGTTTTCTCCAGACCATTACACCCATGGCAATTGCTCAACGACCGACTACAGGACATTCGATTCCACAGATTTATCCAGCACGTATACCACATGTACTCGGTGGGTCTTTGGCGGCATTGGGAATCAAACCCCACCTTTACGGACGGAAGGCCGACGTCCTAACCACTAGCTAAGTTGTTAAAGGAAATTATGGATGAAAGCACTGCATTTTGAAAGTATTTTCTGATTGTCATTAATTTTTCTGGAAATAATACATGTAAAAGGGATTTGTACATTAACATCTTATCCAAATTGCACAATGTATTATCAGCAATGGACCGGTTTGCGAATCTAGATGACGATCGGAAAAGTACAAAATGTATCAATATTCATGCCATTGAACCAACTCCCAGTGAATCGAAAAATAAAACACTTATCCTTATTTTATATAAGCGACTTTAATATTCTATCTAGAATATTAGACTCGGCAATCACTTTTGCCAAAGACCATCATGTTGAGATGACCAATGGACTTAGTCAGTTCATGAGACCTAAGGTTTCTTCTGCTAGTCATACAGGCTAAAAATCAAATCAAGGACCCTTAATTCTTTCTTATATCAATATTAATGATGTATCGGATTTCCATCCAAAATTTCTGGGTTTGATTCCCAATACCGAAAGACCCACCGAGTACATGCGATATACATGGTCGTTAAATCTGTGGAATCCAAAGTTCTGTGGTCGATCGTTGAACAGCTACCATGGGTACAAAGGTTTGAAGAAAATTTCCTCCCGCTACAGATCAAAGTCAAGAGTGAGGGAGTGGATCCTCTGGTGGTGCCATCTATCGGAGGAGCCTCAGAACAAAGACGCACATACACTTTTCTAGTGTTCTGGGTTTTTTTTTCTTTAGCGAAAGACTCATTCCTCTGACTTAATTTCGCATGGCCGTTTGGCTTGTCCAAGTGTCATAAATAACAAGAACTGTTAGTATGATAACATGATATGCATATGTAATGATATATTGTGAGTCCCATAGCCCAATGACACAATAGACATTTGTGTTAACATCTTTGTCGCCCCAAATCTCTTGTAGTATTAGATTTAATGAATATTTACCTAGCATAGACATAATCACTGGATAAATTTGATTGGGTCAAGAGAGATCAAGCAACGCAAAATTCTTCTCTAGCTGGGTCTCATATCTTCAAATAAAGGTTTGCCTAATAAAGAAATATAGCAATCAAAGCGAATGGGTATTCCACTTTTAAATGGAAATTGGTAGTAAAAATTTAGACTCAGATGTTGACATTATCAACCAAATTTTATAATAATGAGGCACTATCTAATAAGTTTTAACATGGGCCATGTTATGAGTAAGAAAGCATTTCTATATATACCTTTAGTATAATATATAAATGTACACAAATCTAAATCCAAATATTCCCCAAAGAAAGAAGAAACAAAATTGCTTACTCTTTCAAATAAAAAATTAAACACTGAATTTGAATCTCATTTAAGCCGAAATTATTTCAAATTTGATTTATAAAATACTTTTTTTACCATAAAAATATTTGTAGCAATTTATTTAGAATGCAGTTTTAAACTAAACCGATT
The DNA here is from genome assembly GCA_037975125.1 of Latrodectus hesperus. NCBI lineage: Eukaryota > Metazoa > Arthropoda > Arachnida > Araneae > Theridiidae > Latrodectus > Latrodectus hesperus. The sequence goes on along the minus strand of CM075852.1, from coordinate 35,011,789 downwards.
TGTTAATTGCTAAATAGTTATTTTTTCTTGACGAGAGTTGAATTATTGGACTAGTATTTTAACGGGGATTAAAAACATCTACAAATATCCGTAACCGACGAGAGAATCGAGCTTATATACCATTGAACCGAAGGTCAAACGGTAATCATTCGGCTACCAGCTCTACCTTAAACTATGTTCCAACGAATATATAAGATTTTTCATCTAAATATACATATATGAAGCAAAGTTGTACAAGTTTAATTCATGCCATGCAAATATCAATAAAGGCATTTATTTAATATTTAATGCATAGAAAGAAACATAAATTTTGTCTATTGCATAATCCCTACATAAATCTTTAACTGATTTACCATTGGCATGAAGGTTACACATGGCTATATTAATTATATCGTTTCATAGTCCTGCTTTAAATCTCTGTAAATGAATTTAATAAAATGGAGTTTTATTCATATATGAATATATTTTATCTACTAATATTTAAGAGGATATTTAAATGTCAGCGACACAAAAAGTCATCCGCATTATTGTTGATAAAAATTTATACGTCAATATTGCAGCTGAATTTTTTTCATTAGGCCTATTAATGAACAAGACAATTACGTATTTTCCAACGATTCACCAACTTCAAGAGTGCGCTTTTACTTTACAGATCATCATGATAGACAGTAACATAAAAGTAAATGTGTGTTAATTTGTTTTAAACATTTATTTTTAATTTCCTTAAACTATTTTTTGATATAATTATTCCTGTTTTAGCTAGGCATTACTTAAATTATTAAACTGATTGAAAAATGAGATTTTTAATAATTTTGACTAGTTACAATAAGTTATTTTAACTAGTTATACTAGTTTACTTGCAGTTATATATATTTAAGAGAAATTGAATATGTAATTTTGTTTCACTGAAATTTGTGGTAAAATTATTAATATTTTATATAAACGCCCAAAAAGATTTTATTGTTCTTAGCTTTAATTGGAGTTTCTGAACAATAGAAATTTTTCAAAAGTTTTGATTGTAAAAATGAGATTATTGAACGAGTATCACGTTAATTTTAAATTGTACTCACGATATTATTGGAGATTTTCTTCTCCGTTACAGTTTCCACATTCTTAGGGGGTGGGAGAGTTTCACTGGAAGTTACAGGTGTTTCTTCAACCTTCGGTGGAACAACAACGAAATTCTGGAAAAACAAATAGATTATATAACACAAGTGCAAATAGAATTGTTTAATACTAAAAATTATTAGTTTTCACTGGTAATTTTATAAAAGTTTAACATTGTAAATATTCAAGAAATTTACTAGAAAAGGAAATTTAACTGACATAAAACAGCTTAAAATTAATTTTAATACATTTTATTGCATATTTTTGATTTAATTAAATTACCAAACTATCTAGAACTCGACGCAAAAATTCCTTTTGAGAAGCCTATAATTTTAATTTTTTATTTTTAGAATTTGCATTGTTTTAGAACATTAAGTTGTTAACTTTTTAAATAAAATATAATAAAAAATATGAGAAACATTTTTTGAAGATTTTCTTTCTATTGATTTTTAATCGTTGTGCAAATATACATAAAAATTTTATTTTATATTTCACATGCCATTTTTTACACTTTTTCAAATAAAATTTATATGAAATAGACTCAAATATGAATAGATAATTAATATTTGACACACTTTTCTTTTTCAAATGGATTATTTAATTTTTTTTGTCAAGATTTGACAATAAATTCGAATAAGTGTGTTTAAAAATGCAAGTAATTAGTTAAAATAATTAACTTCCAAAAAATTAATTATCTTTTTTTTAATTCTTAGAATACATTTTTTTATGTATTTACATAGAAAATAGAAAGAAATTTTTCATATGCAGTGTTTTGTTTTTACAAATGAAAAAATTATTTTTTATATTCATAACAAATATTCTTTAAATCGTATCAAAAACTAATAAAGCCTCTTTGTCGATTCGATCGCGCACGATATATGTTGTAATTATCTGTATCAGGTAATTTTGAATTTCATGAGTAACGTGTTCGGTCTTGAATTTTATGAGCAACATGTTCATTAGAATTAAAATTTTAATGAGTATGTTTCCTTTTCGATTTCAACGCAACTAAATATTGCCAACATTTAACTTGAAATACCAAAGACTATCAGTTTATTAACGCCACCTTATCCATATTTGTCCTAGCAAAATGAGAAATTCTGTTGCCAAGCAAAATGTTAAAGCTTTGTTCATACCCTATTTAAAACTGCATTCAATATCCTTTATGTGTTTACTAATTAAAGTATTAAATTTATAGACTTTAAGTAATTTACATTAGCGCTAAAATTTAATAGTAGCTATAATTCATTACCAAACAATGAATTTCTAACTTTTAAATGTGTAAATGCATAAACAATGCAAACAAATACCACATTTCTTTTTATTTGAATATGTTTTATGGCAACCTTTTTAGTTTCTGAATTAATCATATTCAAAAAAGATTGTTGTTATCAAAAGAAATAGTATCCCTTTTTGAATATTAAGAAAAAGAATACCGATTTAAAAACAGACAACATTGAAAAATTATGAAAAATAGCATGATAAATAGCTTTGAAAAATTTGTCAAAAAATGTGTAAGCGCCTTTCATTCTTTTTTTGGAATTTTTTTTAAAAACATAATCTAAACAATTTTATTTTTATCAAGAAAAATATGGCATTGCTTTATTATAATAGACAGTAAAAATGCTTGCAACATTTAAATTCAAAATAAAAAATAATCCCGTGCGCGTTAGTTAAACTTAAATAAGATACGAAAAATAAGCTTGAAATGTAACAATATTATAAATGCACTCTTTTCTATATCTTCTTTTACATCTTTAGAGAAGATTAAGAATGTAAAAAAAAAATAAATAAATAAAAAAAATAAAAGGCAACTAAACGAAAGAAAAAAAAATAAATAAAAAAATCCAACAACAATGCAGGAAGCCAAGCGTTCTTAAAACCTTTTAAAAGGCGAGGGAGAAAGCTAAATAACATAAAAACAGTTATAATAATATTTTAAGATTCAAATAACAGTACTTTATTTCTCTTTATTCGTATGTTTCTTTTTTAACTGACAAAAAAAATCAATTCATCTTTGTTTTTAGCACTTAAGAAGTCTTTTTTAAAACCCTATTTTTATCATCTTATCCTAACAAAAAAAAAAAAAAACAGTCCAATATAATGGGTTTTCTGTTACTGATAGACAAAAAAATCTTATCGTATTTCTTCCAAAACGCGTTTCTATATTTCGTTCTCTTAATAATAATAAAAAAAATTGTTTTTAAATCGTTTGCTAAAAGAAAAAAATGGATGCTTCGCTAACCACGACTGCCTAGCCTGAGGGGTGGGCGAAAGAAATAGTTGAAGTCTTCCCGAAACCTGCCCTCTATCGATACACACATGTGTAGGGTATGTGTAATCGTACGGTTACAGTGAGTTCCTCTTTCTGATTGTGTACTCTAACCTCGGATCAATACGCAGAGTTGAAAGAGAAAATAAAGTTGAAAAGGAGCGAGAGAGGGGAGAGAATTCCAGCAATCGTATAAATCGGATTCACATCAAATGTAGCGAAGAAAAAGAGATTTTCGGGAAAAGAAAATATCAGGAATAAAATTCGATTATATCAAAAAGGTCTTCTAGATTTTATTGCTCTGCTGGGAGCTTTCACTCAATGTATTTATTATTTCTATTTCTCCTCCCTCCTGTAAAAGCAATGGTTGACATCTTGTAAATTATTGGTAGTGTTACACTATTTTTACTGTTATTTATAACCGAAAATGAGTTAAATAATTTTAATTGGTACTTTTATTGTTCACTGCAACCATATTCGGAAACATTTCGAGATAAGAATAAATAAAGAAAAGCGATTTGATTATTCTCATAGCTCTGAAACATAAATTTTCAGAGATTTTAAGTTTTTTTTGTACCAAAATGATTAGTTTATTTCAAACAACTCCCAATTGCGTGAGAGACAACTTCATTTAAATTTAGAATTGATAGTTTCCCTCGTTTGCAAATGCTTTTCTTATTCTGTTTTGAAGATATCCTTTTATGAATGGATTAGCCTTTAAAATGATAGTTAGTCACAATCATAGGGGCAAATTTTTACTAAAAGTTTTACAGCAAAATTGGCTTATTGGATACCAATTTTAGCTATCGATTGAATGCAGATTTTTTAGTTGATATAGATATTAATTGTTGCTAGATTGAAACTATTCAATGACTTCGACTAAAATAGCATATTTTCAGGCAGTTAAGAAATGACCAAATTTAAATTTTTCTCTCCAAATACCAGTTTCAGTTTGTTACTTTATTACTCTGCTAGGGTAGAAAAACCTAATTCATTTCATTTAAAAAATTAAAATGCATTGATTTTTGCATAAGATTCGCATCATTATTGGAGAATATTTTAGAGATAATGTATCAAAAATGTTGAATTTTAATGTGCATACTAAAATTTGCTTACGTATAATTTAACGCAGCAAGACATTCTATGGGTAAAATGAAAAATGTAATCTCTCCAAAGACATTGAAAGATTTGCTTTAAGAAAAGTATTTTTAATTTTGCCGTTGTTTTCAACTATATTTCTTTAGTTCTGTTGGTATATGTCATTTTTGTAACCATTAAGTAGCTGGTTCGATTCTGACCAAAACAAACACGGATATATTGATGAGAACCATACAAGTTGATAAGTGGTAAATTGTATGCATGAAAGCTGGAAAGCAGTTTGTCATTTAAAATCATAAATAATCAACTGGAAATGGTTTTTATTTGCTTTTTAGCGATATTTTGATACAAAATTACAAAGTCATTTTCTCCTGGGATATATTAGGATATGTCCCAGACCAACATGAGTTGACCATGATGCTGCTTTAGTGCCATAAAAGAGAATGAACATTAAGTTTAGTTTCATTCATATTTCTTTGTGAATAATTTTATGATATTTAAGTTGAATGATTAACATAAATAAAAAGGAAGGATGTTTTTGAAGCGTGCACAATCTGTTTTCATTGACACATTTATTAATAATGTTATCTGAATCAAATGCGAGAAAAACAAATTGTCTGGATCAAAATGCATATGAAATTAGAAAAATTTGATGAAGTTTTTTGCTTTTTTGTCTATATTAAGAGTTTCTAATACCACAGTAATTTGGTAAGTGAAAAGCGTCACTACAAGATAATATAGATTAGGTTATTCAACTATTGAACATGGGTATTAGGATAATTTAGAAACTATAAACCAGCAGAAAACCTTCATGTTGAAATAGATTATGCAAATTAAAAGTTACACAGAATTCAAGTGTTCCACAATAAATCTCGTGTTAAGGGATGGTTGGTTTGTCTCTCAACGGTCACTTTTTGCACAAGGGTTAATTAAATCAGGACCTAAGGTCTGAAGAGGATTTTGAATCACTACCATCATACAAACCCAATGTGGGTTTCGAACCCACGAGCTGTAGATCTGAAGGCAGCAGCGTTAACCATTCGGCTACCAGCTTGGCCCTGTATTAAGAGGTGACAGCTTCATAAAGCGAAGAGATTATCATTTGACTATTTATCTCCAAAATATTTAACTTTTACTAACCGATTTTAATATTCAAAAATAGGTAAGTGGAAATGAATTTTCTATCTAAAATTATATAAGGTATACTTATAGCCATAATGTCATAACTAGAATTATTTTAAACTTTCCACACTTTAACTAAATCTTTCCATAATTTTAACTCGTAGAATAATTAGATTTCTTACTTAGCATGAAATATTGAACAACCTGAAAACCTATTTTGGCTCTAAGCCCTGTTTTATCATCATATAATCTTCCATAAAATAAAAAAAACATCAAGTTCAAATGAAAAAACTAATATCTGACTTTAAACTTCCATTAATGTTATAATTGTTGTACTGTCTGATTTGAGGTATATCAGACCATTTTTGTCAATTTTTAAGACTAGATTTTTAACACTGAATATGAACGGGATAGTTAATTTCATAGCGTAATGTTCAATTGTATTCGGGGAGTTACAGGGACATTCAGTACTGTTTCAATTCTACAAACTTCTATAGCGGTGGGCACTGGGTGACTAAAATTCGTCACAACAAGGCCGGAACTACAACTTATTTGTCGTTACTCGGTGGGCACCTGTGAACCACGTCACTGAGGTGAGTAGCATTACCCACGCCATGCCACCACAAACCAATTTATAGGTCAGGCCACATTCAAACATCATTTCAGAAGAAAGGACAGAGAAACAGAGAGAAAGTAAATCCATGCCCAAACCGGGATTTGAACCCGGGACCAACAGCTCAGGAGTCAGGAACGCTAACCAGTCGGCCATTGCTCGGTAACTCTGTTATGAGGAACAGATTATCATTTTTGTACTGATGAAAGTAAACTTAAAATATTTTTGTTAGAATTTCCGAATTCTGAACAATTCAAATAAACGAAAATAAATTGCTTGAGGTTTTTTTCATAAAAGTAGTGAGAGAGAGAGAAACATTTAAAATATTGTCGTTAGTTTGTGAATAGAAATATAAGATTACTGATATTTCAAATATTATAACTGAAATCACACGAATTTCGAATACAATATAATTTCCAATTAAATGCATCATTTTATATTTTATTTATTTCAGAAATCGATATTTTCTGGGTTAATTCACTATGTTAATTCATCAAATAAGTTTGCTTGTATCCTTTAAGAGATTTTTTTTTTACTTAAGCCTAACTCTAAGCAGAAGAAAAAAGCGCAACAATTTCATAATCACGATTTAACATTTATGAGTATAAAAGAAATAAAATCGAAATCCCAAAGGATAAAAAATTAATGCTGTTTTAAAAAGATGATAAATTATTTCAAATTACAATTTAATCAAATAGAGAGTCCATATTTGTAATTTAATCACCGAAATTCCAAGTAGTTGAAGGTCGGATATAATGTATCAGTTACAAAGATATCGTTTTCTTTATTGTCATTTGTTCGTGACTAAGGTTCATTTATTTAACAGTTAACTTTTTTACCGATGCCATACTAAGAAACAAAAAGAAGTCAACTAAAAAAAATGTCTTAAGCGCGTGCAGGTGGACTGTGCAACAACGTTTTTAGAGAGCCGAGGAAAAAGATAGACTAACAGACAAAAAAAAAAAAAAAATAAAAGAATTAAAAAGGAAGACAAAAATAAAAACTATGCAGTAATTTAATACCAAATCCGATTACAAAGCAAGAGATTAAGTTGAGAAACTAATTGCTGAGATGTTAGAAAAGATTCTAAAGAACATAATATTGGTGAATGGGGAAAAAAGAAAAGAAAATTGAAAAGGAAAGAAAAAAAATCGCAGAAACAGATAACTGAAAATGTCTTTCGGGAAAAACTGAGCCATCGTTAACGTCTGTTAGAATTGTTTCACGCTATACTAACGTTTCTTTTGAGCTACGTTAATGGCCATTTTTTTTTCTAAGATTATCGTTTGGGGTTTAATATTTTTTCAACCGTTCCAGCTATTTTTTTTATTAACTGCAACGAGTGGTTTCTATGGAGCTCAATGTTAAGAAATAATGAATTTCGTTCTTTTCGCAGAAGTATCTTTTTTTTTTAGTTCCATTTAATGTCTAATTTGAAGATGCTCGGCTGCAGATGAACGCTCATCACAACATTTATTTTTTACTTTTTGTTTTATAACCGTAGCACTATATTTTTTGTTATATTCTTCGATCGGATGGAAATGAGAAAATTACGCAGTTTATCATCATTTGTTGAGGCAATATTATTTTCTATGATGAATCTTGTTTTCCGAAAGAAAAACTAAAAAAAAAAAACATGAAGATAATAATCAATTAAGCATAAATTCTGTCTACTAACTATTAGGCATAAACTGACTTCAGTTTTCTTGACTGACATTTTGGAACCTTTTATTTCCCATTTAAGATATTTATTGTTTAATTTATTTAAAATTAAATATAATATATTACTTTTTAATCAGACTTGGAGTGGCAACAAATATTTAACTGTCATTGATTAGAGGGGAAAAAACTATGATTTAAGCGCCAGCTACCAAAAATGAGCTATTAGAATACTGTTTATTGTAAATTATTTTGTTGCTCTTTTAATATATTATAATTATTCTTTAGTTGAACTTTGTTTATTATATATACCGTTCATATGTATATGTAATTATATGTGTGTATTTAATTTATATGTTAATGAAAATGTATTTTGAATTTTTGCTTGTAAATTTTATATGTTAATAAATAACAACAGAATATTAAATAGAAACTAAAGAAAGAATTAACTGTATTGTGTAAATTCTCTAATCTCAATTACATGATATACTATATATTCATTTCACACACTCACAACTTTATTTCTAAATTTAAAACTATTTTTACTTAAAAAATACTCTAACTTTTAGCTTAGAGTATTATTTAAATGAAATAGCTAAAAAATATTTTGAGGCTACTACTTAATTTATTTGTAAATTAAATAATTTATTTTCACAGTTTTCAGGGGATTAATGTAACATAAGATTTTTGGGGTTGAGTTACAAATATTAAGTTTTATAGTATAATTTCTAACTATTAATTAATATGTACCGAAAATATTAAACTCAATCTTATAATTTTGAACTATTTTCAAGTGAAATGGTCATCGTCCAAGGTGTAAGCGTTTTTATATTTTCACATCCTACTAACAGATGGACATTAAATTTTTCCGTGTAAAGGCTCTTTCAAGACGATGTGCTCTTACTTTAATAGTAAGCTATTGAATCAGCTATTTTCCGCTTAAGAGAACTATAATTTGCTTTGCAATATATATTTTGTCAATATGTATTTGCAGATAAGTACAACATTCTCTTGGAAAAAAATACTCAGTATTGGAATATGAAGCACTTATCAGTAAGTGATTATTTATCAGGGCTGATATTTTATGAATTATTTAATAAAATGAGTGTGAATACTGTGTGCGCGATGTTCAACCAATCACGTACGCCGTTATATTAATGAGGCAGAGCTTTATTTTATAGATGTTATATAGAATGTTAATATAGCAGAGTTATATTAACATTTTGTGCCAAACGAAGATAGTTGATTCGTTTTTTATCAAACAATGAAATAGATATTGTTGAACAGCATCAAGATAAGAAGTACCAGTTATTATTGCTTCTCCAAAACAATTGGCTGCAAAAGGAGCAATGAAAGAGTTTGTTTCGCATGGATTCCAAGCTCTCCTGATCTCACACCAAGTAATTTCGACCTTTGTAATTTCTTACAGAAGTAGAATTCAAGGTGTAATTCATAAAGGACCCTGTGTATGTGCCTCCACTATCATATGTCCTATACGACTTACAAGAAATAGGATTGAGACAGCTGTTGCAACAATTACACATCAAACTCTAAGCACTCGGGACGAACTGGACTGTTGCCTTTATGAGTGTCATGTGACGAAAAGATGCTCACATTGTGCAACTTGTAAGCTTGTACGTATAACTATTTGACTTGCTTTTTCATTTCATGTCAGTTTGTCCTTTTGTGACCTTGCCTCAGAAAACCCAACAAACTTTCATTTCATGAATTAATTGTAATTTTAAATTCTCTACGTAATGAATACTAGAAAGCGTTTAAGCCCCGATTTTCTTTAGAAACACCCTGTACTACCACTTACACTTGGTATATAACAGTTATTGCAATCAATTTCTTGGCCATTAAAATAAGTATTTTTGTCTGTGCGTCATGGGACATGATGGAATACTTTTTTTTATTAAAAAGGTCAACATTGCATTATTACTATTATTGATCTCAAAATATGATAATTAGATTTTAGGAAATGATTAATTTTGATCATCATTAAAAAATTCAATCAATATTTCATGAACACAAATGATAAATTATTTTATTTTATATCATTCTTATTTCATTTTCCTATAGTCATTGAATATTAATTTTCAATTGTTATTTTCTGCCGTTTCTTAATGAGTGTCATGCATAAAATTAATTATTAAATAATATTTTATTTATGTGATGTTAATAAATTGGAAGTTACTTTTATTGCACTTATTATATTATAAATTATTTTTGCTATATTTTATCCATGAAATTTTTCTAGTTCATGGACTTACTTTTCATTTAAAAAGTTTTTAATATGACTGTCCAAAAATTCGCATTTTGTTGTGTAACTCTAAGAATACGATGGATGGATTGTTAATCATTGGTCCTTTTTTTGTAAATGATGGCTTATTAAATTGAGATCTATTGCTCAAAGGTCCTGGTCTATGGTTTGGTCATGCAATTTACGTTATAATAATTACGTTTATGGACTTCCAATATATCAAGATATTTTAGTAAACTATTTAGCTTTGGAGACCAACATCGAACTGTTTCATATTTAAAAGGTTGGAAAAATAATCAAAGACTCAAAAGTGACAGCCCCTTTAGCAGGGCAGCCAAACAGAATTTCATATTTCCTGAGGTTGAATCCTGCCTTTTGGGACCCCACCTAAGTCCACTAGAGGACCTTTCTAGAGTTTTCTTTCATGAAGAGCTACTGTCCTTCAGTAGTAAAAAAGATATGCATCCAGCACATCTAAATCAATTGGCTTTGGAAACAATACATAGTTCCCCATTAGGGGCAGTTCGGATATTCACTGATGGAAGTAAACAAGACAATGGTAACACAGGCATTGGAGTCGTGATTGTAACTCCCGACGGCGTTACAAAACTGAACAGACGAAACCCAAACTTTTGTTCTGTCTTTAGATCGGAATTGATAGCCATTGACGAGGCCCTAAAATTTATGATCTCGATTAACAGCACTTGTGACATCTGGATTTACTCAGACAGCAGGAGCTCCATTCAGTACCTAAGCAGATGGAGATGCATTACTGACAGGCTCTGCATGGACATTGTAAACAAACTTAAGAGTTACTCTTCACATAATGATATTCATCTACAGTGGTACTTACGTTTAGTGAAATTTTCTCAAAGGTCAAAGCCGAAAGTAGCAAGACTTGGAGGATCCCACCTACTCATGATTGGTACGAACAAAACCCTCCTGGGGCTGCCCAGGAGCTGAAGGGCAATAGGAAATTGCAAACCATCATTACCAGGATCATTACTGGACATACTCGCACCCTTACTTTCGTTCAGGGACAGAAGGTGTTCCCTGTATGCCTCAGGTGTAATTTCCACCAAGCTTCTCCGGACCATGTGTTCTCCTGTTTGGGTTTGGAGAAGAGAGATCTTTTTAAAAACCCTGCGCTGGTTCGGGACTTTCTCTGGGCGAACGATCTACTGGACTTGGTTTAGATTGTACTAGATCAAGTGGAAAAAGGAACAACAACACGTTATAATAACCTGGCTCCGAGTCACTATAAACATTCAAATCCAATCTAAAGTGAGTATCGAATACATGAATCGTTAAATTAAAGACCAAATCACTACTCACATGACTATTAATTCATTTAAAATGTGACTGATTGCATTGTGGTTAAAAATTTAAAATATGACAAAGTAAATTTAACTGAATTTAATTAGACTACATGAAGTTAGTTTTATCAGAATATTTTTATCGAAAATTTTTAAATCTTATCTTTCATCATAATGAAAAGAAAAAATATTTTTTCATTTTTTTTAAAAAGCACAAAAATTCATACAATGTTCTACAAAATAACCGTTTGAGAAAATACAGTCATTAGTACTTAAAATGTTTATAGAAATAATAATGAGATGACTTTTGTTGAATAAGAAGACGACACAAAAAATGGCTTTTTAAATCTGTACAGTTATGAATCAACAATATGAATAAAAACAACCGTTAAGCAATTCGTTATTATTCGTTGAAAGTTATTAAAATTAATTTCTACGCAAAATAATAAAAAAAGTACTGTAATACATCTGTGATACAGTAATGACCATTTTCAAGAGTTTGGTAAAGAATGTATGAAAAATGAAAGAAAAAGTGCACCCCTTGATCTATCATCTAGAAAGAAAAATGAAAAAAAATTATAGTACAAAAATATTTTGAGTATCTTATATGAACGCTCCATTTAATAAAAAAAAGAAAATAAAAAACCGATTGAAAAGCACAAGCTCAAAATTCAAAACTATACTATGACACAGTAATTTTACCTTACGTCAAAAAGCGACTAGGCAAAAAATTTAATCCGCACAACAAAGAAAGTAGGTAGATTAAAAAAAGTACTTGGTTTGTCATTGTTAACGTCAAAGTACTGGAAGTAGATTTTTCCTCCTTCTAAAATGATGACACGCTACAAAAAAGGTACTTTTACTCTACATGAAAGAGAAATGAAGTTTTTATATATTCCACATAAAAAGAAGATAAATTTTTCTTTTCTGAACGAAGGACAACAAAGAAAGCAGACGACAGAGACGGAAAAAATCATGTTGCCATATTCATAATCTGGAAAAAATCTTTTGCATTTTATTTTAACGTCTTTTCGCTTAGATGGAAGAGGGGAAAAAAGAACTGGTCAAAGGTAGAAGAGACAAAATATAAATTATAAAAAAAAAAGAAGAGAGAATGGAGTTTTGCTGACAGTATGGAAAGGAGAAAAAGGTTTATGCATACATAATGCTCGAATGCATTCTTTTGATACGGAATAAAAATTCCTTTCTGTTTATTTTAGCTTAGAAGAATAAGGGTGTAAAGCGTTTTTATCCACGTAGCTTCGTTTTAATTAAAAACTTGTCATATAGAAATGAAATATAGCTGATAGTTAGCAAATTTGTAGAAAATTATATGAAAAATTATAATATAAACGTCATATTAATAAGTGTGACGTAAGAATGGAAGATAGAATTTAATATTTAAAGCTTTCTCAGAGATGACGAATTATGCAGTTTTTGATGAAATAAGACTAATAATACCTGTGAAAATAATTGTAGCTTGAAGATTGCACTTTGGTTTTAATTAATTTATAAAAAGGTCTCAATGGAACATATTCACTTTAATTACTAGCTCTTGGTATTGTATATAATAAAAATAGCAGGGAAAATAACATTGACGCGAATCAATTTAATTTTAAACAAATATATTTCAGGCTGTTTTCATAAAATTTGCATCAAGACAAAAGTACAAGGGATTTTTTAATTTCTTATTTTTATTTTTTTTGGCAAATATTCGTTGGTTATATGTATCTCATAAATTTTTAATAATACATAAAAACCCATTTGTATGCATAGTGTATATAGGTTTGTGTTTCAACTAAATATCATACAATAATAGTACATAGTTTAGTTCAAACATCTAAATTAATCTGAAATGTACATGTATGTTTTGCATATACATTTCTTATTAATCAAATATGATCCAATGAAAAAAACTGTAAATTATAGAAATCATTTTATATATATCAACAGGTAGGCTCTTATTGTTGTTGTGGAAGTATATTTTTTAATTTCAGATGATATGGTAGAAGCTATAATAAATATTACTTATTAATTTGAATGAATCTTTCATAATTTAACTCGTGGTAATTAAAAGCGAATAATGCGATTAAGTTAGCATAGTCAAAGTCTGGTTGGTTGTTTGGGTTTTATGGAGCAAGGTCCAAAAATGGACATGCTGCGCCAATAATCAAAGTTTGGAAAGCTTAACTGAATAATTATTACGTCCTAGAGTGGAATTAAAGATATTATTTATAGATATATTATGTCATCAACACAAAAAAGCTACAACATCATTATAAGATGCTTAACCTCATGACTTCAAGACTACATAGAAACAGCTTTTTGACCATCAGTTCGATTCTTCCAATTATTAATCAATTTTAGCAAATTCGCGTTATCTATCTGCACTTTTAATAAAATCATTTGTAAAAAATAAATAAAAAAAATCTCTGCGAAATGTATTATTTTGTTTTATTAACATAATAGAATAACAAATGTTGAATTATAGTAAATTTATGAATACTTTTACTACATCTAACGAATGCGAATCAATACCATTCTATTACAAGTTCCTTTCATGCTGATTCAAGGACCTCCGAAAACTATAAAAAAATTAACATATAAAGATATATTTCTTAATAACTTTATTTATGAATTTCATGAGAGACTATAAAGATCAATCTCTATGTAAAAAATAAATTGGGACTATTAAAATAAAATGAAAATCACCGACGCAAACCTTTATGATGAAGAAGGCACTTTCGTAAATTACATTTGCGCAGTGTGGCGCTGGAAAGTTGTGACAAATAAGATCAAAAACATTCATTTTTTTGAAGCAAAAAATGTCTTCACATAAAAACAAGTTATATAGCACCATAAAAATGGAATGCACTGAGCAATTATATCTGCTTTCAAATAAAAGGATTATAAAAATAAAAATTTATTATTCAGTTAGCCGCTGTAACCTTTTGATCTGACTATAATAAAATACAGGATTATTCAAACGAGCATCATATGCATAATGCTAATACTTTTAGATATACCCTCACAACAAATTTATTTTAATATTTTTTCTGTTAATTATGCATTCAGCAATAAAATGCTGAAAATTTTATTTCCACATTGAAATTCATTATGTATTTCTCTGAGTTATTTTTCTAAAGTGAGTTTGGTGATTTATTTTATTTTTTTCAACTGATAATCCTATAATTTATGTACAAAGTTTTTTTTCCTCGTATTAACATTATTAAATGTTTGGTTTGACAAACTATCATTGAGATTTTCGAACGTATTTTTAATTTTTTTATTTGTATAAATATTGTGTTTTTGCAAGAAAATGTTTGCATCAACTCAACTCAACCGAATGAATTTTATACTTGAAAATCATGGGGTTAAATGTTGGGTGTAAAAGAATCTGAGAAAATATTTATCTACGTTAGGATAAGTTTATTATTGTTGGATATGATTTATAAATATACTAATAATAAGTTATTTATTTTGTAAAAGATAAAGTTTGCTAATTTGTGTTTAGTTCAAAAATCGCATTAAAAATATTTTCCCACAAAAGCCTGCCACAGTAAGAATTTTTCTTTTTTTCCTACGAAATGATGTTAATACACCAGCCTATTCTCCGGCACCTGGTCCTGAGGGCTCTACAAGTTAGGTAGAAGCAACCAGGTGGGACCCTTCATATTTTTGAAATAGGGACCAAGCAGAAAACCCCTAATACCTGCCCTGCCCTCCAGAGGTATTATTTCACTTGGAGGACATGATGGCAACGAATTATTTAACGTACCTCAGGTGGAATCGATGTCATCTTTATATAGTGAACCACCCTGTTCTATCTTGTCACTAAAAGTGTGTAAGTCGATTCACTTTAAAAGCACGGACTAAACAGAAGACTCTTACACTTAGGTTACCACATCCAAAAAGGTAATATATCATTTAGAACACATTAGAACCACGACCTATTTAACTAGCCCTTTAGTGAACACGATGGATTTTTGAGAAGTTGGGAATTGAACTCACTACCTTCCGAACGGGGCCTTAATCAACCAAGCCACCACTACCTTGTGCTAAATATCGGAATTTTTTTTTACTATATTATGAAAACAATATCAATTTTATTCTTAAAAATTTCTAAATATCCGCGGAATTCTTAAGCAAATAAATATTAAAATGAGTATGCAATATTAAATGAATAAAAATATTTAAAGATATATATACAAACATTTATAAATATATTTAAAGTAAATCACACACATTCATTGACCATGAATAAAAATTTTAATAGCAAATTAAATAATTATCTGTGTTAAGGATTTAAATATTAAAACTAAAATAATATATGAAAATTCTGTTTAAAAATGTGAAAATATTAGAAGAAAAACAAAATTTATGTTATTTAAATTATGATATTTATTTAAAAGTTTAAAAATACATTTTGCCAATACTGACATTGGATACTTAGAATTTAACATTATGATAACACATTTTATAGAATTTAGTAACTTCGAAATTAATAATAAATACAGTGAATCAAAAGATTAGTATTGATTTGAATTTTTTCTAGTGCTAAACTCATTTCATAAAATTTTTTCTAGAACTAAATCCATTTCATAAAATTTTTTCTAGTGCTAAATCTGTTTCATCAAATTTTTTTCTAGTGCTAAATCTTATTTCAAGTAACGGGCAGAAAACACGAAGTAATTGATACTCTGTGTCAATTTTGGTAATAATGATATGTTATTTTACTTTTTAAAAAAATATTATTTTCCACATTAAAATCATCATTTTATTTATATAAATCACTCGTACTTTATCTAAAAATTATATCTTTTTTTAAGAAATCTTATATAATAATAAGAAACCACATATAAGATACAATCAAAAATATAAAATTTCTTTAAGAAATTCTGCTTTTTTATGATTAAGAATATATATTTAAAAAATTCTATTTGAAGTGTCTAAACATCAGCAATTATTATTTAAAAAATTAGTTTGAAAATTAAGTCCGATATTTAAAAAACGGGAATGTATTATTAGAATAAATAACGTATAATACGAAAAGTTAAATTAATCTAATATGTATCAGCTATCAGAATATCCTTGCTGTTAATGAATGAAAATTAGATTTCATGAAAAAGAATTTAACATTACGAATTATAAAAGAGAGAAAAAAGGCTACCAGCTTAAACAAATATAATTAGCTGCTCATGGCTGTAACTTATATAATTGCATGAAAACAAGGCATACTTGTTAATGAAATATAAAGAAGTTGTAACTTGATCCCAAAATATTTTAGTATTTTTAGCCGAAATTTACCGATAGTAGTGGGTAAATTTTAAAATATTGCAAAATACAAATCTAGATTTTTTTTAGAGATCTATACTTTAATCTCCAACCAGAGAATCAAAAATCTTTAATTACAAAAAAATAAAGTTAATGATCATATTAACTAGGCACTGATATATTTGTCTTACAGTGAAAATGTATGCATTCAACCTAATTCATCGGTCATTGTTAAATATGGGTTACTTCTTGAAAACAATAGGAAACTAAATCATTTTCCAGCAGTACCTAATTCTCAGGTACCCGATTAACTCCTAAATGGAAATATAAGGCACGAAAGTTTACGAATCATTGATTATCAGATTGTGTTGATATCACAACACAATAGAAATTTTCGATTAGTTCAATACAGTTTAAAAATGTTAATAGAAACTGTTAGATTCTTATATATATATATATATATATATATATATATATATATATATATATATATATATATATATATATATATATATATATATATATATATATATATAATCATAGAAAATAAGAACTACTTTTGGGTAAGTTAATAAAATGTAACGATCAAATTTATGTTAAGCTGAATTTGAAACTTTGGTAAAGGTCTAATTATTTCTCAAAAGACCGTTTTTGGGTGGTAAGCTTTTAGTAGATATTTATACAATAATTTTTTTATAATTTTTTATGAATATAAAAAGTTATTTATTGTAAAGTATTGCTTGTGTGTGAAATAATAACACTAATAATTTTTATTAATTTAAAACATTGCACGTTTGTAAAAATCTTCTAATAAAAGGAAGCTTTTGAAAAACAACTTATTTTTTGCCAACTTTAATATTTTAAGAAGAAAACAAGAGCTTCACAAAATCAGCTACTTGAGAAATGTCATCTATTTCTTAAAATTTGTTTTAGAATTTTTTTTATATTTTCAATACGTCAAGTCTTCCATATTACTCATAATAGAAACAATTGAGATCATATTAGAGTACGATAAAAAATGAGTAAAAGCAGAATCAAATTATATGGATAGAAGGATTTCTTTTTTTTTTTTTATAACCTCAACACCTTTCAAATTCGAAACAGTTCGTATGGTGTCCAGATTATATCTTTTTAATGTTGCCATTCCTAATCTGGGTAATAACACACTGTTATCCAGCATCATTCGAAAGGAATTAAGCTCAAAGTCAACAGTCGTGATTCTGTAGCTACATGGAGGTCAGAAGTGGGTATTGAGATTACGATGCGGGTTAAAAAGAAAAAAAATTCAATATCAAAATCAAACGATAAAATAAAGGTAGAAAAAAAAGTTCAGACGATTTTCTGGCCCCAACAATACCCCACTCCTTGTATATTAATCACTACTTAGGCGTTTATACAATCTTCTAAACCGTACGCCCAGTCATAAATCATTATTCTTTTGAGATCACCCCAGCGATAACCAGCTGTCCAATGAAGAGAACATGACGGAATTTATTGAAGATCAAAAACTATAAGAAATGCTCAAGGGCGGACATAGAGGAGGATGAAAAAAAAAGAAAACGGTAAAAAAAGGTGTAATTTTATCATTAAACGTCTTTTTATTTTCATTCCAACCTCCCCCCGGGGGGAACTCGATCAGCCGCGAATGTTACAATAATTATCGACTTAACCTCTACACACATTAACAAGAGCTCGCCTCTGGAAGAAAGGATAAAGAACAACACTTAAAAAAAGGAACAATAAATAAATAAAGATGATGGAGGATGCAGAGAAGGTATAAAAAAAATCCGAAGGAGTGGCTTGTATTTCTTAGCTTCTTCAACTTTTTCTTTCCTGTTCTTTATCGTGAGTTCGACTGATATAGATGTCGGATTATGTTCTTAGTAGTTGTGATAAAAGCGATGGCACCTGCCAACAAAGAAGGCGAGAAGAGCTTGATAAAAATAAAAAAAGGGATAAGAAAAGACATCGGATACAAGAGCAGGCTTTTGTATCACGGAAGGTCTTTTTTGCCGTTTTTTTACTTCGGCCTCAAGGAAAGACATTACTCCAGCTTATAATTTGAGTATTAAAGAGGTACAATCGAATAATGAACTATTAAACGAATTTTGGAAAATTCTTAATTTTGAATACTAATTTTCAGACAAATAGTATACAGCATTGTTATAATGTAAAGTGTATTAAATTTTTTACCACAATATTTAGAATAGTTTTGTTGTGTTACCTACTACATTGTCAGCTGTTATCTACTACTTGTCATCATCTTTAGACATTTAGAGTGTATTGCTTTTCAAGAGGACTTTTTTTTATTAACTACTGGCCGTATTTAAGATTTGAAAGGAGGAAACCTTGAAAATATGCACTACTTTTGGGTAAGTTAACAAAATGTATTGATCAAATTTATGTTAAGCTGAACTTGAAACTTTGGTCCAGGTCAAATTATTTCCCAAAAGACCTTTTTGGGTGGTAAGCTTTTAGTAAATATTTATCCAATAATTTCATATAATTTTTTATGAATATAAAAAGCATTTATTATAAATTATTGCTTGTGAAATAATATAACACTAATAATTTTTATTAATTTCAAATATTGCACGTTTGAAAAAGTCTTCTAATAAAAGGAAGATTTTGAAAAAGGAACTTATTTTTCGTCAACTATAATATTTTAAGAAGAAAACAAGAACTTTTCACAAAATCAAGTCCTTGAAAAATACCATCTATTTCTTAAAAGTTGCTTTAAAATTTTTTAATATTTTCAATGCGTCAAAAGTCAAAGTATATTTAAAAAAATGGCTAAAATCAGCATGCAATTAAAATAGCAGCTTAGTAATACTTCTATAAGGCATATATTTATTTTCTTCTGAAAATATTTATTTCATTAATCGACAATTTTCATGTGTTGCACAGTCTTTGGTAACTGAATGGTAAGCGTCTTTATTAAATAACTCGTGAGTTCAATTCTGTAAGCAGGAGGGGATGTTGGCAATCATTTAGAATCCAATTTAAACCATAAATTTCGATCAAGATAAACTTTATTTGCAATAAGTAGACCTTAGAGTAGTAAACTAGCTTGTCACCAGCCTTAGATTAAGCCTTTTTTCTCTTTCTATAAGCAAAATCGAAGCAGTCGTACTTGATCACTCTGATCAGATAAATATACAATCGTAAGCCTAAAAGATCTGAGAACTATAAGTCCGATAAACTAAAAAGTGGAAACACAGAAGCTAATGTTCAGCAATAAGTTTGAATTATAACAAGGTATTCAAGAAGCTGATTTCTCTCTCTCTCTATCTATCTATCTATTCAATATATATAATCAATCATCTTAATATGCAATGCAGTTTGATCTGCTTCCTCAGAGAAGGCCTTTTCAATATAATGGCCTAAGACTAAAAAAAAAACTATTTGGAGTTTTACATTTTTTGTAAAAAATGAGGTACAAACACCAACATATGTTTTTTACAAATCATTTATTATTAATGCATTTCGATTTCAGATGTGATTTTGTTTCTAATATTAATTTACTTAAAAAATTGGAAATTTTCAGCAATTTTTTGTCAACATTTAACATAGCTAGGGCATTTAAGGGATCTTCACACATATTTGACAGAAGACAATTCTGTTTAAATTTAAATTTGCTGATAGAAGGTTCAGACCCTCCGAGAAATGCAAAGATTTTGCAATATAGTTTTCATACTATGAATAAATACATCTGAAAATTGTTCATATTTGTTATAATATATTTTGAATTTTATTTACATTCTTTTTATTCAAATCAAATTCTGTAGCAAGTCCATTTCCTCTAGATTAGATTTCATCTACATCTTTATCATAAAATTTTCTAAAAAGATACCGAAAATTTTCGGAATATTTTTTCTTAATGTTTTCTAAGAGCTTTATATTATTGATCCATTTAAAATAAGTAATATTTAATATACATTTCAATCAATTTTCTATTTATACAATAGCACGGTAACACTGACAAAAAATTAACATTTAAATTCCTTTTCTAATTTTTCAGCAATTTTATCATCTGTTATTTCGATATATAATCTTTTCTTTTTAAAATTACTTTTAGAAAATGTTCTTATTGTTCGAATTAGGTGCTAGCATTTTTTCTTTATCTAAAAATTTGTTCTAAAAGTTTGAAATTCAGTTTTAATTCTATCGACTAAATTAAAAATATGAATCAAGAATAATTATTTTTGTTTGAATTAGCTCATTTATAGCACAGGGTGATCTTTTTTAAAGTGACAGTGTTTGGAGCGCCCTTTAGCGCGATCTAATAACCGGAATGGGCCAAAACTTGGTATTCAGACTAATCAAAACACGGGAAAATTTTAGTTCCAAAAATCGCCGCTAGGTCATTTTGTGGCGCCTTACAATGTATAAAATTACATTAATTTCTCCAGTGAGGAATTAGACCAGATTCCATGTGAGCTCCATTTTCACAAATAACACCATGCATTCTATGTACAACGTTCCCCACAGCCGAACGTAACATGTCACGAGGAATATTCCGCACTGTCTTCGTTATGTTTTCCTTTAAAATAGACAAATTTGATGCTCCACCAACATAAACGCGCGTTCCGGTAACGTGAGAGGCATGGCCACTGGACCTCGTTTACTTTAGCTGAGATTATTTGTCGGAGCTGTCTACTACTTGTTTTTATAGCCCCTATTACATCGAACAACATTTGCATTTTGCTTTGATACCTGTGTTTTATGCTAATTCTCGTTATGTAAACTACAGCAGCGCCACAAAGTGCCCTACCAGTGACTATTGAACTAAAACGTTTTTTTACGCAATTTTTTCCCCATGTCTTGATTAGTCTAAATATCAAGTTTGGTGTATTTTCGGCTATTAGATCGCGCTACAGGACGCTCCAAACACTGTCACTTTAAAAAAGATCACCCTGTTCCTCATAACAATAATACACTATTCGCTGCATTATTTACTCAATAAATTTTGCTAGAGTATTACATGCTTTTTCAAACTGCTGATACACTACCTTAATCGAATTTATTTTGGCTTCTCAAAAAATGTCACCTATTTTTTTTTGACACAACATAGAAAATCGAAGGCCAGTGTAAGGCTGTTAACTGACCAAATAAATTGAGGAAGGATATTTCATATAGGTAGTGGGCCGTATTCACTGTCACAAGAGAAGAAAGCAGGAAAACTATCAAGCACCCACCCCCAAAAGACGGACGTGTCGAAGCTCCCTCTCCAGCATGTATGAAGCTCTATAGCAGTTAATCTAATGTATATTTTACATCTCCCTTTCATGTGCAACTCTTTTGTTGCAAGCATATCGAACTCAGGACCCTATGTTCTGCAAAACGGTGTCCTTCTACTAGACCAGGGTGAATCCTACTCATCTGATGGCTTAAATGTAATGTTTAATTATTTTTATGAAATTATTGCAAAAAACCTGCATTATACCTCAATATATATATATATATATATATATATATATATATATATATATATATATATATATATATATATATATATATATATATATATATATATATATATATATATACTAAGCAACATCAACAATTAATAAAATGAAATAGTGCGGATAGGCTAAGGGGATCGATTGCATGAGATTTTATAGCAATTATTCTAGTATTCATTCTTTACATTTCAATTTCAAGTAGCTCTATTATCGCATGTCTGCCTTTTTCTATTTATTATATCAAACTCACTTAATTTTGTGATAGGTTTTTACCAGTCCTTTTCTAATCATATCAGTTCTTTAATAAACCCTTTAAAGGACTTTCATTTAGGATGAATCTTTTCTGTTCTAAATTTGTTTACTTAATATGTGGTCTTCATACAATGATCTTAATCACCCATTTAATAGTGATCTTGCATCTCATTAGTAGTTTTCACTAAGTAATTTTTCAGATTTCACTCTAGAATGTGACTATTACTATCTCATGACTAGCACTTTGAAATTTACAGCAGAGGTTCATATAAGATTGAATACAAATGAATAGATTTACATGGTTGACAATATTTACAAGAATTAATTGAAACAACGTGTGATATATGTTAATTTAAATAACAAATATATATCACACGGAATAAGTGTGATATATATTTGGCAATATTGTGTTTTCAGAATGTGAATTAAAACCATAAATCTTTTTTTTAAGATTTTCTGCAATTTATAAAATTCGTTTTTCTTTATAGTATGAATTTTTAAATTAATAAAAAATGCGTTCTAAGCATAAACTGAGTTTAATTGATCAAAAGGATAAAAATCCTCATCACTGATTCTTTTATACATTGTTTCAGATGTCTCATTAGTAAAAAAAAAAATAATCTTTACAAACATTAATGGTATGCAGCATGGTTGATGAATCTTTCAAAATGAAAGTGGCAAAATTCCCGAATTCAAGTTAACAAACTAGTTATTGTATTAAATAAGCATCGAAGAATAAAATTTTATAAAAGTATGGATGTCATTTTGAAATGTCAGTTTTTTTATTACATATTTATAGAAAACCTTTTATTTAATTCTTTATAGACAAATAAAAATTTAGTTGGTAGTATTTAAGATAGTGAATACTATGTACTATTTGAATTTATAAATACAATATTAGCATTAGAATTAAGAGATGTACCCATAAAAACAGAATATAATTTTGATATTGTGGACCATAAAAATTTAAATAAATTTATTTCTGTTACCTTACACGCACCATACATAAAACGTTATTCATGTATGCTGCATGCGCATGTGTTAATATAGTGCATTCCCTCATTTTGGGAAATGAAATTCAAGTTAAAGGGAAAATTCCAGTTAAATTAGTCTTTGCAAAAAAAGTGAAAGAACATAATATGTGTCAAATAATTAGATTAACTGAAACAATGAATAAATACATTGTCTTTATTACGTTTACAGTAATCAAATCACAATTAATGCTTCATCAAAACTAATTTCGATTGTAACTAGAATATAATCCCTATAACGTATACAGTACTAAGTGATTGTTTCACCTTTGCTGAAATATAGGATTATATGTTAAAAACGTATATTGAATTTGTTATTCTGATTAAAATTATTTACACACAAAGTAAAAGAACTTTTTTATAATGTGATATATTGTTTTTTCAAACTAAAAAAGAATAACATGTTTCTAAATCAGAATTTGTATTTTATAGTCTTTTTGATTTGCAAATTTAATTGAAATAATTATTTTTTTATAATTATATAAACGATAAATTATTATTTATATGCTATATTAATTTATTTATAAAATATATGTTATATCATATTTTTAAACGAAAATAAAAGTGATCACTTTCATAATTACTTTCAAATAATTATTAAAATTCAGCAATTAAAACAGCTCAAGAGTTAAAGGTACCTCCTTTTTTAAATCTACAAATATTAATTTGTAGAATTAAAAAATACTACAAATTAATAATTCCGATGTTTTTTAATCAATTTCAGTATAAAAATATTAAACTAGAAGCTTATGAATAAGATTGACAAATAGTCTTATTAGTAGCTTTCTAAATTCAAAAATAAAAATTGAGATGATATTATGTACTGCAATAGATAGCGTTATTATACCGAATTCTTTCTAATCATTTGTTAGCGAGTCAAAATTAGTCTTTATACGTACTAAAAAATAGAAGTAACGAAAGAAAAACTGCCGTAAAACAGAGAACAAAATATTATATTTCCTAAAATAAGCATAAATTATTCTAGAAAACAAAACTTATTAAAGAATAAAGAATAATATAACCTTTTTTTTCCAATAGCAACTATAGTAAAATAATATGAGCTTTAAATAATAAATCTGAGTAAAATAATAGATTTGATTTAAATATTTAGTTATATTTCATTTAATGCAAATGTGTAAGTTTTGAGAAAAGAAAACTAAACAATGCAGGCCACTCATTTTAAAAGAAACTATCATATTGTTCAGACACAAGAAACGTTATGAACTTAGTTTTATCATTCGAAATTCAAAAAAGTAATAAAGTAGATGAAATTGAATGAAGGTTCATAAAGTCTCTATCAGACAACTTGATCATGGTGTAGAATAAACGAGGAAGTATTTCTCATAATTGTAACTAATGTATCGCAAGCACAGCCTATAAATAAGACACCTAAACGGGAAAACCAAAACTACTAATGAAATTTTTCATGCGATACAATATAAATTCCTTGAAATTGCTAACTCCTTCTTTCAAAAATAAAGTACAGTGCCTATTATAATTAATTGCTTGAAATACTAACATCACATTAAGAATAAATTTTTTTTTGTGGACACACACACACATAATGCGACTCATATTAAAATATATAAAATTTTCAACACTGAATACAACTTAATTATATGCATTTTGGAAATATTGTGAAAACATTTATTCATCTAGTAATAGGGTAAATTGTCAACCACCGATAAAAGATATTTTTTATGCCTGATAGTCCACTTAGTTCCAACCATAAATAAACATTTTTTCAATGCTTCATGGGAAGAGGGTGAAAAAAAAAGAGCAAACACTCCCCAACAGCAAATCCAACAATCCGTTAACAGCTTCCCCCGATTATACTAAGAACCGGAAGATGAAAAGAGAGAGGAAAGGGAAAGAGGGATAATAAAAGAGAAAAGAAGGGAAAAAAGCGAAATCCCCTCGATGAAAAATAAGCTTCTGGGAGCAAAAAACCCGAGATCGTCACCACTTCGTTCTAACAATACTTCGCAACAGATGTGACCCGCGACAAAGGTATCACTATGTTGCTAACAAAAAGGAAAACATCAAAATGGCCGATTCAGCCGCCATTGTTAGAAACCGTGTCAGTTTAGTGGAATATTTAGAAAACATTACAACCAACTTATCCCCTCGCAGCCTTTCAGAAAATCGACCTTTGAACCTGGCGCATTGCTCTTTTTTATTCATAACCTCACCGAGCAATTTTCGTAATATTCCACCGTGACTAAGTGTGGTATAGAAAAATGATACCGCTTACTATGAAATAGGCTTAGCTTGGCTGCGTATTTGGCGATTATTTCGATAGAAATGGATTTACGATTTCACTTTCTCTAATAATCACTTAAGCTTTATGCTGACACCATAAAAAAAGAAAATACGATACATTTAATCATAGCTTTGGTACACTTTATCACGTCACAAAAATGAAATCATTATGATAAGAACTTTAACGATTGTTTCGAGAATACTGTTTAAAAATTAAATTAAAATATCCCAAACACATAGCTCTTTTTTTTTTTTACTCTCATTCAATTTTATGAATATTCTTTATTTTTAACATTCAAATAATTTTTTTCTTTTTCTTTTATTTTTTACTTACTTATTTATTTATTTTTTTGCATTTTAAGAGTTTTGTACTATTTGAACTAAAAAAGAAATTGGATTTAAGTTAAATAATTTTTAGAAGTATACTTTTTAGAATTAACACTAAATTAATTTATTTTATAACAATAAATTAAAACAATTTGTGATTCAAATAGTCATTAATGACCTTTCAATGTTCGTAATTTACTGTATTTTCTAACCTTTTCTCGTGTTTCTTCAAGCCATTTTCGTCATCGCAATTAATCCAAAAATAAATTTAAAAAATAAAAGGAAAATAACTCGCATTTAATGCAAATCATTTACTTTAATTACACACTCAACTCTTTGAGAACAAATTTTATTCATGTGCTTTAATGTTTTCAAAACCATACTTAAAAGTATTTACAGATGTCGAAACAAAGTTTAATAACAGTTTTAATACAATGAGTATCAAACTTGAGTGGCCATAAAGTTATTTGTAAGAATCGAAATATTGTCAAGAACGATGTTATTGAATTGGCCCTCCATTGAAATTATGTTTTTAGTTTCGCATTTAGTCTTTGAACACCTGTTAAGTCACTGTTTGTCTTTTAACAAAATATTTTATAGAATAATCAGTTAAAATGTTTGGAATTTCCTTTGTTTTATTATAATGCGGTGATTTTGTGTTGAGCATGCAAATACCATACGAAATCATTTATGGTTGCGTCAACTGACTGCTTTCACTGACTAAAAGCATAAGTGTTTGCATATATAATTGTACAGTCTTTATAAATATAATTACAAAATATATATCTTTATGTTCATAAGAATTGGAGCATTTTACATGACTACCAAAATCTTGCAAAAGATTATAAATTTGCAATACATTTGCTTGAATGGGATTTCTCGTAATCTTAACTTTGAAGTTATATTTACTGAAAATTCAGTTAAATGTTTTAAAATTTGTATTTTTATTTAACTTTTTGGGAATTTTAAATTATTTCTCATATATTTTCTACAACTGGCTTTAGTTATATTTATTCTTAAAACTTCCCACACACACCATGTGATATTGATTAGAACTCTATTTTCACAGATTAACAAGACATTTATAGTTTGGTTTTCACATATTCGCGAAAATGCATTAATAATAGGACTTGTTTGAGGTGTATATACAGATAAAATAGAATAACATATAAGCTCTGAAATGGTAAGCATATGTACTGGTAATAACATAAGAATATTGTAAAGCTTTAAGGCAAAGTACAACACCTACTTTTTCCTGTAAAAAATAATTACGCTGAGAGTAGATATATTCATGCATTACTATGAATGAAACCTAGGAAATTCTCAAGGATCTATCCTGACAACTACAGTAGGACACACATTATCCAAACGTCGTCTATACGTTATTATCGTCTATCCGAATTGTTGATTATCCGAATCCCTTTCAGAATTTCAAAAAATAAATTTCTCTAAAGAAAAGTCAATTGAGAAAAAAATCAAGAAAAGTAAAGGTAAGAGAAGGGAGAAGATGCAAAAGAGAGAGAGAGAGAGAGGTATCACTTTAGGAGTTCAGAAACATTCTTTTGAAAATTTCTGGATGTTAGCGCTGAAGATGCAGAAAAATGGATTTTGAGTCAGTTGGATTTCGAATTGCAGAAAACTCTCAAGTTATTGAAAGTGTCAAGGAAGGTGACCTTAACGTCCAAGTTGTAGCAGACACGGGATCAACAGCTAATGTCGAATTTGAAACTGTTTTGAAGTGGATGGAGCGTCAGCCCGAGTGTGACAACATGCGAATTCTCACTGTCAAGCGACTTGTCTGCCTGTAAGCGAAGGAAGGCAGTGAAACAGCAAGTAATGACTTTCATTTACAGCACTGTACATACATATATTATATTAATGTACAGCACTTGTAAGTACCTTTACATCTAAAAATGTTGCCTTTTAATTTAATGGATTAAAAGTATTTTTTCTCTCATACTCAACATGAAATAATTAAATAAAATTATCTGAACAGTTGCCCACAAACATTGGTTTGGGAATTGGTATGAAGTCACTGTATTCTGCTATGCAATATCGATTTAAGGAACTATTTTTGATTATAAAAGATTATTTAAAAAATGATTTCTCCCACAGTTTTTAATGCTTTATCTTTCAAAGTCAAAGGTTCTTAATTAGCAAGGCATACATGTCTGAGGATGAAAGAAAGATTGCGCATTTAATCCCCCCCAAACATGGTACGGGCTTAAATAATAGCGCACTTTTATGAGCATTAAAAATAATATAGTTTAAATAACATAAATATATGAGGAGTCTGGAATGGTAATGAAAACGAATAATATTTAAATGAGGAAATAAATTTTTTTAAACTTTAATTCTCTTTTTAAATTTTTTCCTTTTAATTTTATTTATTCGCTTAAAATAAAGTATAAAATATTTATATACTATCAATATAGGAATGTACTTGAAACAAATCCTGTTTTGACGTTTCTATCCTATTTTCTATATTTAAAAATACATTTTTCGTAATTAAATAATTAGTATTCAAAATTTATCTAAAGTAAAAGTTATAAATTAAAAAAAAATTACTCTCCTATTAATAAAATTTTAATAATATATTGCAAAAAATAAATTCTTTACAAAAATAACCATCATTTACAACATTTTCATTAACTGTTTCTAATCTAGAAAAATTATAACTTAATTGCTTATTTATCTTCGTTGAAAATTGATCTTAACTAATTGTTCTACTAAATATATGGTAATATGAAGTGTCTTTGTACAAAATTAAGACACCTTGAAAAATTTTAAAATCTCTGCTTTAAAAGCTAATTCTAAAACATTTGGTAAAATAATAAAATATGTACCACATAATTATATATTAAAACTAATCTTAATCTTCTTTGAATGTTTAGTAGCACTTTTTAAAAATATATTTAACAGATATTTTATTAGATAAATACAAGTAATAGCTTTAATGTGGATTTGTCTAAGTAGCATTTGTTTAACAAAAAGTAAATGAAAGTATTTCATATTTTTAAGTTTAATACATATTCGTACTAAACTTATTTCAAAATTTGTAAGTGAATAGTGATGTGATGGATTAAAAATATTTTCACTTTAGATTAATAATGTAATTATTTTGTAAGTGTACTGTATCTAAAACATATATAACAATATTAAACTACGATATTTCTGTTTCCAATAATATACACAATTCTGATTTATTTTCTGTCCCTAAATTAGTCCATTTCTTTCAAAACATCGCCAAGTTGGCGAATTTAAATTGAATATTAAGTAAAAGTGGTAACCTCTTGTCAATTCAACAGCGATCCTCCAGACAGAGGGGAAAAAATATGTCCATTAAAGTCATCTTCCAAGAGGGGTGCTCCCAGCATATAGAAGCGAACAAAAACGCGCCCATGAATTGAAACGATCATGATCGAATAAAAGGAACTCCAAATCCCCACAGAGAGATTTTTCAGAGGGGTTGGGATGAGATATTAGGGGTGTTCGAAATCGGCGTCACAATTTTTCACCAGAAGGGAGATTACATGACTGCAAACTAGCGATTAGTTCTGTCAATGTGTTCCGCGCTCCCTCCCATAGCTGTGGGTGGGATAAAGTGCTTTGAAACATCCCCAAATCCCCCACGAACACTCACTCCCCTGCGCTGAGGGAGCTTCCAGAGGGATGTTGAATGGAAGACGCACTTGATGCTTGTTTGATGTATACGTTTCGATAGCAAAAGGCACTTCATTTTGTTCAAGTCTGCATCAAGAACAAACGCTGTTGATCTTCGCACTTCATCTGCCATGGCAGTTGATTTTCCTTTTCACTGTAAAAGCTCCTTTAAATATACGCTGTCAGCAGTCAAAAACAATAATGCAATACATGCTTGTTATGTTATTTTCTTAACTACATAAAATCAAAAGCAAAGTTATTTATTGCTTGAATTTTTTATGGATGCATTTTTATGATTCATCTGCATAGCAATAAATATTAAGTTGAAAGTTGACAACTTTCTATGGAGTTATTCTTGTTTCTTGGACACAGAATCTTCTATAACGAACTTTAGATTGCATAATTATTAGCATGGTTAGCGTGAATATAGGGATAGTTTAAATGAAAACTATAAAGAAAATCTCAAAAACTATAGCAATAGTGTTAATTTTTTTTTGCTGACGTCAATGACTTACTAATTTACTAGCTTTTTAACTTTTAATATAACTTATTTGTTTAGATATTTATATTTTGATTTAATTATTATAACTATCTTGCTCTTTACTGAATATTAAAGAGAAAGCTATTAAAGTTGTTGTTTTGTTGTTATTATTGGACAAGCCAAGTTCGCTATGCCGTTAGTTTTGCGTATTAAATTGGCTTAGGATGATTCATCTTGGAAAATCGAATCTATTTTAAATATTGCGTATAAATTAAAAGTATTTCTCGCTAATGATTCTTATATAAATTACGATCAAGAAAATTATAATTTTGGTTAAAATGGAAAATTAATTTGATTTGGGTTAGATATGTTGCAAAGTTACTATGAACAGTGCTACTCAATTGACTCCAAATTTTACGAGTTTTTTAATATTGATTCCTCTTGGATCAAAATCAAAAGAACTATTTGCCTAATGAGAGTAAGGCAAAGTTTTAATTGTTAAGTATTTTGAGCTTTAATTTACTTCGGCTGAGCAAAATAATCGAATTATGATAACAAGGATACAAATATCAATTCAATGTACTTTGGAGAGAGTTTATCCAAAATATAAAATAAATCAGTTACAATTGATAAAAATGTGATAAATAAAATAACCCAGTAATTAAATTAAAAAAAAACCCCAATGAATAAATAGTATTTTTTATAAATAACTATTATAAGGAATAAAAGTCATTTATTCAATATCTTGACATAAGTTAAATGAAACAAAATAAGTAATTTATTGTTTAAATTGGATTTTAATTTGGTCAATAATTCCATTTAACTAAAAATTTTAATTAATAAATTTAATTTAGATAGAGAATTTTCATGAGGAATAACTGTATTGCCAAACTTGTTGTTTAATACATATTCCGACCCGCTACAAATGTTTACAATCGAAGTGCGAATTGAACAGCCTCCAAGTTAATTATTCAGCGGCACACACACACACACACACGCACACGCACACGCACACGCACACACACACACACACACACACACACACACACACACACACACACACACACACACACACACATATATATGAAATTCATTTAGTTTATAATATGAGTGAATATGTAAGTGTATTTAAATTATTTTTATCTTATATGATATTTTATTCTATTCCTCAAACATTTAATTGAAATTTTAATCATAAATTTTACTTCAGTTTTTCTATTACACAAGATATCAAATTGTAAATCGGAAATAAGACAGTGATAAATGAAGTAAAGCAAACCAAAAATAACTAAAAACATGATTTCCAGTAAATCTATAACCATTATTTGAGTAGTATAGTAATTGCTTTTCAAAAGTGAACACAACCATCAAGTTTATTTAACACAAATAAAAAAGCCAAACATTTTAAGCACTTTCCCATTACCTAATGAAAAAATCATTTTACTCTCCGAAATTTAATACATTTTGAAATTTAACAAAAACAACAAAAATGTTGGCAACGCTATAGTAAAAAATTGAATCCAATGAAAAAACGCATTCAAAACCTAGAAAAGGAAACTAGATATAAATTAAGAAAGAAAGATCATTTAACAAGTGTTCATTTACTCATTATCTAAATGAAATTTTTTTTCATGACAACAACAGTTATTTTCTTCTTTTGTTTAAAAAATTCTAAAAGCGCTTTATTTTTTAAATAAAAACTAATTAAAGCGAAATAATTCTTAAGAAATTTCAATTTAATTTTCTATCTACGCTAGAACTCAAAGCTTATTTATATATGATTAAAAATTAACTTAGTTTCATTTTCAGGTTGAAAAAAACTAAATTTTATCTGAGAATTTTTTCATATGTTTATGCAATTTTTTTAAATATTCATTTTATCCATGTGTACATATTTTTTTGTTTGTTTTACATCGTTAGCATTTCCTGTCATTTTTTTTCATTTGTCTTTTTTATTGATAGTAAAAAAAACTGTTTTGTTTCGTGAAGAACTTCATTCATCAAATAAAATAAGAAAAAAAACTGTTTTCTAAAAGAATGCAGGATATGAAATGTTATTTTCTTGAAGACTATTGAAAATAAACATCTATACATAAAAAAATTAATTTAATGAAATTTTGATTTTTGACTTTTTTATTTTTTAATGAATAAAAAGTTCCATAAAATATGTAACGAATTAAAAGATTAAAATATATCTGGAGTCTTAAAATAAAAATATGCAATTTTCAATATTTATTTTTATAAAGAAATTATATTTAAGCAACTAAATAAAATCACGTTAAAAGAAAATTTTCCTTCCTTCATTTTTTTACAAATGATCTTTTTTTTTTTAAAAAAAAATCAAAAATAATAACATACTAAGCCTTAAAATAATTATATTAAAAATCTTTATTTTTTACTCTGTTGCCATCGTTGTTTCAGAATTAATCTCATTAATTTTATAATAACTTGATTAATTTTAAAAGATGAAGTGATTATTTTGAAAGCTCCTTGTTCTCAAGAACACGAAAGGATATATATATATATATATATATATATATATATATATATATATATATATATATATATATATATATATATATATATATATATATATATATATATATTTCCTTAATTGAAAATCTTAAATTATTGAATAAATGTAGGTACAACTTGAACTAACTTTTAATGGAGTAATTATACTTAATATATAAAACACATGAGATTTAGCAATATTAATTGATAATATGTTAAAATTTCTTCAACATTATTTTTATATAAATATAAATATTCATTAAATTGATTAAACAATGCTTGCATTTCTGTGAAATCAGCAAAATGAAACAAATTGTCACTTGATTAAAAGATTTATATTTAATTTTTGAAGCGTTTTTTGATATATATTTCGTCTTTCTCTTTCCAACTGGCAGCCGATTGGTTAGCGCTTTTGCCTTCAATTGAAGTATTCATAGGTTCGATTCCCAGAAATAGTATGGATGTTTTTGGGCTGGCATCTGAAGAACACGGATTTTGAGAATTTATTCAAAATTGTGGTTTCGGAGCTAACTAGATTTCGTGTGCAGAAAAAAATCGTTTTAATATTTAAAGAAAAATCTGAGTATTTAAATAACAGAATAAATACCGTATGAAGAATATTTAAATTTTAGGATATTTGTTTTAATCTGTGTTATCGTATAAAAACATCATTTTATTATGCAAAAGAGCACATTGTCTTTACAAACAAAAGTATCCATAATTAAGCTATTTTTAATGTTTTGAACTTATCAAGTTTCAAGCTAATAGAATAAAGTAAAAAATTAAATGTTAATAACAATTAAATTATTTCAAATAATCAAAATTTAGAACAATGCCTGATTCAACTTCCGATTTTCTTAAGAGTATCTTATCAGGGTTACAAATTTCAAATATACAATTTTTGTTTATTTTTTTAATAAAAAAAGATGATTGATTTTAGCAGACTATCTTATAATTAACTGTTTATCGTTTTGTAATCAAATTAATTGTTGGTTAACAACGAAAATCAAATTCAAGCTCAAAGCCATTTATTCATAAATCGCGAAAAGGTACTGATTGAGCTTTTAAAATTCGAAGGGGACTGATGCCAGACATATTTCACGGTTTCCGAATATCGAAACCATATTCTGCTTAACGTTTCAGTGTTTTCCCCAGTCGTTGATATTTTACTATCGTCTTCAACGCTGAATAATTTTATTAATCTCGCCAAATTCACAGCGCGTGATTTTTCATGTAAAACTCCGTCCATCTCATGAGTTTATCGTCTGCGGGATGTACATTTTATCGTTTTCTCAATAAAAATAAGGGAGACAGAAGGAAGCAAGCCTAAAAATATGAGCTGCAAGCAAATGAGAATTTTTGTCCACATTTGTAAAGAGGTCCCATTTATCTTTTTATATCTCTCTTTTTCGTTCGGTTTTTATAAGAAATTTTCAAGCTGCTTTCAATGACGTCACGGGGATGGAACTCTAAATCCCAACCAATCATTTCTTCCTCGCCGCTTTTAATTTTATGTATAGGGAAATATTTTATGATATTTTTTGGGCTTTAAGAACACGAGGGGTTGGGGGGACGGGAAAAATATGTCGGGCATATGCCAGCGTAACGAGTAAATTATTAAGCACTATATTTATGTGATTTCGGGCCATATAATATATATCGCCCGAAAGCGGTTGTAAAAATGCGTTAGGATATAAAATAAGCAAGTGACTCCGTGTAAGGTTTTGTCATAAAACACAAGGCTGTAAAAACGTTCGCCAGCTGATAAAATGATGGAGTAATATTTTTATGCAGTGGCAGTTAAAAAAGATCGTGAACAGAAAGGGAACGCTTTTACCAATAAGAAAGTTAAGAAAAAAATAAATAAGCGAATATCTGGCCTTATTGTGGGTCATGAATACAGGAATAAAACTTCCAAGTGAGTGTAATGGAAGAGATGTACAAAAATGATTTTTCTATTTAAGCACCTGCAGAAATTCTCAGGTAATGCACGGCAAACGGCGTTTTTATGGAAATGCTTTAAGCTGACACTAAAGATTTATTTTTCAGCAAACCTTCAAGATGGTGTCTTCTTATATTTGGAAAAGACATAAAAAAAAACTAAAAAGTGAAGTTTTACTTTTCAGTCTTCTCGGATCGATAAAAAAATGGGGAATTCAAAAAACTGCTCTAAGGCTGCGTGGAAAATAATGGTTTCCACTTTACTTATTTCGAAGGCGATATGAATATTTTTTCGGCTGACTTTTTAGAATTTTTGACTGATACTTTTATCATTTATTATTATTCAAAATGGTAGTACCGTTTTCAATAAAGTTTTTGCTACAGTAAATTCGTGTCTAAAGAAAATCTTCTCCTTAATTTGCATATGCATACAGTTTTGAAGAATTCGCTTCAAGGTAAGACTGGTTTTTAAAAGGCATATCTTTATACAAAGCATGCCTTGTAAGAACTGCAGTTTTAAGTACATATGAAGATATTAAAATCCCTTTTTGATATTAGAGCTGCATATCATTAAAATAATCAATTTCCATAAAAATTTTAAACTGCCAAATTTTTTTTGTAAATTTGAGAAAAATATTTGAAATTTAATAACACGAACCAATTTAACATTTTATTTAAATTATTAATTATATTTTATTACGTTATTTTTTGGATATTTTATCCCAATGAATACTTTAAATTTAAAAAAAATTTAACAAGAAAATTAATTTAATGCTGTTTAAAAAAATACTGATTATATAAATAGTATAATTTAATGGGAATATACATAATTAATACAACAAAAGTTAAAAATCATTTAATGTAAAAAAACCATAGAAACAGTAATTTAATTCAAAAGAATCAGGGTCACATAATATGATTTTAAATCCAAATGTATAAAATATAGGAATGTAGCATGTTGTTTCAAATATGTAGATACACCCCACTTTGTTAGAAATTGGAGTCTAATTTTCTCATGTATCTTGAGCTCTGTCTTATCAATTATACATTTGACTCGATACTTTGTTATCAGGTCAGATACAATTTCCAAAATAATTAATAATAATTTAAGATAAAAAAAATTTTTTTTCCAATATTTTTTCTTTTTAACTGAAAAAATTTCATCTATGCAATATATATATATATATATATATATATATATATATATATATATATATATATATATATATATATATATATATATATATATATATATATATATATGTATATATATATATATATAATGTTTAAATAAAATTAAAATTTAATATGAATCTATCTTTTTTCCTTATACATTTCCGAAGTATTTTTAATACGGACTTGCAAATTCTTATTTATTTTCCGCAATTTTTAAGTTATATTTTCTAATATTAATTTTACAAGTGAAATGTGTGTGAATCTAGTCTTAAATTAAATTTGTCTGTAAAAATCAAATTCCTTTAGAAATTAAAAATCAGATTAAAATAATGTTAAAACACTCCTCACAATTCTACTTTAACTAATTTAGCATTTTATAATCTATATAAATTTAAGCATCAATCATAAAATAATTGTAGGGCTGATTACTAACTTCGTAAATTTTCTGTATTTTTTACTTTTGGAAAAGTATGTTTTTATTATTCAGCTATTCCTGTTTACATTCAAGAAAGTTTGAAATGATAGTAACAAAAAAAATGTAGAAAATTATAATTTTCCAATCGAGATTTAATAAACGAGCTACTATTAAAATTAGATATACTTATTTTAAAAATCAAATGTTAGATAAACTTCAATCTACATTAAATTTTATAATTATTTTTACAATAGCTTTTTATACTTCATCTAATGCAAATTCAAATTTTGATAGCTTATATTATATTAAGCTTTAGTGTTCATTTTAATAATAATAATCACCAAAAATTCTATATGCACTGCATAATAGCAAAGAATTTTATGAAATTTTTTCTACATATATATATGTATATAACCATTATTCAACATAGTTTCATTCAGAATTTTTATAAATTTGTTGCATTTTAAGTTACATTATAATTCATATAAACGAAATGAGTCAAGTTAAACAACTCCAAGTGTAAATTTTTTGAGCAATGTAATTATTTATTTTTAAAATTTTGGCAAGTCTTCAACTTTTAAAACATAAATAATTATCTCGAAATACCAAACTTTCATTCAAAATTTCATGTTTAAATTATAATAAACCAAATAAAAAAAGGAAATTTTATTCTGCGATAACAATTTCGCGCATAATGGAATTATAATATATAGCTTCTAAAATAGCTTTCGATCAAAACTATTAAAAAACAAAATAAATGTGAAAGTTGCCGAAACATTTACTAGATTAGAACTTAATTAGCTGCTAAATTCGTAGTATAAAATAATAAATGAAGTTATTAAGTAAAAAACAAAGATGCTAGAAACCGCGGAAAAATAGAATGTCATTTGTCTGTTAATTTGTTTTTCGTTTCTTATAGCATATGAATATATATTTTGATTTACTTTAACTAAATGAGGATCAATTAATAAACACCCGTCAAAACCATTGTTTTAATCAAAAGATGAAACTAATAAATGAGACGTTAAATTGTGTTTTCCTTTTTCTTAAGAGCTCAAAACCACTCATTAATTATACTTGTGGAAAGAAAAAATCTCTCATGGCTAAAGAGATGGAATCAGACGATCTTTAAGGGTCATAATTTCTAATTCAGTTCATTTTAATACCGACACCAAAGAACTATCATTACGATTTTTTTTGTTTGCCTTATTGCTCCATTCTCTTATCGCTTTTAATTACGGCCTCCATTCCCTCACCCCCTTGCATTAATCATACATCAGGAAGGGAAATTAAAAAAAAAGACATTAAAAAGAAAATAAAAATAACAAGACAGCTGGTTCTCCTGTTTTTAGTACATTATTTTTTATCAACACCAGTTCTTATTATATATTAATATTTGATAGCACACATACCCTCGTCCCCTAAAGACATGTTTCCTGCGGTCACGCAATAATAACTTTCCACCTCGCCAAAAGTTGACGTTAATTGAGGCAAAAGAGGTCGCCAAAGAGGAAGCAATCTACATAATTCGCCAATTCGTCAGAGGAGACACTTGTTTTCACACAAGAGGGGGGAGGACAAATGAAAATGGGGAGGTGGAAGGAAAGTAAAACAAAAACGTCAAACGAGGTACCGCCCATAATTGCCAGATGCTTTTCGAAGTAGTGCGGTAATGTTTATTTTCTTTAGTTCGAGGTTATTAATTATCATCATTTACACTTTTCATACATTTTGCTTTTGTTTCTTGATCTTTTTTTTTCAAAAGATAATTGCATTAAGAACTGCTTATTAAGGCCCGGTCTTCTAAGGTCTTTGTTTTTAATATACTGTGGTGTTTTAACCTGCAATTTATTTGCTTGTAGATGTAGAATAATACTTATTAAAGTGCTGAAAGGAAATTTTGATATCCTGACAATGTTTATCAAAGGATGTATAAGAATGATACCGGAATTTATTTCGATTATTTATAGCTGAGTTTTATAGCTATTACAGTCAAAACAGATATATTATTTATGACCGTATCATCTAACACATTAAAATTGTAAGAACAAAAATTTCTCTTCAAATAATATAGTTTCAATGAAAATTTTGCACATTTTGATTTAAGATTCCTTAAATACCTCATACGATGAAAGTGAGAGCGAATGTTGTATTCCTTCTTAATGTGGATTTTTCGATTCTTACATAAAAATAGGTAAAAATGGCTGTAGCAGCGATGTGGTTAGGACATTGGCCTTGCTTCTGGAAGGGCGGGGGTTCGATTCCCACTGAGTACATTCGATATATGTGCTCGATAAATCTGTGGAATCGAAAGTCTTTTGGTCGGTCGTTGAACAGGTACCGTGGGTGTCATGGTTGGAGAAAACTTCCTCCCCTTTCAGATCAAAGTCAAAATTGAGGGAATGATCGTAACTTGGAATTGTTTCCTGACATTGACATTCTGGGCTTGTCAATCCATGGAATGATGTTAAAGAGAAAACGATATCAAGGCTCTTTTGAATATACAAATTTTATTAAAGAAACCATTGTAACAGAAAAAAACTAAGGTTTTTTACCTGACGACTCGAACGAAGATAAATTACTCATTTCATAAATTTCGATCAGGGAAACTCACTGTTTCCAGAAATTTAATTTCAAGACTTTTTGAATAAATTCTGAAATAATTTGTCCATAAGAAATTCAACGTGATTAAATGATTGAGAAATGGAAAAAACCTTCAGATATCAAACAAGAAAAAAATGACACAAAACAGCGACAGTCTGAAAAACTGGTAGATGATTTGCTAACAAGTTTAAGGTATTTTTATTAAGGAAAAACAACAGTGCCATGCTTTTCTGTATCATCAAAGTGAAAAA
Organism: Latrodectus hesperus; assembly: GCA_037975125.1. Lineage (NCBI taxonomy): Eukaryota > Metazoa > Arthropoda > Arachnida > Araneae > Theridiidae > Latrodectus > Latrodectus hesperus. The sequence goes on along the minus strand of CM075852.1, from coordinate 34,972,683 downwards.
AAAACTGTTTATAAAAATATAATTTTGAAACAGAAACGAATAAATTTTATCTCATTTTTCATTAACAGAATGAAAATAAGAATTCTTTTTACGTAGGAATTTTATTTTGCATGTTTTACCTACATAATACCTACTAAAATATTTCTAAATAATACAATTGGGTAAAAAAAAGAGTTATCTTACTAAGTAATTTTTCTATTTTATGAACTTTAGATTTTAAGAACTAATTTAACCATTCTTACGAATTCGTTAAAATGAGCTACAACTCTGTAGCTATAAATAACGAAATGGTTATCAAATATATATTTACGTTATTTTCGTTGCTTATGACAACGTTAATTTATGTACTTAGTTTACTGTAATTAATTCTAAAATGTTGATGCATTTTTATGAATCAATTAAACTTAGTATGTGATTCAGTGTTTTTAGAATATTAATCCATTAAACTGTTTTGAGAATCATCTTATAGTATAATTATCTTAAAACACATTTCAGAATTGTTGAAATTATTCTAGTAAGCAGATAAGATAAAAAAAAATAATTGAGATACAAAAGAATTGTACTATTTTCTGAAGTTTTTCGCATAAAGTCAAAAATTTGATTGAAACATCTAAAATATTTGAATGAAATAATATAATATAATATAATATAATATAATATAATATAATATAATATAATATAATATAATATATATATATATATATATATTCTAAATAAGATATTCCAATTTTATACATTTTTTTTTATAAAAGATACAATTTATTATTTGCTAATTTGGAGTAGCTACAAAATATTTTTTTCAGTGAAGAACTTTTAAGTGAGGTTGTAGTTTGATTTATACATTCGAAAAAAGAGACAACAAACATCATCTCTATCGTAAGCGAAACTGTCACTTTAAAGGCAATTTTCTCAAAACTTTTTTTTCTCAAAATTTCACAAAATCTCCATTCACGATATCCCAAGTAATAATGAAGACACTTGTATGAAATTTGGCCTATATATTAATATATATATATATATATATATATATATATATATATATATATATATATATATATATATATATATATATATGTGTGTGTGTGTGTGTGTGTGTGTGTGTGAACTTTATCGTTTATAGGTATTTTTTAAAAGAAATGCTCATTAAAATTTCGTAAAATATCTCCATTACTGCATATTTTAACCATCTTTTTTTCACTCAATATTTTTCTTAGATTTTGCATCGTTTCAAATAACATTATCATCTAAACCATGTCTAAATTAAAGTAAGATTGATGCATTACAATTTTCTGTAAAGTGCTAGCCATTTCATTGAAGTTTTTTTTAAATTTACCAGAAAAAAACAACTAGTTTCACAAAAAGTATAATATATGCATTTAAAATTTTAGCTAAATTTATATTTTTACATTATAATTTATCTAAAAACAAAATAAAAGAAAATCAAATTTAATTTTTAAGAAAATATTGGCTTGAATGTTGGTGGATAACTTAAATCATTTATTGTTTTTGAATATTAAAAATTTCAGACGGTTTTCCTTATTTTTAGAAATTTTGAATGAATTTCTCATCTATAGAATTTTTAACAAAACAATAATGGAAAAGTGTCCAACTATAATTAAAATCATTAAATTAAAATTATAAAAATTAATTATATTGTTTTAATTGAAAAAACTCTGTACATAAATTGTAAGTAAAATTGATTATACCAGACACTTCAACAATATTTTGTAAGATCTCCGAAAACATTAATTTTTGTTGCAAATTTTTAAATTCTGAAACAATTCCTATTTCAAAGTTTTTATAAATTCATGTTTGGAAATAATTGTATGTTTACAAATAATTTCATAATAATTTAAAGCTTTTATATCTTGTATTCTTTCGTTCAAATTAAACATCTGATATTTTCATTCTGTTTATTAAAAAATGTAGATTTGTGCTGTAATCAATGTTTACTTATATAAAATAAGACATTTAGTAAACTATAAAAACTTTATATTAATGAAATATTCATATGAATATAAAGTATTTTAGTAAAATCAAAGAACATCTGCAGAATAGAAACTTAAAAAAAGGATATTAGAAATTTATTGACAAGCACACTGGAATTCAGTGTATTACAAGAAATAAAAAAAAATCATTAATAAGCGTTATAATTTTATTGAACAAAATATTTAAGTAAAAAAATATTGAAATCAAAAGGATTACTTCGAATTTGGAATCAAGAGACATGCAAATAATATTTTCTTACAAGATAAATGGAAGAAGGTAATGTGATTTCTTGACAAATTTTGTCTAGGAATTTCTAAAATTTCCAAGATTTCAGTTTGGATTAAAATCTCAGAAATAATAATAATAACAAACAATTTTAAGGTATTTCAAAAAATAAAAATAGAAATTTAATTAAAATATAATCGAAAATATGCTCATTTAAATCAGCTTAACAGGCAAAACATTTGGGAATATAGTACCGAATTATTCCAACAGTTTATAGGAAATTATAATGGCATCTTTTTTATTTATATATAGGAAAGGCCGGAAAATGGAAGAATATAGAATATAGGAAAGGCCGGAAAATAGAAGAATATAGAACAATAGAAGAATATAGAATATAGGAAAGGCCGGGAAATAGAAGAATATAGAACAATAGAAGAATATAGAATATAGGAAAGGCCGGAAAATAGAAGAATATAGAACAATAGAAGAATATAGAATATAGGAAAGGCCGGAAAATAGAAGAATATAGAAATTTCATTGGAAACGATTGCATCTTATGCCTATCATTTCTAATTAAAAAGCTGGAAAATGTCCACTACGTTTTAGATCTGGAAATGTTAAGGATCTGCTTTAAGTTTGATTAAAAATCAATATGAATTAATGATAAAAATTTTGAATTTTAATTTTAAAAACGTGTTTTCCATAAACTTAACGAATGAAAAATTATTTGTATTCATTACTATGTGTCGTATTTAAACTTGATTTGCCAAAAATATAATAGGTATTTCATTATTTAATATATAAATTATATTAAAAATACAGATTTATATACAATCAGCAAATGGTTTTGATTGTGAATATAAATGATATTGTGAATAAATTTCTTACACTTATTTGCTGAATATTTCACCAAGCTTTTCTGGCAAAGAACACTGTTTTTGTTGTCCTCCCTACCATCATGATTTGGATCAAACTGATCACTTTCTTACTAAATCTTGGCTACAAAATAGTTTTAATAAAATTTATAAATAAACGGAGTCGTAGACTTAATAAGGAGCTCTATGAAAATTTTGTTGAGGTACATTTTATGAGGACGAAATAAATCTTTAGGATCGTTCCTAATAATTTATTTATTAAAAGGAACTAACGTTTACAAGTTAAAAATAGAAAAGTTCTTAAAAGAAATTTTAGGAAAATTTATTATTTAAATTTTATGGATGTCTAATGCATTGAATACTAGTTCTTGAACTAGATACTAGTGCATTGAAACTGTTCTTAATGAGTTTTTGTAAAGTAAATTATGTTAAGTAACAAAAAAATCGAGGATGTTAAAATTCTGATAAGGAGGAATTGAAAAAAGTGGCTCACATCTGAGAGAGCAGTAGAAAATCTCTTCTAAAAAAAAAAAAAAAAAAAAAATTGCAGTTAAATACAGGACATCCTTATCAATGCTTAACATTCTCTTAAGTTCTTAAGTACTCACATAAAGCCCGATTTACAGGAAGAAATAATAAAAGTTAATTGAATATATAGTTGGGGAAATAAGACTGTAATTTTAACAATAAACTTTTAAATTTAATAAAAATTATGTATAATGAATTACAGGCTAATATCACATTACTTTAAAGCTACATTTAAGCAGACAATTCCCTATTCAATAATTAGCTTTATATATAATTAAATTGGATCAAATTATTCTTTGATATTAAATAAAATTAGTAATCTATATGAATTGCTTCTGATATATGTTTACTTTTGTATGAGCTACAGTCAAAGGTTTGTCTCTAATGATATTTATGTGTAGAGACAAATTGCATTTGATTTAGTAGAAAATGAATAGAATTTATTTTACAACAATACCATATGATTAATTCCTTGTCTGTTGATATATATATATATATGAATATCTATCTATCTATCTATCTATCTATCTATCTATATATATATATATATATATATATATATATATATATATATATATATATATATATATATATATATATATATATATATATATATATATATATTCAATTAAGCGTTAAATTTTTCTTATTGAAGTTCAACAATATCTTCAATTAAATTTAATTAAATCCTAAGCTGTCATTACATTTGTTCTTTATATTTTCATTACATTTTTATAAAGAAAATATTCTTTTTAATATTATTATGAACGAATTATTTTAATAAGTGAATTAAATAAAGTATTTTGATTATTTCTGGTTACTCATTTATCATTTAGGGGAATATTTTAGAAGTAGTAATAACTGCTGCATATGCAATTTAATGTAAAATTTCCAAACTTTCTGTAAAATCATAGACATAATTCCTTAACTACCTCTCATGCATTATGAAAAGTTGGCATTAATATTGCCTTAAAATTGAAATGAAATCTGCAATAAATTTTTATATAACATTTTCATCATCACCTTTTTCATTTAAATTTTATACACCTATATTAGTATTCATGTTTATTACATAAAATTTAATGTTTTATACAATAAGAATTTACTGTAGAAAATAATTTAAATGGATTTGTATCGATATGAAGGAAAATTTCAGAATAAGATGCATGAGTAAACATTCATTAGTATACATAAAGATCAACTTAATGTTAATGCAACATTTTAAATAATTTTTGATTTAATAACATTAAAAAATTTCAGCTATTTTATTTAAATAAAACTAAATTATTTCCAAATTTTATTTTACGTAAATGAAATAGATAAGAGTAGCAGATGGACTTCCTAACAGATGGAACTTCAATAATTGTTGAATAAAATATTTAGATTTGTTCGCGAAAATAAGCACGTTTCTCTTTATTCAATTTAAAGTTTTCTTTTTCCAGGCCTAACTTTAATCCTTTGGTGTTTATTAACTTTATTTTTTATCATTTAACTTTTCCTTTATATGCATTCTTAAAGTTACATGCAAACATACGTCATAGGATAATATGCATTTTCTGGGTTTTTACCTTTATTTATAGTTTAAATTTACGTTAAAAAGATAGCTAAATGACGTTTTTGTCTTTAATTAAAATTTATCGATCTTTATTTTTTAATTATTTTAATGTTCACTTTAATTTACTTCATATAAAAATATGAAAGTATTGATTAATGTCTTATACTGGTTTTTATACTTAAAATTAATGCAATACTTTTATAGCAACTGTATTTCAGCATTAAAATTAATTTTCTTATTTTCAAATTGCTTGCATTTATAAAATTAATGCGTAATATGTAAACTAACATAAATAATATAATTTATACATAAGTATGCAATTCAAATGACGTTTTATGAAAACTGTTATCAGAAGATATTTATACTTATATATTTTGTTTTTAAGGAAAATAAGATGAGAGTAATATCCAAGAAAAATGAAAAAATAAAGTTCTTTATATTCGATTGCAATTCAAGAGAAATTTATAACAGTCAATTCGACAAGTCAATAGAATAATATAATATTAAGTCAACAAATAAATAAAAATCTAAAAAAATTTAAGAAAAATTAAATACAGTGTGATGCATAACTTAATGCATATAAAACTAGAAGGGAAGCATTTAAATATGTATTGAGTGGGAAATATCTGGAACAACAAAATAATCTGCAAGTGATGATTAATCATATGATTTAATTAAAATTAATAATTTAGGTAAGCAATTTTTATATAAATGAAATATATTTTTATAACGTGTGTTTTTATCTAATATAAATAAAATATATTATTTGGCAAGAAAAAATAACTTCACAACTATAATATTACATTTTCCTAAAACAAATTAAAACAGTAAAATATCTTGTACCAACGCACTGATGCTACTAAATAATACAAGGAATTTTTTGATCATAATTAACTGATTTCAAAATAAGTTAAATGAAAAGATTTCAAGATCATGACTAAAACTTCGCATGTTGTGCCATCTAGTGCTGATAAATGGAACTTTAAATGTTTTGGTTGTACAGTTTTCTCACTAAGTATTCTATTATATCTTGTTTTTTTTTTTTAATTATATTATATATTATTCCTATAATATAGGTAAATGACTTTTTAAAAATTCTTTCGAATTGTTTGTTGTCTTGTATTATTTAGAATTATGTGTGAGAAAATATTATTTGTGTGTTATTAATCAATAATCTTTTAGAAATCACTTTTAGATTAATAATAATATATATTATATCAGCATGTAAGTTAAGTTTAAACAATAAAAAACAATAAAGAATTATATGAATTATTAACAATCAATTTCATTAGAAATCTAACATTAAATATAGCAATATTCACAATGTGTAAAGAATAAGTCGAAAGTACTTAAATTTATATAAATCTGTAATAAAATTTACACACTATTATAAAGAAAACCAAAGATTGAGTTGGTATATTCAGAAAACTATTTTCTAGCATTATGGTTATTTGTAATAACTATTGGTAATGTTGTTATTATGAGTAATTATAAACACATATTAAAGCAATAAAATTTAAGAATGGCTTAAATATTTTAACTATCAGTTTTAATAAAATTATTTAGTTGTGTGAATAAAACATTTTCATACAATATTGCAGTGTAGTTGTACATTTGAAGAGATTAAAGGTTGTACAAAGAAGAGAGCGAGAATAAAAACTGTAAATGCATATTACAAATTCCTATTACTTCTCAAATTTTGATAGTTTAATTTATTTGAATGGTTTTCTAAATGAAAAAAATTTTAATGAAAATCCATTAAAATATTTTGAAGGAAATTATGGATTAAAATCTTGACAGGTGAAATACAAAGTCGGTTATAAATATTAAAATTATATTTTTAAACGCAAAGCATAAAAATACGTTATATATTTTGCTCAGTGAATTAAGAATATTTTGTAAAAATCGTAAAAAAAAGCAACGAATTCATGATATTTAAATTATCATAATATTTTAATTACAATAGCTAAGTATGAAATTTTCTAAATACATCATGAAAAACATTTCCAAAAGGGATATAAATGACTATTAAATTTTAGTTTAAGTAAATTACAACATACATTCAAATAAGATAAAAAAATTTGAAAAAAAAATTAATACTCTAGAAATTTAAAAATTTTTAAAATAACAATTTTGTAAAAAAAATTTTAAGAGGAAGTTTTTTTTCTTTTAAATTATAATTTCTTTTCCGCAGATTTTCCAGTCTGAATGAAGCACTATAATCATGAGTCAATAATGTGGAAAGGAAAAACTGAATTAAGTTGAACAAAGAGACAAGTAAAATCCATCCGTCGTACAGGCTCGACATGACTCACAACTTTCACGAAAACCCTGTAATCACAGGGCCTCATCACCTAATCGTTCAATTAGTAAAAAGAGAGGAAGGGGAATGGCCCGTCAATAGAATTATAAGCAAAGTGCCGACCTGGTAAATGGCTTTTATTGAGGTACACCCCGGGCCCCCTCCCCCAGCAGCCTCGCATCATGTCTGAACGTCACCATCTGTCCGTGACAACGTCACACCACCTATTTTGTGGAAGGGTGTACCAATTTTTTTTCGTTTCTTTTCATCTAGCGAGTACCCGGACCGTGATGCGGTTACTCTTCGTATCCGGCACTTGGACGTCACTCAAACGGGAACCGGATGGCAGTGGGTTATCGTTTGGATTCCCATGAGGAGGGTGGGCTAGGGAGTGGGAGCAGATGGATATCGTTTGCAAGAGAACAAGTTGCCGAAAGATGGATGATGACAGGCTGCGGGGGTAGGAAGCAGTTGTTGTTCGGGGAGAAAGGGTGGGGGAGGATAATGAGGAAACGAGGGATGGTCACTGATACTATTGCAGAGTTCCAGGAGGGAATATAAATGAAGGACTGTTATTGAAGTGCATCGCTTGCCCTTCTTGGTTGTTGTCGTTTGTTTATTTTCTTTACATCATTACAGTGGTTCCTTTTTCATTTTTTATGACAATGCAAAAGGAAACATTTTAATATGTAATTTCATTCAAGGTATTGGAATAACATGCGTTTATACTTAAATAGATGAATTTTTTAATATACATACATACATACATACATACATACATACATACATACATACATACATACATACATATATATATATATATATATATATATATATATATATATATATATATATATATATATATATATATATATATATATATACAGAGAGAGAGAGAAAGAGATTTTAATTTTTAAGGCATCTTTTTATGTTATTGATATAATAATATTAATACAATTAAACTTTAAAGTATATATCGTTAAGATTTATTTTTAAAGTCTTTACCTTTTTCAGATTTTAAAAACTTATTGAATTTATTAGTTTTGATGTTAAACAGAAGTTCTTCAATAAGCGCTTAAAGTTTTAAAATTAAGATTTGATTTTTTAAAATTTTAACTAAAGAAATGCTAAAAAATAAAGCCATGCCAGTAAAATTTCAAATAAGTCAGTCGGTGAAATCAGTTCAAGTCTTATTAAATAAAAAAGTAAAACTTAAAAAAATAAATTATTTTCTTTCATTTTTTTCTTTCTTTTTTGATTATTGAAAATGAACTATCTTTTAGTTTGAAGACAGGCTAAATTCACAAAAATATAAATAAAAATAAAATGCAAATGTATCAAAAATTTAAAATAAAAATTAAAGAAAAAATAAGTTACTCATCTGAATTTCATTAATAAATAATAACAATAGCATAAAATTGCATAACATACGATTAATGTTAGAAATTCAACAACCTGAAAGATTTCCTAAAAGCTTTTTTTTTAATTTCATGATTTGCCTTAAAATTGTATTTCATAATTTTTTGCATCGTTTCTAAGCAAGGAATAAGTTTAATTTGCTGTGACAAACATTTGCCTTGAACTACATTTTCTCTTCATTTATTCACCAAAAGTAGAGTGCACATTTAGTAGTGATTAAGCATCTGTAGCGAATATTAACGACCACATCAATTATTTAAAATAAAAATCAACCATTAACCAAGTTATAAATTTCTCATTTTTCTTCTTATTTGATTACTGCAGCTAATAATTTTTTTTACTATTATAATTGTCTTTTTAAAATATTTTTACTTTTGCTTATACATAATAAACACTATTTCCTTTTGAAATCTATGTCAACAACTAAAATAGTCAAGAATAATAACTATAAACCTATAATATTAACACAATATAACAGATAAATTCAAAATAAAAAAAATTCGTTTTTAAAAGAAACATTTCAAATTGTAAATTATTATTTTTTTTATTTATTCCCTGAATATATAGTTATTTACAAAATGCCAATAGTTACATTAAAATTGAGTATTTTTCGAATAACATATAAAATAAATTTAAAAGCCATGCAATTTTTGATCAAATTTATTCATTATACTCATTAATCATTTCATGTTCATAGGAAAATATAATAAAATATTTTATGAAAAAAAATTATTCAAACAAGTCACGAATAACAAATTTCTACTAGAACGATAATAAATAGTAAAGACAACAATGTCAGTAAAATACATTTTTAGTCAAAAAATCTTCAGACTTTGGAAAATTGCTTTAGTTTACAAACTGCATCAGATAACAATTGTTATTAAATAACTTTCAGTTGAAATTGTAATAATTTGATTTATTTTAAATGAAGGTAAGTGCATTTAATATGATGTAGTAAAACGATAAATTCAGTGCATATAGGATATAATGAAATGTGGCAGTAAAAAAAATTAGTTGTGTCCTCTTTTCTTTGATTTGAGAAGAATAAACCTTTGAATTTCCAGTTGAAGCTAATATTTATTAGTAGAAGCAGTAGTGAATTACTCTTTGAGTTAAGCAAGCTATTAAAGTTCCCGTTCTTTTATTTAAGGGGAGGAAAACGGAACATAGCATGATTTTCTTTTCAAAAGATATTGCGATAATTGCAAAATCATTCGTTTCGTAAGCAATATTTGTTATTTTAGATTAGTTATGATTGCTTTTATTTATTTATAAAAAGGAAAAGATTGCGAAATAGCAATAAATTTTTTCAGGAAACTTAATTTTTTTATTTTCCAAAATCATATATATACATTTATTTCGTTAAAAAATTTTCTATGATTGAAAAGAGTGATTTTGGAAAATTTTAATTTCGTATTTTGAAGAATGATTAGAAAAAAATTCATTATTTGAATTTAAAAATATTTAATTTAAGTTTGTATTATTTAGGAATGAATTATGAATAAAATATGAAATTATAGATAAATTAAAAAATGTTACAATGATATCAATGTAATAAGTTTAATAGTAATTTAATTTTTGGAGCTTAATTCTAAATAATGCTTTTAATTATATAATGAATTCCAAAGTATAATCAAGGAGTTTTATATTGTGTCTCATATATTCTTTAATTATTAACATAATATTATCTATACTTCTTATTATTTTATATTCGTTTTACATAGTCATCCCTATAATTTATGTTTTCTGAATAGAAGCAAATATTAAGTCTTTCCGACGATAGATGGCAGCACAAACAGAAGTAAATTGGGTTTCCAATAGCTAATATAGGATTCTATATAAAGTTGTATTCCGAAAACGATATAGCAGTGTGAAATCCTTAGTTTACATTTAAAAAAATTATTTTCATTTTTAAACTTAAAATGTAATATTAATGGTAATTTACTAATTTAAATGTTTAATTCGTAGAAAATAAATTTTATGAACTTTTATTAATTTTGTTTAGTAAGATTTTTTTATTTTAATAACGCTTCTAACCTTTTATCATTATATGGAATATAATGCAATCCATGTATTCAATACCAAGAATTAACTTTTATTATTATATTAAAAGAGTAAAAGAGAAGTATTATTATCAGTGAATAAAAATAATTGTTTTATAATTTTAAAGCTAATAAAAAAACATGCTGTGTAATTAGGTGGTATTAAATAATTACTTTATTTAATAATTTTGTTTTTAATTCTTGTTTAGCACAAGTAATTTATATCAAATTTCAGTTTATCTGAATAAAATGTCATTTTGAGTAATAAAAGTTTAATAGCAGAAATTAAATGAAAAATTAATCATAGTACAAATTTAAAGATATTAATTTAATTAAGAAGATTTCACACTGTTTTCTATTAAAATGTAATATTTTTGAATTGGAAATAATAGCCAATAATTTGTTGTTACCTATTATTAATAACAGTTAAATTTATCTTTTATTAATGAAAGAAAAAAATACATTTAAATTGAAATTAAATTTAATTACTAAAATATTAATCAGTTTGTTAAAATTTTTATTACCGTGTTAATAAAAAAATTACGATACTGCTTCAACAATTTTTATTTATTTTTACAGCAAAAATATTTGAAAGTATAAAAAAATAATAGATATCACATAATTGTAGAGGATACATTAAGTTGACATAATCAATAAAAATGCATTATTTGTTAACGGCTAAAATAATTTTTATAGATTAATGTAACAGGTCACAAAGGATTTTAGGAACGTTCTTTCTTTCCAATTCGATTTTAAATGTAAGTTTTACGGTACAATTTTTTACTATTACACAAAATCAGTTAAAAGTTTTACAAAATTTAAATTTTCAATGCAGATACTGAGAAGGCGAAGATTTTAAAGTTTCAATACAAGTGAATTGTAGTGAATAAAATGTGTACATTAATTATTTATAAGCTTTGATATTTATTACTGGTTGCCACTCATATTTATTTTCTAATTCTGTAAGCAGATAAATTAGAGTATGAGCGGCAACCTCTTCTTTTGTCCCTGTGTGAGTGACAACAGCGGTTGACACTTATTAACTCTGAAATTTAAAATATTTTCAGAAATTTAACAAATAAAAGAAAATAAAACATCCAAAGCAGATTAAGAAATATTAATAATACACAAGTGGGGCAAACACGATACTTTTTTGATTTTTTTTTCAATGATATATTTTAAATAAAATATTTAAGTTTAAAGTTAAGAACTAACAAATCTATGATAGCTTCTTAGAGTTTCAAAAACAGTTTTCATTCAAGAAAATTATGAAAATATGCTAGAATGTTTTGATATTTTAATTAAAATAATCGTATTTTGATTAATGATCCGGAACTATATATTCATTAATAAATTGAATTATCACTAATTAACTGAGATTTTAAATAAAATTTAAACTTTTTTAAATTTAAGCTCTTTGAAGTCTCTGTATTTAACAACTTAAAGAACTTATCTTTTGGAACAAGCAAAGAGCTGGAATAGTTTCTAAAACAAAGGGATGAAAAAATGATAGAATATATAAAGGTTAGTAAAATTTTCTCAATCAATAGATAAATGTCGAAGCCAGCACATAGGAAGGAAGATTGTTAAAAAATGATTTAATGTTAAATATAACAATTCCTCTCCATCGTATCTTTCTACATTTATAAATTTTAATAAAATGAATATTGACAAAACATTTTTTTTTTGGAAACTTTGAAATTCTTAAAAACATTATTTCAGAATATTTTTAACAAGAAATAATGTTGTGTTTTCATATACGTGTCATATTAAACTTTAACACATCCGCTTGGTTTAATTATTTAAGCGACGCATCAAAACATTTTTATAATATTTCTTCGTACTATACATTTTTCTCAAGACTCACTACTCAAACTTTTAAGAATTAGAAGCATCATAAATTAACATTTTTTGTTTTAAGTCAATAAGTGACTAGAATTATTAACATATTTATTAGGAAACAGATAAGTTTACTAAAAATACTTCAAGGGCTTTGAAATTTAATAAACTTGTTTCGATTTTTAATGCATGACAAATACTCTAATGCGTTCACTCACTTATGAAGCATTTATTGATTAATCTTTTCTCGGCTTACATGTAACGCGAAATGTTTTTCAATAGGGTGATCTAAAAATGAATAGATGAAAAGATTTCTGTTTTGGAAATTGTTATAATAATAAATGAAACAGACTTTAATTGATATTATCATATTATATTTCCTATGTGTCACACTATATTGAAGGTAAAAGATCGTAGATAATGAAGGTAAAAGACCGTATATAATATAGGTAAATGAACGAAGGTAAAAGAGCATAGATAATAAAGTTAAAAGAACGTAGATAATGAAGTTAAAAGAACGTAGGTAATGAAGTTAAAAGAACGTAGATAATGAAGTTAAAAGAACGTAGATAATGAAGTTAAAAGAGCATAGATAATGAAGACAAAAGAGCGAGATAATGAAGACAAAAGAGTGTAAATAATGAAGGTAAAAGAACGCAGATAATGAAGGTAAAATAACGTAGATAATGAAGGTAAAATAACGTAGATAATGAAGGTAAAAGAATGTAGATAATGAAGGTAAAAGAATGTAGATAATGAAGGTAAAAGAACGTAGATAATGAAGCTAAAAAACCGTAGATAAGGAAGTAAAAGACTGATAGATAAAGAATTAGTTAATAAAGAAATCTATGAAATATTGTTTGTGTATATTAAAATCGAAAATTTTTATTATAAAATAGTTTTGACTAAAGAATAAGATAATTGTTCTCTTACTTGATTAGGGGTGGTGGGCTCATTGTTGTTTTCAATCTCATCTTTATCCTCCTCTACTAAGCCATTGGAGAAAACATCGGTTCCATTCGAGAAGAGGATGGGTTCGATACTGTTGCTGTTCCTAAGCTCCGTCTCTTCCCCCTCTTTGGTTTCTCCCTCGGACTGAGAGGAGACGACCACGCCTTCCGGAAGAATGTCGTCTGACGGAAGGCCCACCTTATCTACACTGCCTTCCATCTCACTCTGCAACGAAAACACATTTACAGGTCATTAGTTAATATTTGAATTATTTTAAAATGAAATAATGAAAAATAAAAGATGTATTCCAGTACAAAATCAATTCAGCACAGTAATTTTTCCATACTTTCCTATTGTTAATTTTTACTTTTAATATCAGACACTTTCAAAGAAAAAATGGTTTATATTTCATAGATAAGAAAATTCTAATGATATATAAACAAGACATATAATAAAATTTAAGACTATTTTCCAAATGTTTTCATTAGAATGTTTCATTTTTGGTGATTCTATTTTATGTATTATTTAAATTTTTAATATTCACTTTATAATTTTAAATAATTTTTTTTACATAAGTGTCTTATTAATGTTTTCTTATAAAGATTAAAATTATGATGAAGTTTTAAATTTAATTTAACTGAAACTGATTAAATTTAGAACACATTTAAATACTGAAGCAAACGAAATGAAATGAGATATAAAAAATTATGCTATTAAAGGAACTTTGAAGGAAGAAAGAAAATTAATACATAGAAACGAAGAATATACACATAATAAAATTACTTTCGAGAATAAGTAGTTGTTAAAAAATAGTAAATCAAATATAAAAACAGATCCGATTGTTTTTGTCAATAGCGTAAAATGAATTTTTTTAGAATATTAAAATCTTTTGAATGTTCTTTCACTATGAGACGAGCATAAACCATTTAGAATTAAAATAGATTACTGTTTGAAGTAATGTAATAAAGGATTAAAAAATTTAATTTTGACATAATCAAGTTTTTTCCCCAGTGGCAAAATATTCATTTCATGAAATTTGAATTAAAAGTAATTTTGATTTAAACGAAATGCTTTGAACAAATAAAGTTTTGTATAAGAATACCATTATTAAATATTTAACTTCAGGTAATCAAAATAGCTTTGTTACGAGATTAAGGACAATGTTAAAATATATACTAAAAATAAATAATAAATTTTTTCTGAATGTAAATTACAAGAAAACTGACTCAGAGAATTTAAAATTATATAATGTACGACATAAATTAACATTTTAAATTAAATTAATAATAATCAACTTCATATTAATATAAATCTGAAGTCATAATAGAACGAAAATTATTAATAACAAGTGTCAATTTTGATATATAAAATTCGTTAATTTAAATCAGACACAATCAAATTTATCAATTTTAATTTTACTGTAAAATATTAATGTGTCACTTTATTTAATATACTTATTTACTATAAATAAATCACTACTAAATTTGTTTTATTGAAAAAGGAAAAATAATGTAGAGTAAATTAAACATGTTCGGTTTTCCAAATTTAATGATAACTATTCTGATATAGTTTCCATTAACTTTAATAATATATTGAATTTATATTATCAGCACTACTTGATAATTCTAAAAAAAATTCCATCTAATATTTCTCTCTGAAGAATGGCAGGTTTGCCTACTGTTTTTAAAATAAAATTAAACTCATGTTACACTGACAAGTTTTATAACAAAAAATTCTTTAAAAAAGGTGAATTTAATGAAAAATCACATCAAAATTTTTAAAAAATGAATATAGCGCTAAAATTTGTATGTTTAACCAATGTTGTTGTCGTCGTGTGCCAGCCAGGTTGGCAATATGGGGTGCGCTGCTCCACTTTTCCAACTGAACCATATTTGGGTGTGGAGTCCGACTTCCTCAGTACACACATGCTATAGGTACCCGTGTACAGGGTAGGCAACCATTCATTCCACATTCATACAAGGAAAGGACAAAGACAGGATAGATAGAGAAAAAGTACATCCACGCCCGAACCGGGATTCAAACCCAGGACCTCCATATCCGGAGTCAGACACGCTGACCATTAGGCAAGTTGGGCGGCATGTTTACCGAATATAAATTAATTTAGCGAGTTTGTTTTTTTACCACAAATATAATGTGTACACACATTTTTTACAAGCAAAAAATTTTATATTAATAATAAACAATTGTATAAGCGAAAAAAACGCAGTTAATTTTATTTTTAGGCACTTTTTTAATTACTTAATCGAACAATTATTTAAGTAAAAACAATTTTTTCCAGTGCCTGAATTTCCAATCATTTTTACTTTCACATCAATTATTTGAAATAGAATACAGTTTAAAATTTTTATGCCTGCTTCAAAAGAAACAGTTGTTATTGAAATAAGTTTAATAACATTTGTTATAATTTTAATAAATATGTCAAACTTAAATAAGCAAAACTAATGCGCGATCTTACTGTTACCCTTTCTAAATTAATAACTTCAACTATCTTCATAATTTTAAATAAATTCTCAACCGGAAGAATTGAAACTTTCTCTTCTTTCTAAAAGCGAGTAATTAATTAGATGTAATTTTCTAGGATTGAAAATGTTCTGAGGGAGTGACTTACTGCCTCTTTTCACTGTCAACATCAGAGTTCCAGCGAACATTTTATGAAACGTTCACAACAAAAGCTCATCGGCAGAAATATTTTCTAAATTGCTTAACAAATAAAAATGAATTATTCTCTTAAGTGACAAACACTTGGCGCTGTTCAAAATTTGATGTTAACATACCGTCGTACAGAGCATGGGGAAAATGCACCACTTTCGCGCCAACAACACGCCAAATTTTCCATTTATGGAGATTCGCTGGAAAACAGGTTTATAGCATTCGATGGAGCGAAGTAATTGGAAATCGTCTGAAATGGGCCTGTCAAAAACAAAATACGTTTTCGTATCGTAATCGAATGCGAAATTCGTAAACTTTCAAGAGAATATTGCTTTGCACTGCTTGGAGAAATGCATTTCTAGCGGTAATTTATTTTCTTCTGGGAGCAGATGAATTATTTAAATGTGATTTTTATCTTGCGATAGAAATTTTGCTGATGCAAGGAGATCTTTTGCAAAAATATATCTTTTTTTTTTCAAGCAAGCAATAAGCAAGAATTTTCTTTTATGTTAAGAAAGCTGATATTAAATATTCGTTTCTGAATTTGCTTCCGATGATTTTTTTTTCTTTTTAAAAAGGGAAGCAAAAAAATGTTTTGAGGATTTTGCAATTTTGAAAGAATGCAGCTGTATTAGTTGGCAGTTGAAATTCATGATAAAGTTTTACTTTCAGCATTAACACGATAAAGATATTAAAAGGATAAAATGTAATTCTGGAAAAAAAATTGTAAAATAAAATCATCTTGATAATTCGATAAAAAAATTATGACTGTCAAATTTACCCTCAAATATAAATACCTGAAACTATCACAGAAAAGATTGCAATTAGTGAAATACCTTTAATGTTATAAATTTAGAACAAATATTTAAATATTTATATAAATAAATAAAATGCTAAATAAATGATCTTCTTTACCATTTGTTCAAAATATAGGCATACTGCTTAAGAAATTAAAATAACATATTATTATATAATTTTTCTAGATTAAAGGTGTTTATATATATATATATATATATATATATATATATATATATATATATATATATATATATATATATATATATCATACGCATAATTATTTATCATTTTTTCAATCTTTAGAAATTGTAACAGTACTTTTTTTATATATAATAGTTTAATTATTCTCAATTTTATAAAATGCTACATACTATTTTGTTTTTGTTTTATTAATCTTTATAAATGTATTTAAATATTAATAAGTATAACTACTAATCAGATATAAATATCATACATATTGGGAAGAATTTAAAATTATTTAGTTAAAATAAATTTTATCTTAATAGGAAATATAATTCATTTACAAATAATAAGGGTCATGTAACTGAAAGATTAATTTTTTTTATTCCTTAGCTTAGTTCTTTTACAGCACAAAAATATTAAAAATTATCCGGAAAAAAATAAATGTATCTATGAAATAAATGTAAAATAAATGTGTAATATAACAAGTATTGTACTATATATAAGTGTATTATATTGACATAATTATATTACATAGAGACACAGCTGAAATTAATACTTATGTTTTTGAATTATTGTATTTATAGAAAATAAGCGTATATTTAATTAAAATATATTTATCTTTAATATTTATGTAACTTCGCAGCATTTCTTCTTGTTATTTATCATTATTATTGAATATCATAAAAATTAATGAATATTTGTAAATATTATTTCTCTAATAATTTTGGATTTAATGTCAAAATTTATTCATATAATTGTTTTATACACATCAAATTAAGTGGAGATTTCATCATGTAAATATATATTTTATGAACTTATAAGATTTGTAAAAAAAATAATAAAAGTATAAACTACAATTGAAATATAATAAATTGTGATACCTTTTATAATTTGAATAGATGAATTCCACAACAAAGTTTAAAACTGTTTAGCTTTAATTAATTATAACTGATTTACAAAATGGTGAATAGCAGTAAGCATTAGAAATTCAAATATTAATTTTTCCTTAATATGAAATCCTTAGTTAAAAGCCATCTTGTTAAATAACATATTTAATCAAATAAAAATAATTTTTATATTGCAATATTTATTATGTGCAACTTAATGAAAACATAATTCAAATAAAAACATAATAAGGAAGAGAGCATTACTATAAATTAGCGGTGCATTTATCTCGTGTCTCGAAATGGTTGTCAACATTAATTTGTAATTTTATGTTCTCATAAAATTTTCTGAAACTAAACCAATGACTGTTATCAACTAGAATCAACTGACCTCAAAATTCTGTTTGGCCACATTTATCGTATGAGTAAAATGAATTAGTTTCATGTCATTATTTATTACAAAAATTTATTATTTAAGAATCATATACATTATCTCAGATATATTCTACAACTTCTGACTACCTTTATTTCTACTGTGAATTTTATGTTTATTAAGATTTTTAAATCCTTTATTTATAAATTGAATTTTATTTTGTACTTCTTATCTAAGTTATAAATTATAATAATATTGCATTTGTTTCTAATATTCTAGTAATGAAAATACTAGAAAAATTTGATAACAATTTATAGTTCAATTTTAAAGTCTGTTAATTTAAATAAGAATTTAACTTTTTGTTTTAGAGTAAGAATAGTTAGAGTAAGTGATAACACAGTAATTTCTTACGACTATTTGACATTTCATATATCATCTAAATGTTAAATAAAACATGACCAAGAAATTATTTTGAAATTATGGAAATCTTTTAAACATTTTGCAACTAGACAAGAGTGTAGATAAAAGAGTCAATAAAACGGAATCTATAATTATTTATTATTGAAAATGATTGATGCATAATTATATATTATATTAAGACATATTTTTCCCTATCGTTAATGGGAAAACCTTCCTACTTTATCTTAATTTGAAAATGACATTGATAAAAAGGAATAAAAAAAAGAAAATTACACAACAAAACTGAAAAAAAGAAAGAGCAACAACACTTCTTGCTAGAAGAAGAAAAAACCATTCGAAATGCTAGAAGATAAGCTATGTTGACACTTCTATGCCAGCATTTTGTGTGTGTTCTGCGCACTATTCTTTCCTTAGTTTCACTCTTTTTCCCTTTTAAGTTGGAAAAAGTTAGCTTGCAGGGAATTCTCGACGTTTAGTTTCTTTTTCGCAAAAATAAAACGAGAATGGGAGGGGGAGGAATGTTCTCTAGCTGTTGAGTGGCCTGTTTAGCGGTTTCTTTCACAGCGAAGTATATTTTTTACCATTTTATTCTTAAAAAGTAAAAAAAAAAAATGTTGCATTCAAAAATGGAAAGAAATGGAGTCTAGGTTTGAAATAAATAAAACAAAAAAAATTATGGTCAAGAAAAATATTTCTCAAAGCGAGGAAATAATGGAAGTAAAATGTTTTAAATGCGATCTTAAAGATGTTGCCAAAAAAAAAAAAGAAGGAATTAAAGACGGCGAAAGAATTTGTCACTTCATTTTAGCTAGGAAGATTGCAAAAAATGTAAAAATGGTATTTTTTAACATAACTAATTCAACAACAGCGAACTTAATTTTAAGAGAGATTACATTATTTTTGTTAACCTGTGACATGCATTTATCTTTAATATTGTTGCTACAAAAAGACTTACTTTGTTTTACTTTAAACTAATTTATTTTTTGTTTTAGAAGTTAAAAAAAAGCATAATTTATTCAATGAATATCTAAAATTTGGAAGATTTGATATTGGAAAACTTGAATCTTAATTTAATCTTATTTTTCTTTCTAAAACTTAAGTTTTATAAATAATATGACTTTTTAATTCTTTTTTTATTTAAAGCAAGTTTAGTTTAAATAAATTTAATAATTTTTCATTAAAACTATTTAAAATGTATTTATTACCATAAATAGTTTCAATCCTATAAAGTTTGACACAACTTTTCATTAAAAGGTAACACTCACTAGAGGTTATTCAGTATAATAAATTATACAAAGTAAAATTTTTGCAAATTTACTATGAATTTAAATTTTAATATTATTCTTGCAGTTATTAAATTTTGTTAAAAATTCAAAGTTATATAAAAAAAATTAAAATATAACTATTGAATAATAAATTCACTCATAAATGTAAAGAAAAGAAAACAAGTTTTAATCAAATAAACAACAGAACTTTTTAGCGATTTAACTCCAATACAAATTTACTATACTAAGGGGGGATTTTAAAAATTTACTGAACTACATTAAAATTTTGAAATTAAAACAAACATTTTATAAATTCTGAGGAATATATCTCATTTTCTTGAAATGTAATTTAAGCGCATAAGGGCATGAATATTTTCATAAAAATTAATTTAATAAAAATACTTAAATAACAAATTAATTGAAAAAATAAATATCAAACAGCAAAATAAAAAGAATAATACCTAAAGAAAAAATAATGTGAATTTAGAATTTATATATATATATATATATATATATATATATATATATGTATCATTTACTTTATTTCAATGTTATACAAAAATACTTTATTATACTTTAGTTGATTCGCGTTTGGTTTCTTTCCATTGGTGTAAATTTCTAAAAACAATTATTGGTCACGTGAAGGAAAAATGCACCAAAAACAATTATATGAATGAACTAACATCCCATAACATGGCACAAAGAAAAAAAATTCAAAGAAAAAAATATATAATAAAAATCTGGAGTACATTTAAAATACATTAAACATACAGTAAACATACTGCAATCTTTTTTAAATAACTTTTAACTTGCTCTCTAACAAAATGAATAAGAACACTAGAGTATAGTGACAAAAATGCTCTGAGAGTTTATAGGAGAAGAGCTTATCTTTCGCAGTTTATTTTTTTCGCCAAAAAGCATTCTATGGAGATTGTGAATCTTTACAAATGGGGTCTCTCCAGATCCTGAGTAATGACACAAAATGACGCCAAGAAGTGAAAGAAGTTATTCCTTCGTAGATGGGTAAATAATGACGAAGTTAAAAGCGAAGGGTATATATTTTTTAACTTGATTTTTCCCCCCTCTTTTTTTGGTGTTTATTTTCCTCGGGCTTTATTCAATTCCTCGCCAAGTGATGCGATAAGTTTGCCAGAATAGAAAATTCTTCAGCAATTCCAAAATAATTGCTTCGGTTGTAAGATAAATGAAGAAAAAATTATATAATGTAATGAAATGTAGCCTTAAAACAAGTGAGATAAGTTTATCTTATATTAGATGCTTATGAGAAAATAATTTGGCATAATGTTTTTCTCGTTGAATTTGTTTTGAAAGTATTTTGGTTTAATTTTATGTATTACATGTATTTCAATTTATGTAAATTTGAAATCATATATGCCAATTATCGCATATGTTTTTAAAAATGCATGAATATAGCTTAGGTTATTAATTTAATAATTGAACAAATGCACTTTAAATTTATGTTTACATACAAAAATATTTATTAGTTTGTGTTTATAATTTTTACTAAAATTTCTATTGTTTTATTAACAATGAAATATACAAGTCAATTTAATTTTAAAGTAAAACACGTATTTTTCAAAATATTATCAATTAAAGTTTGATCTCTTTTATAAGAAAGTAACCTATGATCATTTGAGAAACAAATTAATAGCTAATCATGAATAACATGAATAACGTAAGAATAGCCGTTTTTAATTTTAAATTTATCACTACACGGTTATTAAATAGGTAATAACTCACAAAGGAGCACCCCTTGAATTTTTGCTAATTTTTTAACGAAAAGATGCGCCAAAATGTGGATAACAAAATCGCAACCCTAAAATTACGTTCATTCAAATGCTGAAAGTACTAGGATTACCAGAAATTTGTCGCCAACGCTTTTCGCCAAATCAAGGGGTACTTGCTTCTACACCGAAGCTACCAAAATTTCTAAATTTACATTTTAATATATGTATTTTTAAATTAGGGGCTATTTGTTCAACAGTGGTTCAAGTAAGCAGTCTAAACTTCTTGTTATGTGGTCTTACTTAAAGAATATCTATATTAATAAATTATATAAAAATTAGTAGTGTATATGCACCAGCATTAAATTATAATCATTTAATTACTATAAAAGAAATAATAATGAAAAGTAAAGTACAAAAATTAAGACATTTATCAACGTTTAACATAAATTTTGAGAAAAATTTATAATTAATTTACTTTATATTTTTCTAACTAAATGTATTTGTAGAATATAAAGAAGAGGAAGTGAAAAATAAACTGATAAATTATTCATGGAATTAAAAAATAAATCATAATTTGTGTTCTCAAATTTGCGAAGTTTCCTTTCGATTGGATGTAATGAAAAATTCAAATAAAGTACAGCTAAAGCTAAAACAAGTACAAGTGCTCAGCTGATTGATATTTTTGTTTATGACACGTACTAAGTGATTAAAAATGTGGCCTTAATTATCATTATTTACATCCTTTATGGAGACAAATGCATTTTCTTTCTTGCATTACAATGCTAATGGATAATTTCTCTGATTGAGTTAAAAAATTTAGGGCAACATATTTTGAATGCGATGACGAAACAGACAAACAAATGACTACTATTTACATTTCAAATATTTGTTTTTTTGGTTGAAGTCATCACCATTTCTCTTGAGCTGTTTAATATTTAAAGGCTACATAATTTGTTTAGAGAGTTCATCAACTACTCAATTCTCTATTTTAGAGAGCAAGTGAAATAACTATTTGTTTCACCCAATCAAAAATTCAGTACAAACTTAACGACATATGATTTTCACCGGGCCATTTTAACCCAAATGTAATATCCCTCTTACCATACTTTGTTTAATGTTCTCCGTCATTAAGGGGTTAGCATGCGCCAGTTATGCAATAATCATCCATAATCTTCTGAAGTACCGACTTAGAAAATAATCATCCCTCGTTAAATAAGCGAAACAGAATAGCTATCTTTTACCATCAAAACGAAGCTAAAAAAGATAAATAGTAGGGATCAAAAGGGAAAGGAAAGGGAATTTTCTCCCTCCCTCGAAATAACCTTTCACCACTCAATAAGGCAGATAATTCGATAATTTCCCTACTCTTTTCAAAGACCATCCTTCATTATTGGTGGAACTGAAGAAAGGACCCACTTTTCTTCGCTGTTTAACCTCAAGACTTGTGTTTCCTCATTATTATTTAATAGTAACGGAATGAATTTTAAAGGGGTAATGCGGTGGTTTATTTTTTTCCCCATTTTTAATACTCTTCTTCGAGGTTTGCTTAGTTGCTCTCTTTAGAAAAGTGGGAAGCCATCTTGAGACACGGTGAATTTTAGGTTCGATATCCTGTTATCGATGTTTTTAATCGATGATGCCGTTATACGATGTAATGATGAAAAGGAGAAAAATGCTGATGAAGTTCTTTTTAATCGACATCGAAATCTCTTATTTTTACCACGATGAAATAAAATGATAGAAAACAATTTTTTGTTGATTTAGATATTATGTAGACGCTGATTTCAAAATCAATATAATTATTTTATCTTTTATCTATACGTAACCATTATTTTTGAAGTATATTGTAATATCCTTAATAAAAAAATAACCACTTAAATAGAAATTATAATTAAAATTTTTTAATTTAAATTAATATAAACAACAATTATATTCTAACAATTTTTAAAAACTATAATATGATTCATATGTGAAAAGAAATCCGGCACTTTAATTAATACAAATTGATATTTAAAACTAAAAATATTTCTTCCAATTTTAGTTTTTATTAAGGTTCTATGTGTATTTGAAATAGAAAATTTTTACTAACACATAATTATTTTAAATGTAAATATTATTTGAACAATCAGAAAAGTATGTTATGCAATGAATTAATAATATTTTAAAACTGACTAATGGAAATTTTGGAAATAATATTTATCAATTGAAAATCTATCTAATACTTTTAGATGGTAAGTAATAATAAAAAACTTTCTATAGCCCATTTTTGATATTTGTGAAAATATTCAATCAGCTTAAAATATTAAATTAGTTATAGAACGAAGCATACTTATTTTTTTATGTTTATATTTTAGTTATATAGTTTGAACTAACTGGTGATGTCAGTCAAAAAAATTGATATTTTGTTATTCCCTTTATCAAAATTCACTATATTTCTTACATTTGCTAAAATTTTGCTGTATTTGAGTATATTAGTTTATGTTATGTTTCTATGGCGTGTTAAGTTGTTGTTGTTGTTACTAATGACACTTGGACAAGCCAAGCTCGCTATGTCTTGCCTATGCGAATTTAAGTCAATTGGGAGCGTCTTTCGTTTTTTAATCAGAGCACCATGAAGGTGAAAGTACGACTTTACTCTACATACTTGCCATAGGTACCCGTTTATAGGGTAGGCAACCAGTCACACCTCATTCATACAAGGAAAGGACAAAGACAGGATAGATAGAGAGGGAAAGTACATCCATGCCCGAACCGGGATTCGAACCCAGGACCTCCTTATCCGCAGTCAGGCACGCTGACCACTAGACAAGTTGGGTGGCGCGTGTTCAGTAGTTTATTAAAAGGAAAACTTAATTTAAGTATCAACATTAAATATCTTAAAATGTACCCTTTAAAAAAAACCTGAAATATATAAATCCGATTTAAATATTCTTAAAAATTTAATGCGTTTTCAAATAAAAACATTTTTTAAAACACATCATAAATGAATTTGGAATCAGTTATTAAGAAACAAGAGAAGTGTATTTATGAATAAGGAAATATGCGGGTTAATAGGAAACATATTTATAACAAACAAAAATTAAACTTGTAATATATAAAACCAATTAAGTGTTTTTAATAACTTTCTATAACATTATCATTTGAACGAACTGTGTTTTAAAACATAAAATATAGACATTCAATTTATATTTTAATCAGTAGAAAAAATTCCATGAAGATGACAGTAATATATTCAATCAATCAATAGTACTCTGAGACAGTAGGTTATGCATTCATTAGAAATTGAACAGTACTGCTTAATATAAGTTATACAATCTTATAACTTGCTTTGTTAATAAATAATACTTAGTTTATACATACGATTAGTGTGACGTATTTGGAAGCATTAATATATGATAATAGGTACACAGATGGGGGGAAAGTTTTAGATTGTATTAAATTATCGTTTATTAGAGAATGAATATTTTCGCCAACAAGCTTTGAATGACGCAAACAGAAAACAATAACTAACAGTCAATTTAGTATACACCTATTAAACATTACACTTTTTAAATAAAGAGATATAATTACCTACCTAATTGTAGCCTCATTAGGTAGGTAATTCAATATCTTTGAATACTGAAATTCATGCCTAACACGATTATTGGAAACTATGAAGTGTAACAATATTTACTTAAGACTGATAATAATGCTAATAATCATGAATACTACAAATATTCTCGGAAAAATATATTTCATATTTTCTTCTTATTTTTTTTCTATTTATCATTTTTCTTCATTGCCAAACATATTTTAGTTAGTTGATTTGTTGTAAATGAATTATATGTAAAATAATTTTCATAAAATACAATATTTTTGGTAAAGTTGGTTTCTATTTTAATTTAATATTTTTTATCACAAAATTATTTTAATAGATATTCCAACATATCCACTATTGATTAATTCAACTATAACTTATTATACGAGCATAACTTTTGACAATATATATATTGTTGTTGCTACCTATAACACTTGGACAAGCCAAGCTCGCTATGCCTTTGGTAGTGCGAATTAAGTCAATAGAGAGCGTCTTTCGTGTGGAACAGAGCACCACGAAGGTGAAAGTACGACTTTGCTCTTTTTAAGGTGCCTCGTAATTTTGAACCATAGTCAGGTGACGAGGCCACACCTGAGCTGGCACCCTTCTCTCCACATCCACGCCACATCAGCGGAAGGACTTTGGACGTCACATATTAACATGGACACGTCCCCAACCCACAGAGCTCCAGCAACCCAGTGAAGGAGAGTATGGCGTGGTCATCCTCCCAACCACTGACCACGGCAAATGATGCCTCACTTTGCTGAGCTTACGGGAAGCGGCGTGAAGCTACTGAGCCACTGGAGCTCCAGTGCAATTACTTAAACTGGTTTATCAAATGGATAGTACATCTATATATATATATATATATATATATATATATATATATATATATATATATAAATATATAAACTAATTTATATCAGTGTGCTATGGATTCTTGATCGTCATTTTTTTATTTCCTTTTTTGAGAACAAAATATGAAAAATCATGACACTAGAAGAACAAAATTACTTATTACAGCAATGCTAAAAATATTCAATGATCTACAATGATCCAGGAAAATATCAAAAGATAAACAAATAATTTGACGTTTTTATCGAAATGTTGAATTCATATGTTTTTATTAGGCATTTTTTAACATGATTTCATTTTATACATTTTTTCAATGTAAAGCATACAGAATTTGACTCTTTGAATAGCATCACATAGTCTCAAATTCTAAATAGAGTTCTGTGACTTCTGTTAAATTTTTACAAAATTCCCAATGGATCCCCTTCCAAAAAATTGATATTTCAATCACAATAATCTGCTCTTGATTTGGATTTTTATAACTGCAGATCTTAATCTTGATAAACTAAAATCAGCTTAAGAAATATCCTTTCGTATGTTTCGAAACGCTCTCATCATGCAAAAATTTAAATCTTACTTTTTCTCTGGAAAAGAATCACAATCTAGCCTTAAATTCAATTATTTAAGAAGAAAGAAGAGAAAAAGGAATTTTTTTTTTGGTATACAGCAAGATGACGATACAGATAAAAGCAGCATTGGTTATGAACATTGCTTAGGTTTCAATAACATTATTTTACTTCTATTTTTATCATTCAAAGATAACATTTGCAGGATAACGATATGAAGAACACAATTATACACACATACACACATATATGTAATAATCTAACCAACAACAATTCAATGATTTATCCTATTAAATCGATAATTATTATGACATACTCTATAATATATCATGGTATACATAGATAGGATGTATAATCATGTGCTATAAGCACAGTAATTCCATAGTTGTAAATGAGGTATTAATATGAAGACAGAGTCATATATGTTACATAAATTCGATCGTCAAAATGATCTGATCCTGATTATGACAATATAAATAAATCAGATCATGATTTATTTATATAATATTCTCCAGAGAAAAAACATGTTATGAATAATATTTGAGATAAGGATAATTTTCATATTTGAATATTTTTAACTTTTCGTAATAATACTAATTTCATTTGTATCATGATTATATCCTTAAATACTAATGATTGCTAAAAATTGTAGTTTATAATGTACACATGAACGATAAATTTTATATGCATCATTATACTATATCATTTATATTAGTTATGCATATAACTGCTTCCATAAATAATAATCCGGAAGTTGATAATCACTGGTACGTAATTAAAATAACGTTACCAACTCATTAAACGAGAGTAGAAGTAGTTTTAATTATCCTTACTCTGTCTTGAGAATTATCTCCCTAATGAAAAAAAAAACTATTCATTAAAAATAAAAACTTGAAATCTCATTAAAAACAAGCTTACTTTACTTTTGAGACTTCAGTGTTGCTTCTTATTTCAGCTTTATAGCTTTTTTATGACTGCAATAAAACATTAAATGGTTGTCATAATTTAATTTAGCAAAGTGTAATGGTAGATTATTAATAATTTCCTTTTTTAACAGCAACTGTGTTTAAAATTAACATTTTATTTTCCTCACAGTTTATTTATTTATCTTTATTTAAAATTAACGAAATTATTTTATTGTGAGGAATTCAGCAAGTTCTTTTCAGTTAACAAAATTTTTGATAAAGTGTTTTATAATTTGAATATTAACATGCAGGTCAAGCATAATTTCTAAAATTATTTTTCGTGATTAAATCAAATTTAATTCTTTTAGTTATTTTTGTTAATTTTATTCATTTACTTTCACAAAAATATTTTTTATTAATTTTGTTTTGAAAAATATATGGTTACTTATCAAATAATCTCTTGAATTATTTTTGACAATTTAATAGTTAATTTCTTAAATTATTTTTAATAAATTTAATTATCTTTTTTTACAAAAACATTCCACTTTTATTTCTTTTTCGAAAATACAGTTCGATAAATACGTAGATTTTCAAGATGTTAAGTTATCTATATTTTAAAACTATTTTGAATTATTAAATGAAGATTAAATTTTTGGTCATTTTTGATAATTTAAATCATTTCCTCAGCAAAAATGTTTATATTATATTTTTAAAAATGTTTAACTAAATAAATATTTTATTAGGTTGAAAATTTCCTGAACTTGATGTAAATTACATTGAAATTTTTTAAATTTATTATTAACATACTTTTCTTCTTTTTATTTTGTAAAAAATTAGTAAATAATGTTAGGAATAGGTAAAAATTTGTCAAATTAAAGGGCTACCGTAAGGATGTGCTTATTTAATGCAGAATCTTCTTCATCTTCTTCTTCTTAGAGTTAAGTTTGTATGTCATTGGGCACCTCTGCTTTTATCAGCATTTTGTATTATTAACTCCAAACCCAATGTTTCCTAGTTCCAGTTGCTCGGGTCACCCACTTTATTAATAAAGTCCGATAACCCTTTAATGGAGTCTAGGTGTAACTCTCTAGTATGGATGATGCCTAAAGAAGTTAATCTAGGGAGGGCAAGAGCCTCGCATTCGTAAATGATATGCCCTGCCGTTTCCTCTTGCGTATGACATTTCCAGCAGATAGGGTCTTGCTGAAACAGTCCCATCTGGTCAGAGAGTCAGTCATGCTAGCGATAGCTTCCTGACTTTCACCAGAAGAAGATGGTTTGGAGGTCATTTCTACCTCCTGTGAAGGATTCATTGTTACCCCTTCACTAGATTGCCTCTGAGTTCCCATGTCTTTTTCAGCAAGGTCTACTTCAGAGGCTTCACCTGCAAATGCAGAAAGGTTAGTTGCTTCTTGTATCTTTTCAGCCACAAGATAACAATTAATAAGCTCAGGTCCACCTAGCATCGCCTGAGTTACTGAGAAAGGCAAAAAAGCTCTAGAAGTTTGCCAGGCAACTAGAGGTTTCGTTAAGACACCATTACCGCGGTGCCAATTAGTCCTAGGCACGGGTCGCATAACACCAGGGTTTACGGGAGCTGGTTCGCGGCTTCTGATTCTATATTCAAGGCTATCCTGTCATTCCTATAGGACGTTCTGCGATCCACCACCTGCCGACGCGCCTGGTAGCTGCTCAGGCCCCAGGTAATGCATAATAATATTCCTGTTTAAAAAATTGTGTTTGAATCTTAAAGAAGGTATTTCTTTTATTAAGATTGCTCTCATTTTCTTTCCTTTTTTAAATAGATGAATTTTTTTAAGGCGCCAAAATCTATACGATATTTATTTCTTTGACAGAATATTTTAATAAGTAAGCAATAGTATTTAAATCACTAAGTTATCCTTCCACAATCGCGTACTCATTTACTAATATGAACATTTATTTTAATAATTACGATTTGGTTTTCAGAATTTGTGAAAAATATAAAACTTTAATTAAAAGATTATTTTCATTAGAAATTTGTGATATAACAGCGCTTTATGAATTTGAAATATTGTATTTATGGAAAAGAAATGGGAGTAAAATAGTATTCTAGAAATATTTTATCAATAAATGCCCATTGCGGAATAAAATTCAATATTTTATTAATCATTTGAATTTTCATTTTAGCTTAAACCAGTTTTCATAAAGTAGAACCCAATTTTATGAAATGCAAATTAGAAAATGCTTCAATCTAACGAGCGTTGCTCAAGTTTGAACGAAAATTGATGTAAAAAGCTTTGAATAATCAATTTACTAATAATGCATAAAGGATTCTTTTACATAATTTTTAAATTTATTGCTTTATCCTCAATATTCCTACTCGAATGTTTTGTAAATGAAAAAATGTTTTTGACCATAAACAAACTTTATTTATCACCCTGTATTACTTATAAGTAATAAAGTTTAAGAAGCAAGAAAATAATTTTTCATTTTTATTATTCTTAAAAATATTTATTATTCTTAAAAATAAAATGAATGTTGAAAATAAGATTTTTTTCTTTATTTAAGCTTGTTGTGTTTTGTAAATAAATAAAGATATTTCGTGATAAACTGATTTACTTTATTTGAGCTTATTTTATTTCATTTTTTATATAAACTTAGAGTTAAAAAATTCTTAGTATCTGTTTATAGGAACATTTTCGAACGAAATTTTTCTAATGGTCTTTTTGAAATGTATAATAGGACTGAATTGTAAATATGTTTTTAAAAAAATAAATTGTGCTATGAGTTGTTTTTGAATAAGAATAAAACTGTAAATTTTTTTATAATATGTTAAAAGATTTAATAAATTTATCTTAAGCATATTTCATTTCTTTTTATAAAACATCAATTGAAAACGAAAAAAATATCATTAATTTTTTGACAAAGAAATGCATAATCATTAAATTTAATATATCTTAGTGATTCATTCTTTTTCACCAAATAAAAACTCGCAAATCAGCAACGTAAATATGAAAATGAGATGAAGGTATAGTAAAGGAAGTAATTATTCAACAAAAATATTTTATTTGATAATAATTTTCAATGCAAATAACATTTAATAGCTTACATTTAAAATAAAATAATATAATTATTTCTCTTAATTTCAAGAAATTATCGAGCGGAATAATTTATGCACAAAAATGTATTTATTGATGTAATTTTATGTTTTCTAGATTATCTTTGGTTGGATACATTCAAAAAAGTATTCTATTTCCAATAAATAATGTACTTGCATTGGATATTTAATTATAGGTCAGTATTAAATTAATTTTAATTTTTGAATTTCGGAAATTATTCATCGTTTGAGAATTTTGATTCCAAGTAAACTATAAAATATTGTTTTCGTGCATTTTGAATTTATCTAAAAATTGAAAGTTTCCTTTATCTAAAGTATAAAATATATACAACAAACTTTAAAATTTCTTAAAGATCTTTCCAAAGTAGTTTCAAACAACAGAATGTGTTGCTAAACATTGATTTATAAGTCCCTAGAAAATAAAATAATAGTTTGAGTGGGTTTTTTTTACTAAGAAATAATCAATTTTACTATACAGGAAAAGCTATCACCTGGTAAAGTAAGTGAAATTAGAAATTTATGTACAATAGAAGCCTATATAATTTTTTTAATGAATAATTTTTAATTTAGATTAAGTTTTTTATATCAAATTTTTGTAAAAATTTTCAAAACACTACTAAAACTCATTCATTATGACAAATAGAATAAATAAAATAACATAGTTATCAAGATACCTTAATTTTAATAAAAACAATTGCATGCCTCATGACAAATCAAATTAGCTAGTGAAACAGAGCAGTCAAAAATCCTGTTTTCCTATAAACAAATAAATCCAGTTCTATTGAGTGAGATGATGCAAATATGTGAAATAAAGTTTGAAATGAAAACATGTATACATCTATACTGATCGAAATTAATTATTTTACTTTAAAATATCAAAATATTCTCTGATGCCAAATAAATGCGTAAAACCAGTATTCGCACACAAAATGAATAAAATAAATTCCAATTGTAAGTAAGTTGGAAATTTTATGAGGAAAACTCTAAAGTCTTTTAAATATTGAAATCAAAATTTCGGATGACATACAATAATGGAAATTTTGAAAATGATTTCTTAATCCGCGAAGCATATTTGTCATTTGAATTCCTATTTCTCATTCATATCATTATTTATATTTCAATTTAAAATACATTTATTCGTTTTCTAGCTGAAATTCTGACATTGACTAATACATCATCTCTTGAATAAACGAGTTTATTTGCGAAGAAAGTTTAAATTTTCAGTTATTGGATCGTATGACACGCGATAAATCATCTCCATTTCTAACTAGTTTACAGAGACGAGCGAAATATGCTTTTTCATCTCTTGAATTAAGATATTTATATTCATTCTTATCTTTTGACATTAGGCGTTTTGTTATTATCTTAATGGTTATTTATTATGGATACTTTTTTATTATTTTCTTTGTGTTTCTGACATAAGGATTCTGATTGTTATAAAGCGAGTTTGTATGCATTTCTTTATATTTTGGTTTATAAAGTATTATTATTACAGGTGATTAAAGACTAATTTTTCTCAAATCTGAACTTCTCTATAATAAAGTATCGTAGTTATTGTCCTGCTTTCAGCTTATTAGTTGAGGTAAGAATTTCAACGTTTAATTTTAGTTATTTAATTGAAGTAGAATATGATTTATTTTATAGCATTTAAAATATTATTACACATAATATTTTAAATGCTATAAAATAAAAGAAGATGGTTTAAGAAACGGGAATTTTGGCAGCTATGTAGCAAGGATAAAGTGAAGGTATCTGGATACTTTATTCAACAAGTTGGACGGAAAAATACTATCCTCACAATGGGATGACTCAGATTCAATTAAATCAGGGATTGGAGATTGAGAAAAAATGCTACGTTTTGCTTACATGCATTTATATTTGTGAAATGGTTACTAAATGAGATGTATTTTCTTTTGACAAGTGTATTTGATCCATTTATGGTGTGAATATTTCTTCAAAAAGTCTTATAAGTAAATCTATATGGCAATCCACAAGAGAGCTTAGAGCTATTTGCTAATACAGAATGTTAGACCAAAATTAACTGAGGCTTCTGAATTATCAGGTGATAAATCCAGGATTTCATTATAAAGAGACACAAATCATCATATCAAATTCTGGATTTTACAAAAGTGACATTTTTGCTGTGTGTAATATTATATTCTACCCTTGCAAAAATTTCATTACGTAGTTGTAGTGCAAAGTAAATTCGCAAATATAAATTATGTACATTGTGAAGAAAATTCAGAATCAATTTTGTCTATTTCATTCATTTTATAATATTATTTCAGCCGACCGATTGGCTGAGTGGTTAGCGTTCCTGACTACTGAGCTGTTGGTCCCGGGTTCGAATCCCGGTTCGGGCATGGATGTGTCTTTCCTTCTCTGTTCTCTCTGTCCTTTCTTCTGTGTTGTTGTATGAATGTGGCCCGCCCTTTAAATGGGTATGTGGAGGTATGGCGTGGGTAACGCTACTCGCCTCCGTAACTTGGTTCACAGGTGCCCGCTGGGTAACGATAAATGAGTAGCAGTCTCTGGCCTTGCTGTGGCATAGGGTTCAGTCACCCTTGTGTGTCCGCCATTGGATAAAAAAATAATATTATTTCAAACTCTCATATCAATAACTCAAAGGGTTGCCCAGTAAAAAATAAATACTTCATTTATATATAAGTTATAAATAATATACAAATAAAATTAACGATATTTTTACAACTCTATTGAATACTGCAATAAGTACAGTTACACTACTGAGTAGTGCAGAATAGACTACATGGGGTAGTTGAAGTAAAAAAGCTTAGTGTAATCCTTTCCTTGTGCAATCAGACTCCCAAATTCAGTGGTTTTATCATGGAGTTTAAGACCGGATTTAAAAAATAGGAACATTAATATATATTTTATTTCTAAGATCTTCCTTTTAAAGACTTTTCTAAGATCTTTCAACTGTCACTTCTCTAATTATTATTTACTTACTTTCAGTTATTTTCGAGTTTCACTAATATTATACTTTAACTATTTAGCTTTGTTCATTTTTGCATTTTAGCCTCACCCGATTCTAGGGGTGAGCCGTTTCCGATTTGGCTGACAAATTTTCCCAATCGCTTATTTATGTACATGCATGTTTCGAGTGTCGTCCCTCGTCACCTTGGCGACAAAATCAGCCCCAGGAAAGCAGTTGTTCCAATCCCCAGAGCATGTCCACAAACCCATTCATCTATTAGACAGGGTCTGCAAAGGGACGGGAGGAAGTCTGAGATCTTGAAGTGGCTCATTTGGGGTGGAATGAAAGATGAAAATCTTTCTCATGCAATGGATTTGGGGAGTGCCCATCGGTTGTCATGGCAACTGGAGGAGAACGCTTTGGGGAAAAGGAGGGATTTCGGCGTTGATCCCAGCGGATGGTGATATGTTTACTTTTAATGCTGAGGGAAAGCCTCAAATCGCGAAATAAAATAATAAAGCTTTCCGTTGGCTATAGTGTTAAAGCTCAATTAGACTCCCGAGAGATGACTACAACCTGTATGAACAGAAGTGGTGATAAATTAAGCGACAGATTATATTGTCGCCCCATTTCATGTGTATCAATTAGGTTTTTAGATTACTTTTCCTTTCTTTAAGGTGATATAAAATTCTGAAAATAAAATCTGTTTTTAAAATAACACTTCTATTCAAAAACTAAAATATCACCAACCAAAATTCTACTTAAAACGTAACTTTTTTTAAACTTTCAAATTAAAATTAATTTCAGAAATTTTATTAAAAATTTCTGAAATTAATTTTAATTTGAAATTTTGAAGGAAATATAAATAATAAGACTTTTACTAGCATTCGTAAAAATTATATTTCTCTTATCTTTCGTAGTTTAACATTTTCACTAAACAGACATATGTTTGAATTATATTTTTTTCTGGATTAAAAAAAATGAGTTATTCGGTCAAGTCTAAAATTCGAAGTTTTTTAAATAAATTATTCTCCATTAAAGATGCAATAAATATGCTTATAATTATAAATTTGACTTACATTGTTCCTGGACAAAAATTGAAATTTAACTAGGGCCAATAAGAAAGCTTCATTTTGATCCTACCAACTGTTTCAATGCTCTTAATACTAGTTTATTACTAACGTTTTTATACTTTATGAGAAATCAAGTAAGGATGCCATTAAGCTTAGTATTTTTTCAACTATGATCAATTTTTCTATAAATTAATTAGAAAATCTGAATTACATAAAATTACTTTTGAATGAGTAACAAGAGCGATATTGAATACAAAATACTTTTTTCAAATATATAAGAAAACTAATATAAAGTAAGAGTAGGAAAATTAGACATGATTCCTACTCGATAAATGAAAGTTGAAAATGATTTCCATGTAAGAAATGTCTGTTTCTTGAAATACAATTTAATAAAATTCTATTTTAGGAAATGTTTATTTATAAGTATTTTGATGCTTAAAAAATTATTTCCATTTCTAAAAAGTCTATTATTAAAAATGTAAAATAATAAAATTCACAAAATAATTCGTAAATGTACATGAGAACATATTAAGCATAGTCATTGGTTTATAAAAATGACTTCTACCTCTTTTTTTCTTGCAATGTAAAATAATAATGTTAAGAAAAAGTTGTTATTCATGAAACAAATATTACAATTAAATGAATATTTTCCAGTGGTTATAGATAACTGTAAAATGATTTTCATTTTTGAAAAGTTTGATTTTTGATATTATTTTTGAAATGCTTGCGTTTTGTCTATTGATATACGATGACAGAACAATTTCGAAAATATTTACCTGATAATATCAACTGTTATCATTGATATGCAGTAGCTGATTTCGATTTCTAAAATATTTGCTTCTCGAAATGGGAAACTTAAATTTTTGTATTAAAAAAATATATTAATTATACAAAGTTTATTTTATATTTTTTATTTTTTTAATAACACAAAAATTTATTAAGTTTAAGACAGCTACTCACTACAATTATCAAAATTTTATTTGAAATATATCAATCACTACACAAAAGACTATGTTAATATTCAATTATTGATGAAACAAAATCTATTTTTCATTTCTTTTCCTTAGCAAGTTACCCATAAACCTAAAAATATTTAATTATTTAAACTTCAGATTTAATTCTTCAAAATATGAGAAATGATGTTAATCCCCCCAAAAAATACTCAACAATTTATTCCATTCATAAATAATTTATAATATAAAATTTTATTTTATAAACTCAAGTTCAGTTAATGTCTCTCCTCAATTTTGTAGTCAACAGCTATTTTTCATACTGAATACAAATCATTTGCATGGTTTAAAATCATTTACTTCAATCTACAAAATAGCTTATTGTGGATAAATTTTAGTATTAATTTTTGTTAACATACTTTAAGAACACCAATGAAACTTGAGATTAGGAAAAATATTATTTATTAAGAGAAACTTTTAACAATTATTATCAAATTTTCTTTTAAAATTAGTCTCAAAATGAATTTACAGGGAAAAATCTGTTTTAATTTGATAGGAAATATAAAACTTTATAAAAAAAATCCCGATTTTATTTAACTACTGATTATGCTGTGGTAAAACTTATCAAATACATAAGGATAACAAATTAAATTTTATATACTCCATTTCCTCATATTATTTTAAACAGTCGCTGTTATTTTAAAAGATTTTATTTGTAGCACAGCATAAATTTTTAAAAATTCCTGACAAAGAATATTTATAAAGGTAAAAAAAGAAAACAACCTAGAAGAGCTTTACAAAATAAATTTCACATTTTCGGGCTTGAGCTAGCATCACACATCAAATATTTTTCTGCGGCATCATAAATACGTAGAATAAATAAAAATCCCACGAAAAAAATGAAACAATCGCCAATCTTCTATTACATTTGGCGACGTTACGCGTCCTACTGCAACCCTAAGACAGGAGAGAAATGCTGATCGTGTCTGGAATGAAATACTTGCTTTAAGAACATAAAAGAAACGCTTGAAGAATACACAAATGGGAGGAAAACTCCTTCGCATTTTCTACTTACCTTTATTATTGTTTTTCTATTTTGCCTGGAGTATTTACTAAGTAAAGGAAAGAGAGACCCGTTAAGTATTAATTACGCCTTTACAATTTCTTTGATGGAAAAAGAGGGAAAAAATTTAACTTGTCTTGTTTAATAAAATACCCCTCTTTCTTTAGTGGAAATCACTTAATTCCTCTCTGGCTTTTTTTTTATTCTTTCTGAATAGTTATGCTTACCTAGTTTGATCAGGTTTAATGCACATAACGTTGCCAACATAACAGCTGTGATCAAATAATTAAATATTTTTATTGCAGCTGATAATATTAGCTTAGTTGGAGTGTTTTAGTTTTCCTTTTTTAAAGACGAGTCAAAAACTTTTCCGCGTGAAAATGATTAACTACGTACACATTAGTTTCATTAATTGTTTGTTTTACTTATTTATACTTTTCCTTATTGATAAAAGGAAAAACAATTCAAGAAGTAAGCTTATTTATTATTTTACTCACTAATTGTATGTTGGCTGCTGTTATGAATGCAAATAATTTGAGGAACAAAATAATCAGATAACAAGTGTTAAGCTTCTTAAATTTTTGTTTTATTGTGCGAAGATTTCCTTATTAAATTTATGCCTTGAAATGAAGACATGTGATTCTATACATAAACCAATTATATATATTTAAAACACAACTAAACTATTTCAAAACAGACTCAATTTTCAGTCAAGGACTTTTCAAAAAGAGATACAATTTTAAATTGTTATGTTGTTATGGTTATAATAGTTTTAAATATATTGTACAGTTTTATAAATCTCATATTTATTTTAAATTTTAATAGGAGTATATCAAAATTTTGTGCCCATCAAAATTTAAAAAAACTACCGAAATCATTAAACTGATTCAAATTTTGAGCATAATGAGTAATTTTTAGAAATATTTGTGAAGAATTTTATGTAATAAGAAAACATTGATGTTTATTTGTCTGTTTTAAAGCAATCAAAAACAACTTTTTTTACAGAAAATCTTTCTGTTTTTTTTCAGTCATTCTTCTTTCAGTGATTATTAATACTTATAAAACATCAATTTTATCAGCTTTTCCACATCAATAAGCTATAAATGTGTAAATGGATTTCGTTATAAAGGCAAAAGTAAAATCTCATTAAACTATGAATTATTTTAACCAGTAATAATATTATTATTATGAACTAAATACTTATTAAAATTGACAAAATCTGATTAGAGAAATTTAACTTTTTAAGTAAATTCAAAACTAAATTAAATTTGTTCAAAATTTAACGGTCATTGACTGAAATATTAAGCATATAAATTTTAACTTAGAAAAATAAACTATACATTTTTTCTTTAAATAATAAACTTCTTCATATAATTCTATATAGAATTATGTTACTAATTAATTTAGAATATATATCTTAAAGGAAAAAAATGAATAATGTAATATTCGGGAATATGTGATTCGGAAAATGTTGTCAGTTTTGTTTAATTGTGTTTATTTTCTTTTATAACTTTGAGCTAGAAAAACTTTGAAAATTATTAAATAACCATATTTGTGTTATTTAATATACAGAGTTAGCATAAAGGATTCATTCGTTTCGACATGTATAAATTTTCGAAAAAATTACGTATATTCACGTGAAAGAACTGTAAAAGTTTACAATCGGATACCTCTTAATTTTTTAAATGCCAAGATAGGTGCCAAGATGTGACTAACAAGATGGCAGCTACACAAAAGCTACATAAATATAGGTTTACCAGGATTACCAGAAATTGAAGTTTATCGCCAAAATGTATGGCCAATCCTATTCTGCACCGAATCCAAAGATACATGTAAAGAACCACAAACTCACTAACTTTATACACTCTTTACAAATGTTCACTTATGTCATCGTAGGCGACATGATATACGTCCAGACGACATTCGAACTCATTCTCAACAATTTGTAGCCAACAACTGGTGTTCTTAAACTTACTTTAAAAAATAATCTATTAACATGATGGTTCTTTCTCAAACTCTCTTCTGAAAGCCAGTTGTACAGCTATAAAACAGAAATAATTTGCATATTCAAGTATACAAAAAAACCTTTTTGTTGCCCACTCCTTATTTTCAACACTACCATCACAGGTACTGAAAGATTATAGACTTATTCTGCCGCTAGACAAACTTGATGAACTTGACAATACAAACTTGATGAGTTTGTAGTTCATTTCACATATCTCTCGTATGTGCACGAGTTATACTTTAAAAAATACAGCCTTTTCAAAACGAACGATCAGCTATGCTAATTTTGTATTATGTTTATATGCAGACAGTTAATTTTTTTAAATTTTCTATAGTTACCTATTTCAGCATTAATGTGTGAACATTTTTATTTATATATAAAATTTGCCAATTGTACATGATAAATTTTTGATGAAATATTCCTTTATATTTCTCAATGTATATTAATAAATAAAAAATACCAGTATAAAAAGAAACTAAAGATACGTTAACAATGTTTAAATATAATAGCTTAATTCACGAGATAAAGATTTTTATTTGCGATAATATCATTTGAATCGAATCGGTGCTTACAAAAAATTTAATTCTTTATATAAGTTATGCTGATGAAACATTTAAAAATATAAAATCGATGTAACAAAAATTTATTCAATACGCAATGAAAAGAAATTTCCATTTGTATTTATGATATGCTTAGATGTTACATTTTAACAGTTTCAAATTTTATTTAAATGGAAACATTGTAACCAACTAAATTTTATAACAGTAGAAAATTGATCAAACTTTGTATAAAATTATCGAAATCATATTTTCTTCAATATTATTTTGAATATTATTTTTCAACAATACTAACATATTATAGATATTCAACCCAATTTGTATATTAATGCATTATTCATGGTTTTATCAGTTTTGATATTTGATTCCTAAAATTATCAAGTATATTGATTTAGACATTTTATAGTACAGAAAAGTTTCGTATATGTTAAAATGAATAGTTTCAAAATAAATATTTTGTATAATTTCAAAAGATTAACATAATTTCAAAATAAATTTTTAAAAACAAATTTTATGCAATTTCATAATAGTTAATCATTTATAAAATTTATGAATATATACCGTGTTTCATTATAGAAATGAAGTATATACAAGGCCTGACATAGACTGGGTTATACGGGGCAGTTGCACCTCGTTTCCACATCAAAATGGTCTCCAAATTGAATAGAATGTTTAAGTTATTAATTAAATAGAATCGTTTGCCAAATCGAATAGAATGTTTGTTGATATGAAGCAGATGGGGTCCACCAAAGAAGTTTTTGCCCCGGGCCACAATTAGACTAAGAATATATATTACCAGTAATATAATTGCATGCCATTCTCTGTAAAGTAATATTTTTTTCATTATAAATATTGTATTTTCAAAAGCGTTTTAAAAATATAAATTTATAGCGATAATGCAAAGCATAATTTGTCTTTAAGTTTTTCTTAGTCTTCGCTTTTTATTTTACTTGTGTTAAATTACTTAATATTCTAGATTATTTTTACATTGGACATTCGTTTTGTACCTTTTATAAACTTCCTTTAAATGTATTTTTGTTGAATACTTTGTTAAATTAAATATTAATAGCGATAAGTTGAGGGTATATAGTATGGTATGGAAACTCTCTTTTCTATGAAATAACCCACTTTTCCCAGGATGTTTTGACCAATAAGTTGTTTTGTACGCATATTTTGGTTTATTACTTTTCTATTTTATTGCCGTCATGATATATACAAAAGTAAGAAAGAATAACAAATAAAATTAAACTTAATTTATTAAAATATAATTCATATGCAAATATGCTATTTCAAAAACCTAGATGACGCCACTATAATATGAATTTTTAGAATATCCTTCTTCTTAACTGGGGCACTTTTCGGCATGTTTTTTTCCAGTACATCGTACACGCGCAAAGCCACAAAATCGACTGTCAAAACCAAACATTTTCGACATTTTTCAAGGCTCCTGACAAATCACCAGGCGAATTTCGAAGCAGAGGTAGAGGAAAAAAAAAAAGAAATATATAGAGCAGAGTGTATTTCTCTTTCCCATCCTACAAACGGGCCATCTTCAAGTGTCACGTTCTTCCACGCTCTTCAATCCCGCACCTCATAGAAAAAGGGAAAAATTGCAATGAGGGAAACGGGAATGGAGGGAAACTCTGTCATCTTATCTATTTTCTTCTCTCTTTTCCCTACTACGTAAATGTCTCCCCATGCACTTTTCCCTCTTTTGACGTGTCAGGTGATAGCAGCATCATAAAAATACGATATATCCGAAAAAACTTTTTTTTCTGTTACCATCCTTTCCATTTTTCGATTTTTATGTCTCTTTAAGAGCATTTTAGGAAACACATTTTCTTTTAAAAATTGTGATAGTCCATGAGTTGAGGTTTGTTCAAGGATAAGGTTTTGGTCACAGTAAATTGGGATTCAATATTGATACTTTGCCAGTTATTTCTATCGTATGTCTCAAATATGAAAGTAGTGAGTTAGAATTTCCGACAAGAATTAAAGTATTAAGAATTTTACTCAGGTTTGACATATAGAATGTCATAAAAATAAGGAAGGAATAAAATAAGCGGTTTAATATATCCCTTCACAAATTTCACACCATATCTTAATTATAGCAGTTGTAGTACATAATGAACATAATAAATAAAAGTTAGACTAATATACTTTGATACTGAATACTTGAATTTCACATTATTTCTTGTCTTCTCATGATAATCAGTAAACGAAAGAAAAATATTAATGTTTTATCAATATTTTATTGAAAGCTACTTCTTGAAACTTGAATGATATAAATTCTAGGAAACAATAAAAGGTTTATGTAAAATTATAAAATCCCTTTAAATGATGAACATGTTAAAGAAATCTATCGATTAACAAAGAATTCACATCGACTAAGATAATTCTTAAATGAATGAACTAAGACTAACTTGTATGAGAAAAAAAAACTGTTTTTAGATAAAAACTAAAAGCAAAAGATTTTTGTTTAATTCATATTTCATTCATTGATTCTAGACCAATTAATGTACTCAGTCAAACATTATAAATTTCTGACTGTAGCCAAGAAATACAAATAACTGTAGTGAAAATTCTAATTAATAGCAAAATTATAAAATAATTCAGTTTAGTTTACCTACATATGTGGAAGTCAAAATAAATCAGTGTCAAAATCATAATCTTTAATGTAATTTATTTGTTGGGGATTTTCAACAAACACTAGATTCAGTTGCAAATTATTTAGAAGTTCCAAGAGATATTTGAGCTAGATTAAGTATGATTTATAAACTTTCTTCACAACAGTTTTAAGTTTTATTTTCGAAGATAAAGCTTAAACAGTTAGTTTGTAACTTTTACCTTCCTTATCAATTATATTACAAATTAGGATATGAAGGATTTCATTTTCGATGGTAAAATTATCGATTCAGTTTTCGAATTTTGCAGCTTTTCCAGGATTCGCAGAATACGAGAATTCGAGAATGAGAAGAATGAGATCGTCTCATTCCTACATATAAACCTGTTAAATAGGAGAGAAGGAGTTCGAATCTAATGAAGACTGCATTTCGTATTCTATATTAACTCAGGAATTTCCGACGTAATTATGTGATCCTTTGCAGCCTCTGAAATATTCTCTTTTCCATTAAGGAATTACAAACTGTATAATTCTGATTAATGTAGAGCTCTCAATCTTAAATGGACACAACGTAACAGTTAACTCCCTTAATGGTTTACTAATATATATATATATATATATATATATATATATATATATATATATATATATATATATATATATATATATATATATATATATATATATATATATATATATATATATAATCCTTATTAAAAAAAAGAATTGATTTGAATTGGATTTAGTTGCTTCTGTCCTATGTGTTTCTTTACATTTTTCAAAGCATAATTGTGATGTGACTTTTTGTTTTGAAAAGTAGGTCATATAATATTTTTTTAAAAATGTAGTCCACAAAATTGGCAGGGAAATAAAATGTAAACAAAAATATTATTAAAATAAAATTGAATAACAATTAAAACATTCTACACGAAATTACATTCAAAAGTAAATTTGATTTATGTTGAATATTTTTATTTTAAGAACTGTTTTTGTGTATTTAAATTTTATCAAGATCTTAAAAGTAAAACTATTTTAAAGTGTATTAAATCAGTCAGACATGTTGGATTCTGTTGACCTTGAAAATATGTATGGTTATGCTTTCTAAAATAAAGTACTGCATAATTAAGTGTATATCTTGAGCATTTACGTCAAGATATCTAGTAAATTATATAAATGATACGAAATTTAAGATTTAACAGCATCTATTTCAGGAAGTTATTTTAGATAAGTTATAATCTCTTGATATAAGAAGAATTAAATTCATAAAATTACAAAATTTTTTTGTTAAATACTATAAAATTGAATAATTCGTTTAATCATTCTTTTGTCATGTTTTGCTCACGAGGATTCATTCGAAGAGCAATAAACTTCCCCACTTGTGGTGATTATTAAACCTACTAACAATTGAATTAAAACTCAGAAAGAATTGTTCAGTTACTGTTGCTATCATCATGAAATTTAAATAACATAGTAATAAATAACATTTCATAAATTAAATAACATTTCATGAATTATAAATGACTCTAAAAAATATTTTTTAGTATTTTGTCAACTAAATTATACTTTTTATCATTAATACTAATTTTCGATTAATATTTTTTGGATTTATTAATTGGATTAATTATATATAATTATATAATAAAAAAATTTACTCTTTATGTCTTATTATTTTGTATATTTCCAACTCTTACCATGTGAAATAAATTAAATTCAACCTGAAGGAAAATCAATTTTAAATATTTAGATAAGACTGATATAATGAATTATATGTTATTTCGTTAAACACACGAATAAAAATAATTTTTAATCAAATTCAAAATACAGAAGATTTTAAATAACAAAATTTATATTCATTATTTAAAATTTTTTATTCTTTTCTTCCAAAAGGTTTTATTTAATGATATTATATTCCTTGAAGTTTGAAACAATTGTGACGAAGAAATTTGAAATTGTATAAATTAAAGAGAAAAGAAATTATAAAAGATATTTTCATTAAAAACATGGTGAGACAGTAAAGTAAATATTCAAGGGAAGAAATGAATATATTATTTTGCAAGTACTAATATTAATTTTTCAATATATATTTCTTTTGCAAACTTTAATAAATATAAAAGAAGATTTCTTAATATAATGCATATCAGAAATTGTAATAATAAATAAGGAAAAGAATAAAATAAATTAAAAATAAAGAAACAAAATAATATCAAAACCATAGAAAAATCTTATTTTACGATGGATTATTATTTATTATATTTCGGGACCTGGATTTATTTCCTTTCATTTAATATACGAATTGCAGTCGATAAATTTCAATAGATTATTTAATAATTTAAAATGTGCTTCTAACGAAATAATTAAAATTAATGTTCAATCCAATGTAATGAAATAGAATTGCAATTTCAGCATGACATTAAATAAACTTAAGGAAAATATAATCAATAATTTATGATTCTAACCAGGGAATCAACTGATTATGATTATACTAGAAATAAACTTTTATTTAATCAATTTACTCGATAATTGTAGTGTGAAAGTATTTTTATTCTTTGAAAAATGTTTGAGATTTTGTAAATTTTATTCTCATGAAATATAAAGTAATATGAAAAATTTTATTTGATAATTATAATAAATGATTGCAAACAAAATGTATAAAACTTT
The DNA here is from genome assembly GCA_037975125.1 of Latrodectus hesperus. Lineage (NCBI taxonomy): Eukaryota > Metazoa > Arthropoda > Arachnida > Araneae > Theridiidae > Latrodectus > Latrodectus hesperus. The sequence continues at coordinate 34,927,753 of CM075852.1, read as the reverse complement.
AAATATCAGTTAAAGTAACAAAAAATTTCAAATAAATTCAGACAAATTTCAAAAAGTTTTACGTTTCGATATTTAAAGCACTAATTATTTTTGTTCATTGAAATATATTCGGTACATGAGATATTTTCTAATAATGTTACTTAAATACAATAAATTTAATTATTTAAGATTTTCTTCTTAATGCATATAATACCAATAAACAGCGACATTTTTTTATTCAAACTTTAAACAGAAATTGTTGATAAATTGACACTTAGATATTAGAGAATTGTTTGCATTTGAAATTGGTTTCTCGGAGATAATTAGTCTTCAGTTTTAGTAAGATAGATAAACACTTAAATGAATTTCTAAAGAAATAATATTTTTCTATGTACAGAGGAGTGCAATAATAATTATTGTTTAGTGATTTTATAATTGACTTCCTTAACTTAACTACATTATTTATTTCATAATGATCTTTAAAAAACATTGAAGAATATTTAATTTCACGATGCACCAAGTTGATTTAGAATTACAATGTAAATTGAAATTAGATAGCTAATTTATATTTGAAATTTAGTTTCTTTTAGTAATCGAAATTCGTAATTAGTATTTCACACAAAATATAAACAAATTTGCGTAATTTACTTGTATTCAGTAAGAATGTATTTCAAAAATACTTTCTAAGCATTTAGAAAAATAGAAATAACATACAAATATATCTAACGTTCTATTATAAAAAGTTGAAAAAAATTTATGTATATATCTTAAGAACAAACTCGAAATAACTGTAATTATTCTTAATTCTTTAAACGTTAAATAAATTAATAAATACGACGATAAATAATAAGTTATTATTTTCAACACTATATATCGCTTTTTTACATTTTGAGAAAAACGAATTTATTTAGCTTTACTTTTATACAAATTCCATTAACATTTTCAAATTTTGTTCCACTTTCTTTCAGAGGCAAAAACAATGAAAGTCAACAAGAATATTCTGAAAAAACGCAAATAAACGTGAAATTTTTCTTGCAAATTTGGTTCTTTACATCACAGGGACAAATACTTCAGGAAATATTTAGCAAACAATTCACGGAGCTTGTGTGTGGTGAAAAATAAAGAAATAAAATATTTAAATATGAACTAGATGTTCTATTTTTAACCAGAAAAAGTATGACTAACAGAGCTTGAAAGAAACAAGATTTATTTACGGATTTAATTTGTTCATTTTCTTCAATATACCATGTACATGTGGAGTTACTTTTTTACTTTTGTAAAAGGTGTTGCTAAAGTTGGAATTATTTGTCAATTGAAGGAGCATACTACATTTATTTATACAAAATGCAAAGCTAACAATAATATTTAATCTGCGCAAAATTATTTATGTAGATAATTCTCTCATCAATGATTTATTATTATTTTTCTTATAATATATATATATATATATATATATATATATATATATATATATATATATATATATATATATATATATATATATATATATATGCCTTTCATGAACAAAATATTTTTCTTGAATACACTTTCTCTGACAGAAATAAGTATTCATCAAATTGGATACACTTTGCTATCGTTTTGTTTTTATGAACATTATTCTAGTGTATATGCATTATTCACGTGTAAAATAATGCAAATAGTTTCTAAAGCATTTACAAGTAAACATGACTCTTTATTGAAAATGAAAAATTTGTCCGAGTTTCGATAAATAAAATATTTAAACACTTTCATCAAATTTTGGCAGCCGGAATTTGAGATAATTGTCTTTTAAAAATGCCAGTGAACAACTATTTTGAATTGAGACAATATTTTATCAATTTATTAAAGAAACAATTTATGCCATCATTCTTCTAAGACAATTCGAAGTAATCCTTTTCAAATCAAAATAATTACATAAAATATTTAAACTGTATTTTACTCACATGTCAGTATTTTTTAAGTAATTTTTTCCATTTACTTTCTTAAAACATATTTTGTATTTAAAAAATCCTTTATTGGTTTTAAACAAGGGTGAGCTTAAAACTTTTTTGAAACATTTTCAAGATTAATAGTGGTAACCGAATGGTTAGCATTCTGACTTTTGGTTCAACAGTTCGTGGGTTCGAATCCCGCTTTGGATGTGGGTGTTTGTAGGGCTTTCTCGAATCCACCTTAAACTATATTCCCCTGTCTGATTAGCTCTCCAGTGCAAAAAATAACCAATAAGAAAGAGACAAGCAAACAGAATCGAGATCAATAATTTCTTATAATTTCTGTTTGTGAAATACATATACATGCTAAAAGAACATATGCATATTGTTTATGTAATTATCAATAATAAATTAATATAGAACGCATTTATTTTATTTTTCAACAAAACAGAAATGAATTCAGTTTTGTGTTTTCTTCTAATATATTTTATGAGTATTTTATTTTGTAAATTAATTTCTATATTTTTCTAATATATTCTTCTTATTTATTCCTCTATAACAAGATTTTTCGATCTTAATAATTTAATTTAAAAAAATTGCACTGAATTTTTTTATTGTTTTGTCATTAATATATAATGCAAGATTAAATTAACGTTATTATATAATACATTATACGTTACAATTAATGGATGAATGAAACAAAATGTATACATTATTTTGTTTTGTATTATACCCTTTTATGTCATGTCATCCCATCAGGTATGATGCAACTAAAATTTGCGATTCTATTTGAAAATATCATTTTGAGTATATTTTGTAAGCTTGTAAAATGTGTTTACAGTGTATTAATCCATAATACTAATCGAGTTGATTATGGAGTTGCTTAAGAAAGAGGGCTTCTCCCAGAGCAGCGGAGAGTGCATCAACTTCTTTCGAAAGTCATATCGCACCCTATAAATATAGGTACTCGCTCTAACGACCGAGCTTGGTGGGCATTACGCGTCAACTCCCTTAAACGAGCTCACGAGTAAACAACATTTGTGTAGTCGCGCGTTGCCAGATTCCCCTCGCCTAATGGAGACCTTCGAAAAAAAAGCTTCATTCTGTCGTCATAATCCCACCATTAGATTATGGAACAGAAGTTTTCTCGCAGCAGGGGAGGGGGGTGCGCCTTCCTTTAATATGCATGCAAATGACTCTGCTTTAAATGTAATTTGGAGATGTGAGGGTGGAGGAAGTGTTTAGGAGAGGTTGAGCAGGATGAAGAAGGGGACGATCGATTTCTCCATCAAATGAGATATACCCATCGAAATCTCTTCACTGGGACCGTATTCCCAGTTTTCGAAAGATGTAAAAGCTGTTTGTAGGAGGGGGAGAGGAGGGAAATTTTTAGAACGGGATTTTTAGCTTTCTCTGATTGTTATCTGACAGCTCATGAGGGAGGGGGAGGGGACTATGTACTTCTGGTAACAGACGAGCTTATCGCCAAATAAATGGTTGTATCGTGAAAACTTAAATATATTTTTCTTTTTTCAAAAAAAAGTAATGTATTTTGTACTTACATTTTTTATTAATAAACCAATTATGTAAAAATGTACTTTTTTGTAGAAACATTAAAGTGGAATTTTAAGCTGCAATTTTTGATCTTACAGATAATGATGGATTTTGATGAAACGTGACAAAGTAGGCTTAGAACATGAAATGGTTTAAAGATGATTTTTTTTTGTAATATTTTAAAATTCTTTGGTGTATTTCAGTTAACTAAAATCCCTTTGGTTTTAAAGGATGTTTGATTATAAATAAAATATGAAATCCTAAATGCATTTAAATTTTTAATATAACAACCATCAGTTGAAGGTGTTGATTAATGTCATATAATGCAGCACTCAGTTAATTATGTTCAAGTTAAAAGAAAAAATAAAATAGTAAAAACTAATTTTTATATTATTGACATAAAAAGTATCGCAATTTATAAAAAAATAAATGAAGTTTAATTTAAAAATATTGGTTTGTGAATTTATATGCAACATATTTTATTTTAATTAAAATAAATTACAATGGATTTTTTTATTAAAATAAGAATAATAAAAATAATTCAAAACTAATTAAAATAAAATAAAAATAATTATCGTAAAATGTATCGCAAATTATAAAAAAATGAATAAAGTTTGATTTAAAAATATTGGTTTGTGACTTTATATGCACCACATTTTTATTTTAATAAAAAAATTACAACGGATAAAATATTCAAAGAATATGCCATCCATGTGAATATAATACTTTTCCATCATTCTTTTTGCATTTTCCATAATTATTTCACTTTATGTTCCATTCTGCTTTGTGATTCTCATGCTATTTTTACACTTTTTGATAGCACATTACATAATCATTATAATTTATAAGAGTAAATATGGAGCATGTCAAAATTAAAACATTTTACAAACTGCATATTGTTGCAACGAAGTTGTGATCTGGAGCACCAAAGTCCGACTGAATGATGACGCAACGGTATTCGAAGCAGAAGCTTCTGCCATTCTTCTTACCATGAAATACGTTCTGGAACATAATGTTCCGGTCTGCCACATCCACACAGACTCTAAATCTGTGCTTTCGGCTCTCTCTGCTACAGTCATCAATAGTGACGTCATCAGCGACATTAGGGAGATTCTCATGAACAACCCCCAAACTTTTACCTTTCACTGGGTAAAAGCACATGTGGGCATCCGTTTCAATGAGGAAGCGGATAAAGCCGCCAAAGACGCAACCACAAATGAGGATATTGGAATCACAGTCCGACTCAGCAGGCAACAGCTTATCACCCTTACCAATATAGACGAACTGCACAGATGGCAACATCTTTGGGAGTGCTCCACCAAGACCAGGAGACTCTACTCATTCTTTCCTAAAGTATCTAGAAAAAGAATCTCTGCAGACTTCTACTTCAACCAGTTCCTCACTGGTCATGGTTGCTTTGGAACCTACAGAAGACGATTCCATGGACAGGATGACATCTGCCCACATGATGGAGAGACTCAAGACGTCAATCACCTCATATTCGACTGTGAGCACTACACTGATGTCAGGACACGCCATTTCCCAAGTTCTGCCAGAGCTGATAGAGCCCCACAATTCCTCTCCAACAAAGGATTCCGGAAGGGGATCCAGGAGATTCTACTGCAAGAGATGCACTACCAATTCACTGGCTGACTCCACCTCTTCTGTTCTCTGTACATATGTAAAATTTCTTATCTGTATTTAATCTGGTATCATACTGTATTGTAACCTTGTTTGTATTTTATCTTGTTTCATACTGTTTTGTAACCTTGTCTGTTTTTTTAAGTTTTATAGGCCACATTGGCCCCCTTCTTCCAGTCAGAGCGAGTTCCAATGAACGTCTCTGTCGCCCCATCACTTTGAGCCTTTATTTATAGTGGTTTGGGTCACCCCACCACTTGCTGGGAGTTCTTTCAGTCATTTGACCTTTGCGACCACCTGAACCTTGGCTTCGGCCTTGTGGTGCACCTCTTGACTGGATTACGCAACGACGTTCACTCACCGCATACCTTCGGGTGGGTCGGTGTTCCATTAAGTTACTATATTGTTTGATCCCAAATTGTAGCATACATTGGCAAACTTCCAAAAAAGAAGGAAGGTTGGTTGTTTGGGTTTTATGACGCAAGCTCCAAAAATGGACAAGCTGCGCCCCAAAAAAGAAGAAAACCTTGTTGATGTATTTTAATAGGTATCATTATATATAGTCTGAAGAGATGTAATATATATTCATATGGTTTATAGTTTCAGCGATTTGAATACAAGCTTACGAATAAAAAGAGAAGTATACTTATCATTAAGCTAATAAGTTAAACAATTTTTTTTATAAAATAATAAGTTTTACTAAGTAATTATAGTATTTATTGAAATCTGTATCATATTTCTCATCTACTTTTCAAAACTAGAGCTTAAACTTTTGTTTTATAAATTAACAACTTTTGATTTTAACAAATAAGTGAAAACTTATGATTCAAAAGTATACCAGATAAAACGGAAATTTTGGTCATTTTGTTTCTTTAAAACATGGAGTTACATGAGAAAATAAAGGTTTCATCAATAATCTTTTTATCCTCATTTGCTTTTTATTTTTAATCAAAATTTTTCTCTATTCTAAAAAAATTCTCTCATATTCTTCTCAAGGAACCATTCCCACAAAATTCCATGGTAGTAAATTCGCAGATATATTTGAAAATATTGAATTATCGAATTTTTAGATTTTATATTTATTATTGCTAAAATCAGTATTTTAAATATTAATTAATGTTTGATATTATTTTTATTTAAATATACTACCAATAATTGATTTTTAAAAATTATTCCGGGATGCGTAAATATAAATAAATAAAAAATCAATGTACTTTGAATAAGTCAAAATTTGTATGATATTAAATTCAAAAAGATATAAATTATATATATTTATAAATAACAAACATGTTAATAGTTTTGCCAGGCAGGCACATATAAAACTTTATATGTCTTAATATCATCACACACAATGCATATTTATTCAAAAAAGAAATATAAACTGTGATATAAAACATGAAAAAATAAAAATTATTTAATAAGTTGATTATTTAATAAGTGCTAAGATTTATTTAATATAAGTTTTGTTCGATATTCAATACCATAAATCACGGTCTATTTATTTGGAAGCAAATTTATTTTTAATTTATTGTAATGATTAGTGTAAAACATTGCTTCATAAGATATTTTAAGCACTATTTATACACATATTTCTTCAACATTAAACCTAATATTTGGAATCTGGTTCCAGGAAAGCATTCAGTCCCTCATCTGCTGCAATACTAAGAGGAATGTAAAATGTGTGTCTCTCGACACATTTTATATAAACTAAAGTAATTTAATAATTTTCAGTCACTTTTGCGAATGAATGAAATAATACTTTAACTTCCACTTTCGTCCAGTTGTTTGGTTCATAGCTGAACAGTCATTTTCGACTTGAAGTAATGAGGTCAAGACCAACAATTTAAAGTGGATTATTAAACACTATAAGAGCAACTTAGTCAGAAGTGGGATTTGAACCCACAAACTGTTGACTGAAAGCTAGAACCCTCACCATTCGCCATTGAAATAGTAGAGTGTTGCGTACTATTTAGTCATGACATGATATCATTACATCAAAATGAAATAGAAGTTATGAGATGATGGTAGTATTTTTTAAACAATGGAACACACCAACTTATATCACTAAATAATCTTTTCATAGGAATATACAAATGTATATAATACCATAGTTAATAGTATATAGAATTTACCATGGCTTCACTTTCAGCATACTTTCAAAGCAAAATTCCGAGTTCGATCCTTGTCACTGTGTCGTAAGATATTCTTGACGCCAGCTCAATTTACTTTCAGTAGAATTCTTCATAGCTAGCTGGTCATGTATCTAAATGTATGGTAAGGAGGGGCCCAAAATCATCTAATGAATATATTACAAAAAATAACCATGCAGTTCCTAATAACAATCTCTCGTTGTTCAGGAGAGGCTGGAATCGAACTTGCGTTTTTCAAACGGAAGAAAATCATATTGCTTGTAGATAATTGTCCTAATTGATATCAAATTCATAATCTATAATATTAAGACATAAGTCATTCATAAAATGAGAAAAAGAGAAATTATCAAAAATGTGTTAACATTGACGGAAGCTGTTCATATCTTGATGTAAATTATTCATAAATTTTTACAATAAATGTTCATAGCTATAAATATCATGTCTGAATCCACGTGGGAAAATTAAATTGTGAATTTCCCGTTTTGGTTTTATAAATGATGATTGTACATAAATTTTTAGCTTTCATAATCTAATTTTATTGCGATCATGTCAAAGACAGAGTTACAATGTACAAGTAACTTCCTTACTCATTTTTCAGTATCGTTAAAAAAACTGTTCTTTTCTGCTGAGCACACTTATCTCAATAGAAACTCCTGTCTATATATATCAGATAAAAATCTGAACAGGAAGGTATTTTTCCATCCTTCCATAACTAAAAAAAAAAAGTAAATCTTTGAAAAGAGGACTCCAATAACTTAACAAATTCTTTATCCGACAGTAACGGCAGAAACTTATTTTCCTTCAGAGCGAGACTTCTTTTTTTAAGTTCGGGCAAGATCGTACTTCTTCTATTAAATTGAATTTCGCCATTTTTTTATTTTGTTGACCTTTCTTCTCTAGTAGACTTATTTGAAAAACTTTTTCCCCCATCCTTTTTTATAGTTCAGAGATATAAAATATTCCTTACTTCATTCCGGATGGCGGTGGGTGATTTGATTTCTAAATACTCAAAGGCTGGAAACATTTTTGGGAAGTGAAGCCTCATGAATATTTGACGTCAAATTTAATTCATGTCCTACCGACAGCGTTACAGTTTTTCGAGCCTTCAAAATGTTTTTGTTTGAGTTCTGATTTATGTACTTAGGGCGAAACGTTTCGAAAAGATACATATTTCCTCATTCGACGTCACAAGTGATTCCTTCGTATCTTTTTCAATATGTTTATTGATAAGCAAGGGGACGGAAATGTACTTTTTATCTAACCAGACGCTAAAAGGGGAGAACCGTTGCCATTATTGTGATCTTAAAAGCTGGAGGGGAACTTCAGCCAATTTAAGAAGGGTGCTCGAGAATTGAAGATGTTGCATTCTTGGTGGAATGATTTCGTTTTTATTTAAATTATTCAAGTATTTATTTTTTTTATCTTTCTCGTGCACAAATAAAATGAGAAGGAATAAAGTTATGATTGCCTTTATATTTGCAATTCAACAAAAGAACATTTTTCTTTAAAAATATGTCTTACTAAAGTAAACAGTGTCAGTTGCATACATTAAATACTTTTCAATAATAAATAAGAAAGTGACATTCAAGGAATAAAAAATGCATTAGGGATTCATCATATAAAATAAAATATTTTCAATTCTGAAAGTTATTTTACTAAGTTTTGATTCTTAATGAAAGAAAGAAAAACTAAGCCCAATTTTTCTTTACATACTTTCAGTGTTTTTATATATGATTTTTTATATTATTATTTCAGTGAGTGAATAAAGAACTGACACGACTTTTGGTCAATCATTAAGGATGAGGGTCTTAAGAGGATCCACTTGTTTATGGAACATAAACATGTAAAATATTAATAACTTTAATGTCTCCAATTTTCTGATGAAAGAATTTTAAATAAAAAAGTGCCAGTGAAAAGTCGCTAGCATAAACAAAAGTGTGTTTTCAGACGCATCTTGAGAAGCACACTGGATTGAAGTTGCTGATACATTTCGTAATGCTTACCTCATGTTTATTCTTTATAGAAAAATGTTTATCTCGAGAAACATAAGCATGTTGTTGTTTCAATATGTACAACTTATAATCTCTAAAAATATAATGTAATTCTAAAAATACAGAGTAATTTCTCAATAAAAATATGTACAATGTCTAGTTTAACATAAGTACGGTTTTATAGGCATTTTATTATTAATTTTAATACATCATGTGATACTTGTGTCACGTAAATATACCCTTACAATATGTGATTAAATAGTTGAGCATTGTAAAGACTCTTAAATGAATCTCTTAAAACATGAACAGTTTTTATTCATTGAAAAAAATCACATAATGTATTAGCATCATATTAGCATACATTATAAAAATCGTAGGATGCTCATTTGAAAAGTAATATACAGCGGATTCTGCAAGTTTTATAGTAAGATATATATATATATATATATATATATATATATATATATATATATATATATATATATATATATATATATATATATATATATATATATATATATATATATGAATGTATTTGGATGTTAAAAACGTCAGTGGTTTTCAATGGCTACTTGAATTAATTCATAGGACTGAAAAAAGAATTACATTTTGTGAATTCATACTTCTCATCTGTAACTTTGAATTATTATTTTCACGCTTGCTTAAATCTGTAGAACTGGCTTTTAATGTTTAAAATTAAAAATCTTTATCAAAATTGAAAATTAAACATAATGACTTTTTACGTGGTAGAAAATGTGGGTTTTTTCAAAGATATCGAAAGAACTTTTTTGTAAAATCTTAAGTTCACGGAAAATAGATCTTAAATTCACAGAAAATAATACCTTAAAAATGTTTAAGAATTTCATATAGAGAAATAAATTGAACGATATTGTGAGAGAATATGATTTGAATGGAGAGGATAATTAAAAAAAAACAACTTTCGATGCTCACAAAATTGTTGTTAAAATCATTAGCAGATAAATAGGAAAATGTTTAGTTAACGTTTGTTGAGCAAGTACTTTAAATTGTCTCATTACGTAATGAATTTTAATTGAATTGCTATACAATAATGCATGATGAAGAAAAATGAATATGAATAAGCATAAATTAAATATAACAGGAAACTATGACAGGCAACAGATACAAAAATCTTACAATGAATATATATAATTCAAAATACCCAACAGCTTCTGTAAAAATAGTTTAAAGAACATGCCGTCAAGTGTGTATTTTCAATGAAGCTTACAATTTTAAACCAAACGTATCGTTACAACTAATACTCAGAAAAAATTAATAGGTCTACGTTAAGGAATATTCTAAAAGATAAAACAATATAAAATTGAAGATTATTTTATCTTTTAGAATACCTCTCTTAACGTCATTCGGAATAAAAATCTAGGGAAACTGGGCATAGTACCTTGATACAGATATGAGAATGCTTGTGCAAATTTTTAAAAAAAAGTTATTTGTGCAAATAAATTCCGTAAAACGGAATAACATTTATGCCTTTAAAAGAAAGAGTTTGATGAAAGTATTCAGATGCACAAATATATATTTTTGAGTGAACATTTTCTTAAACTACGAAAAGAATAAAATAAATTAACTTCAGATATGAAACAAGTAAAGTATTTAGTGTCATGATAATTGTCTGCAGTAATTCATTCTGAGTTCATGAAAATGAAATATTAATTTTTAAATTGTTATTTTACATTAACACACACACTTTTTGCATTATAACATTTTTTATTGGAAATTAATATTATCAAATATGTGTGGACAATTGCAATTTTATTGAATAGTAAAGTTTTGCTTGTAACAATTTTTATATTAGATCTACTGGAAAGTTCAGTCCGTTGATCGATGTTGTTAAAACCATATTAGAGCAAGATCTAGCCCTTTCAACTCTAAAACATTCTGAATAAGATAATGATGAGTATATGGTAGGATATTTGAAGACTAATGCATTATGAGCATTAAAATCTGAATGAAAAGCTCGATTTGGAAAAGTATTGTAATCAACTGGATAATTTAAAAAGAGTAGTCCAAGAAAGAGGCCAAGAAAAGAGTTTATCGAAAAATTGCAGAACTAGGCTGGGAAATTCTGCGCTATACACCATATTCCCCTTACTTATCACCCTTTAACTATCCCTTGGTTTTGCCTTTACAGAATTTTTTGAAGGGCAAAATATTCACAAATGAAGAAGATATCAATCAAGCACTGATTCCATTTTTCACATGCGAAAGTGAAATATTTTTCGAATATGGGGTGTACAACTTGCCCTTACGTTGGCAAGAAGTCCTTTATAATAATGGCAATTATATTATTTAATAAAGTCTATTGACGTTAAGAATCATTTATATTTTATTTTATTCTAAAAACGAACAGAACTTTCCGGTAGACCAAATATTTTATAAAAGAAGATTTACTGTCATTTTTATTATGTTCAAGAAACAATATATTTAAAAATATAATAACACACGAAATCACACAAATCAGATTATTTTGAAGCTCGTACCTTTCTAGTTTTTCTAATTATTGAATAATTTCTGATGAATTTATTTAAATTAGTGAATCATTAACGTACTCAAAGTAATAAAACTTTAGAGAGATATTCTAGAAGTATAAAAACATTTTATAAATTAGATACTTTGATCGATATTCAACCAAAATAAGAGCTATGTAATTGGTCAAATAGTTTCATCTTTGTTAAACGTTAGTAATGGTTTAATTAAAATAGATTACAATGCTGAAACGGCTTAAGCTATAAGCCAGTAAAATGCTGCTTTTCTTATTCAACAAATTTAAATTTTATACCATTTGATAAATAAAGATTTATTTTTATCAGTAATATATAAAAACTACTCAGTTTAATATAATTAATTATTATTCCTTTTCATAAGGCACTGATACCAAAATAATTGTATCTCATAAATTTTTAATAAAACAAATACTCAAATGTATAATAGTATCACCCTTGAAATTTTTGAAATTCGCTAGAAGTGGTAGAAAGAATAAGCGGTCAGGTTTTAAAATATGAACTATTTTACACTAGTGGACCACCTTTACAGTCCAAATTTTACAGAGTATAAATTTTAGACAAAAAATATGCCTGTGCAAACAAAATGAAACAGAAGGAATTTAATTCTGATTTCATGTCATTACTTAAAATTATATTCATGAAGAATTGGGCTAGAAAATAAATTATCTTTGAGTTTCTTCGTAGTTTCAATGAAAATCAGAAAAAAGAGAGTCTCACACACTCTGAACCCTTTCGAATATAGTAGCTACGTAAATGGTGACGAAACGAACATATATTTTGATGTTCCAATACGTCAAGAAGGTAAAGTCAAGAAAGAAATATATGATATGTCCTTTTCTTCAGAACAGCAGGGTAGCTCAAGGTCATTGAACTTGAAGCAAAGAAAAAAGTCGCAGTTAAATAACCTCAAGAAGGGAATGTTTGAGGACTCGTCTGCTCCATCATGACAATGCACCTTTTCGATCAAAAATATGACATTGTGTATTTCTGGTATAAAACGTATTAAAAAAGAAGAAATAAGAACACTCACCTTTTCTATTTGGTCTAACTGAATGAGATTTATAGATGTATTTTAATTTTAAGAAAAAGCTTATGTAGGCTTGATTTTATTCAAAAGATAATACTGACGAGGATATAAATGCATATATTCGTCAATTTAAATAAAAGAATTGGAGAGTTTGAGGCCTTTAATCTTTGGAAAATTCATTAAAAGAAGATTATTCATGATGAAAAAAAAGAAACTTCTTACATTCCTTAAATTTCTTAAATATAAATTTAAGACGCAGGTACATGTCAAAAATTTCAAAAAAGAACCTAATTTATTGACAATTTATGTAACACATTTAGTCAAACAAAAAACATTCCAATTCTTTTTTAAAGATTTAATTTCTTTTAAGCTAAAAATGTTATAAATTATACTGAAATCATACAAGTTAATCTAAATTAAACACCTTCGATATTTTTTGCATTTGAAAGTATATTAAATTAATCTTTTAAATAACATTACTTTATAAAGAGAGATAAACTATGCTCTTATCTGAAATTCATTCACCCCAGAAATTGAATAATGTAAATTTTTCTAATATTCCATGGTTCCAAATATTCTAACGTGCTTCACTATTTGATGCCAATTAGGGTATTTGTAAATATTTAAGAAGTTATAAAGCTAATAAGGCGTTCCCCCCCCCCACACACACCAAATATCCATGCTTGAGAAGGGAGTCGAACATGCAACTGTTGAACTGAAGACAAGAGTCTTAACCATTCTGAATTGCCTGCTCGGGAAACAGTTGTTCTTATTACCTCTTTGATTTAAGCACACAATATTCTTACTTAAATTGTGGCCATGATTCAAAATTTTAATAACACTTAGTGAGTCACATAAATTTCTGCTAATTCAGTGTCTGGAAAGTTTAATTTGTTTCATTTAAATGAAAACTTGACCTGTTGGTCATTTTGAAAGCAAATAGGTCAAAAATAAATTTAAAATATAAAACGATTTCGTTTTTATAAAACTTATTTTTATCTTTTCCTTTAGACAACCAGACTTATCGTAAGATGAAATATGTACGTTTATTGAATTTTTAAATATTTTATATGCTTTTATATAAAACCACTTTATAAAAAGAATATGAAAATACAAAATGTATAACAAAACTATGTAAAAATGTAAGAAATATATTTATTGAAAAATCAAAACATTCGTTTTATAGCAAAAATATATGTGACACTATATTGAAAATACAGATTTTCAAAAATATGCTTAGAGTTACGTAAAAAACACTCTATATTTTCCAGAATAGAATATAAGTTGTTTTCAGAATTTCGACAAATACATTTTTTTATGTATTTGCAGAAGCATAAATATTTAAAATATGTATGATGCTAGCCAACTTTGGAGAAATGTTCCGTTATAACCATTTTGTGTGTGTTTGAATGAGTCTAGAGCATTTTATTTTTTAACATTCACTTCCAAAATTTATTTTAAAACAGGGTGAAGTATATTAAAGAATGGAGCCATAAAATGAATTTTTCCAATTCTTATATATTCCATTCTAAGATGACTAAAATTCTATTTTGAGTTATAAACAGAAAATTTTATTACAAATAAGTATAAATTTTACGTTATATATAAGAGTTTTTATAAACATATTTATTTTGTTTTACAATTTTTCATTGCATGTAAGCTTTCTAATTGATTAGAGATTTAAAAGTAGGGTAAAAGTCTGAAATCGAGTACCCGTTGATTTTTTGGCGCCAAGATGGCAGCTGCATGAAAGTTAAACTAAGATAAATTAAATTTTATCACCAAATGTTTCGCCAAACCAAGGGTACCCATTATTACACTGAACCCAAAAATAGATTTATCTAAGTAAAATTTAAGTTCAAATTACAAGGAAACAGAATGATTAAGAACATATTATGTGCAGTTATTTTGTTCTTAAAGAATTTGTGATAGATTTATTCATCATAACCAAAATAATTTTATTCTAGTTTTTTGAAAAGAAATTTTAAAATGTTTTCGTCATTTATGTCTTATAAAGAGTAGAGAAAGCGAGATTTTAAAACATATGCATACGTGGTAACTTGTATCGGCCTAGGAGTCAATACCTTGCTTTTTCTAAGAGAATATTGTATATTGAAAATTTGATTCACACAATGCAGAATAGCAAGAGATGAATTGTGAATTTCTACTCATTATTAAAACAACTATTAATTTGAGCAGGTACATAGCTCATGTATTTTCAAGTTTCTTGAATCAAAAAAAGGGTTAAATATTTGGTACTCTAACCTTCATTTCAGCAGTTTATAGTTTCGATTATTACCTTATATATGGATGTTTGTAGTAGTTTGAAAGCCATTTTTAACTCATATAAATCGCATTAGCAATTGTAGGAAAAAATATTAAACTGATTACATATGAATCAAATAACTTTCGAATTTTTCATTAATGAATATGAATGCGGTTTACTAGAGGCGAAAGATAAGTAAACAACAACACAACTGAACAGGTAAAATTGCAGTAAAGTTGAGCTGGTTACTAAGCTCTGACAAAGAATTTCATATAAAATGAAATGTCTATTATTTGCAATCATAATTTACTGAATTTTGCATCATGATAGCTTAGAAATAATGAGCAAATATGAAAGGACATCAAGATTCATCAGATTCCAAATTCATCAGAACCCACACTTTCTGTTCCAAAGCGATAAATGTATATTGAAATACATCCCTTACACTTTTTAATGAAACAGATTTTCATTGAATCGTGTTTTTTCCTCTAACAATACACATTTTGTTTTAAACATTTTTACTTAATAAAAATCAAAACTGTGAAAATGTACTTTGAACAGTTATTTATATGCAAGAATGGCGTGACAACAATAATTAGCTCTACAAACTATCCTGCTATCTTTTCAATTAAGAAATAATAATTTTCTGAACTCCACCCTAAAATCAGAAAGTTTATATCATTAAAATAAAAGCAGAATCCTTTAAAAAAAAGCTCTTTCCTTAGTTTCAATGATTCCGAAACCCAAGGAAAAGACCTCATTAATATTTCCCATTAATTGAAAAGCTCCGTCAACGTCATCGTTCATTTACTTCAGTTACAGTTACAGAATTAACTTTAGAAACAATGACATATTTTAACTTTAATTTATGGGCACTCGCACGAGAACGTTGCTCGAATGTACAAATCGGTCTCTCTCTTGGTTTCATTAGTAAACCACTTTCACATTTCCCCCTGACCCTTCTTGTGAGCAGCATTTTAATTTGTAAATGTCAAGTTTATGCGCAATGCGCGACGGCTCTTAAGCAACAAGGCGCTAATAAATGAATCTATGCCATCTCGAAACAATGAACTCGCTTCAGGTGTGATTTCATGGTTTTCTCGCACCGTGAAAATGATACGCACTTGGATTTAAAGGGAAGCTGGGCTGTGAATGCCTTATAACATAAAGCTGAAATTCTTAAATTTTCTATATCAGTGCTTTCTGATTTGCTAACTTTAGTTAAACATCCATTGCATTATTTGCCGAGTCTAAAAGAGCATCCTTGGACTTTTAGCAGGTTATTTTATGAAACATTTAAGGGACATAAATTATTAACAAATAGAAGTATTTCTTTTGTTAATTTTTCCAAAATTTTTATTTGCAAACAAATATTCAAACAAAACAAATATTTAATTCTTTCGTGAAAAATGAGACAAAAAATTAAACAAATGCTTAAATACAAGAAATAAAAAATAATTCCTTGAGTGAAATTTATATTTTTAATATATATATATATATATATATATAATATTTATAAGGAATATTTTTAAAAATATTACACGCTTTTCTTAAAAGTATCAATTTTTATTCATACATATGAAACAGATAAGAAATTTCTTTAAAATAAAATATATTTTTTCATCAAAATAAAGAAATGCGTCATTTTCTACATTTTTAAAATGTCTAATATGCTAATTTAGTTGCTAGCTTTCGATGAATATTCCACAATTCAACTTATCAAGTTGAAAAAAAAAATTAGAAATGGTATCATTAAGAGGGAATTTCCAAAAATATTAGTCATTTAAGAATTCTGAAAAACTAGTAGATACATATATTTAACATTATATATTACAGATGTACATTGTTAATAATTTCTTATGGTAATGTTAATTTGTCCCTTGAATTCTTTTCATGATTTATCTATATGGTTTTGTTCATGCCATATTTTTTTTATAGAATGTATATCTTCTTACCATTAGCAAACAGATTATTCAATAATTATTCTGTTTTAATCAAAAGTGAAAACTTTTCCATTTTAAAAAATTTTGAACTCTTTCAACTTTTTTACATTTAATCTATATTTGTTCAAGGAATTTATAATCGCAGATTATTAATGACATTTTATGGCATCTAAAAAATTCGAGATATCAAATTATTATCTAAACAAACAAATAAATATGTTTATTTTATTCTTATATTCAAAAAATATTTTAATATGATATTGTTGTTTTCATGAATATTTATTACGTAATAATAAAATAAATTATTTCCTTTTTAAAAGATCAATGTTATTTTTATTTTACACTATTATAAACTTTATTTTTTAAAGATATATTTTCCATAGCTCCCTACAATTACTTTGAAATATAATTTTTAGTAACACTTATATTTGTTATCAAATAAAAAAGTGATTTTTTAAATTCCTAATGGAAATTGAGTAAAAAAAGTAAATTTATGTGTGACTCATATTTATTCATTGCTTCTAGCTTTATCAGTTTGATCCATATAAGCAAAACAAGCCTTTTGCATTACTTCAAAGTATTTTACTATTTATTAAATTCCTGTTTTTAATATCGGATACATATGACTTTGGCTTTTATTTTTTTTAAATTTTGTAATATAAATATGAAGTTTGTGGTCCTTTGATAATTAATAAATAGTTAATAAATACATTACCATAACTAACACATGTGACAGAAATTATATTGAGGTGTAGGATGTGATAATTATGGTAATGTATTTATTGATTATCGTCAGATTCCTAAAATCTATCTTAATTATTTTGGAACAATATTTCTGCAGAGGACTCTTCATTTCAACTTTCTTTGCGATTATTTGTTTATGAAACCGATTGATTGAAAAACAGGTTTCGTTTTTTTGATCTTCCTTGATATCATTAGAAAACATCAAGTTGTGAGAGACTATAATTTGTACTGTCTATTGTTCCATCACTAATGTATCTTGTAAAATCAAGTCATTCATCATTAGTTAACCAAATATCAAATTACAAAGCATTTTATATTGAATAAGGTTTTATTTATTCAGAGTCTGTACGTAGATCTATAACAAATCTGAAACGTTTGTTTTACTCAACTTCTGTTAAGGAAATCAGATGATTTATGAAATTACAAGTAAGAGATTTATATAAAAATGTGTAAAATATTAGTAAAAAAATTAATCAAAATGGACGAAACTACCATAAATTTTAGTTAAGTACATAAAAGTTATGAGTTAAATTAAAATTGAAGTCCCAATAATTAGTGAGATTAATATGTATGTTTGCATCACAACCATTTCTTAAAAGTACAAGGACAACTTTAGGTTTTTAAATGTTTATTCACCATGCTTCTAGCTTTTTTTAGATAATGAATTCATTCATACGTGCGAAAACTAGAAACTCAGAAAATTTCTTATCAAATTATGCAACAAGTATGAATAAGTGGAAGTTAAAATCTACTTTTCATATATTTTTATTCAACAATAATAAAATTAAAATTCTGAGCTGATTGAAACAGCATGTCTGAATAAGTCGTTCATAACTGATATGCTGTTCTCATCATATAGCCAAATTAACTCATCGTAACATTCTAAAACGTGATTACTTGTTATCTCTGAGCAACTAAAATAATCAAAATATATTTCCACTACTTAGAAACAGCTTTTTATGTTTTTTTATTTTATTATTTATATATATTGAATATGTCTTTATTGTATGCTTTATTAACGGTTATACTGTCTTCAATACTTCCCTGTATACGAAATTTTTATTTTGATTTTCACATTCTAAAGTTCTAAAATCATTGCAATATAATTTTTTAATACAAAATCGTGTCTATAAAAATTCATACCATTCGGAAAAAAAATTTTCAACTATAAAATTAGTTTTAATTCCAAGTAAGTAGAGTATTTAATGCCTTAAAATTTTTAAAAAATTTTAGATTCCTATCATTTTAAAGTAAATTTCTCTGTAAAATATTTTGACCCATAATCTAAACAATAAGTCCACTTTTACACCGTATATTGTAGAATCAGACTGCTAGAAATACTGTAAGGGCTTTATAAGCATCTTGTACTTGTTAGGCTTTATAAAATACTATTTATTGCTAATGGGCCATATTCATTTATTGCAAGGGAGGAAACCTGCAAAACTCAAGTTTCCAAGCTCACATGTATGCATGAAACAGAAGCATAATACCCATCCTTTGTTGTTCAAGAGTGTCTAAGTCCAGCACGAAAGCAGTTCCCATCTTAGCCTAATTTGGGCCTTGGGCAAAAATTTCTTTAGGGGTCCTCTATGTTTCATAACTATGAACAATTTGGCAAAAGAATCTATTCGACTGGTAACGTAACATAAGCCTTCTAGGAACCCAAAGCTAAGAACCCTAGGATTTAGGAACCCAAAGCAACTGCCTTGTATGCCCGTGCCCTAGCCAGGTTTTGTTTGAAACATTCTATTTTGAGGAGTGAGTCCTACTACTAAGGAATAATGAAGTAATTTGAAGAAGACCGTTTTTTTACTACATTGAGTTTCATTGATAAAGATCTTGCTTTGCTCCCATAATGTGTTTCATAACATTTTAACGAACCATATACTTATACTGTGAAACATTGCAAAGACAGAAAATATAATTATTTAAATGATATTGAATATAAATTGCTTAAAGATAAAAATACATATATTTTGAATCATAATTATTGGTAAAGTATAGATTTTTATTCCTTTTACTCTATTTCGGAAACTTATATATGCTATGAATTCAGCTCTAAAAAAGAGCATACTTTCTTTTTCGATATATAGACTAAACTAAAAAAAAAATAAATAAAACTGACATTTTCTACAATGTTTCCTTTTCCCTTCCGAAGTCAAAGAAAAGAAAAAACAGAGAGAAGAATACAATTACTTCTTTGCTTAAACTCATACATAAAGAGAATTCCTCCTTTTGATTGTTTTATTTAATACATTTTTGCACAATTATCAGTTTCCAATCCGTTTTCCAACATTTTTTTTCTCAAGTTTTTGAAAAACTAGAAATGTAACTGGAAAGGAAAGAGATCGAAACAGAGGAAAAAAACTTTCTTCTTTTATCCCAAGCCCTTAAATTGATTCTCTTTTCGTTTTTGGGAGATTTTTTTTTTCTATTTCATTGTCAAGTCACTCGATAACTGAGCACTATCTTCTCTCGTAGACTTTTCCCTACTTTTCCTCTTCAACACGAGCAGAAGAAAACACTATGAAGGGAAAAAAGCCCAAAACAAAACATGCGTTTCGTCTTCAAAATCGATACAATCGTGCGATATGGAATCCTCTCCATAAATAAAAATCCCTTTCTTCTTAAATTTCCCTTTGCTTGAACGAAATTAAAATCAATTCCTTCCTTGTTCAATAAATAATGTCAACGATAGGGATTTTCGAGTTAATCATTGGGAAATTACGGGGATTTTAATTTGCGAATCCGAAAATGAAGAGAGACAGGCGGAGTATGTTGCATGTCACCACCAGATGGCAGCAATATCGACTGAAAGACGATAGAATGTATGTTAAAAGGCTTTTATCCAACTCATCAGGGATGAGAGAACAACCTAGCCTTTACTCCTTTTAATAATGAATGATGGGACGTTAATATAATGGATGTTAAATCAAGTGTAAAGTTAGGGAAGTAATTCGAATAGACAAAAGAAAAAATATACCATTAAAATACATTCAAGAAATAAAGATAACTTAATTTGAGCAATAATATTTATTTTTAGCGAGTTGATATAATGTTCGTAATAAATAAAATTTATTACGATTTATTTTGTTTAAATAAAATGTGCAATGATTATTTTTCTTTTAAATTTATATTTTAAAAAAATGCATAAGTTGTGCAGAATTATTATGCATTCTATTTTTTCACATAAGGTATAAAATTTTTTAAAAGAGCATTTTTAGTGATATTTAAATAGATCAAATATTTTAGAATACAAAAAGTAAACAACCTCGTATTAATATTAATCACTCAGGTACACAACTTTAACATAAAAAAAGACAAACAAATTTACGACTAAAATTTTTTGTTATTATATTGTAACCTGAGTGGTTAATTCAATGTTACCTTATATTTCAAACACCAAAACGATAATTTAAATTTTAATGTCAAAATTTAATATTAATTTAAATTTTACTATTAAAATATTTTTAAATACATAAATAGAATAATAGGATTTCAATAAGATTTAAAGAAAATTAATTATTATAATAAGATTAATTAAGTAAAGCTTTTACTTTAATTTATAAAAGGAATAGTTAATGAATGCTAATTTAAAGGCCCAGATTTTTTTATGGGAGGGGAGGAGATGTTACCATGGCTTAATTTTTACTTCACATAAAATTAAATCATTTATTAATGAAGAAAATTTAAGTACTTCACAAATTATTTCGATTGTTCCAAAATTCAGAGGAAAATTAAATAACATCCGAATAACTTTATAAATGTAATTTGTCAGAAATATAAATTTTTATTTTCTGAAATATAGCTAATATTTACAATTTAATTAAATTTAATAACTCGCAATTAAATTTATTATTTTATAAGAAAAGATGCGTAATTTTGAGAATTATAAAACTTTAAGTATGTTTTCCCCTTCAAGCTGCTTTTCATATTTCTTTTACTTGAAATATTTTAATAATTGTGTAAAAATGATTTTTTCTTTTCTCTTATTTATATTTCATGCGATATAGAATAAGATAAGAGAAGTAAAATTATCTTCAAATATTATTAGTTCATTCATTAGTTATATTCAATTTGAAGTAAGGATATTAAAAGCAAACCATCTGAAATACAATTAAAATATTTAAAAAAAATTATATTGCTTGGTATACATTTTCATAAATCTATAAGCGATGTACCTGTTCGTTAAATCTGTGGAATCGAAAGTTCTGTAGTCAGTCCTTGAGCAGTTACCGTGGGTGTAATGGTATGGGGAAACTGTCCTCTCCCTCCAGATCAATGTCAAAATTGAAGGAGTGGATCCTCTGATGGTGCCATCTATCGGATAAGTTTAGAGCAAAGTCGTACTTTCACCGTTGTGGTGCTCTGCTTAAACGAAAGACGACGCACACTATAGACTTAAATTCGCATAACCAACGACATAGCGAGCTTGGCTTGTCCAAGTGTCATTAGTAACAACAACACATTTTTCTTTTTTTAAACGTGTATGTTTCTGAGATTTCAATTTAAGTATACAACATGAATATCAAAATAAATCAATTTTATTCATTTTCTTAGGTTTAACAGTAACACTATGTAATTATTTTTAAAAATGTTATACTATTATTTTTTTTTACCTAATTTTAAGCATATACTCTTTTTGTCAGTTAAGAGAATGGTTTTCATATTCATGCAATTAATCTTACATTTAAGTACTAGAGAACACGTGAACAATATAACTTTAAATGTATATTTTGGCACTCTTACGTAATGCCATTACATTTTAGAATTGTTTTAATATAAATTGCAATTCTGACATGCCGACATAAGATATTCTTTTATACTTAGTATAGTAGGAAAGGTAACTTAAAACTGTTCATATAGGTTCAAAATATGTTCATATATTTTCGAGAGGGCTTGGCAGATTATGAATCATATTCACATTTTAAAATATTAAAATAGAGCTGTGCATCCATATCCTCTAGCTTAACATTGACGAAAACTGAAACGTATGAATATAATCCATTTAATACAAAAATCTTTGAACATATCCAAATTGTTTCACAGCATCTAGTCATGTTTAGCTATACTTTTCTTGAAGATAAAGCATTTAGAAATAATCTGGTAAAAATTTACCATTACGAAAGGGTTATATGGAAATCTGTAAATTAAATATTAGAATAAGGGCATAAATATACAAAAATTGGCTTCAATGTCAAATTGGGTAACTTTTGGTTTGGCGAATAATTTGGCGATGAATCTTGGCTATAAAATTTAATTTATGGTAGCTTTAGCAATTTATGCTAGCCTAACAAAGATAGTAATCCTATCTTTTTTAAGCTTTTGTGTAGTGGCTGCGGCCATCTTGTTAGTCCCATCTTGGAGCTAAAAAATCGTCAAAAAGTCAGGAGATACCCAATTTTAAATTATTACCCAAAAATTAAAAAAAAGAAAAAAAAACCCATAAGAAATGTAATATTTATTTCTAAAGGTAAAATATATCAAAATATTTATTGTTTATTTAAAACTATAGAGTATAAGAAATAATTTATGTTAAAGTCAAATGTAAATAATAGTACTAATTGGCTCTGAACATCTGCAAATATTTATAAAATTTATGTATTCTTAGAGAAATTTTAAGTAATTATATAATTTAGTCATTTCAGTTTAGAACATTTTTGAACTGTTAGATGCGTTATTGTTTAAAACTGGAACATACTATAATTAAAAAAGAATATATCATTAACTATTAAGCTACAAAATATTGATTTATAATTTTATAAAGAAGCTAATTTCTCCTTTTCTCTCTTTCATTTGCATTAACTAATGAAAAAACTTCTTTTGAATATACTTTTCCTTAAAACACAATTTGAGCATTTTTATCACCTTTCAAAAACTGAATAGTTCTTGACACTAAAGGCTTATGAAAAAATTCATTTTTTTCATTGCCGTTCCGTAGTTATTCCACATTAAAGGAAAAAAAATTTAAAGAGAAAACGGCTCTTGAGCTAAAGGGAAAAGTATTGACAGAG
Source organism: Latrodectus hesperus (assembly GCA_037975125.1). Lineage (NCBI taxonomy): Eukaryota > Metazoa > Arthropoda > Arachnida > Araneae > Theridiidae > Latrodectus > Latrodectus hesperus. Next base: position 34,903,973 of record CM075852.1, on the reverse strand, counting down.
CAACCGACGGTTTCGATAGATTAACTGTCAAGTTAGAACAAATAATCGTGGTACAATGATAAATGATGATATTTTAAGGAAAAAAAAAACGACGTTCCTAATATTTTTTTATATTTCAAAAACAGTATTATTTAATATTCAAGTGATAAAATTAGATAACGAATTACTCTATAATGGTGCTTTATAACGAATAATTTAAATTTAACAAAACTAATTGTTATAGTTTTCTTGATGAAATCAAAATTTAAAAACGTAAGGATCTTAGTTTAGTTTATAAAATCTCAAATAACCTTTACAGTTGAAAAACTACTTTTGTGATTTCATTTATTATTTCTGTGAAATATGATTGCCCAAATAGGAGATTTAAATAAAAAAATCTCCATAGAGGAAATAAATATTTTTTAATACATAAAACTTAAAGATTGAGTTATTTCATATTTACAAAACATATATTTGTAAAACACAAGATTATCATCTAATATTTAATCTCTAGTCATATAATTATATTTCCAACAAATATATTGCACCTAAAATGAAATCAAAATTAGATTTCTTGATCTCATAATAAATTATGCAAAAAATATTTTTTCTAAGAAATATCTAAGACAAATTCAAGGAACAAACACGTTTATTATTCGAATGCGAAATATTTAAATAACAATTTAAGAAAGCAGTTTTTTATATTTGCAAAATATTTTAACCTTTATAATTTATTCCTGTTATTTTTAGTTAAAAAATTTCAGTATCATATTGTAAAAATATTAATTATGATGGTAAATTCCTTAACTTAAAGTCATTATTTCACTTATTAGGATGCAATCAGATTAAATTTTATAGTTTTATTAATTTTTTAAAATTATAAATAAATAAATTCCAAAATTATCGTTCTAAAAATGAGGCGTAATAATATATTTTTAACACTTTATATATATATATATATATATATATATATATATATATATATATATATATATATATATATATATATATATATATATATATATATATATATATATATATATATATATATATATATATATATACACACACACATATATATATATATATATATATTTAAATAAATTTATTAAAATAAATTTGATTCCTTTAGATAATTAAATTTTTAAATATACTGTTTAATTATCAAGCAGTTGGATGCATTTGCATTAGTTTAAGAATGTTATACGTTATTCTTGAAAAATTACAGAATAATTATTGAAATCTAAAATTAGAGAGAGTTGACTATTTAATACTCCCCAACATTTAAATAACTCCATGTTGCTTATTTTGGTTTAAAAAGTAGAAATTAGCGAATCATAAGAGGAAATATTCTAGGAATTTTCGTGTAATAATTCAAGTAACATTTAATTGAAATTATTCATACTTGGAATGCTAAAAAATATGACCCTTCTTATTTTAGTTTTAAATTAAAAAAAGAAGACATAACCTGAAATTCAAATACTTGGCAAAAATAATTGCTAAAAGTTTGATATATTTATGCATGTATTTTCGCATCTTTAACTGATAAATATATAAAATTTGTCTCATTTTATATTTTATAATTATCTTTTTTCACATAAAATATTCTTGTTTAGCTCGTTATAATTATAGTAAAAATGTTAATATCGTAAAAAATGACACTGTTCTGATAAATATATTTATGAAGAAAGAATCAAAAATCATTTTTAAGTACTTTTTCGATTACATATGATCGTAAATTAAATCAATTAAAACTAAAAATGAATTCATTAATTTTTCTTCAATTCTTGAAATGATATTCCCACTTTTAGGAATAAAATTACTCACAAAAAAGGGCCAAATTAATTTAAACTTTCCGTGGAGTTAAGAAAGTTAATAAGTTTCATTTTATGAGGAGGTAATTAATCTAAAGATTAAAAAATAATTAAGAAAGAAAGTTAACAAAAATCAGAAAAAGTAATTGATAAACTAATTGGGAATAATTGTAAGTGCAATTAAGCATTTTGATTTTCAAGAAAAAAAACATTTGTAAGTAAATTAGTTGCTTAATAAATAACGATATCTATCTAAAATTTGGGCAAAGTTTTCGATTTAAGTCTTTAATTACTTCTAATTTTCAAACCACTTTCCCAAGTTAAAGAAATCTCAAAATGAAAAAAAGTTTGCTTTCGTTGAATATTGAATTAATTAACTTTATTATAATTAAAAGATAAACTGTAGGAAAGTTACTCTGAAATTGAGTTTAGAGCTTTAAACATAACATGATCTGGCATTTTTATGTGTTGTAAATATAGATTTAAAATTTGCTATCATTTTTTTCAGTTTTAATTGCAATTATTTGCTTACATATACAATTTTAAAGTGCATTTTTCGTAAAAATAAGTATTGTATTTGAAAAAAATAAATTTTGTTTTTTTATGAAAACATGAAATTTTTTTAATTTGCGTAGCAAAGTTTATATAGAGAAAGGGATTAAATGACTTTCTTTTTATAAACTTTGCTACACAAATTTAAAGAATTTATTACATATTTCAAACCCTTATTTAATTTCTGTTTTGAAAAATAATTAATTTAATAAAGGTTTGAAATATGTATAAAAATATAATGAAAATGCTTTATTTTCCCAAAACTTATAGCATTAGCTTTTAAATATTAATTTGTTTTACTAAGAAGATCTGTGTAAAGTAAATTTCTTTAATATATTTTTATAATTATTAAGCGATTGAAATTTTTACTAAGATTAATGAGATAAGTTTTTCTTAAAAATAAAATGGAAAGTTATAAGAAATTCTTTGTTTTTAATTAAATTTTATGCTTGCAAAAACTTAATTACATGGTCTTATAATAATATTTTAATTAAAATGTTTTCTTATAGAAGAAAATTTAATCACTTAATTAATATTTTAAACATCTTTATTTTTAATTGACTGTCGAGTTTATTGCTGATTTTATTTACATATGAACTTTAAGAAATTATTTCAGAATTAACGACGATAAATTTTACCAAATACTTTTAAATTAATTTCTTTTTGTAAAAAACTTGAAAAAATGAAGTAATTTGAAAACTTTATTTTTAAGTTAATTCTGAAGGCAAATATGAAATAATTATTTCTTATTTTCCATTATAATTCTTATTTATAACATATTATAGTAATATTTGAAGGTAAGCATTTCATTTCATGTTATTTATTAAATTATATATTAAAAAGAGATTTCTTATTGTGAATCAGTTCTCATGAAAAATGTTGTAATTTAATTAGGAAATGAACCGAAAAAAGAAATGGTTTCACTTCTCTGAAAACTTGATCAGGAGAATATTATTTGATGGGAGATATTAACTTATCTATTTTAGATTAGAAAAATGCATTTTTTTAATGAATAGTGTAAAATGTGCTATGAATTTAATATAATTCCAATAGAAACTTATGCATATTAATGCCGATATAAAAGTGCAAAAAAGAATATATTTGTTTATTCAGTAATTTAATATTTTTCTTGAAAATGCTAAGAAAAATGATATTTAATTAAGCAGATTTAATCCACAAAAATGAATATTTATCTTTCAATTTTTAAATTTCAATGTCAGAAATATATACATCATACTCTTTAAAAGGTTTTATATTCCATTCTTGAAGGATTTTTAATTAATTGATAAACCTTAAGCAGTGAATAGTTTAAAAATCAATGTTTTTCTGAAATGAAGCAATTGTTATTTTGAATTTTTAAATAAATTATTTTGCATAAAATTGATTGAACGAATCATTTTTGTAAATAAATACTTATATGGTTAGAAAAATAGCATAATTCGTAGGAAAGGATCTGTTTATACTAATTCTAAACCTTCATGTTTTTTTTATTGGTTAAAAATCGTGAAAAGTATGTTTATTAATGTGCTCCCTAAAACATTTTTTAAAAATAGAAATTTTATAAATCTTATTAATGAAATGATGTCGAAAAAATACATTATATTTATTATTATTGTTTTTTATAATTAAATGTTCTTCTTACAATTATAGGAAAAAAGGCCAAACTCAATAACGCAAAAGAAACAATTAAAAATTGACACAATATTTAATGTTTACTAAGATCTTAAATATTCAAACTATTTTCTTCATTTTATTTATTTCTAATCATTGATGAATTTTTTTTAGCAAATTTTTATTCAAAATAAACGTTTTTATTTTTAATATGCATGTTTTAGAAAATTGGTACAAATGGAAATATCTTATACCCAGAAATATCTATCTTACATATATGTAAATAAAATATTCATTAATTCGAATATCTATAAAAATAAGCAGATGTAACAAGTGCAGTAACTTTTTAATTCAGGTTAATTGGATTTCTTTGAAAAATAAATAAAATGTAAATCTCTGCGTATGGAATGCTTACCAAACATTTTAAAAATTTTAAATATTTAAAATGTATGTTTTTATTAACATTTTCTGTCATTACGATAAATATGAATAAATTTTAAAATTGAAATTACTTTTATTTAAAAATAACCTTTACATTTTAATGCATAATAATAAAATTCCATATTATAATTTATAGTAATTATTTTAGCTTGTTATTCTTTAAAGGAAAAAAATAGAAATGCTTACAATTAAGCAGATGTTTATTTAATTGTTAAATTACAGTTATTTTTCTCAATTATGAATTCTGTAAAAAATATTTCTTGCAATATTTAAATTTCCAAAAAATTTTAAATATTGCAAGAATTTTTGTGAAACGTTTATAGCATTCTAGTATTATTACCTAGAAGTGAGGTTAAATATGTTTTGCGACTTCCTTATCGAAAGAAAAGTAGTTCCAACTTTTAAAAGGATGATAACATAATTCCAAAAGTATCGCCTGCCAAAAGGTATTTTCCTTCTCTTCGATGACGTTCTGTTGCCAATCTTTTAATCTTAAATTCAGAGAGCGAAGTGACGTGTCGATAGCAGGCGGCGTGTCAACTTCAATAAACCATTTCCGTAACAACAGCTGATCGGAAATGTCTCGAAGCCATTTTCCAGTTGTAGTGGTGAGGAGTTAGTTTTGGATCAAATCCAAAAATTCCAACTGCTGCCATGTCGAAAGGAGAAGGAAATAAAGACCCGATGCCATTCGCGAAAAGTGAAGCACATAAAAGTAAATAAATATATAAATCGAGAAGGTAACAGCGAAATCGGCGGAGAGAGCATGTAAGCGAGTTTGTTCGAAAACTCCACTTATCCAACGACAGAAGTACTTAGAACATTTGTCTTCGTGACTGGCACTGATATGGCATTAGAACATGGTAAAAAAAGAGTAAAATAAAAGATTCGAATGCTACATTTTCAAATAAGTAATGATAAGAGATTTCCATATTGAAATATAGCAGATTTTTTACTGAAAATCCCTATATAATGAGACTTTTCAATATTGCGAAAAGAAAACTTTTAATCTTTAAAATGAATTTAAAGCCATGTATTGAAAATTTCTTTCTAATAAAAAACTTTTATTATAAATATTTTCAAGAAAAATATATGTCAAAATGTAAATAAATAGTAAAAGGAAAACATAAGCACATGTATTTCTTTAACCCATGGAAAAAAATTGTGATAAGTGATGAATGATAGTAAATGATTTAAAATAGACTTTGCATAGTATATTTGAGTGTTTTTGATTTAAAATTCGATATCAAATGCCGATATTTGACTATTTTATTTAGAGTGAAAAATCTTTATTTTAATTTCTCTTACTCCCTGCAAGAACTTACTAAATTTGTGGCTTGCAAAATTGAGATTCAATATATAAATATACGTCACTAAACACTTTTATATATTTTTTTGCATTCTATATAATGCTTGCTATATGATATTTACTTCTTTACTTAGAATAAATATATTGGTATAAGAAAGTTTAAAATAAATGGTTCAGTTCTTCAAAGTAGTAAATAGTTTTCGAGTTCGTAAACTTAATTACAGATAAGATAGGTAAAGATGTCTTCCTGATATTTTTTTACAAATAAATGCCTAGCTTTATTTGTAATATATAAAATCTATTTAGTATAAAGTATGTCTTTAAAGTGTGAAGTTCCATTAAATAATCTGCTTAAACAAGCTACCAATTTAATATTTGTATAAATATTGAATCAAACTATGCAATTCGTTTAAATATTTTGTATAAGGGAAATGTCAAAAGAGTATAAAATGCTAATTAATTTATTTTAAAAAGCCAATGCTTAATTTTATTTATTATTATAACGTTAAGTAAAAATATACTTAATATCCGTCTTTTAAGAAACGTCTTTGAAATTATTTAAAAATTGATTTTGAAAATTTACCTATTTAAAATATTTTAATTGAAATATATTATTTAAACTTTGATTCTAACTAAGAGCTAAAGACAAAAATTGAACAATATTAAAAAGTGTACCCATTATTTCTTTATTTCTTTATACTAGAGCACAAATAATTCTTCAGGTACAGTGTGTATAAATAACTAATGGAGTTAGAATTTTATAATCAGAGAAAATTTTTTTTAAGTTAAACTGTTTGAAAAATGAATTATTTTCTTAGTTTTCTAAGAGCTATTCTTTCAGTTTAATTTCGATTGAGAGAAATACAATGATTCATATTTAACGAAACGAAATACTTCATCTTTGCTTAAATTAAGGTTACAAGCAATCGGTTTTCTGAGACATTTTAAAGTTCTTAATGTATACATTTTCTGATGAGAGTTTATTTGAGAAAATAGAACGTTATTTAAATGGACAAAATATGAATATGTGGCTTACAGGAATATATAGCCTTTCACACCTGTAGGAATTGCTATACTTTTCGTATTCGGAAACTTAAAAATACCTTATCTTTCTACTCATTGAAAATGAATTATATAATTAGAATATAATTCCAAAAACCATATGTAAATTACTAAAGTTAATGCCTGTAAATAGTCTTCAACAACTCTCATTGTTATTTGAGAAGCTTTTCTATAGAATGATAACATTACAGCCAACAATGAATTGAATAAGAACAACACAGGAAATGCGATTATTAAATATAGCATAACATAATGAATAATATAAGCATTTTTTTATTTATTAATTTTCCTTTTATAATAAAATAATCAGCAAGATCAAAAGTATTAAAAATTATGAATGATTCACTTATAAGACGATCTGTGATACAAAACACAAATGATAATTCCCATATAATTGAGTAAAACTTAAAAATTGTTGCTGTAAAATAAAAAATAAATTATTTCAAGGTTTAACTATTACATACTACGAATGGGTATTTAAGTAACTAATGAAAAGTGAAAACACTTTCCATTCACACAAAACTGATTCTCTCGGTGCTCAGATTTTTTATTTTAACTTGTTTATTAAGATCGTTATTACATTTTTCTCACATGCATGGGACATTTTCTGTTTTTGGCTTAATATATGCACTTATATTTGGTAAGTTATTAAATGTATTTCTTGTATAATGAGAGAGTATATAAGGTCCTCATAAAGTAGATTTTTTTCCTCATTTTCAATAACTTAAAAGGAGGCTGCTTGTGTCTGTGTAATCATGTCACAGTCATATCTTCAAACTTGGCGTCTCCTATTCTTTTGGAGATAAAGTTGTTCGTAACCCTAATCTTATTGCATGATGTAATATTCATATTTGTGTTTGTATTGCATTTAATTTAAAAAATTTACTTCAATTAACGCATGTGTTAAATATTGCCTTAAATTATTCTTGAAATAAGTATTAAACGTTATCAAATTGAAATTCAATTTGCCACCATTCTCGAAGTAAATATTATAAATCTTACCCAATTTCGATAACACTTTTCATAAACAGGGAAAATATTAAATCATTCCTAATATCAGGTACGTTGCAATAATTTAATGAGATAAACACTAAACCGTACCTAATTTTAATTATGTTACTCATAATCGTTGAAATAAATATTGAATTATACCTTATTTCGATTTTTCTTTTCATAATCTTTGAAATAAAAATCAAATCGTGTTTTATTCCAATTCTTTTTGCTTTTTATTTTATTATAAGGAGTATTTACTACACAGAACTGAATTAATTATATTCAGCATAAATAAGTGGAGTTGATATATAATATTAAAATTTATTAGTTTTATGCTCAAATAATTAACTAGACATAATATCTCTGTAGTGCATCTCGGAGAAAATCCTAATAAGCGTTGAATTTTAATTAACAGTTGAAAAGTAAGGAAACCTATGCTTTTTTGAAGATGTTCAAAAGATTCGATACTTTTTTTTATATATTATTTAGATAGCGGAGTTTTGTTTTAGTTTATCATCTAATATTCCTATTGGCTATAACATGATGAAAATACCGGTTTTCGCCCAGTTACTTGTTGTTGTTACTTAAGACAGTTGCTCAAGCCAAGCTCGTTAGCCGACGGCTTCGAAATTAAGTCAAAAGGGAGCGTCTTTCTTATAATCAGAGCACCACGAAGGTGAAAGTAGGACTTTGCTCTAAGACTTTTCCGATAGATGGCACCACCAGATGATTAACTCCCGCAATTTTGACTTTAAAAACTGCTCAACGACTGACTCTCGTCCTGTTTACACTTTAACTAATAAGCCTTATATTCAAAAGGAAAGTTTTTGGCGTTGATATAGTATGAGCACATGTTTTGATATCTAGTGTTGTTTTGGTGTACAAATTTAAATATATAGATGATATATGGATACAGCATTTTTACTCAAATAATTTTTGATGAAAATTCTATTGGAAAACACACGAGAGAACTAGATCATAATCGAAACTTCTCTTTGGTAAAAAAAAAAAAAAAAAAAAAAAAAAAAAAGGTTGAAAATATTACAGCTATGCATTATACTGTTTCTTTAAAAATATTTCTGTCAAATACTTCCTTTTTTCATTCACTGTTCATTTCCAAAAGCGTTATGCAAAAGTCACGGCATATGGTTCATAAAGTTTAATACCATTTTAAAAATCATGCATTTGATTTGAAACTAGATTTTTGAAAACAAAACTTATTCCATTTTTTATCATAAATAACAGGATACAAAAAAATGTGAGTTTTGTATAAAGATGAGTGAATTGAATTTCAAATTCATTTTATTCCTGGAAATATAAAGCACATTATGTTCGAAAAAAATATTTGTGTTAGATTCAAAAGAGATTTCGGTCGATAAAACTTTGCTACGATACAACTATCAAATATATAGTTTATAGAATACAAATTTTTGACGTTTAAGCCACCGACGAAATTTCAAATAAAAATATTATCATATGGGAGAAAAGACCCTCCAAAATTTTCATATCTGAATTTTTTTAAATTTCTTTTTCACAAGTAACATTTAAAAACTCAGATTGCTTTATTTAACTTTCAGAAATAATAAAAGGTATTATTTACATATCTTTCGATTTAATCAATTAGTTTCAGTTAGCAACATAAATGCCACAAATTTAACTACTTTGCGCTTATTTTTTTTTTACATATTTTCATGATTTTGTACATTACATTCCCTATATAATTCTCACTAATATATTATCTGTTTGTAAACTTATATATAACTCTCTATATAGTCATTAAAATGACTAGGTGCAACTTAGATTTTATGTTAATTTAGAAAAATATTACATTTCCTAAATTACAAATTATTTATTCCAATTATTGTTAAGTTACAACAATTGTGCAAGTTAATTCAAATGTACATGATAAAGAAATAAATTTGTTACAATTAAAACTGAATAGAATTGATTTTTTAAAAATATATTGTAACATTTATAAAAATATTCATTTTAAAAATAAAAGTACATAAATTAAACAGGTAGTTTTAAAAATCGGAAAAATAAAACGATATATTAAAACTAAAAAATAACAATTTCATTATAGCTTAAAATAGAATAATTTATAGTAGAGACTAGAATTAGAAAATTATTATATGAATGAAATTTAATGAGACAATTATTTTTCATGCATTTATTAATCAATTCCAAGAAATTACTATTTAGTGTGAATTTTTTAGTTATTAGATTATTAACATATTTATTGCAAATTGAAGACATCAATGTCGGTTTTTATACATAGTAACATGGTAGGAACAGTTTTTCACATAATAACTTTTTTTGTTTTCTCTTAGATTTATGAAACAATGCAAAGAAAGTATTTCTCCCTTTATTTATTTCATAATACTGTAAAATGTTTGCACAGCTACATTTTCTCAAAGAAAACACTTTATGCATTTTGGTTAAATGTAATATATAAGGATGGAACTAGTGATAAATTATTTTGAAAAGAAAACGTAAGCATTTTATTCCAGATATCTATAAAGTGCTATAGTGTAGCAATTGGACTCTCACTAATAAAATAAAATATATTTGTATGCAGAGAAAATTTCTCAAACTACTTAATTTCCATTATATAAAACCATGTTTTAATCAACCCTAATTTTTCAAAAAATTTTAAATATTAATATTTTAATTATTATGACTATTTAAACTATCCATATGTGCAACTAGTTTTAATAAACTTATTGTTTGAAAACATGATGCAGAAAAAGCTTATAAATAGAACTTTAGAAATTACAATATTACACCTTTAAAAAAAATCTACTGCAAAAATCTTTTCTTCTTAAACTAATGCAAAAACCTTTTAAAATTAAAATACATAATTGAAGTAGATTATAAGATAATTATACAATATGTACATTATATAATTATACAAAAATATTATATATAATTATACAAAGACATATAAAGAAAATTACACAATTTACAGCATTTAAAAATTTATATTATATTTAAATAAATTATCATTTATGCATAAATTAACTAATCTAGGCTTAAAAATGTTGCAAAAATGTAGAGACAAGGTAATAAATAAGATGGCAAAAAACATATGTTACAAAACGTTAAAAATCATATTTAGTTAGTAAAAACCATAGTAATGTAGAAGAAATAAGCATGTTTGTGATTAGCAGATATTCTTTGGATAACATTAAATAAAATAACTCTTTTAACTAAATATTATAAAGAAAGTTCATTAACATTTATCAAACTTATTTTAAATTCGCAAATATTTACCGACATTATCTGAGCAATCTTAATGCAAATTTTTTATGCATGAAGTCAAAAATGAAACAGCCGAAAAAAATTCAATTTTGTGACTAGCTTTTATTCAGAAACGATGCATTTTGAATAAATAAGTATTCAATAAATTGAGCATCATTTTATATTGAAAACAAATTTAATCTGCCTTTATTGGATTAAATTATGGAACATGCAAATAGAGAAAATAACAGAAAAAAATGAAATATAAACTTATTCAGCTAACATTTATTTCCTTTGAATGTATCTATACAAAGTAATTATTCATAAAATGTATCTTTTCATGGAATAACGAAACATTAGATACAAATATTTGATATAAGATGTTTGAAATTCTATCTACATTTCTCATCATATTGATTTAATAAGAAAACATTTAGAGGGAATTCGAAACATTTTTGAGTATGAGGCTTGAAAATATTTCATATTACATTTAACATTTTATTCGAAAAATTTGATTACTAGAGAAAGACAATAAAGGAAGACGTTAATATATTTGAAAGATAAAATATTTTATGTAAAATTTATTTCATGATTAAAATATAGAATTTGTTGGAGGATTTGATAAATTTAAAAATATGTGTCTCTGATAACAATTTATGTATATTTTTAACTTCAGTTTTACGAATTTAAATTATTTAAATATTTATATGTTTAATAAATTAAAAACTATGAAGCGAATGAAAAAATTGTATTTATTTTCAAATTATCACTCATTTTTATTAAATTACTCTTTTATTGTAGTATTTATTTTCTAGGCTATGAAAAAGGAAGCTAAAAAATATCAAGAGAGTTATCATACTAATCTTTTCTATTATTTTGCGAATACTACCAAAATTATAAATATATCTGTGGTATTTGTTAAAAAGTTAAACAGAAAGAGAGAACAATAAATTATTATCGAAGAAATTTTATTAATTTTAAAATCTGAATATATACATTAAAATGAAACACTGAATAGGTATGAATTTGAAAATGATGTCAAAGAACAAATAATTATTGTATGAAATATTAAGAATGCGAATAAAAAAGAAATACTATTCACAAAAGGCATGTAAAAATGCATTAATGAAATTATGAGATAGAACCAATATTTACATGACTTTCATAAATTAATTAGTGTTTAGTTTCAATTTTAAAGTTAAAAATAAAGATGATAATGAAAATAATCAGTTTTATTTATATATTAATAAAATAGTAATAACCCAAATCAAACCACAGTAAAAAAATAGATAATAAAATTGCATGACTATGTTATTGAAATAATTGGAAAGTTTTTAGTTACATTTTGAATTTGATAAACGTTTAATGACGTCTCAATTTTTAATATTAAATCAACTATAATCCATGTGTGCATTTTTTGATATTTAAGGAAGTAAAAGTGCAAATTCAATCAAGTAAATAAAAATCTTTTAGAAGAGACAAAAAGAGTTAATTCTAAAGTAATTTTCGAATACATTTTAGAATTGTGAAATTTAGTGAATAAAGCTTATATGCATTCTTAATTCTGAGGCATAATTTGTTATTTTATTTTGATTCTAATTTTTTTGATACATACTTTAATATGTACAAAAATTAAGTAATATAAGCAGAAAATAATTATAAAAACTTCTTGATATAATTGGAAACATATAATAATTTCATCAAAAGTGAATATTTATTGAAATTTTTTTGTAACTTATGCATTCAATGATTAAAATCTTAAAGTTTTTATTTTTTAAATTTAATTTAAAAGATTACTATTTGTTATATTCGGAAACAATATTTATAAGTGTATTTCTCAATCATCATTAACGAAAAATAGCTTCAGTTTTACCGATTCCATGTACATTTTGAATAAGTAAATAAACATGAATTGATTCTCAACCAGAATTATGAATATCAGTAAATTGTTGTTTATAAATTATATTGAATGTTCAATTTCCGTAATTTGATGTTACATTATTATTGACAACTTTTTAAAAATGCTGATACATCATCTTGATGCTTCCTTTGGCACATTTTCAGTGTAATAAATTTGTTTCGTATGTATTGTTTTACTTAATCGTAAAATGCTATGTATTTTGTCTGAAAACGTCTTGTATGAATAAATGTCAAACAGAAAAACTACATTTGATCAGTTTTTAATTTACAACAGCTACATTTAATTAAATGTTTCACTCTATATTGTTTTCAACTTTACTCGGAATTTCTTTTATAAAATATATTCACAAACTTTAAACTTTTATAAAAAAGTTTAAACTTTTATAAAATATAACTTTACTTTAACCTTTATAAAATAAACTTTATAAACTTTTATAAAACTTTTATAAAATATAACTTTATAAAAGTTTTTAACTTTACCTTTTATAAAATATATTCACAGGTAAACTTTTATAAAATATATTCACGAGAAAAATAGCCAAGTTAACTCATTAAAATTTAATCTAAAATTATCAAATTTTATTTATGGTTTATATAAATATCTAAATATTAAATTATTCTAAACATCCCATTTTTGTACAATATTTTATTAAATTTATTAATATTTTTTTAATATAGACAATTTTATTTTTAAAAAAAGATAATTTTTAAAGAAAACATTTTATTGTTTCAAAATAATCAAAGTTAAAAGTTAATGACTTTAATAAAAAGTTCAAAAACCATTTTACCATAATACATATAACACTTACAGTATGTTTTATGTAACATAAGTATAATTGATGCAATAATATATAACCTCGAAATTCCAGCTTTCTTTTTAGAAGCAGATTAATTCGCACATTTTGTCTTAGATTGGTCAATTTTGCTAAATATTAAAAATTCCTAGCTAGTAAAATTTTTGAAAAATCTTTATTGAATGATGATTTTAGGGACTATGGTAAGAGTTTCTGTAAGTTGCCACATATAAAAAATAAGAGTTATAACTATAATAAAAAAAATTCATCATGTGTTTTCTAACTAAGTCAAAAGTAGCGAAAAGTGCGCCAGGAAGGTAACCCCGAAATCAATTCCAAAACGCTGGCATAATAACTTTCAGTTAAAGGCCAGGAAGGCATACACTTGGAGTAATCAAATTATACGTATTTTAAACCGATCTCTCCCGTGCACTTGCGGATAATGCAACATGATTCAATGAGTAGAGAGGAGGACGTAATAAGTCGTTGTTTAAACAGTGGGAATCACCCGAGCGTTATGAGTATCAGCAGTTTCAAAATAAAATACGATTAGCATTAGGTTTCTGAGATTAAATTTTTCGCTTCATAATACGATTGGTGAAAAATGAATTGTAAAATTTGGATAATGAAATGAGAGAATCAAATACTCTTTGTTAATAAGATTACAGAAGTCATTTCGTACAATCTTTTAATGCAGATGTTGATTTATGTGAAGCCCTTTTCTCTGTTAAATCTATTAAGAAAATAACTTTGTTGCAGATTTTAGTAATTACATTTGTTTAATAAAAGTAAACTTAGTTACAACTCTGTAAGTGGGTAATTTGTTGCTCCTAAATTCAATCTTTCAACTTTAAAATTGATTGTACAATTCTGGCTAAAATCTCAAATTTATGTGGATTAACATTTTAATTTATAAGAGTTTGGTCTGTTATTATTTATTTTTTATCACTGTGATTATATCAATTTAAATGTTCTGCTATAAAGTCGCTAATTTGAGAAATATAATAAATATTAAGTGACTTATATTAAAGTAAAATTTATAAAAATGTTTATTCTAAATTTTGGCAACATTTAATTATATTCTAATGATGTGTATTGCTATCTGTTGTCTAGTATACTAGACAACAGATAGCAATAATTGAAAGGCCGTTGGAGATCCCAGGAAATGGTTGAGATTAGCAGATAATCTAAATGGAGTTTAACAAATAAAAGTTATTGATAAAATGCTAAAACGTAGTGCGAGTGGGGCCAATGGCTTACGATTCCTATGTCTATTTTACAGACCGAGGGTCCTTGAGTACAAGACATATGTCCCGGTTAGACGTCAGTCTAACGCAGTATGAGTATCATGCATGCTTGGGAACTAAACCTCCAGTGTTTAGTTCCCAAGCATGCATGATACTCAGTTTATCAACTCGCTGAAAGGATGAAAGGCAGAGTCGACTTAGCTTAACTTGAGGATCGTACCACAGAGATGTTCCTTTGGAGCGCGAAACGCTACCACGAAGCGACTGGGCCTTAAAATATTTAATATTTCTCTTGAAGTTTTTAATATTAAGTAAGTTTTACTGGAAATTAATTTTCAATCCAACTTCGTAAAATCTTATCAAAATCAAAGATTTTTAGGTAAGTATATCAATACAGAAGCATTTGAAACAAAATTTTCGTTTTAAATTGTACCTCTAAATGTCAACTTATAATTATGCTAATTATTTTTAATACACATTCACCACATTAGTTACTAAGCATATTAGTTAATAGAACTTTTTGCATTAACATACGCCTTTAAATTGAGAAATTCAATCTAAGAAATAAAAAGCTTATTTCTTAACCCCACTTATATAAAATTCTGTTCTTTAGTTCACAATTTTAAAATGAATTGTAGATTATTTGTCTAATTAAAGAATTTTTGTCATTCATTTAATTATGAAAAATAGATAAAAAGGACTATTAAAGGTTGTAGTAGTTTTTCTTTATAAATAGGGGAGTTTTTTGATCAAATATTTTTCAAATTTTCTGAGGTGGAATATGTTTTATAAATATAAAAATAAGATTAAATCAAGAATAATCTTGATAAAGTTTTTCTTAATCCAGATTACGTATTATTGGAATTATTAAAAAAATCTATTAAAAAAATAAGCTTTTAATTAAATTTTTTAAAATACGCGATGAAAAAAAACTAATTTTTATTTTAATTGGTATTTTTTTTTAACTTGCCACATGCTATATAAAAAATGTAAGGCTGACATTTTTTAAAGAAGTTAAAATATAATTATAAGTTTTTTATTATACATTTTAAGTAACACATGCTTTACGGCAGTTAATATCTTCAAAACAAACGTAAATACTTATAAATCATGAATTTGCTTATGCACTCACAAAGAGCAGTGTAGCGGAGATTGTTGAATAGCGGTAATAGTGACAGTAATCATAAGAGCATGTTGACAGTGTACAGAGTGTTCATACAGTACATATGGGCATTGTATGAATTTGATTTGTCAGTAACTTGGGAGCCTCATTGAAATAACAGATTTTCTAATTTATGAACATTTCTGGTTGGACATAAGGACTATTTTGATCGGGGCCTACAGAATGAGGTAGATTTCAAATCCCCACTATTATCCTGGTCAAGATGGGAATCGAACCCACGAAATGCTGAACTAAAGGTCAGAGTCATTCAACTAATCATTCAACTATCAACTTTTGGTCAGTCAGTCGTAATATTCAATCCCGACATTGAAATTTGAAACAATAATCTTGGATAATTTAACAGCAATTTAAAATTAAAAAAAATTTCCTGTTTTTGTATTATAAGCAGCAAATTTAAATAGATTTAGTAATGAGGAAAAAAATTTAATGCTATATACTTTCATAAAAAAAATAAGAAATCTCATTAAAAATTATATGAAATTTTTTTTTTAATATTTTCCAGGTTTAAATATCTACTTAAATATATGATGCGGGAAATTTAATATTACTTTCAGAAATATTAAATTTTGCATCATAATCGAAAACATATTAAACTGCAAAATTTGATGTTATTTATATTCAAAAATGTAAAGTGATACACTATAATCTATTCATTGTTTTCCAATTTACCAAAAACTAATATATTATAAGAGAAATGAATAATATATATAGAGATACATACATGATATCCTTAACTTCTTATTTAAGTTTTAAAAGATTTTTAAATTCTTACATTTCCTGAAACCAATTTTATTGACGAAATTGCAAACAAAACTAGAGTTGTGAAAAATAACAAACACTATATCAAAAGCGTAATTTTATAATAAAATTTATTAGACATTAGTGAGAAGCGCAGAATTAAAAAATGTCTTAAACATTTATCAATCCGAGATTCATTTGATTTTACTTGTCGTTCTACTGGCCCGTTATGCTGTATGATTGGGGGGGGGACTTGACTTTACCATTTAAAGTGAATTTAGAGTCTTCGATACCGAGATCGGATTTGAACCAGTGAGTTCTCAAACTGAAGCTTTAAGTACTAACTCTTCAACTTCCAGGTGATCTTTTCTGAGAGAAAATGTTGATTATTGCTGGCAATATTAATGTTGTCTTTTTACTTGTTCATTTTTTTATGAATTCCCTTCTCTTTTTTTGATTAAATAGTTTTTTATTTGTTTATTTTTTTTTCTAATTTCTCATCGTCAACAGATGCGATTATACTTTCTATAGCAATTGTAAAATTTTTGAGAATAGCATGATATTCACTTAAAATATTATGTAAAATGAATTCTCACAATGCACACAGTAAAACAATCTAAGGCTTAATCTGTTTTTAAAATGATAGAAGTATTTTCTAAAATATAGAAAAAAAGTGAATTTATCCATTAATACTTTTTTTTACAGATGTTTGTCTTAGATAACTAACGTGTATATGGATTTGCAGACCGTGTTATGACGTTCAATTAAATTTGTTCTGCGAATTTATAACGCATTACTTTAGCAACCAACTGTTTATAACCTTCTAAGATTACATAGAACATAAAATAAATTCCACGAAATTTTTATAAATGAAGACACACATTTCCAGCATTCTCAACAGTCCTGTCTTTCCTTCTTTGAAGAATAGTAAAGGACAGTCTACGTTTGTATCTTCTGTTGGTGCCTTCGCAGCGCCATTTCACGGTGGTCGAAATCATTACAACAGCATTTAATGGATAGTGGGCCGTATTAGCATATCGAATGGGAAGAGTTTCGAAAAATCTTCAAAAACTAATTTCAACTGATAAGACTGCATAAATTAGTTATTTTATTATATAATTTAGTATATTTTGGTTTTATTTGGAATTTCATGTGCTATTTTAATAATTAGCATGACAAGAAAAATATTTGGTTTTCTCATCCCAATTGCTATTTACCTTGAATGAAAATAATGTTATTCTTTTATATAACGATAAAAAACTCGAATGAATCTACTGACACAATTGTTACTTTAATTTGTACTAAAGTAATTGCTTAAAGAACACGTTATTTTATGAAGTACAAAATGCATATTCACCTTATTCTCAAAACGTTAATGTATAAATACTATGAAAATAGGAGGCACAAAACTTTTATAAAGTTCTAAGATACATAATTTTTTCACATTAAGGTTCATCAATTGTAACTTTTAGTCGGCAATAATTATTGTTTAGAGGGCTGTGCTCTCGCTATTTGTAAACTATTTGCTATGACACCAAAGAACATCATTTTAAAAAAATATATCTAGTTTAATAAAGTGAAAAATAAAAGATTACTTAAAAAACACACTTTTATATATTTATAGAAATTTATTTTCTTTACTTTCTTCACTGAGATTAATTAATTAGAAATTGTTACCTTAATATAAAATATGTAATAAATATTTATGAAATCATAGATGCATATCTTTTCTACCAATGTTTATCAATCCTATAATTAATATCGATTAAGCAGCAATCATCAGTAATTAAAAGTTTAAAAACTTTTATTATTATTCGTCACGAATATAAAATTAATATTTGTGACACCAGCGAGTAGTACTTTATAAGAGATCTTTAGCAAGGAAGAAGGTCACAATTTTGAAGAACACATGCAAAATAGTAAGATAAAAACTTGTAGAATATATATCATTGAATTCCCTTTCTGTTAGCATTATAAAATATATAAAGTCAAGTACATCAAAACTGAGTACAGTATTTCTTTTAAATTTTAACATGTATATATGTACTAAACATTAAAATTAATTATTTTAAAGTGAATCAATTAGTTACTTTATAATTAATGCATAAAGAAAATATGTTATCAAATATACTGTCAAACTGTGAAAGCAGAATTAATTAATGAATTTATAAGGGTTAAAAAATAAACCTTTTCCCATAAATAAATTATGCGCGAAAACTTTAGTTAAGTAGTGAAATTCTGATACAGCAAAAGAAAATCAAGTTAATAAGATCTATACATGTTCAATTTAAATGGCTGGATTCTCTCTCCAGTACCGTGGTATAAGCAATCGAGACAAAAGCACCAGCTCCGAATAGTGTTAGAACTAGAATTTGTAACAATCAACAAATTAAAAAGAGTTAACTGTCAATAAAATAAACAGCAACACATTAGCAACAAAAAATACTACAAATTACATCTCTTGCAATGTTTTCTAAAGTATTTCTAATAACTTAATTAAATAAATAAAATAGGTTCATCAAAAACATTCATATTGAATTCCCTTTCCCAATTTTCTTCTAGGTTAGTGAAGTAATAAAGTTTAAAATATAAAAATCCCCAAATATAAAACATTGTAACTCTTAAGCAAATTAAGCGTAATAAAAGGGGTGAAAAAATTTAAACAACATAAGCATAAAAAAAAGGAAAGATTAAAGAGAATACATGAATCTGAAGATAATTTTGCTTAAGAGAACAGATTTTTAAAAGATTTATAAATCAGCGAACATAGTGAGAGTATGAAAAAAGAAAAAAAGAGGAAAGAATCATAACATTAAATGCAAACACCTGAAAAACGAGATTTCTCGAGATTTTGTTCGAGAGTTAAAACGAAGTTATAAGCGGCTGTTGGGATGAAGAGAGGAGAAAGGTGAGGGGGAGGGGATTTCTCTGGAGGCAGCAAAAAATGAAGAAAATCACCGGGAACCTTTTAAATGCAGGAAAAATAAATAAATAGAAACTGTGACGTTGAGTAGGGAAGCGTGGGAGGGGGGCATAAAGAAGGGGGGCAGAAGATGAATACATATAGAAGCCCCAAAAAGTACGTCGATAAAACTTTGAACAAACAAAAGCGGGTGTGTAAGAAAAAAAAATTCGAAATAAAAATAGCGAAATAAGTAGAACCGAACTGAAGTGAAGAGAGAAGGAGGAAAGTGTTAGTGAGTGCGGAAGGGTGAATTCTTCACAGGCATTCTTTCTGTTGGAAAAAGAAAGTAAAAAAAATATAATAATAAAAGTAAATAAAATAAAAATAAATTCATCTTAGATACTGACGAGTACCGTTATAAAATGTTTCCTTTTCCTTTATCCATTTTAATACCTGGAAAGGACCCCTAAAAAAATTTCAGAGATAGATGATATAGGGGCTCAACACAATTACTCAAAGTCGACGTTGATTTTTTTTTCTTCTTTTCAGCATACGTTTAGTCACCGAGTTCATTTATTTATATCATATTTTCTTCATCGTTTCTGTTCATAAAAAATGCAAAAAATGTCATATTAAAAATACATTAAAAAAGCCGAAATCTTCAATTTTTATAGATAATAATTTTTTTTTAAGAAAACCAACAGCAACTTGCAGAAAAAGATAAGTATCTGTTTTGTTGTTTATTTTAATTATGCTTGATTTTGTGATGAAACCACGCAGCGTAATAAGGAGCTAATGGATTCATAAAAATGATGATTTATTTTTGTTATTAAGAAATATTTTTTTTTTTTGCTGATTTTGTGAGACGAATTTTTCTTTGTTTAACGAAATAGTTGTAATTAATACTCGACAGAATTGTAACACTAAAATGCTAAGAAAAAATTTGTTGAATATTGGTGATGATTTTTATTTTAAAGATGCTGATTATTTTTCATTTTTATATGATGTTTTTTTAAATTTCTTCCAAACGACATTTTTTTATGCAAATTAATATCTGTAACATAAAATATATAGATTACAACAAAGTAATTTTTATTCTTTGAATGCTGCATAAAAAATTAATAGAAAAATTATACTTACATTATTACATTATCATAACTGAAGAAAATTCTAAAAAATGAACAATAAAATTTTAATTTGAATAATAAAATAATTTCCTTTGAAGCAAATGTGATTTTAATATATTAAATATATTTTTTTTTTAATTTTGTGTGTTTTTGACAACATATTCCTAGTAATTTAAAAATGCGATTAATAAAATGTTTAGAATACATTTCACACAAATTTTATGATAAATAAATAAATATGACAATTCATAAATCATCAAATATATATACTACTATTAATTTAATAGGAGCATTTTGTGCTTCCATGGCACAGGTCAGAGGTTTGATCCTCGGGTTACGTTAAGCCGATTCAGCCTTTCGTCCCTTCAGTGGGTCGATAAAACTGAGAACCAAGCACGCTTGAGAACTCAACAACCATGGTATCGAGTTAGGTAGACACCTAAGGAAGACATATGTTTCTTTACCCAGAGCCATCGGTCATAAATACAGATATGGGCTCTGTAGGCCTTGGCCTCCATGTTGGCGGTCATTCCACTAAGTTAAATTGATTTGTATTAATTGAATATCATATATAAGAATTTTCTTACGTAATGTAGTATTGAACTTTGTATTGCAGCAGGTGAAATCAATTTCATTCTTTTCCAATATCGGATAAAAGAATTTTAGTTAATTTTTAATCTTATATGATTTCTTAAGAAATTCATTTAGAGGGTAAATTTTTTTAATATAAAAGAGACATTTTTTGGTAACTTTTGTCACGTTTGCAAGATTTGGCATGGGGGGGGGTGCAATTCTTAGTGACATTCTACTCTGCTAATAGAGGTAATTGGTTTTTCTTATTGACATAACTAAACATCTCATTGAATTAAGTTCATTATAGTGAGAAAAGGCCAAAAGGAGCTTGAACATTTTTAGTAATATTAAGTTTTTTGACAAAATTAGATATATCTTTATTGTTAAATTGCAAAATTAATAACATTTATTTTTAAAATTCAACATAGAATAAAAATCTGTATTTGCAGTCGTGACTTCAGCTCCCTAGCCTTACCGTGGGAATCGAATAGTTCAAATACTTTATTGTTTAAAATTATATTGGTAATTATTTGGGACACATTACAGCTGAAAGGGGCTGGCACAATCCCTTTTTATTAATTATTATTATTATTATTATTTATTTTATTTATTTATTTATTTTTTATTTTATTATATTTTTATTAAATTTTTATTGTTGTTTATTATTATTAAATTTTATATTATAATTTATTATAAATTTTTACGCTATTATAAAACTAATTCACGTTTCCTTAAATACTAACATAAAGAAGAACTAAAAAACTTAACTAAAAAGAAGAAAATTAAAAACAAAAAAGGAAAATAGATAATTTCCTCTAATTAACATTAAGATGTAAAAGTTATCTGAGTAATTTAAATCATATGAAATTTTTGTGTTTGGTGTGTATGAATGGTAGATTCTATAAGTTATAAATTTTCTCTGTCATCCAATGTAAGCTTTAGCTTCAAATATCGTCTAAGCAAATACTTTATGGTATTTGTTAACTGTTTTACCAATATATACCATAAACTGTCATAAACAATACCATAAACTGTTTTACCAATATAAGCTGAAGTTTTAACAGGAAACATTTTAAACATATTTATATTGCAATATTATTTTTTTTAAATTCTGATTTTCCATTATAATAAATATACCATTTGTTTTTATTCACAGTAACACACAAAAAAATTCTTCTCATATTTTCAGTAAATATTATGCGCAAGTTTGCAACATAAAATTTCTAAAATATAAATGCAGAATTTTTAAAAAAAATCAATTTAAAAGTCTTTTAAATACTAATTTTCTACAAATAAAATTTTGCAGTAAAATAAAATTATATTAACCTGCAAGTAAAATGTACGATAAATTTTACTAAATTAGGGAAAATAAATACACATTGCAAAAAATACACAATTTCAAGAAGTTAATAAAAAATAAAAATTTTTGACAAATAAATGGTATTTTTTAAAATTTTACCAACGTAATAAATAATGTTCTTGCTAGTTTGTATTTGTTTCGTAATAAATAATGTTCTTGTAAGAAACATTCTTTATTACGAATCAAAATACTAACTAGGACAAACATCATAGATTTCTACGAATTATCAAAAGTAAATAAAGCATAAAATGCGCCATAAAATTCTATAATACTAAACAACATTTATATTAAAAAGCATATTAATATTTTAACAAGCGCTGTTCTATGAAAATAATATTTTACGATGTCATTCTTTTGCAATAGAATCTCTCCTTTGAGATCATAAAAACTAGTTTCTTAGAAATACTAAAAAATTAGATTTCTTCAATAGAAATATATATAATGAACAAAAACACACAATTCCTTACATTCATCTTCAGAATTTTTATTATTTTTCCTTACTCACCAAAAGATTTATATTTTTCATCTTTTAATAAGACATTTTTTATTTAACTTAAACGAGGAATTTTGGCAAGTATCTGAAGGTAACTTTCTCTTCTATCGCCAAGTCCTTTCTTATAAAGAAGCGTTAAGCCAAATCCCACACAAGAATAAGTAAGCGTGAGTTGTTTGCAGTTAAGCGGTTAACTTAAATGCAATAAAGAAGTCCATCGTAAATGCCCAACAGTTACTAATCTCTATAAAAGAGTCTGACATCCACGATGAAGCTTTAACATTCCTTGGATGAGAAGATCGCGTGAAAAAAGATGTTTTTAGTTTTGTTAGAACGTTAATAAAACCAGAGAAAGCTACTTGGCAACTTTCCAGATTGGAAAAAACCCGCAAATTGGCTTTAAAATTGCCTTTATTGGCGGTGTTTGAGTAATTACTTACCACATGTAGCATTACAATGAAAATTTGTTCCTTTTTGTATTAAATTATTGGCAGATTTTACTAATATTCAATGAATGTTTGATTTGGAAAATGATTATTTAAAAGAATAAAGCCCTTTATTTCAGTTACATTGTTGAGAATTTTTCAAACGTTTTTTAAAATGCAATATGCTTAAAAAAAGTGAAAGAAATAGACATGAAATATCAAAAATACATATTTTCTCCTGATTTTTCATGGGATAATATTATAAGAAACAATCTACTTTCTAAGATTTATTCACTGGAATATCATGAAAAATAAGGGATCTTAGATTAATCCAACTTTTTAGCTAAATGTTTGATCTATTAATTTTTTAAGAAAATAAAGTATTTTTTTTAACATTTGTCAATAGTATTTTAACTTTATTTCACAGTTTATCAGACTACGAAAACACGAGAATCATTGAAACTATAAATCATTAATCAGTTCACGTTAGAAATAAATATTTATGATGTTCAATAAAAATAGTCGGCATAATTTTTTCCAATTGAAAAATATCAATGTAATTTATTTCAGAAAACTTATTAGGTTGTTGCAGTTCCTTTGATTATAATTCAAATAACTTTTATTTGAAATTTATTTTTATGTGCAGTCTTCATTTAAATTTTTATTTGAAAAAATTTTTATTTTGTACTGCAGATCTACGCATTACTTTTTATTTTTTGTCATTTTTGTAAAAATAGTAAATTAATTTAGCATACAAGAAATATCTCAAGTTTTGTTTTGGTACCTTTTTCATTTATCACTCTAACTTATACAGTTGAAGAGATATGGTGTTGAAAAACTAACCCAGAAATATTAAAAATATTCATTTTTTATGTATTTATACTTTAACTTGTATGTATTTGCCGACCAATGGCTGAGTGGTTAGCGTTCTTGACTCTTGAGCTGTGGGTCCCGGGTTCGAATCCCGGTTCGGTCATGGATGTTACTATCGCTCTGTGTTTCTCTGTCCTTTCTTGTGTTTTGAAGTATGAATGTGGCCCGCCCTATAAACGGGTCTGTGGTGGTATGACGCGGGTAATGCTACTCGCATCCGTGACTTGGTTCACAGGTGCCCGCTGGGTAACGACAAATGAGTAGCAGTTTCCGGCCTTGTTGTGGCGAAGGGTTAGTCACCCAAGTGCCCGCCGTTATTAAAAAAAAAAAAAACTTGTATGTATTTCGGATGGGAGAAAAGATACTCTTTTCAACAAAATTAGCACTCATTTCAATAATTTTCAACAAATTAGAATTAATTAATTTAGTTTAAAGTCATTTTTGGAAATAAATTGTGTAAGTATATAAAATCAGTAACCTAAAACCATTTCATATAAAACTAGATTAAAAATGAAATATTAATATTTAAATTCATAAAAAGCAATTTTTCTCAGAAAAGGTTTTGTACATTGTACTTGTTTCTTCTGTATGGGAAATATTGCCACTCCTTTTGTATCTTAAGGTAAAACTGTTTTGTCTTCTACAAATTCGGTCTACATGAAGATGAATCGAAACTTTACATTGAACTAAACTATTATTTTTGAATACAAAGAACAAATTTTAAGATACTGAATTTCAATTACAAAGAAACTAAAGGAAAAACAATAAGATTCCTGAAAATTTTATATGCTTTCTTTAAAAAAAAAAAAAAAAAAAAAAAAAGAAGCCCAAACACAAATTTCCATAATTATCCCTTCTATTTCATCGCGTTGTACCCTAGCGTGGATAATCGTCGCTTCTCAACTCGAATGGAACAGTAACGCCACAGCGTGCAACAACTGCTTATTAAAATGATTTATGGGGCGCGACGAAACACACATGGGGGCTGGGGGAGGTAGCATGCTGCAAAAGCAGTTTGTTGATGGTCCCTGGTGTCTAATGAAAATCGAAAAGGCGGTGAACAGCGTTTTATGGTGCGATGAAACACACCGCAGGGAGAAAGAGGGGTGCTCCTGGGATTAACTCTTTTTCAGCATCTCAGCACGCGACTGCGTGATTGATTCACGCCCACCTCCACCCCTAGTCTTCTACCGGGCTCCTTTGTTTCTGAAAAGTTGAGCTTATTAATAACAATGACACGACAACATGAAAAAAAAAATAATGAGGAAAATGACAGTGTTTTTAACGTGTCTTCTATAAACCGTAAACTCCCGTGTCACAGCAAGATTTATGGCATGCTTGATTTTTTTTATTCGCCAACTCGGCTGCTAGTAAGATATCATCTTTGGCATACAGTCTAATATGCATTTATAAAAGTATGGAGGAATCCTTGATTGTATTATTTATTAACTGTTAATTCCTATTACTATCAAACACTTGGTAGTTTTAAGCCTTTATTAAGATATCACCAACTGAGCAATGACTCGTCTTTCAACAACATTCGAAAAGAAGCAACGTGTTCTATGAATATATATATATATATATATATATATATATATATATATATATATATATATATATATATATATATATATATATATATATATATATATATATATATATATATTTAGCGTGCATAAAATCTTCTCATCTTAATGGTTTTCGATCGGATCAGAGTAAATGAGGAGAGAACCGATTCGTGGACAACCGGATTTCAGTAATTTCAAATCAATAAAGTAAAACAAGAGTTGTATTGTAGGAAAATAGGCTCAAGCGGCTGAACACCAAAGTTACTAATCCAAGATACTTACATTTGTTGGAAATGAATTGGCTTTAAAAAACCAAAATTCTTTTAAAATATTGTTCGAATACCGTAGACTAAAATGGGGAAATTTTAAATTTAAGATTTTTTTTTCCAGTTCGTAATATCAAGATGTACGCGGTGTATTTCAAATAATAAATCCGAACTAAGATTCAAGAACTCAGCATGTTAAACTTTTCCATGGTAGAAATTCCTTAATATTCTCCATTTTACATGGTTCAAGAGAAATATTTCTATTTTTTTAATAATATTATTGTTTTCATAAGAATTTAATTTTATAATACATTATATTTGATTATATATTAATACATGTTCTTTATTTAACTGACCAGTCAATATACATTCAAGTTTATTACGAATAATCGAAATCAAAACTTTAGCAAACCATAGATCCATAATTATTTTTCTGCTAATATTTTTGTATACTGACTATCGAATGGTTTAATTAAATAACTACACACAAAATTAACCACGTGATGAAACATCTAAAATTTGAATAACAATGTTAGATTTTTCCTCGCGTTTTAATATTTTAACATTTATGTGATGTTAATTACTATGTATAATAAATTATTGAAACACATAAAATTAGTCTTTAAATTATTGAAACGTGCTCTAGGCTTACAAATTCATTTAGGAGAAAAATGGAAGTATCTTATTAATGCTTTCTACTTTGAAATCAATAAAAATGAAAATACCTGAAGTGTAAATAAATGAGACTCTACAGATTCAGTTCGATTCTCTCATGCGTAAATTTTCAATAAAAATAAATATTGAGCGTAGAAATTCAATATATAAATGTATGAAATGTAATACATATTCAAAAATTTTCTTTAATTAAAATATTGAATACGAAACATTAATTCAATACTTAATATAAATATTCGTAACCGATTACTTTACTACTCCAAAAGTTGTTAGTTAAAATTTATTAATAATTTTAGTTTCATCAATTATTAATCGATCTCAATAATTTTTAACACCTAATGAGCAATTTAAAATTCAATTATTGTTAAATGATGCAATAGAAACTTAAGTCGATCAAAATTAAATAAAATATTGAATTAATGCAGCAATGTACCTACTACCCAATAATTTCCTGATAAAATTTGAATTCACATTTTTCTTTCCTTAGCCAAAATTCAATATATTCTTCTTTGCAGAGATCAGTTGGCGACGTTATTGGCGACCGAATAGATTTTAAGATAACCCTAGGTCAATATGTGTATTCCTTGCCCGAGTAGGGGTAAAAGAGAGTTTATTTACAAGGGATAGCGATATAAAACACTTTCCAATAGCTTTAGCGTTAAGCTCTCTTTTGTAAGTGGAAAGCGCTCGGAGAACATTTGGGAGATTTTACTCCTCTTTCCCGTTTCCTTCCCGAACTCATAAATCAATTTTTTACGCAAATTACTTTCGAACTAGTTTATTATCTGGTTAGACAGAAAAGAAGAAAAAAAAATGGATCGCAAAAATAGATGAGAATGATTTTGAAATCGTTTCAGTAAAGATTGAGAAATTAAAAAAAAATCTTGTTCATTCTTTTTTCCAAGGGATTTTTATTTTTTGAATTAAATATTGCTAATATAAAACAGATATTTGAATTAAATATTGCTAATATAAAACAGATATTTGAATTAAACTTTATAAGACTGTATTATTTTCTTCTTTTTTTACTGATGCTTTACTTTCCAAATTAAGCTATAAGGTGAGATTTATTTTTTCTATATGTGATGAGATATTCAGCAATTAGATTTCAAAAGGATATCGATAAATATTGACTGAAATTAAATATGCTGTACATCTTTTGTATCGGAAAACAATGCTTGAAAGACCAACGATTTTTTTCTATAAAATGTCTAAAAAATATAAAACTGAACTATTTTGATTTAACAGTTTAAACTGAAATTAATTCACGAACAATACCTAGTTAAAATGTTGATTCTTATCAATATATGAATTTAAGGATTATTAACGATCAAACATTTTGAATGGAACAACTTTAATAGAACTTTTTGAATTATTGTATACAAGTTGGCTTTGTAAGTACATTATATTTTCAAAAAGGAAATATTAAAAATAATTTAATTTTCATAGAGAAAGAATCAAAAATTAAAAACGGAATTATTAAGTAAACCAAGAAAACTTTTAAAGACTGAATAAGCAACCGTATAAAAACTTGAAATAAATTTTGAGAATATAACAAACAATAAAAAAAAAACATTTTGAGATAAAATAAAAAAATTTCTTGGACATAAGCAAATGAATAGATTTCTTTATCCAAGGTGTAAAATAATTATTTTTATAATAAAAATTGACACAAAATTATTCTAAATATTTATGAGCTGAAGTAGGAATAAGTACTGCCATAATAAATAAAACTTCGACTAAATTTAATTCTCTCTCAATGTGAATTTTATAACCAATTGTGTCTTAATTAACACAAATGATTGGGTTTTATTAATTTTTTAAAAATTATATATATATATATATATATATATATATATATATATATATATATATATATATATATATATATATATATATATATATATATATATATATATATATATATATATATATAGAACATATTTCACTCTCTATCAGGAAATTTATAATTATAAAACAAAAAGTTTTGAGTCAACTTTGGCTTATATGATTGAACAGTAAGCAAGTTTTAATATTTTGAAATCATTAGTGAATGTACAAATTAACAAAAAGTAAAACAATAACCTAAAAGAGTACATGATATCTAAATTTTTCATGCGCTAAATTAAAGTAGGACAACAAATAGCTTTCCATTGTATCAAATACCATGTGAAGACATATGAACATTGAGGATATTGTTATAGCATGTTATTATTGCATTAAGAAAATCCTCTTTTACATTCTTTTGGTAATATGTCAAATATAACGCAATATCGCATTAAAAGCTGAACCATTATTATCGCAATTTTAATATGAGCAGCCAGGTCAAACTTAGAGTTAGCAGTTATTATCATATTCTCATTATATTTTGGCGCATCTAATAGTTTTTTTTTTATTTTAGTCTAATCAGGATTAGACAATAACAAGAAAATATGTTTAAATCAAGGGCTTTTACTGAAAAGTTAAAATCTTTATTATTAAAAAATTCTTTCTTAGTGTACTCTTATGCATGGTCAACCTAGGTGATGAGTTAAAGTTCTCTAGACATTTTGGATCGGCAATAAAAGTAAGCTTCCGTTAATCCTTCGTGAGTTCTTGATATCATTTCCCCTTTTAAGAAGATCACATCATTTCTTGAAAAATGAAATGTCGAATTTGGTGATCTTTAAAAGTGAAAAGTCTTAATGCTCTATAAGAAAATAAGGAAAATTCAAACAATCAGAGAAGGATAAAAATAAGAATGCTTAATAAAAGTAATTCAAGAATTAGGTAGTATTATTACTTTAAGACTGATTCTTAAATCAGTTAAGTTTTTATTTTTTTATCTCAAGATTTAGAGAAAATTTGCAAAATTTTTTCGGTTACTTCAGTAATTGATATAGAAATTAATATCAACGAATTTATGGACAAAATAAATTTGTTATGTGATAATGTTTAAAAAAATATTGTAGGATATAATATCAATAGATTTATTCAGGTAAAATATGATACAATGCTACCTAAAAATATTCAGGGTTTATTCATGCACACAATCATCTCCTGTTCTCATTTACTAAGACATACTAGCACGAAGGAAATATATCAGCTATTGTTAAAAATAACTGTCAACAAAATCTGCGTGTACATTTTTAGGCAGAAGTCTTTCAATGTAAAGGATAGAAATATTTTCATTGAGAAATATATTTTTTAAGGAAAGGGCACTCTGTCTCCAAATAATTCACGGAATCTAAGGTACTTTCCAAGACAGGCCGATTACTCTAGGTCTTAAGGTAATCAGATTAAAGACCAGTGAGATTATTAGGATGAGTGTGTGCACAGCAACCCACTCTCGACCTCGTCCACCCCCAGGCCAACTCCCTACCCACCACTCGACAAACGGAATATCGCACTTTCTGGTTTAATAATGGAAAAGCAGGGTTATTCTTAGCCAGGCACTCGTGATAGTCGCGAATTAATCACGTCCATTCTCGCCGTTAAACGAGAATGATATGCAAAGTGTGGTTGCCAACCCGGAGACATAAAATTCCTCCTAATTGTCGCCCAGAAAATGTGACGTCAGAATACAAAGTCTAGAAGGCATGATAAAGGCCTTTGCAGTTGGGAAACACATGACAGAGTGAATTTAGTAGTTTGTACGAGGGATTATATTCTACTGTTAAAATGTTTCTATTAATGCGGATTTTAAACAAGGTTTTAAATAGCTGTTATTTCTATGGTGTTTGAAGTTAGAATATGGATTTTACTATAGTTGCTAAAAGCAATTTAAAATACTTAAATACAATAGGAATATAGAAATGATTTTCAAAATGTAATTTCCTAGATATTTATGTGAAAATTGTAAGATTCATGAGAAACATATTATGTCACATTATTTTTCCCTTATTTTTTAAATTACAATATTATACAAAATATATCCTTCAAATGTCGTACACATAATTTATACTCAATACTAAATTAATTTTGAAATACATCATTTTAATTCCATATGCATATATTATAAAATAATATACAAAAACTACATTAATCTAAAATATATTATTGGTTAGTTAAATAAAATTACTTAAAAACAATTATGTGCAGTGATTGTTCATATTTTTGAAGAAGAATTTAATTTGAAATTTGAAATAAACAAGAAAAGAAACAAAAAAAAAAAAAAAAAAAACTAGCAGCAAATCACAATGTTAAAATAAAAAAGAATTGTCTCAAAAATAAACGAAAATATTTTCAATTATCAATTGGATTTCATAATTAGGAAACCTAAATATTATCCCATATAATATTATGTACTTTTACAACATTTCAGAAATTGGATTCATTATTTTAAAAGAAAATAAAAATCTCAAAAGACTATTATAAGATCTTTCTGATCAACAGCAAATAAAGATTTAAATGCGGTTAAAACTAAGAATATGTCCATTTCATTGTTCCTTACTTCAATTAAAATAAAAAGACAACTGAATGAAACGTATTCAGCAGAAGATTGTTTGAAAATATCATCCCAGTTTTAAAATAATGTATAAATCTAAATAATTGTAAAAAAAATTGATGATTGATTTGTTACTGAAAAAGGTATCCCAAATTCATATATGTGTAGTTCTCAGAATCCAATGTTATATGTGTAGTTCTCAGAATCCAGTGTTTTAAAATGTTTTACGCTACCGTTGTGTCATCCCTTATAATGTTAAAATAAGAAAAGTTGAGAAGTAAAGAGTAATATCAGTTGTATTCATATTGATCAAGCAATTAATATTACCTTTATTTAAAAAATCCTCTGTCACTTATCTTTAAGGCAGAATTTATTTTAAAGGTGCATTCTTCTAAACTTGGTAAAAGTTTACAAATCTATACCTCTTGATATTTTTTATTTCGAGATAGGTGCCAAAATGTAAGCAACAAAATGGCAACCCTAAAATTATCATTAGTTAAAACTTTGAAAATAATAGGGTTCCCAGAAATAACATTTTATCGCCAATATTTAACGCCAAATGTTTCACTAAACCTGGAAGTATCCGCTTTTACGCCAAACTCCTAAACTTTTAAATATAATATATCAGAATAAAATAATTTCCAACCCAACCATTTCATTTTTAGAAAAAATAAGCCACAAATAAGAATGCATACAATATCAAATTAGCGATACGTATTAGATTTAATTAAGCCCCTCAACACTGCAATGTTTGTGAAGGTCTATTATCATACATTCTTTCTTTCAAGAGACATTTTTTTTACATCTGACTACCGCGATTTCTAAGCAAAGCAAAACTAATCTTTATAATGCACAAAAAATACTATAATAAAACAAGTTTTGTTTTAGTAAATTGAAAAAAATATATTTTAAAAAAGCTAACAAATATCAAAATAAACATATGTAATTAAGTAAATTTTTGATTAACTTGATGAACTTACGTTAACTTTATTTGATGTGTCAATTAAAGATAGTAATCCTCATGAGAAAAGAATTATTATCGAACAGCATCTATTTTCTTTTCATGAAATAATTAAACTTCGTCACAATGTTTAAAAAAATGCAGTCTATGCAGGGTTTTTTTTAAATGCATTATTTGACTAAAGATCCAATAAGATTTGAAATCTTCAAACAATTCTAAAATAAACAATTTGATTTAATCATATTTCCATTGTTTGATAATAATCTTTTCATTTAGTCCCTGCGGTATTAAATTCATACATTTTATCAATTCGATAGTTTAATGAAGTTAAAAGTAACAGTTATAAAAAAAGGAGTAAAAAAAGAAATTAAAATATTTTTAAAGTAAGCGAATAAAAAAGTTAATTCGGTTTCTTTGCTCCTTAAATGCCTTTAAATGTAATAAAATATTATGATTAAGAAACATTAATTCTATTTTTAATCGTTTTAACTGGGAAAACTTTAATATTTTTTTCCATTTTATTAATAAAAAATATTAATTTATTAATAAATATTAAGGAAAAATATTAAATTAAATTTCCATTGTTTTTTGTTTTAAGTTTGTTTAATTGTATTTTCTAATTTAAATCTTTAAAAGAAATTTCCTAAAACTAATTGAAGTTATTTTTGATATTTATTATAATTAATTCCCTTATTAATGTGCCCATGTTATGTTCCATTCCATATACTTCGTAAAATTTAGGTCTAAATCGAAAAATATTTTATATAGCGTGAATGAAATTAATATATATATATATATACATACATACATACATACATACATACATACATACATACATACATACATACATACATACATACATACATATATATATATATATATATATATATATATATATATATATATATATATATATATATATATATATATATATATATATATATATATATATATATATATATATATATATATATATATAAAGAATTAATCACTTAATATAATTGGTTCTATGCAGTGATGCAGACCGGTTCCGGCAGATTTCGTATTGACAGATTCCTTAACTAATTTAATTTCGCGTAACGCAAGACTAAAAGCTTGAATCTACTAATGCTTTTTTGATAAATTATCCAGGATAATAGTATCCACGTGCTACAAAGGACAAAACCTGGAAAATTCTTATGTCACTGTATTAAATGTGCATACAAAAGCAGGAATACAACACCTATCTTTCAAGTTTAACAGTATATGTAATCGAACCTGAAACTTTTCACCTTGAAAAGTATCATCCTACTAAAGGCGAACGTTAAGAAAATTCCATTTACAAGAACCAAAGAAACTATAAGAAAATTAATAGTCACACAAAATATGAATAGAAATCAAATCTGCGCGTATATAAGGATTATCATTTAAGGTACTTTTCCCCTATAATCCTGCTTTTGATCCTTAAGAAAAGCATGTTTTTTTACGGAAAAGCGAAAATAATGTAACTTAAATATGAAATGATTTTAATGGCTCAAAATTTTAGGCAAATAGAAAATGGAGGTGTCATGGAGCCAGCATAGGGAAATGGAGGTGTATAAATATATTATACAATAGCCAATCACTATTCTAAAAATAAACAGTTGTGTAGGAAGATGAATTTTACAGAGTTACACAAAAGTTATGAGTGACTAGGATTACGTAACTCTTTTTAGATAGATATTTGGTTGTTTGTTTAAAATTTTAAAATGATTTCTTTTTATATGAACATGCTTTTCAAAAGCGGAAAGAAGAATTTCGTGCGAAGGATGCTGTCATGACTATTTAAGCAGGATGATTATTTATTTTTTTAATATTTATTATGTCATTAAATTGTTATAGAAGCAAATTTGAAAAATTTGTCCAAAGACTTACATCTTCAACAGTTTCAACTCTGTTGAAGGATGAATACACTGTTGTAGTCAATTGGTATAAAAAAATATTGACCTCTAGACGAGTGATATTAAAGATCGAAGCGACCATTGGAAGTTCGATGCGGAATTGGGTACCCCTTGGTTTGGCGAAAAATTTCATTTATCTTAGTTCAGCTTTTGTGTATCGACTATCTTACTAGCAGAATCTTAACGGCGTCAAAAAAAAAATACGAGGTACCTGATTGTATACATTTACCACCATTGGTTAAAAAACATCTGCTATTACTCAAAGAAGGCTTTAAATAATGGACTCCACATTTAAGTACCATAAGTTTATGTGCTCTTATTTACCCAATCAGAAACGAATGATTATATTGGTTTAAACAACAAGTTTTTTGGAATGTATCTGATTCAGGGGAAATTATGCTCACGGATACTAAAAAAATATCCCCAAGATTTTGCAGGCAAACCGTAAGATGACAAACGTGTATGAAATTTGTGGGAACAAGTCATTCACAGTTTGTCCCAAACATCTTACATTTTATTCATGAAACCATCACAATCTGAACAAAAATTTCGTTCGCATATCATACAAGCTTTCACATCTATTGATGGAGTAACCCACTCTCCTTATAGTGGAGAAACCACTGTAAGGAGATGCATAATATTGGCCTGAAATGAAAATTTCACGGTTTGGTTGTATTCCGCGGGAATTGCTTTTTCCGTTTTAATAGGAAACAGAGTGGGTTTTCGTGGATTTGTGTAGTGTTTAGAGATTATTAGGTGAAAAAAAGAGGATTGCATGCATTAAATTTTTTGCCATATTCCTTCGACCGGAATAATAATGAAAGAAACTACGATGCCCATGAAAGCGTTATACTTCACGAAATTTTGGAATTGGAAACTGAGATAGAAATCGGGATTATTTGATCCTACGATGATTGATCCCCTCAAGGAAAGAATGCGAAATTGTGAAAACATTGTATGCAAATGAAGTGGGCTCACATTATCATATTAATCTTATTGCTCGTGTTTGATTTGATGATAAACTGCTTTTTTCAATATAAAGTTTTCTTTAATATGCTTATGATATTATTATTAGTTTACGAAAATTTCTTGTTAATTCTTTGTTTTATTCTATAAATTAATACATTTGCTATTTTATTGTTGCATGCTATATGATTCAAAGCAAAACTTGTAGATTTTACATTTTACAATTTTTGTTTCAAATTTGGTAAAGGGTATTATTATTAATTATAAGCTGATACTTGTATGGATCTCAATAATAAATACATTTAATTAAGTTTTAGGACAAGCAGTGATTTGGTGCAAACTTGATTAAGTATGTTTTTTACTGGCGAAAAAAATCATACGATATGAATCGAAATGTGAACTTTTAACAATTCTTAATCTTTTGTGCATTTAAATTTTTTTATAGATCGTAAGCGCAGTAGGTTATAATACAAAAACAAATTAGTTTGGTTTCAAAAAGTGAAAGGTACGATAACTTAAGAGAAAAGAAGTAAACCTCATTTTGACAGGATTCATTTGCTCTATACATGGTTACGCAGTCATAAACTATTGAGATGAAAAATGTTATTCAATTAAAATATCATATAGGATCTAATGTCTCTACAATGTTAAACGGTGCAAATCTAGAAAAGAGAATTATTTGAATTCAATTACTGGCATCATCAATTATTTGTAGCTTAAAATTAATTCATGGCTGATTGCGTTGTTGTTATTTCTTATCCTATTTGGTTAGCCGATAGGCTAAGCAAGATCCTTGAAACCATAAAGTAATAAAGATTCCAAAAGAAAAAGATACTTCAAAATATAAGCCTTCTTTTTCAAGTCCTAAGCAGGATTAGAAGGCTTATATTTATGGCTTATACAGATGACCAAGGGTAAAATGCGTGATGTTGCATTTCTTACAGATGGGGAAGATCTTGCTTCCCTGGTCAATTATAAGACATTTTAAGAGTCCACTTATGAGTGATGGTTGATTGTGTAACTTTATGATTTCAATCGAAAGAAATAGGTAACTGGAAAGGAAGACGCAGTAAATATGCAAAATATTTGTAATAAAAATCTTCTAATGCAACTTTTAAGGATATTATTTCAACTGATGAAATATATTAGACATTTTTATTCTTTTTTAACTATCCAATATTGTCCATTTTTTATTTTTAAGTTTAAGCAAGTAGAGTTCAATTCATAAAAATATTTTAAATTAAAGATAGAAGCTATATAAATTTACTAGTAAATAAAACAATCTATTTGCATTATTATTTTTGTAAAAAAAAATAGATTTTAAGAAACAAAGAGTAAATAATTGAAAATTCTCTGTTTTAAAACTTTTACTCAGTTGCAAACATTTTAATATATATCTAAAGCTCAAAAATACATTTAAAACATTTAAAAAGCTTTCTCTTTCCAAAAATAATCGGATGTATTAAAATCTCCATTTCGACACCATTTTTCACGCAGACGACTCAGTAATCAATAACCTTCTAAATGAAAGATATAAAAATTTATGGCTGTTTTCATCTTTTTAATCTTTCAATTTAAGAAATTTATTAGCACTTACCATGATTTAAAAAGATTCTTTCATTTTTTTTATTTAGTAGACATGTCGCGGAAAAGAATAAAGTAAATTAAAATGTGTAAAATACATTTTTGACTTAAACCATTTATATATTTTTGTATGTGGTAGATAATTTGTTCTTCTCATAGAATTAATTAAAGTTTTCAAGATAAAAATTGAAAACCTGAAATTTGTGGAGGAAATTCTTCTTTTCACATTTTATTCCAACTTAAGTCTTTCATTTAGTTTTATTCCAGTTAAAATAAAGTAAAATAATTATTCTAGATAATTATTTCTTTCATCTAAAGTTTAAACTTTTCAATTTAAACTTGGTTTCAAAAATTAACATTTATTTAAAAACTAATTAATTTTAATGTTTTTTTTTTAAACAAATTTAAGTTTTTTAATATTCTAGTTAAAATTTTGAAAAAATTCATCTTTTTATATGTTTACATGACTGTTATTACTATATAAATTGTTAAATACAAAGGTTTAAATGTTTTATTATTAATGTTTTGTATTTAATTTCATTTATGTAATGAATTAAGAATTTGATAAAAAATGTATTTGAACTATTAATGGTATGTACTATGCATTTGAATTATTGAAAGTATTCATTTCAACTGTTTCTGGATGTGACCATTATATTAGTTTCGATTTAGGAATAAAAGTGTTAAATGGTTTGAAATCTACTTCAAAGTATTATGTCGTATCGAATTATTCTATACAACTGAATTCAAGTACACTCATGTCCATAAATTAAGGATAATTCAGAATCACGCAGAAATTGAACTCGAAAATAAAAAATTCATTTGTAGAATTATCACACACATCTTGAAGAATAATATGCAAATTACAAGAAACCACCAGATGGCGCCGATAGTAGGTCACAGTGACGAGAGTGTAAAAGAGGGGTATATAAGGAATGGTTGCAAGGAAGTAAAATTGTTCACAAGCGCTTTAAAAGCCTTTCAGTGCAATAACTGCATAGTTATGGCACAAAGGAAGCATTTGAATGATATTTTACTTGGTAGAATTAT
Source organism: Latrodectus hesperus (assembly GCA_037975125.1). Lineage (NCBI taxonomy): Eukaryota > Metazoa > Arthropoda > Arachnida > Araneae > Theridiidae > Latrodectus > Latrodectus hesperus. The sequence continues at coordinate 34,865,919 of CM075852.1, read as the reverse complement.
CGGCCCGTCTGGAATGTGGACGTACCCAGCTAGAAGTATCCGAGGAACTTGGAATCGCCCAGCTCCAGACAAGCTTTGGCAACGGTTCCAAGATGATGATAATGAGAGTAAACGTTACAGCACAGTTCGCCTGTATTGCATCGTTTTGGGGCATACTATGTATTAACCATCATGCCAACTACGTTATATTGATTTTTGTAAATAGGTTCTTTTTTGAAATTTGCTCCAGGGAGTAAAAATCGCAATTTTTATTAATGATGTCAAACATATAGCATCTTTTTTACTCTTTAAGTTTTGTTTAATAAATAAACTTTACAAATAAGTCATATATGTTTTGCTTCTGTCTTTTTCTTTGCCTGAACTTGCATTATCTTTAATTTATGGACAGGAGTGTAGAATTATTCAATTCAATCAGCTTGTATTCAATTCAACCGTTCCTGGATCTGATCGTCATATTAAGTCGGATCCAGGAACGAATGTTTTAAATGATTTGAAATCTGCATTAAAGCATTATGCTATGTGGAATTAATCATTTTAATTGTATTCAAACTACTATTGAATACAAGCAACCAGTATTCAATTCAACTTTTCCTAGGTCTGGATGTGAAATTAGGTCAAATCCAGGAACGATTGTTTTAAGTTATTTGAAATCCTCTTTAAAGTCTTATGCTATATCGAATTAATCAGTTCAACCGTATTCAACTACTATTGAATATAACCAACTAGTAATCGATTCAACTGTTCCTGTATGCGATCGTGATATTATGTCGGATTTAATAAAGAAATGTTTTAAATGGCTTGTGAAATCCAATTTAAAGCATTACTCATATCGCATTAATTCTCATTCGCTAAAAAGATAATATACAAACAGAAAAAATTAAATCATGCTTTCTGTTGATCCTGCACTATAGAAATTTTATTCTTTCTAATTTAATCAATTTGCATTTTTGGTTGTAACATTTACAAGGCATTAGGGTATTCGATAAAAGTCTTAGATTCATTCTCAATTATATTTTCATCATTATCAATGTTTTCATGGAAACCAATGTTAATTCTTTAATTTAAATTTTATTTCGATATAACATTGATTTATTTTTTGGATACAAAAAATTAAGGAAATAATAATGAAAGCTGTTATGAATATTCCATAAAAAGACAACCAGTAAAATTTTTTACTATGCATGCTTGCAATCGTTCTTTTGATATTTAATTGATTGAATAATTTAAGTCACAAATTATTAAAATAATGCTTCAAAAATATGTTAAATTAGCTTTTATCCCACATATTTTAAAATTATCATACTTCAAAGGTAGGAGAGAAAAAAAGCTGAGAAAATATTTCCTATTAAGTTAATACTATGGCGAACAAAAAGTATTATTTCTCAGTATTTTTCTGCATCATCTGCAAGTTTTTGGGAAAGTGCAACTTTCTCATATACTTACGGACAGGGCATTTTCGCTGTCTTGATTTCTTCTGAAAATTTATTAAAGACATACCCTTTCTTGACAGTTTAATGTCTAAATTTGGGAAGAATAATAACAAAAATTATGATCTCTGAATAGATGACTATACTTATTTATACTACACTTATAAAATAGTGTCTATGTACGAGTATCTCATTAGCATTTATTGTTGAATAAGTGCAAATGATTAATTGGCACTTATTGTTGAATAAGTACTAATAATGAAATTTCCTGATTTCACTTTTGGCTCTTATCACTTCTACACTGACTCAACATGATATAATGCCATTATTGATTAAAATTCATAAGCTCTTAGATAGTATTTGTTTGTGTAAAGTTATGAAATCGGTAATTTATCAGACAGAAACACTTTTACACTTTATGGCTGAGTTTGTTTCAGTTATGAATAAGAATATGATACATTTTAATAACTTAGTAATAATTCTTTTATAGCAATATCATAAAATATACATAATTAACATAAACAGATAAAACAAAAAAGTAGATAAAATATACAACTTTCACACAAAAATTGATTAATATATACAGTGAAAACTCATTTACTCAAGTTTTTGTGTTTCTTGATAACATATTTATATAATATATATAAAATAAAATAAATTGAAATTAAAAGATAAAGTAATTCTTATTTATTTTCTTTGTTCCTACAGAAATTTATTATTTAATTCTTAATCCTAAATTCTATTTTCTGAAAAGCTAAAGAGAAGATATTTTATGAATTATCAGTTAAATTAATTACACGAACTTTTTTTAAGCATCAAATGAAACTAAATGTTAATTTCTAAGACAAATATTTAGGAAATATTCAGTTTAAATAAAATTCCAGTAACAAGAGATTTCTGTGAGTGTGTTTCAAAATAAATATTGTATTCATTCTCGATTTTAAGAGTTTCATATTTGTGATATATATTAAGACATTGTTATTATAAATTATAATAGGGAACAAATAAAAATATGTTATAAATCTATTTACCAAAATTTCACATTTGATGCTGAATAATTGATTTTTTGATTCATATATTGATTTTTTATTGTGTTGAGGAGAGCTGATAAAGCCATTTAAGGAATACTTTGATTAAAAATATTCTTATGCTGCGATTTCTGTAAAATACATTTTAAAAGCAAAACTATCTGAAAAAAGAGTTGACATTATTAAATATATTAAAAAACTGAATGAAATAATAATTTGTATTCTCAATGTCCTTGTTCCTTTATTGAAGCACTTATCTTATGAAACATGCATTTCGATTTATTGATCAATGCTATCTGAAAGTTTATTTGATTGATATAGCTTCTGTTTTATAATATATATATATATATATATATATATATATATATATATATATATATATATATATATATATATATATATATATATATATATATATATTAGAATTTTTAATTCTTAATATAGATGATTTTCTAAGTTGGTTAAAACTTCGGAAAGAACTACTGCAAATTATTTTCGAAAATATTTAAATATTAATAACCGCTAATATTAGTAAGTTTTAAATTTTGTTTGAACCGTAGCTTTGAAAATTATTTTCGAAATTTTTAGTTTTTTTTAAAAGTACAATTAAGTGATTTTTCAACTAAGTATCTTGGATTTATTGGAATTTTTAACGAGTCTTCCAGAATTATGTGTGTGTAGTAATTTTTTAAATAATCTTCTAAATTCAAGTCTTTACATTGGATGAAAAATTGTTTTAAACCGATTGTTCATTTCTCTACTTAAGTTTTATATTATGCAAACAATGATATCTTATTACTTGAAATCATTTATATTTTATCTCAGTTTTAAAAGACATGTCCAAGGACTGGGTAATAATCTCCAAAACAGCTTCTAATCATTAAGAAAAGTTTTGAACATGTAGCAGAAAATAAAATAATATTTCTAAGTATCAAGGGTATTAATACAAAAATAATTCATAGTGTCAAAATTGACTTGTATTCTGCATTAAAGATTGTTGTATTCATTTGATAATCCACATATTGTTTTCTGGTAGGTCTTTATATGTAATGAACTGCATTGAAGTATTGCAAAAAGAAAAATACCTGAAAATTTACCAGCACCTATTCAGATATTTTTGTAAGCGTGAAGTAAAAATTCAATATCTACAACATGATATGCTGATAAATTAACATCAAATCTAGGAATTTTACTTCCAGAATGGTCTCATTTATAGTCCCTAGTAATCAGCTGATGTCATAGAAATCATATTCTGATTACATACTCTGATCAGCGATATCAAATAAATATTTTTACAAACGACTTTTTAGAATCTATCGAACACTTAATCACCAAGTGGAAACGTATTATTGTAGAGCAATAAAATGGCGAAAACAAAGACACTGCAAACGACAATTTTATCGGTCTTTATGAAGCAGCTGTAAAACTTTTACAGCCTCGTGTATGTGTTTTAAGAAAGAACTTAACTGCAACTGGGTGGGTTGAAGAAAGAAAAAAAGTGAACGGTAAAAGTTCTGCACACATTCTCCTCAAAAGCGAAGGAGAGGGGAGAAAAAAAAGAGAGAAAATGGCGCGAAAGAAAATTACATTTAATATTATCGTTGGAGAAAGAATTTAAGGAAATACCTTCGATGGTAACTTGATTTCTCTACGGGATGTAGCAGAAAAAATTGCTTGTCGTACGCATCATTAGAGTTCAATAATGTTTTCAAAGGAGCTCAGATAATTGGATTGGTTCCGAGAGGGGTTTCTCAGAAATTACTTCAACCTTTTTCCATATTGCGCATGGTTGCAGGTGTTAAAAAAAGTGAATATTTTGTCACAGTAATAGATTCGCTTACGGATCAAGAGCAGTTTATGTCCTTAATAGAGACTTTGGAACAAGCTGCTTCTTTTTGCTTTGCTCCTATAAAAGTGGAATGGATTTCTTAATGCTAATCACAGAAAAAACTTTATTTGAAATCAAAAATTTCTCTCTTTTGATGTGTGTGTGTGTGCTGCACAAAGTTACATAAATATTTTTGACAGCAGCAAAAAAGTGTATGAAATGCTATGAATTTATTCTAAGTGATTTTGATTTATATATTTTGTACATAAATAATAATTTTTATTACAACATAGCAACTGAATTTTATTCAAGTTATTAAATAATAATAGAGTTTTTTTTACGAAATTATAATTATTTTATTTGAACACAAATAATGTTATACATAGTTAAGAAATAAATTAAATAAGTAACTTTTCTATGAAATTTTTCGAAAATTTAAAAATTTTGAGGTTTGAATTTTTATTACTTTTTTAAATAAATAAATTTTTTAATGAAAATTGTATAATCATATTTAATTTTTCACAATAAATATCTTAATCAATTTACAAAGAAATTTATAGTTTTATTACAATTATTGTAATTTATTTTTCCGATTATAAATATTAAATAATATATTTTGTAAGTAAATAATAACTATTATTACTACATAACAATTAAAATTTATTCGAGTTAGTAAATAATAACTGAGTCATTTCAAAGACAAAATTACGTAACTTAAACACAAATAATGTTATATGAGTTTCAGCAATACGTACGTCTTTTCAAATTAAAATTCTTAAAAATAAATTTGTATACTTAATTTTTTTTAATAATTAATTCATAATAACGATAAATAATTTATTGCCAAAAAGATATTGCTTTTGTTACCCAATTTATGTTTTTCATTTTTATATGTTATGCTAATTAATTAAATTAATCTTAATTCTAGCCAATTTATTTCTTGAGTAATAGATGTTTTCACTATGATTTAAATTCGCTTTGTTAAATACCAATATTGGTATTGATATTAATAAAAAAGCAATGCCAGTATTAATTATTTTACAATGTAAGTACTCATATTTAATATTTTTTAATTGATCAAAGTCTTATAATAGTTAATCACTTTTTTGATTTATTGGTAAAAAGTAAATAACCAAACTATTATCTTGGAAAAAAGTAAACTGATATTTTACAATACGCTCATTTGCTTTTATATATTATATTTTACAAATAGAGAAATGAAAAATGATCAACTAAGTTAGCTGATAATCAAAAGAAAAGCACTTCTAATCAAGCGCATGTTCTTCTCGACACAACACTTGTATCTAGATATTTACACCAGTTCCTTTTACCAAGACACAAATTTAATTTGGCCTGATTAAAAAAATGAATTCTTTTATATTTTTTCATAATATTAACATAACAATTATTAAATGCGGCATTCATTTACACTCATTTATTTAAAAAATAATCTATTGAAATTAAATGCAAAAACATAACTCTACACAAACAATTTGAAAACACAAAATTTTTATTAAAATTTTTCTAAAACTAAAACTAAACAAACAAGAAAAATTTACGTTTCAGGGATAGAAATAATTACTTGCATTCCTAAAATAATATTTAGTGAATAAGTAGAAATTTTTTAATTAAAAATAAGGATGTAAAAATAAGCATATTTCAATTTGAATTTTAATAACACGTTTAATTTTTATTTATATTATCATTTAGTGTTCATATTCACATACGTAGATTTTCACAAAATGATTGTGTTTGGAAATAAGCGAATATAAAATCAAATATAAATACCATGAGCATATAAATTTATGGTTAAAAATCTCAAACTACCATCACCGTTGATTATATTAAAATGTTGGATACTTATTAGGGTTTTTAAATTAAACTTCTATTTATTAAGTTTCATGGTAAACATTTTTCTAATATGATTTGCTCGACAAGTCTGTTTCTTTCATAAACTATGTCTGATGATCATTATATAAATTTATAATGCTTTATAAATTTCACTGCAGGGTTGTTCCATATATACATTTTCCAGTTTTATAAATACCATTTTATCCAAAGAACAAATTTTGTTAATCCATATTGCTTCTTAAACTAGATTTTATGATTGTCCTTCAAAAAAATTCTCAATAATTTTATATATTCCGTTTTATGATTGTTCCACAAATCTATATTGCTCCCTAAATTCCGTTTTGCTAAATAATTTATATTAAGACTATTCAATATATGGTAATTATTTCCTAACTTACTGTAAACTTTGGGGACCACTCTGATGTGGGGCCCCAGAGCACTTGCCCCTTATGTCCCTTAGTCAGGTTCTGAATGTATCCATTACACATAATATTTGGTAATTTTAGATTCTCCAGCCACAAAAATGCAAGCGTCTTTTGATATTTTAAACAAATTATACATTTCACAAAATCATATAAATTATGAACCAAAAAGATTTTCCAAAATGATCATTAAGATAAAAAATTTTAGTCAAAATTAAAAATACGCATGTGTAATATTGATACAAATATTGTAACTTGTCTTTATTTCCATAAACTAACAATCATACAATAAGTTTATAATTGTGAGAACATAAATATTTAATTCTGAAAAATCTATTTTATTTTTTTAAGAATTATTTATTTTTATAAATTAAGACTTTTTTAAGGAATTACTTTTAAGAAAGTTTCATATTTATTTTATCAAACGATTATAAAATAGAAAACTTTAATTTAAATAAAAACTCAAATTTCTGTTAATTAAATTATTTACCTTACTCATTTTTTTTTCCTGAATATATTATTCAATGACATACAATTATTAGAAAAATATTTTATTTATATTTAAAGTATTTTGAGTGCAGAATAGAGAATAAAAAAATAAAATTTTGGTACATTATCTCTAGTTTTGGCATATTATTTCAGAAAGTTATGTGGGTGGGTACATTTCCATCCTTTATTTAAAAATGTTCTGCCACTGACTTATAAATGCATAGCAAAAAATCTACCTTCATCATCGAATAAAAACTCAATGAAGTTGTTGGAGAAAAAGCGCCAGCAGATAGGGTTGACGATTTTCTGAAATTCTGCTCCATATCAGTTTGGGAAAAAGGAATTGTGATTCTCGTCACTAGGTTTTATTCTATATGATTATACATCGTCAATATTTTGTTGAAATTCCAAAAGAGGAAAGAAGTTTCATCGAATTGCGCTTGTCAAAAATAAAAGTGAAATATTAAAAGCTTTTCAGTTGTATTTTTAAGAATCTATTTTGTAACATTTTCTTTCTTCGTTTTCTGAGGTAGGTTATAATATCTTAAATGAAATTCATCTAAAGAAAAAATGAAAATTGGTCAATGAATTCTGATTTGTTGACCATTTAAAGCACAAGCAATGTTATATACTTATGAAAGAAAAATATAGTTAAGTTCAACACGTAAATAATTTTGGATGTTATTACATTTTGAGAATGAAATTAAAAAAAGGAGTACTAAACAATATTCAGTGATATTAAAGTAAATGACAGTAAAAATAAATTAAATGATAACATTTCGAATAATCTTTTATGAGTCTGTTATAAGCATTCAACGAAAATTTAGGGACTGGGGATTATTGTTTCAGCATTTTTTACTGCTGAATACACAGGCTATACTACCTTAAAATAATTTCGAGAATATAAATTTAAGTTTCTTAAAATCTCCTTAGAATTTGAAGAATTTCTTCGCACGCACATACTACAGTGACTAATAGTCTTGTTATCGGCCATATAATTCTGTTATTGTTTATACAGCTTTACAATAATATCGCAAGAATCAGGTTAATTGTTTTCGTGAATCATTTTGCTTCGCAATTTTTATTAAAAACAATCTTGAAATCTAGTCACAATTTATTATTGCAGGTTTACATATATTTTTTAATTCAACCCGAGAAATTGTAAACTATTTTAATATTGCAAAGAATTAAGAGAAAAGTGCAAAGTTTCATTGAAAGATGTTTAGAAATATTACTATAATTGGCTGCATCCCCTTTGACCTGCAATTTTCAGAGTCAACGAGCTTTTGAATTGAATTCCAGTTCGTTAATCATTCTCTTTCTTGCTCAACAACAAGCTGATAAATTGTTTGATAAATTGAGATCAAATACTCAAGCAGTTATTTTTCTATGGCAATATTCATTATTTTGGTATCACATCTGATTCTTTGTTACTTAGATCAAAATTAATGAGCAGAAAAATATTCATCAATTTGGCATAATGGGAAAGAGTATTTTTTACTGATGATCTAAGTCAGGGGTGCACAACCTTTTCAGAATGAGGGGCCAAAATATGAAAAAAGATCAAGTCGAGGGCCAAAGCAGCACGTAAATGTTAAAACATGTTATAAACGTAAAAACACTTTCTTGTGGCAATACGCATGTGAATTACAATTATTAATTTACTTATTTTACTCATGCAAACATTATACAATGAAGGAATAAAAACACAAACATTATAGATATGCTTAAAATACTTTATTTCTAGAAAAAAACTTGAAATTGAATAACGGGAGAAAACTTTTTGGTAATTATACAAAAAAGACAATTTAAATTTTGAAAAAAATTAGTAAAATTTAATGTGATAGCTGTGACTGAATATTTGAAGTTATTGATATTATGTTGGGCTTAAGATTCGTTGTGGCAATACGTAAAACAGAAGAAAGGTTCTCATCTGCTATTCTATTTCTTATTTTTGATTTGTTTAAATTCATTAAAGAAAAAGTTTGCTCACAAATGTAAGTACTGCCAAAGAAAGTTGCACATGCAGCTGCATTTTGAACTCCTATACGAACATTCATACTCTCGGGTAGCCATGAAGGGAACAAACTGAAAATCCGCGTTATAAAAAAATGAACTTAATGAACAGATGTAAAATATTTATTCTGATGTAGAATTGTTTTCCTATCAGATTTTTTCTTTTGTTTATTTGAAAGAGTCTCATTTCTTTTTAAATTAGTCTTATTTTATTAACATTCGCGGGCCAACGTTAAAGGCGACGCGGGCCAATTTTCACCCGCGGGCCATAGGTTGTGCATCCCTGATCTAAGTCATAGTAAAACCATTTTTATTGAGTTTTCAAGAAATGTAACTTAATTAACATATGTGAAATATACAACAAAAAAGTAAAGGGATTAATTATTTTATGCTGTTAAGTTTGGATCTATGTGTAAAATTAAATGTATGCTCAAACCTTTGTAGTCTCTCTCTTACTTTCTCTCTCTCTCTCACACATACACAGTGGCTATAAAGAAGTATGTTTATAAAAGTGCAGTAAATTTTGATTGGTGATAAAAAGAGATCAAAACATTTCATTTAGAAATCAAGAGTTATGTAGGAAAGCATAATGTGCAAAACATAGATCTGCAAGTATGTTTAACAAAGCTGTCAACATGACTTTTTTTTTTTTACCAAATTATGAACCTATTATTGCATTATTTCTTGTATGCAACAAAGTAGTTTACATAATCGATATTTTCTCTTGTTACATCCTTACTGTATTTTGATTTGATGTTCTCATTACCTTCTGAAGGGGAGATTTCCCCCATGCTTCTCAATGCGATTCTCTATACTTTAACGATGCTATATATATATATATATATATATATATATATATATATATATATATATATATATTCCAATACGCCTTGTATTAAATAACCAGAGTAGCATTGTTTTCAAGCTTATTGTTAACTGTTATGGCATTTTTCCATGTTTAAAAGAAACATCAAATGTTACGTCTTTTTAAAAATATGATTTAAGCTAGCTTCTTCCCCTGTATTTACTAACTGGCGCTTTGTTTTATTTAATTTATTCAATTATTTTAATCACAAACTATTAAAACTGGACTTTTCCATATTCCTGTAACTATTTTGATAACTCAATATTAAATGAGTGAATAATAGATAAGTAAACTAGATTTTTTATTTCGCTCCATACCTGATTTACATCGTTCATAGGACATGTGTTCATTTACAATGAGGTGTCACAAGCATGTCAAAATAATAATAAACATGTCACAAAAGATAAAGCTTTAAAAGTCGAGACCGAATCTTCAACAGATATGCGTACATAAAGCAAAACAAATAAATTGTCAAGTTTAAAATTTATATTTAGACAAAACTTACTTTGCATTTAAACTTATTAAATAGTTTGTAGAATCAAACTTTCAAACTTTCCTTCTGCAGAATGCGGCCTAACTTCTAACAGTTACAATGTATGTTTAATAACAAATTCTTAAGTTTTAATACATTGACTACACGCAATTGGCAATTTCTTGTACTTAATACGAATATCAATAAAACTTATTGTATAGTAATTAAAAAAGAGCACAGAAATTAACGAATTAAACACAAAACAATTTTATTTTTATGATGATATACTATTTTTTATTTCATTTGTTTATTTTAAAAATAAAGACATACTGAAAGAAACAGTTATAATACAGTTTCGTTATGTCAAACAAAATAAATAGATATCCAGTCAAAATTACCTCCTAATGATAACATGAAAAAATTGGAATTTTTCATGATATTATCAACAAACCTTTCAAGTAATTTATCATAACTTTTAAACTTAGTAAATAAAGATAAATATATTATTGCTAGATACCAATATTACCACAACAATAAATAGTTACTTAATTTAGTCTTGCCTTACATTACTGATACAGTTTTAAAGCCGAGTTAAGGAATAAATGTTCAAAATACACGCAAGGCTATGACTTTAACCAATTCACTTACGCCATTGTCATCACAAAAGTGTCTAACCAATAATTTTCGCTCGAATTCCTTTCCCTAATGACAGAGTCAAAATTAGGGGAGACAAATAATCTGCGACGGACAAGCCAGGCCAAAAGCTTTTCCTATCGATTTCTGCTTTTCGCTGATCGAAAATATACTCGTAAAATTCGTAATCCTCATTCGACGAACTTAATAAAGCATAAGGTGAAACGGGAATGATGTATTAATAATCACCAGTCTTCATTGTGTGATGCATGGAGCCTAATTTCATAAAACGTGGAGACATATTCACAGCAATTGGCGATTTTCGAGGTAGGAAATAACGCCAAGTTACAATTTTTACATTCATTCAAATTTTCAATATTCTATTTACTTTACCGTTATTATTGATAAATTGTCTTAAAAATATCAATATTAATTTTAAGTTTTCTTAAATTGTATATTGCTTGAGCTTATTATTCATAGAAAATATTGAGCCATTTTAATCATTAAATATACCAATAAGTATTCATCGTCAATTTTAAATAGATTTTGTGACCTGTACGCTTCAACGTTTATTAAAATGTTGTAAAAGAATGATGAAGGAATTTGGAGTTCAGAAGAATTTTTGAATGATTTTTGCGTCATATATTCTTTTGAGGGAAACCGAATCTTTCAGATGTAATATTGCCGATTTATAAGTATTGTCACGTGTATCTTTGGTACTTACATGTTAGTGTCATGGTAGCTAATTTTACTATTAATCAGGTATTTTAGTATTGTGATTAATGATTTTATTTTAAAAATAAAATAATTATTTTTCAAATAAAATACGCCTGTAAGAATCTTTTCTTGCAATTACTTTCTTTTGTTGATATACCTGGGTGCGATTCCCGTAAGGCTATATTTGCTTGACACATAATCGGCAACAATGACGCTAATACGGAAGTATCCATATTTCTTTTTCTAAGTTAAATACATTAGTGAGAATCCTTTTACATCATTTTGAATCTTAAAAATGGAATTTATTTCACATTATTTTTAAAACATTTATTGCTGATTTCAACCTTTTTTTAATTTTGACGGTATAGTTGTTTCTACAATTTTTGATCAGAATATTAGATTTGTGGTTTCTTGATTCTTAGTATTCCTTTTGGTCTCCAATTAAGCAGATCAAAAGTTAGATACCTTCATTAGCCATTGTTGTGGTGTATCCTCCAAATGTCTGATGATGTCAGACAAGGTCCATCAGATGGTTGACCCTAGGTGAAATCGAGGACCAGAAGGGGGATGAGTATATATCCTCTCTGGAAAGTCCCAAACAGTCCAGGATGGGATTAGGAGAAGCGTGCTCAGTTTTACATTTAGAGCACACCTCAAAGTTTTTCCTGCCTTCGAAATACGTGAGACCCCTAGTGTGGCCGCTTGCTAGTCTGGAAATTGCGGTTCTAGAGGCTCTGTCAACAATTGAGGGCGAATGAAGAGCCAGGCTCTTTGCCCGCGTACCAGTGATGGCAGGGAGGAATCCTCCACCCTTTAGAAATGTCAGAATTAATTAGAGATTGATGTTCTAAAACGGTAAGTGTTGAAGAGGAAGGATTATCGTGGTAGCAGTTCTCCTTGCCGTAAATGATATTAGTCAATCGGGATCCTATTTAAACTATAGGTCTTAATTGAATTAGCCATCGTATATAAAATTTGATCATAGAATAAAAAATAAATCCACCATGTTACTATTTCTTAAAGCATGTATAAAGTCGGTGAAAATGTAGAACTACTTAAATGGAAATTTCGGAATCTATTTTTTAAAATATATTTAGTATAACACTGGGCAACATTTTATATTATTAGTTTTAAGTTCTTCTAGAATGAAAGAGATTTTCATGTGCATATAACTAATTCATTTATTTGTTGTAGAAAATTTAAAACACAGGAAACTACACCACTGGAACATTTCCTTATATTTTTAGTTAAATAAAGCATTATTTTAAGTTTTACCATCAGGGTTCGACTTAATATAAATCGGGGACTGGAGCAAAAACTCCTTTGTGGGCCCCCTATTCACAACAACAAACTTTCTATTCGACTTGGCAAATTATTCTATTTGATTCACAACGTAAAATAAACTTTCCATTCGATTTGTGGGCCTCTCTTATGGGCTGGCTTAGGAGCAACTTCCCCGCATGCCCCCTGCCTTCATCAGGTTCTGATTACCCCATTATCAAATAAATAGCTTCAAAATGGAGAAAATACAAATGATCAAATGGAGAAATGCAACAATTTCTCACCTTCTGAATTACCATAATTAAGATTAATGTTTTCTAAGCTTAAGCTTTATATATTCTAAGCACAATACTTTCAATGTTTTTTGAATTTAATTATTTTTATCTGACAGACAATACTTCAGCAATCAAAAGCAAAGTGCTTAGAATTGTGTCCACAATTCCACACACACCCTGAATTAGTTATTTCAATTGTTTCCCGATTTGATTTGTAAGCAATTTTAAAGACCTTTTTTTGTTATAATGAATCATTAGGATAGTTGAATACAACCACACGTCTTATACAATGATCAAGAGGTTTTATTTCAAGTGCTTTGAATTACGTACCTTCTTTCAGTTAAAAGAAAATTTCATCATTTTTTAATATAAACAAACGTATAATAAAATTGTTTTAGCTCTTGTTACTTTACTTAAAATATTTCAAACTTAATTGTGTCTTATCCAAAAAAAACAATATAAAAAACTTTATACTTTTAAATTAAAAAATTATAAATAAAGAAAAGATGATAAATTTAGCTATAATACACATTGAAAATATTTACTTTAAAATACAACTTTTACCATTTTTTGTTATGTATATATATATATATATATATATATATATATATATATATAATTAAAATATTATCTATCTATCTATCTATCTATCTATCTATCTATCTATCTATCTATCTATCTATCTATATATATATATATATATACATATATATATGATGTATATATATATATCATATCTATCTATATACATATATCATATATACATATACATATATATATATATATATCATATATTATAAAGTAAATTATTCTAACATACACATGTTGACTTGCACGCCTTTCCTAGTATCACTAATTATTTCAAAGAAACTTTTTAAAATTACATTCTTATATCAATATTTAATTTTTATTAAAATTTCATACCTTATAATTCATTTTGTTCATTATTAAATTCTTTTCAGCAGGCATTTTATATTTATAAATGAATTACAAATTTTGCTATTTTTTACAAAACATTCTTATGTACAAATATTACACAATATATTTAACAAAATACTCTTTAGATTGTTGTATTTAAAATTCCTATTTGTTGCGGCGTCTATTTAATATTTTAAATTATTTTTTCATTTTCTTAAAGTTTTTCTCCTTTTATTTAGTCTTATCATTCTTTTTTTCAAATTTTTGATTTGATTGCTTAAAAGAAAGTTCTTATAAAACCCTTTTATCCGAGGAAAACAAATTCCAATTTAAATTATTTTCACTCATTAAAAAAGCCTTTTTTTAATCCATTGATCAATATTTATTATCCTACTTAAAACATATTTATAATAATTTTATTTTTTCCGCAAATAAAATATTTTTAAATCAAAAGCTCACGAAAGATTAAAAATAACGACGTTTAGCATATACTCTAATATTTGGTAAATTTTACTCGAAAAGAATTCCATTTGAAAGTATAATTCATTAAAAAATTGTCTGCTTCTGCTTTTATATGATAAATTTATTTCTTTACCGGACAAGTTACGCCATTTTCTTTAATGCGACAAACGTAACGCTACTAATCTTCCCAGGAAAAAAGATTCATTTCTTTTCCTGTGCTTCTGACATTCAACTACAATTTTTCATTTGCACAAAACAAATAGTTGGGGAAAACTCGTGACTTCAAATACAGAATTCGTCTTATCTCGTCTGTTCTTTTTTTATTCTATTATTTGCTCGATCTGCCGTGGAATCTGTTTTCCTTTCTTTTCTTTATTTATGTCTTTCTTACGAGTAGCTCAGATGTGACGAGAAAGGTATATTAGGTCATTTCCAAGTAGCTGGATGAAGAAAATAATATCGTTACGCAACACGGACGATTAGGTATACTGACTAAATAATAGATGAGTGATTTAAGATATTAATTTTTATTTGATCAAGCTTGGTATTTAATAGAAATAATAAAGTTATCTTCTTTGGAGTGATTAATGGTTGTTATAGGAAAAATTTCTACTTTAAATTTATTCATATTGTCATGAAACACATGCACGTTACTTTGCTTTAGCATTATTTTATTCTTTATTTTAATGATTATATATTAGATGACATTCAAAAGATTACAAAAGAATGAATATGTAATAAGGATAAAATTTTTCAAATTTAACAGTGTTAGTTTATTTAAACTGTTTCAAATAATCGTTAAGATTGTTTAGATGTTTAAACAAATAATCGTTGTTTAGATTTGGTGGCATTTTTCCATGCGTTATTTCTTATCTCCCGTCAAAATTTTCTCGTTTTCCTAAGGTAAAAAGAAACTATCATTTGCCCTTAGTTAAATGTATATACCAATTATCTTTCAACATTTTCTGTGCGAATATTCTACTACGATAACACTTCAAGATTACAAAAAAAAAATAAATAAATAAATAAATAAATAAAAATACCAATGTAATGTTTTTCTTCACAGAAAGGGAAATACGAGTCATAAAATAAATTCAAACACTTGACATAACTATTTTATACAAACATTTACCTATCTATCAAGATTTCAATATATGTGGTTAAACTTAATACAATAAATAATAATCATAATAGTCTTTTGTCACGAAGATACACAACTATGCCAAAAGTAGTGCCAAAATCTGACACCAGGGTTTTGATGCAATCAATTATTCTAAGCATATTTTTTTAATATTTGTACATTTTATGTTTTTTTCAAAATCATTTAATTTTAAAAATTAGCATACAGTTTTAACAAACAGAATAAATTATCAGTTCAAAAATTAAAAAAAATGGTTCTAAAAATCAAAGCGAAACAATATATAGTAGGCATACAAAAAAGCCATGTTCAAAATGAAATAAATACTTCACACACGGAATTTCAAAAAAACACCAAGTTTATTTTATCAAAATAATTTAAAACAATAAGTGGAAAAATTGTAATATTGAATAGGAATTTTCAAAGCATTCAGGAAATTGTGTTCAATTGGTGGTTCCTAGTTCAAAAAAGAAAAAGAAATTGATGGTTTCTACTACTTTCCTAAAAATTACAGAAGCCAATAAGGAAATTAGGTACCCTGATTGAGACCTTCAAATGGAAGTTTATTTGGTACCATATGGCTGCAATATTACAGTACATAAAAATTAAATTTAAATATAAATCACAAGCAAACATAATTCCGATAAATGAAAGAAATTCTCAAATAAAATGAAAATAATATTTAATGTACGATTCATTTCCTCTATTTTTATTTGAGTGTTAAAATATGTAAAGAAAAGAATTTCTTCAAAAAGTATTGACAAATAAATATTATCAAATAAATTAAACTTTGGCCACCCCTTATATGTATGCAAGTAGGTCCCGATATATAAAAGAATATTATATTCGTGGAATCATGTAGACGAATGATTAATACCATGATTACTAGTGTTTTGAATAATTTATATAGTATTAATACCAACTAATTTTAATAGAAAATTGGATGGCTGATGATTTGGATTCTCAATCCTTGATGTAGTTTTGTCCATTGATGACGTATTAATTTCATCTTTCTTCCATTAAATTAACAGTTTATACAAAATAAGCGGAATAAAAGCTCAGGAAGTATTGTCTCGTAATATTCTGTATTTTATTACAGTTATTTTATTCAGTCAGCAAAGTCTTTATGATGTTTCCTGTTATACAAGATTTATTTCACTGTCAAATACATTTGATTATATTATAACTACATTTAATTTTATTATTGTGAAATATGCATTTTAGTTTTAAATTCCAGACAAAGCTAAGAGTTAACTGTCTCATAAATTTATGTTTTTAATTTTGCAATTTTCATAGGTTTAATAATTTATTATATTTTAATGACTATTTTTAACTTCCTAGCATGAATATATTTGCAATTTATACATCATACTTTAGCTTCCATGCAATTCTTTTATTTATGTTCTTTATTTGATATTTCTAAGAATGATTCTACAAGGAATAATTCTTAGAAATGTCAAATAAAGAACTTCTTATATGTTATTACTTCCTGCAATTTCTGTTGTGTCATTGATTTTATCATTTAATAGAAGGAAATTTCTTGAATACTGTCACCCAAATAAGTAAATATGTGATAGAAGTGATACATTAAACGTGGTTCGAAGTTCTTTAAATTCATTCCTGGAATATTTTCCATTGGACTTGTATTTTGTATTGTTATCGTTTTCTCCTCACAAAAAGAAAAAATTCGAGAATAATTTTTAGAAAAAAAGTTGAAAATTTCTCGTTTGATTGTAGATTAACTTGCATTTGTTTAGTCAGTAGTAATTCTGTAATATCATTTAAAGTTTGCTGTTTTTTAATCTTCCATATTTTAAAAGGAGCTTATTACTTTGATTGAAATTCTTCTTAAAATTAGATTTCTATAGAAACTACTAACGCTACAGTATTTTGAATTATTTAAGATATGATTTGGAGAAATGCATTTAATACAGTTCATGGAAAAAATATACTTTTCTATTTAGTTCTATTTAATTAATATTCCATTTCTTATTAAATTTTAAATGATAAGAAATTATTGAATATATTGATATTTAGAATCGAAATGTTCTTCAACCGTGAGTGGATCGCTATTGTTATATAAAGTATTGACCACCATAATGAAATACAAATATTAAAAACTCTTACATTAATTTTAAGTTAAATAAAAGCAAACAAATACTGAATCATTTTATAAACTAAAAAAATGTAGTTATTTTACAAAAAATTGTAACAAAATACTAATTAAAAGAAATAATAAAATTTATAATTTTTTGCATTCTTAGACTTTTATTTTCCATTTATAAATTTTTTCTTGGAGTTTATTTACTGAAATATTAACTGAATGGTTAACTCTATCCACTTCAGTTCAATTGTTCGGAAGTTCGATTCTAACTCCCGGCATGAATGTTCGTAAATGTTGGAACATAACTTAAATGGTTAACCTCCTTTCGAATTAAGTCCATATTATGGGAAAAATGAGTGTAAAGCGACCAACTTATCAAACCTGATCACAATTTGTTATTTCATTTTGTTTTTCGTATTGTATCAAATAATCTTTACTTAATTTATTTGATAGTTAGTATTGAAATAAAATTTATAACGAAGAAAATAACAAAATAAACAAAGATCAGAATTAATATAATAAGAATTATATATATATATATATATATATATATATATATATATATATTAGTAGAAAAACGTTTCATAAGCAGATTTTTCTGTAAATTATTGTTGATATATATATATCAACAATAATTTACAGAAAAATCTGCTTATGAAACTACTAATTGAAAAAGTTTATCTATTCAGATCACGCATACAGATAAAAAAATACTATGAAGCAACATCATCCAAATTTGTAATTCATTGAAGATATAAAGAATAACATCTACATTTTAAATTACGAAGCTGGTGCTGTATCGTGATTATTAATAAGATAGATATAAAAATAGAGCGAGAAAACTATTTATATCTGTTAAAATATTCTGTCAATAAAATGTATAGTTAAATTTTGTAAAGAGAAATTAAAAATCATGAAATGGTAGGTTTGATAAAAAATATATTTTTCTTTTTGTGTGAGGAGAAAATTACAGATGATGTTTCCGAGCGAGTTAAATTAATAAATAATCTGCATTCACTTATGAACATCGCTTACTTCATATAATTTTTTCAGTAAAATTTATTTTTTATTTGTATGGCAATATGTTTTGAAATTAATTATTTATAAATTAGAAAATATATTATAACTGGTGATAGGTGAAATAAATGATTTTCCAAATAATTTTCAGGCCAAAATAAGTGAACATGTTTTATTAAATATTTGATTTGTGTTTATATAATTCTTGAAGCAATTATGGAGAGGTTGATAATTTAGTTTGAAAATAAAACCATGGCTAAAACATCGCCTTTATTAAACAACATATTAACAGCAAAGCATTATTTAAAATTAACATACAGTTAAAATATAATTTAAATAATAATATATTTCGATTATAAATTAAATTAAAGTGAAATCTATAGATAACTGAAATTAGCATAATCAATATATGAAATAGTTGTTTATAATACTTATTTATAATAATCTGTAGATTACTTCAAATTTAGTATAAAAATTCATTAAAATTAATAAAAAAATTTAGTATAAAAAGTCAAATTAATAAATTTAAAAGGAGAAATATTCATTAATTATTTCAAATTTTTTTCCATCCTTTTTTTCCTTTATATATTTGATAAAATTAAAATTGCTACTACGCTTTATTAAATTGCGGTTACACTTAAATAATATCAAGAAATAAAAGTTGTGATATTTTTTGTTTTTATTAATATCTTATTAATCCTATTAAAATCCTGAAGTCTAAATATGAAAATACTGCAATTGTCTTCACTCAATCTTAAGGATTTGAAAGGTATCTTGCACTAATAAGTTAATGTGTATGATAATAAATGAACATTAAAGCAACTCAGTTATGTTTTAACTATACAGGGTGATTAAAAACAGCCCACGTATAGGATTCAAACTCACCAAACTGTATTTGCTGCGAAAATAGGAGCCAAAGTCATAGAATATCTTGTGAAGCTTACAATAAAATGCCCTGCTGTTTTATTACAATGACAACTTAAATTTTAAACAAAATGTACGGAAAATTCAATAACTATTATAATTTACTTGGTTATCGTAACATATTTAAAATAACTTGAACATGAAATAATCATATAACTTTCAACACTGACGCTTTAAATTCAAGTTAATAATCAAGATTCTGAGAAAAAGTAGTTCCGTTAAACATTTAGCCATCGTAAGAATGCAAATTCACGTTCACTTCTGTTAAGAAATTGTTTGGAATTGCAAATAGGATGGCATGCCTATTGTTCAGAAACGCCAATTTCTGTTATAGTCATGTCGAAATAAGAGTACTGAATATATTTGAAGATACCATATATTCTCAGAAAATGTATCTGACACTCGTCAATTTTCAGTATCTTCAAAAGAAGAAGATAGATATTTTCATATTTATTGCAATTTCAAGGAGTTTTCAAACAAAATTGAGATAAAAAAATTACACATAATTGACTCTTGGATATTTCCTTTGATAGCCATAATAATTGTTCTGGCACTATTCTTTACATCGTTTCGAGCATGGAAAATTAATGTAAAGGTAACATTTTCTATTGTGTTTTTATCCAAAAAGATATTCCAATTACTTTATTGCTTAGTAACGTTTGGGGAATAAAATTGATTGTTTTAAATTTTCTTTTGTCTGGAAGTGTTAATTTTTGTTTTCGAATAAAGGATACTACTCAATATTTCAATGTGTTTTGTAAATAAATTATGACTATTGACTATATTTCATAAAACTTTTATTTTCGTTTCATATTCTGCATTTTTTAAAAATAAATATAAATGCATAATTATTATTTCACATTGAAATCAAAATATTTTCTTTTTCTTATTCCTCAATATTTGATTTAATAATTCCTTTTAACTGGCTTTAATTTTACAATTTAATATTTAAAACTTTATTCTATTTTCCAATTACCTTAAATGTTCCTTGCTTCAAAACAAATTTATCTAATTTTAGTACGTCTGCTCTCACAAAATTTGCTTTTCTAAAATGAGATCTTTTGCAGCTCATGCAAATTTAGTTTCTATTTCGTTTATTTAGAAAAGAACTCATCCCTTTTAAATGTTTATTTCAAATCTCCTCTTTAACTGTTTCGAATTTCTATGTTTCGACTTCTTTAAATATTTGTTAATAAACTATTAAAATATAAAAGGTTGCAATTCTAAATATGTTCTCAATAGAATTTATTTATGCATACGTATGCATATTTAAAATTTCGTCTACACACTTCTAAACGTATGAAGTTTATTCCGTGACTAGACAAATATATTCATAGGTTTATTCATTTATTTTTTCATACTTAGTTAGGATGGTTTTGCATGTAAGCTAGTTATTAAATAATGAGTTGCTACTTGATTTTTATGTTCAAGAAAAAGAGAATCTTCCTTTAAATAATTTATAACAAATACTTTTGTTTAGCTCTTTGAAATTAATTATGAAATTAAAGTGACAAAAGAAATACAAATGTTAAAATCAAAGAAGTATTTAATTAGCAAAATGAACTTGCAAATACTGTTAAGTTCCAACATGGTCAGCTTTACCATGGATGTTGACCGCATGGAAGGGATTTTCTGCGATGGTGCAAGGAACAATCGTCAAAATTATGCCTTTGTACCCTATGCCCTACAATGTTATTAAATATAAAAATTGAAGATAACAAATAATCAGCATATAAATACAAGTAGGCATGAAATGTCAATGAGTGTTCCCACACAAACATAAAAATAAGGAAAATTTACTCCAGACTGACTAAATAAAACTGCAATATATAATACCGAAACTACTTGAATGAGTGCAAACACTGAACAACTTTTCATGCTTCTGATAAGACCTTCAAGGCTTGTAATTCTATTTTAATTTGCTTTTATGCTGAGGAAAATGCCAAACTTTTTCTATGTTTGTGTTTTGATTAGCCATCTATGTAATTTTATAATAGTTCTGTTTAACTGTGTTAAATATATGAATATGCTCTGGTGAAATTCTTTCCTTAGATTTTACTACTTGACATTGTAGGAACAATTATTTATTCCAATTTTTAATTTTTCTAAAGAAAAATACCCAATTTATTTATCGTGGAAAAAATTAATTATATAAATAAACAATTAAATGCTAAGCATTTTAAAATAACGTATAATAGTAATATACACGAATTTTTTTCTTATTTTTTTGTCTAAAGACAAAAATACAAATTAACAAAACAAAACTTTTAACCGTTAAAAAAACGTTTTTTTTTCAAGTTTAACGACAAATTCGTAAAAAAATGACTCCATGCAATTAAAATTATTTAAATTTTTTAGGTTCTTTTACTATGTTTCAATTACATCTTCTAATATCTTTTCTTTTTGTAATATACCAAGATTGTTCAATATTGCTTGAATTATAAGAATGTTACATTAGAATTTCATATATGTATATTATGTAAAATGATATTGAGAAAAATATTTTAAGACTTATTTTATACAGCATATTATTCTTCTGTCTGACACATGTAATTTTTTAACAGCACATACAACCTGTTATTTGTATTAAATGATTTAGTTCAAGATATGTTTCGATTTATTCTTCTTACCGCAAATACTTCCCTTTCTCCCTTTTACTTCTATAAATAGAAAAGATAATTGCACTGCTATCGAAAGTGAGAGCATCTGTAATCACACTCCAATTTCTGTGTAGTCCACCTTCTAATCTCGGGGGTTTCCCTCAGATTCAAAACAGCGAGCGTGTAAATGGATAATTAAGATACAGTATAACGAAAATAAAAACAATTTAACACCAATTCATAACTAAGATAGTTAAAGAAATGGATAATAAATCCCATTTTAACATGTTTCACACTTTTGGCAAATCTATGCAGAGTAGCATGTGTTCTTACTTAATGCTTAAGAGAATATATATCGAATTTCCTTTGAGTTCTTTAAACCGTTTGTAATTGCATACTACATTCTTATATGTTTTGTATCACTTAGAATGGACACTGGCTCCTTCTTTTTGTGTTGCTAAGGAGAATCATTAATAAGGTTAGATAATTTTTATGAGTGATGAGAAAACACTCCAGGAATAAAATCACCTTTAATATAGTCCATAGCATCATGAAATAACACTATTCATTAATCTAATATACCTTATAAATACTATTCTATAATTTATCATTATGGGATTAGTATTAGTCCTGTAATGATACGGACTAATCCTAGTACTTAATTTACATGGAACAAATACTAGTCCTTAATTTAATCACTTCGATTTCTTTGGAGTATATTTGACACAACAATTTACAAGTACCAAAATGGAAAACTAAGTCTGTCACACAGTTAAGATATAAACATATAATTTCCTTATTAAATACTCAGTTTTAGTTCCGAATGGCGTAGCATGCCCCCATTTTTACACATGTTTGACACATTTGAAGGGGTTAATGAACCTCATTCTTGTTAGCTTTATTGATATTCAGAAGAAATAAAACATTTGTGTTCTATGATATTATTCAAATCCATTAAAACGTATCAACTTGTATAATATGTCTACATTTTATTATTCATTAAATAAAAGCATGTTAGTTATTACCCCGTTTAAGAGGCAATTAATTTTGCATACTATTACTTAATTATTTTAAATAATATGTTTGCTCAGTTTTGCTCGATTCCCACAGTGTGTCATAATACTAACTTTTTCACTCGATTTTGTATTTGTTATTGAACTAAACATTTTTGACAACTAATTTCAAATCTTGCGTTAACTAATAATAAGAAAAGGGAATATTGATTCTAAGAGACTAGAAAAATGTGTCAAATACTCTGCTGGAACCCTTCAAGGCAAATTGAATAGTGTATATGCCCACTTTTCAGAACCGTTTATCTTTTATTATCATATATATGTTAAATACTTTTCGTAATAATAATTTATTTTTCAAAATGAACTAAATACCTATTCCAAAATTTGTGTAAGCGATTAACGATGGGCAATCACGTTGACAGACATTCAATTATACATGAAAGCAATGAAGAAAGTTTGTCTATATATATGGTTTCAATTATCTAACTATTATAATTTTAATTTAAATATAATAATTTTATAGTATAAATTCATAATTTGTGAGCATCAACATTTGTAAATAAATGCTTTCATTATAGCATTATATCTTTTTGCATATTATTATTTTATTTATTATTTAATAAAAATATGCTTTTTAACTCATTTCTTTCAAAGCATTCAAATTTAACATTATTATTAAACATTTTGATGATTATTTAAGATACTGAATAGGAAAATGCTCTTCTATAATATTTATGTAAATGATATGTAAAGTTTTCTGCATCAAGTGGCGAAATAGTCATTGGTTTTCAATTAAGCTATTAAATTTATATTGTAATAAAACTAACTAAAAGTAAGGAAAATGCTTTGATGACTTAATGTAAATATTTTTCCCAGTTCAAATTTGAAATACGATGGAAAGACGTTCAAAAAATGCCAGCTGAGATTTTCTGAAACTTCGTTTGTTATTTGAAATTATAACTTCTTTTTCGAAGAATTAATAATGTGCCCTTCTCAGAAGAAAACATTGTTGTGATTAATAAGTTTATAATATAATTTTAAATTTCTAATTCGAAATTGAGAATCTGTAAACCACCTAGGTAGAAATTACCAAAGCCTATTATCTAAAAAATATCCCAGTAAAAATTTTAGTAATAACTTTTTTCTGAGACTTCATAAACGTACATCCAAGGTTTTGGTAAGGGATATTGACCTTCTAGGTTCTTTTTCTTATTCTTTCTAGAAATAGAAAAGAGTGTTTAAGTATTTCTACTTTAGTTATGTGTTTATTTTCAGCTTCCATTCTTATCTCGGAAAAGTGCAGTGTTTAGAATCTTAATATCTTTTACATAAGTGATGGCAACGCCACGAAGAGTAAATTAAGGGGTTGCGAGACGTATTAAATTCTTATCTGTATTTAAATTAAGTGAGGATAAATAAGAAAAGGATGTATTTATTGTTACTTTTTTTAGTGATTTTCTCAGAAATTGAAACTGACAATACAATAAAAAGGGAAAAAAAAAACAGAAATGCGGTTTGTTTGGTCAGTTTAAAAAAGTATTTTTAAAGCTTTTCCAAAGTACTTAGTATTACTTAGAACTATTTAAGAGCTTAAACTGCTTGACACAAGTACTATTTAGAATTATCTGTTTTGATTACTGCTAATCTATTTTGCCTGTTCAAATTGTAGAGTAAGTTATTATATATATTAGCATTTGTTTAACAATTTGATCCTTTTTGCAAAAGATATACCGCATGAGTATTTAAAGACAATGTGAAAAACAGATTGTTAACTTTTTAAATAGAAATGTTTGACATAATTCGATAACAGAATTTAAAAAGATTTTTAAAATTTAAATTAAATACCAAAATAATTTAATCAATATTTCAATCATAATCATTATTGAAATTGTATGAAATTTATTATTTTTACTATATAAAATTTGCTGGTAAAAATTATTTAGAAAACCTAAAGCAGAAATGTACGATAAAATAATTTTATAAGATTGTAATACGAGGGTCACTCTGAAATTTTTGAGATACAACTAGGTTTTTAAAGTTATACTTACAAAATTTTAGATGTGTTCCAAGTAGTCTCCTCCAGCATCAGTGCAATTTTGTAGACGAATTTTTCACAGATTAAATGCCTCAAGCCATTCATTTCTTCGAATAGATGAAAAAAATGCATTTATAGCCACATCAATCTCTTCTTCTGAATGAAAACGACGTCCACGTAAGTTCTTTTTTGAATTAAAGAATAACCAAAAGTCGCACATAGATGAATCAGATGAATACGGCGGGTGTTCGATCACTTTAATTTGTTTTTGTTTAGGAAACTCAACTGTTAATCCGGCTGTATGTGAAGATGCATTGTCATGGTGAAGCATTAATCCCCTAACATTCAGCTCTTGTAGAATTTCTGGAAGACATTTAGTGGTAAACCAGTTTGCTGTTACTGTCTTCTGTCCTTCCAACTGGATGGCTTTGACCAATCCTGTACTTCTTAAGAAAACGGTATACATCACTTTTTTCAGTGCGCGTTGTTTTTTCACCATTGTCGGAGTGGGATCATCTTCAAAGAACCATACTTTGCTTTCTTGACGTGTTGGGACGTCAAAAAACGGTATGTACGTTTCATCACCTGTTAAAATTTTAGAAATGATGCGGTGGCCACCATCATTCAGCATATTAAGAGTTTCTTTACTGATTCTGACACGCTCCTCTTTTTGGTGCTCAGTTAGATTATGGGGAACCCAACGGCAAACTACTTTTTTCATATGTAATTCTACATGAATGATTTTGTGTATGGCTGCAGATCCAATGTTAAGTTCCTTCTGTATCATTTGATAGGTACTGCGATTATCATCCATTAACATTTTTCGCATGGCAGACACATTATCCGGGATTACTGCCGACGGCGGCCTTCCTGTGTGTTCTTCATCCTGAAGAAAATTGCGACCTCTTCTAAATTCTCTAAACCATGTGAATACAGTAGCAGGAGCTGGAGATTCATCACCAAATGCTAACTGCAACCGTTCAACGCATTCTTCTTGATTTAATCCTGCTTTGAAATCGTAGAAAATCATAGCGTGAAAATGTTCTCGCATCAACTCCATTTTCTCTTCTGTTTAAAATTTATTCCACGCTAAACAAGGTGAAGTAAGTCAGTAAAAAATTGTCTTCTGTGTTAAAATACTTTGTACTTTAAAATTAAACCGTTATTTTTATTTTGTAAATTCTCGTCTGCGCGTATCTTAAAAATTTCAGAGTAACCCTCGTACGTCAAATGAGATATCAAATTATTGAAAAGTATCATGTTTAACATATTATAAGAATTGAATAAAAAATATAAAATTTCTCTCAAAAACTTTTTTAAATAAATATGCTGAATTTATTATATATAATGAATTTGCAAAAGTAATTAAAGATATTCTACGAGAATTAAATAATAGATATTCATCATATCAATCAATCAATCATTATATTCTTAAAACGTTTTTTTTATTAAATACTCATTTCAAATGGTACAAAATTTTTAATTCATTTAGGTTTGAATTCAATCAATTCTGAAATAAATTTTTTTCATTTGATTCTGAAGAGAATTGCTAAAAGAATGAGGAATTATTCATAAAAATAAAAATTAAAATAATTCAATTTCTTTTGAATATAATAAATATTTATGCCACGAAATAATCGAACTATTTAAAAACATAGAGGAAAAGTGATTCATTAAATATAATGAAATTTTCATATTTATTTCTTTATTAATTTTTACATAGATTTTTTTAAAAAAAATATATGATTATTTCATAAAAATAAAATAAATTAGTGATTAGTGATATATATATATATATATATATATATATATATATATATATATATATATATATATATATATATATATATATATATATATATATATATATATATATATATATATATATATAGTCCACTGAATTGTAATGAACCGAATATTCTTCCTAAGTAGCAAAGTAGCATATATTATTAAAATTTTACAAATATTGATTGAAAATGCAATTATTTATTCTTACAAAGTTTAACAATCTTTAGGAAACTGAACGAACAACTCCGAAAATATTGACTGCTGGATTAACGAAAATATAAAAAGCCATTGAAACACGAGTCCATCATAAGAAATGCTTTTTATCGATTTTAGTTGCGTGCCTATTTTTATTAACTTTTTTTTATATTACTTTTTATATAATTGTATTTCCGCAAGAAACATAAGGAGAAAATGAAAGAAGAGCATCGGAAAATTGGGAGGAAGGTAAAAATGTTTTTTTATTTATTGCAACATATAACCTTGAGGGAATTTTCAGCTCAGTTTATTAGTAGATAAATTTGGCAACCAAAATTACTTTAATTAAATACTCAATATCATCTTTTCTTAAAGAAATTAATAATGATATTTTCTGAATCAATTTTCTTATGTTAAAGACTCAGTTTTTATGCATGGATATGTTTCTATGTAGTCTTTTGTCTTTTTTTTACCAAGGCTTTCTTAAAATTGAATATATGTCTAATAAAAGATTGTTTGTTTGCGGTTATTTATTTCAGAGAATATTTATTCAAGTTTTTTCATCGAAATGTTAGTAGCAATAAACAATTACTTTATTTTACTTTTGTCAAATTTAATCAAAATTTACTTTATTTTTGTATAGCTATTTTCATAAATTTAGCTTTCATACATTAATAATTACCAAACTGATTCGATATTTAATATCACAAGCCTTGCAACTAATCGTAATATAAAAAAAATTTAAAATCATTTAAAGTGATTTCTTGTAGTAAAACATTCCAAATGAAATATAATTAAAATAATAATATTTTATTATTTACATGTTGATTTAATGCCGACTAATTTTTCTTAATAAGGTTTTTAAATATTAGCTTTTAAAATGTAATTTGAAGTTAAGATGTATAAAGATAGAGTGTGTATTTAAATGCTATTTCACATTTTTTCAATTGCAAAGCGATATGTTATTACTGTAATAAATATTTATCTGTGTTTCTATGTTTTTATTTTCTTTTATAATTTGTAACCGTTTTCCTTAAGTATTTTAACAAAAGTATATATCATGTAATATACTAAACATTTAAGAAAATAAAGAAATTTCTTTTGTTGAGTTTTAAGCAAAAATGAAATAAAAAATGTAATCAAACTAAAAACTTTTACTAGAATATATTATCAGTATAAGTAAATTTACTGAAGATACGTTTTATATTACTTAATACGAAAAGCGTAAAACGCATATAGTTTATACTTTAACATTCAATTACATTTATGTTTTTGTTAAAAAAATATTTTATGTCTGAATAAAAGTAAAATCATTAATGTATATATATAATATATATATATATATATATATATATATATATATATATATATATATATATATATATATATATATATATATATTAATCAGATCATTTTTTATTCGACATTATTTAATTTTTAATAATTGTTGCTAATAAATTTTTTGAGAGAGTAACAAGTTAAATAAAACTGAAAAATATTCAATACAAAATTTCTAGCTTTTGAATTGAATAATATTTAAACACATTTTGAAAATTGTCAATTTTTATTTTACTGCAATAAGAAATTCATACCCTCTACAAAAATAATTTAACAAAATTAACTTTTTACTTAATAAATTTTTACTTACGTTATTATTTGATATTGATTTTGTTGCAAAAATATTTTTCTAAAACAAAATTTATTTCATATTTGTCATCAAATGTTTCCCTTTTTTATCAGATAATTCCTTTTAATTATTTTTTGTAGTAATTTTGACAAATTAAACTTTTTGCGTTAGATTCACAATTTTGTTGTAATTTTTACTGTGAAATATTCCTGTATAAATACATTTCTTACCCAGAATAATGTGACTTTTTAAAAAAATTACAAATTTTTTTTATAGAAGAGAAACACTATAAAAAGAGAATTCAATATTTTCCTTCAAAATTGACGAGTTCATTTATTAATAAAAATAAGATAAAAATTTTTACACTTTATTTTTAGAACAAAAATAAGATTTCCCCCTTTATCAAAATATATAAATGAATTGTTTTAGCTAAAGAAATTCAGCTGAATTATTCCACTGATTATAATACTCTGTTGATTTCTTTGTCAATGAAGTCTGTTAAAATATTTATTAAATTCTGTATTTGAGCAATGAGCTATTCTACATAATGCACTGGCTTATGAAAATAATTGAGTTAAATTTGCAATATACAATTGCTAAGTTTATGATTTTGTTATGTTAAATTTTCAGAATTCTTTTATTAAAATTGTAGATTCTTAGTTATTCCTACATATTTCATCAATTCATTTAGTACAACTCTCACATAAAATGATTCATTAGTGCATTGCACATATAAAACGTGTCTGGTTAAAACACTTAGTAATATTAAGAGTTCAGTTAATTTTACTTTAGAAAAAGGAGTTAAGTAGAATTAAAACCATATTTAAACAAATCACATAATAAATTCATTTATCATTTAAAACATCTACACAATAGCACAGAAACCCTTTGTCAAAAAGAAAAAAGGTTTGCCTCACACAAAGTACTTCAGCAAAGTTGTCTTCAGTTATTTAATCCCAAATTTAGAAGGAATGAAATGCTGCTTAGTGAACTATTAAATAAACTGGCTAAAAGATTAATATTTGGAAGAATACCTTTCACGCCAAATGCAAAAAGTGAAAAAAATAAGGAAAAATCCAAGAGAATGATTGTTATTTCTTATTTGTAAGATTGGTATTGACCATTTGAACACAACCCATTAAGTGTCTGGCAACCTTGATTTACTTGCGAACATTTTTCTATTTTTTTTCTATTCAGAACTAATCTTCCTCACCTGAGAAGGAAACGAAACAAAAAATAAATAAATCTTCATAGTCACTCCATTTGCAAGAAAAAAATTAGTAACTAACCTCAGCTGGAAGAAAAAGAATATAAAAGAAACAAAAATCGACCGAGTTAAATAAATAAATAAATAATCATCGCATGGCTAAATTCGTTTCAGTTTTTTGGCGCTTTAGCCACCAACAAATCGATGCAATAATTCTTTCAACGCCAAATTAAGCGCTTTATTTCGCCAAGTTGCAACGCTGAAAATGAAAGTAGAGGAAATGGTAAAGACCAGTGTAGTATCTCATTCCATGGAATCGTGATCTTCAATTTCTCGTTTCTATTTGATTTCTTCCTTTTCTTTATTTTATATCATTATTTTTAGGTTTTTCATAGTAGTGTATGTGATGTTTTACCTTGTTTTGCATTCTCCCTTTATTCCTAGCGAATTTTGTTTTTCCAAAGTTCAAATTTGCTTTTTACTTTTCATTTCAGGTATTTTGAAGAAATTGGATTTTTTAGCTTTCTGAAGATAGCTCACATGCCATAAAAAATAAAAACTGTTTGAAAATACCATATTTTAGAGAATATAATTCTGGCACTTGGATAATTGACACATCATTATTAAATAATAAAATTTTTATTCCCATATTTATTTCTAGTTAATTA
Organism: Latrodectus hesperus; assembly: GCA_037975125.1. NCBI lineage: Eukaryota > Metazoa > Arthropoda > Arachnida > Araneae > Theridiidae > Latrodectus > Latrodectus hesperus. Next base: position 34,834,919 of record CM075852.1, on the reverse strand, counting down.
TTTTTGCGTCAACTAATTACAATTATATTTTAGCATCAGTCAAAAAGTGATTATAAGTGAAACTTTAGAAGTACGTGTATTGTTTTGGTAATGACAATATTAAAGCGTTCAAAGTGACAAATTATATACAAAAATGTTGCGTGATTGCATGATGAAAAATAAATTACATAAATTGTGCGGAACATGAAATTTGATTTCTTTAAATTGGACAAATGCTCAAAATAATTCATGTGTAAGCAAAATAGGACTTTATACAAATTAATTTTTTTCAAAGCTTAGTTTGAATTCAAATATTTCTCTAGTCTATTTACACAATTATTTAATTTGAACTATTTTCTCTAAAATATATCATTTTCATGAAAACCATAAGCAATGCAGCCTTTTATTTTACACCAGAAAATACAAGAAACTCAACTTTAATATGCAGTTCAATTTTATAATCTTTATTAAAAATTCCCTGCTAAACTTTTAATATGTTTCTTTCTTTTTGAGAACAAATTACTTGGAAATAGTTTTCTAAAAAGACACCAAAAAAAAAAGTAACTGGAATATATTGGAGTATCATTGTTGAAAGAGATTTTTCAATAATCTCCTAAACTATTACATATTTATTATATTTAAATAGACTTTTGCTCCATCCACTTCAATGAAAAAAAGAAATGGTTTTATGCATTGATAAAAAATATTTCAGTGTACTGAAATTAAAATCGAAAATATCTTTGATAAAAAAGTGAAAAGAATAAATTCAGATTTATGTCGGGGTTTTAATTTTTAATTTCATTGTTAATTAAACTTTCTGAATTATGTAAATTTATAGTCAGCAGTTTCAGCTAAATAGAATTAAAATAAAAAATAATTAGATGCTACTCACCCCCGCGTTGGTAATATGGAAGAAAATAATGAAGATGAATACAGAAATTTCCGAATACTTACCTAGAAGATAAAAATACGTATTTAATACTAGTACATTATACATTATTGTACTGTTCAAAAAATATGTTATCAGTTAGTATATGAATTCCGTGTTGTAAATGATTATTTACTTACATTATGAGTTAAATTTTTTTAAATAAAAAGAATATGTTTCAGGAGTTTTGTTTTATTTTAATGTAATTATAATAAACTATAATTGAAATTCGAAACAATAGCTAATAAATGTAACATAAACTTGAAAATTTTCATATAAAATAGGGTTAATTTTTAGACAGGTTTGACTATATATAAGACCATGGATATATGTCTGCACATATATAAAAACACTTAAAATGAGAGAGAGAGAGAGAACGCTATCTCGGCACATATCTTTAGGAAGATAAATCTATGTTTAGGTAAAATGACACTATAAATAATTAATTGCCTTTAATTTATTTATAGGTGAATGTCAGTTTGATGATAAAATATCTGGTTCTGTTAACGTGTTTGTAGAGATTCATTTCAGTACAATTACGTTAAAATATTTTGTCACCACCAGCACATCTTGATACGTTTGACATTGATTTTTATCTGATATCATCATATATTTATGTAAGGATATCGCCATATAATAATTTGATGTATAGAAATTACAGTATCATGTACTCATTTGATAAGAAGTGACATTCAATACACAGTAATAAATTTATCTGAGCAATCTTAAAATATTTAATCTAAAAATGAATGTATGAAAATTTATCAGAATGTATTCTTAAATGGTACTTGAATTTAAATCAATATCTCCTTTTTTATCATTTTACTGTAAATTATGATCCTACTACATAAGTTTTTATATAGATATATATTAATGAAGATATTCATTTTTTTAATATTTATTATAGTAAATATTTATATTGGAATAGTTAACGCACACAATATTATCTGATAGTGATTCTACACTATATCAGTAAAATATTTGATTTATGTATGAATTTATGTTTGTACGAGTTATCCCCCAAAAGAATGGATGATAATGGAACTATAATGCATGATTTTGAAATTTCTTAAATGTAAAACTGCATTTAAGAGATTTCAAATTTAAACATCACATCGTAATACATACCAACAAAGCAATAATATGACGCATGATTTTGTATCATTTATAAATAACAGCAAGATATAATTCACCTTTATTATACAGAATCATTAAAAGATTAATAGTCAAGAAAAATGATATCATATTCAATCCCTTAACAAAATAAAATTTGAGTACACAATTAATTTACTTATTTCAAACTCTCATGCATTATACTTCATACAGCTAAAAAACAATGTGATTACATTTAAAATTAAATGAGTTCAATTCATTACATAAATAACAATATACAAGCATCAAAATTCAGTGATAAAGTAAAAAGATTCTTCAATTGGGTTGTGTAATTTGCCATAAAATTAATAAATTGAATAAATAATTAATCAAAGAGTGGGCAAAATTTTATATTTCCAACTAATTTATCTAATCTTGCGCATAAGCTTTTAATTAAAAGAAATATTTATATTCATCAAAAATTTGAAATGCGAGAGATATAAATAAAATAACTCATTAAATTGTTTCATAAGATTAAAGCAAAAAACTCAAATTAATAAAACTGAAATTGCTAATCTTAACGAAATCACTTTTTTTCATTAATGAATAATTCACTGAACCGTTGAATTAAATGAGGTATCATAATGAATATTAATTAAAATTTATCAAGTAATTAATAAATTAATCAACATGTTGATATCCATTTTTCATTAAAATTATTTCTGATTGAATTATATATTTAGACTTATAATTTTAGGAGCAAATTAACAGAAATAATTAAATTATTTATATAATATGTATATATATACATATTTATTTATTTATTAAGGAAATGTTATTTTAATTGTTTAATATATTTTATGGGATAATATTGTCCGATAATATATGCTAAATAATAAGTCATTATTAAATTTTACATATTTTATAATAAAGCATATAGATAATCTTGAAAAAATTTCATTTTCCAACAGGGGCAGGGACTGACCAATGAATTTTTGTTGATAAAATATCAAAAATTTAATCCTAAAATTTTAAGAAAAAATTTTACAATGATTACTTATACAAATAAAAAATCCTTATTCTAAAATAATAAATGTGTGAAATAATTATTTAATAAAAACTTAAAAAATTTTATAATTATGAAATTAAAATAAAATTTTAGAAGATTAATTCTTTTATCAAATTTAGTATTTATACATTTCTAACATATTCAATAATGATTTTGATTATATGCAATTCTGAAAAATGTGAATATTTATAAAAAAAGCAGTTTGCGTCTGTCTTTTCAGAGAAAATGAGTAACCAATAACTAGAAACAAAATTTTGGAAACATACGATTCCCTAATTACATTCACAAATAACTCTTTTAAGGCAAATTCTTTGTTATTTAAAAAAATAAAGTATACTTAAGAGTATTCTAGTCAAAGTTAAAGAGGAAATAAACAATTATCTCCCTATTACTTTTGTGATCAAATATAAAAGTTATTATTTAATGATGTCGGCACATTTAAGCAAATGAGTTATTTCTATAGACATGACATTTAATATCATACACGATTTTCATTATTTTCTTCTTAATCGGCTGTAACCTTAGTTTTGAGAAGTAGTCTTTTTTCTAATAATTTTGAATATAATTTCTCTAACTATTTTATCTGATTTCTAATAAAATAATTAGTAGTTATTATGTTATTCAAAAACAAAACATATCCACATAAACAAATATTGAACATTCATTTAATCGAACTTTAGAGATATTTTAAACAGATATTGAAAATAATAGATTTTCAAGACAAAATTTTTAATCATTTATAACATTTTTTATTGAGAGCAAACATAATATTTAGCTCAATCATAGACTCCAACAGTTGTTATATATATAATATATACTCCACAACAGTTGTTAATCATTACATAATTACACAACAGTTACAATATTCAAGTACACCATTATTAATTTTGTATTTTTTTAGTAAACATGGTATCACAATTAGAGTTACTCTTATATCGTGAACACTCTTAAACGCAACATTTTTAAAGGGCTGTTTGGTGCTTTTTAATTAACACGAGCGTACACTTAAGGGGTTGAATTATAACCAATACATTTTTCTTAAAACAATTCCATATTATTAACAAATGCATTATTTTTTTCAACTCTTTTATTATTATTTTATGACATTGTATTATTTATTCGCCACTTTTGCACTAATTTGAATTAGTTGAATTAAAACAATAAAGGACAAATTTTTATTTAAAGCAATGGAATGTGTTAAGCAAATATTTTACTTGCGCCAAATGTGATAATCAACAATAGTAATTCATTAACGGCATGGATTCTAAACTGCAAAACAATTAATTTTATTCAAAACATTTGAGAAATGTTTTATTTCATAAAGGAAAATTTCACCATAATTCTTTCCACAGTTATAAAAGCAATAAAGTTAAAATAGAAAATTTTATTTAATTTTCTCATTTCTATGAAAAAATGTAACACAATTTGAATTTCTCATGAAAAATATAAGCAAGAAATATAATTTATATTTATAGTTGAGGAAAAAATAATCTTTCATTTGTAAGCAGTTATTCTTTGATTAAATATAATTTCAATCTCAAAAATAAATAAATATTTTCTCATGTTCAACGACCTTCAAACTGATTACAATTTCGTCTAAAGTTCTTTCCTCACGAAAGAAATGAATACGTAACCATCGTTATTACATACCAATATTGATGAATTGTATCGTTATCACATTTCGTGTCTTCATAATTAAGCTTCGAATACACAGATCGCACGCGAACAAACTGGAGGCCGCCATTTTGTTTCATTGGATAAACGATAAAAAATAAATAAAACGATAACATGCAAATTCGAACTGAAGCGAAACAAGCTTACATCTATTTATTCGCAGACGATTTTTCATTTTAAATAAGAGGTGAGGGGGTATAAAATCCCTTTCCGACTTGTGGAATCGATGAGAAGCAGGTTAATATGCATACTTTACATTTCAAAATAGAAATTTCATTATATTTGAATGCGTTATAAATATGCAGCGATTGAATATTGCTATGTGTGATTTACTTTATGCAAAATAAAGGATTTGTATTTCCTATTCAGTATGGAGAGGAAATTCATAAAAGAATGCTTTTTCGAAAGAAAAATAAATTTATAATTTGCTCTCCCTTTATTATTTATATATGATCCATTTTATATGCTTAAATTTAAATAAAAAATGCTTTTTAATTAAGATTTTATTTCATTAATGTACCATTAATATTATTTTAAAATTATCGAAAATCGTACCCACTGAAACATTCATAAGCTGCTAAAGATGTATGATGACACTTCAGAATTATTTTGTTCATTTTTGTTTCAAATATCCATTAATTCGAGCTGAATACGTGATGGTAAATTTGTTATTTAAAGTTAAATCTATTTGAAGAAACAGTCTGAGTTTATGAATTAAATACTTACTTTTTCTATAATGGTTTTATACTAGGAAATAATTTGGAGAATGACTTTTTTAAACAGATGAAGATAAGATGTTTCTGAATCGTTGTTCTGAAACATTTTAATGATTTGGAAGATTTTTAATTTTGTTTATTCAATCTTTGAACCCCTTATCACTTTAAAAATATAAATGTAGTTAAAAGCTATTTAGTCTAAAAAAAGAATTATTTTTAAAAAGTTTGTTTGCTTCACTGCAGTGACATTCAATTAATTACATGCAGCTACTTTAAGCGCAAAATAACCCAAGAAGAGAACTTCATAGCTAATTTTGATTTATTAATAATTCTTTCAGATCTAACATCATATTACTCTGTGATTTAGCATTTAATAAATAATAGCTATTTTAAAGACTAATTAGCTGTTATAAAAACGAGATAAACAACTTAGAAATTTGTCTTTATTTTTTAAAGAATACATAAAATAATCAAGGTTTGCAAATTTGATGAAGAAAACATGCATTAATATATTTTCTCATTGGATGTACATTCATTCATATAATTATGGGAGAAAGTATTTTTAGTTAATAGAAATTTATTGGAAAATATTTCAATAACCATGGAAGATAGATAACACTTTTTGTAATTAAATATGAATTTATATCATATTCCCGGATAGTGATGGGAAATATTACTTACATGAATAAAAACAACATCTGAATTTTCAAATTTGTCATTAAGTTTTATAAACTCTTTTCCATAATTTAAATTCCAGTTAAGATATTCTTCAACAAAACTAAACAAAATGTACCATGGAAGCTATACGTGTTTAATTACTTTTTATAAATTCTCTTTCCTTCTGTTTAAATAAACTATTCAATTATTTTTAATGACATACATTTTTGCGAAATATAGAAGAAATTATGTGATATCGTGTTTTGTGGTAATTACTATACCTTCATCTTCAAATAAAAAAGGAAACAGCACAATTTTAATAAAAAAATACCCACTTTAACATAAATATATAAAAATCTGTATTGGAAAATCATACTATTTTGTGTTTAATTCTTAATAAACTGCTTTTTCATGTAATAATTTAGAAGGAAATTACTCAAGTTAGAAATAATTATTCACTATTTTTAAACAGATGTCCATATAAACGTCAATTTTTCAAAGATGCATAACAGTTGCAAAATATTTAAAACATTTGTACGCTTGTGAGTTTAATTAATTAAAAATTAAACATTTGTAAATTTATGTATCATGTTCAAAATTTCCAAAAAGGATAAAATTTAAATACTTAAAATCTTATATGTAAATTGAGAAAAGTTAATTAAATGTTTGATTAAATAGTTTATTTAATTCGCATATTAATAAAAATAGTACTGAAATGAAAATTTTTTGTATTCTTCAGAAAAGTATATTTTAATGTAATCTTAAAATACCAAGATACTATTTATAATGTAATTCGCATGGGACACTGACCAACAAAGCTTCAAGAGACAAGTCATGCTGTTAAACATCTCAATTTATCCTTTGCCCAAACTTACATGAAATTCCATGCCCTATTTCAAGTATACCATTCAATGCAGGAGAATTCTGCGGTAATAAAATATACGACTGACATCCGGAAAAGAAACAAATAAAAAAAAGTAATAATCTTTTGCTTCCGAAAGTATATCTTGAACGTTCCAAGATGGCCGAAAGTAGAGAATAAAATGGAATAAAACCAGATTCAATAACATTTAGATTTCTTTTCTTCGACAGACGACATTTTACATCTGTAAAGGCAAGTCTACTAGCATAAAACTCAAATGATAAGCTAAGATAAAAATGAAAATGCAGTATTAAGTCAAAATGGAGCAAAATTGATTTCCAGTGTTAAAACAAATTATTATAAAGAAAAGGAATCTAAAAAAACTTTCTATCTTTTAATTGATATCATTCATTCAATAAAACCTCAAGCAATTATGTTTTTCAATTTTAAAATATTTTATGTTAATTAATTTTGTAATGAATCTGCTAGATGAATTAACTTTAGGAAATAATTTTAGATTTCATATGTTCTCATATGATGTATGTATTGGAGATTTAATATGGGAACACACATTAATTTTCATTATAAATTTGAATAAAACAATGCTTTTCATATTTTTTGAACATATTATGCCAAAAAAATAACATTGAATTAAAAAATTAAATTTTTTTCATGTATTTTATTAAGAATAAACTGATTTGTATACATTTGAAAAGTACATATCGCTAAATAATAATTTATTGAAAATTAACAATAAGTAAGTATCAAAGATGTAAATTGATTATTGTAAAAGTATTATAAATGTTACAGAGAAAAATCAATCTTTAATCTGAGATTAGGAAATTTTTAGTTTAATACAGAAGTTAATAAGTGTCACAATGTTTAATTACTGCCAACATTTGCTTAATCCGTCTAATAAACAAAATAACTTGCTTATTCTTTCTCAGTGATTCTAATTTGATAAAAGAACTTGATATACGTAGTCATTCCTTTAGGATTACATGTTTATTTAAAAAGGAAATTTAACTTCCAATAATAATGCAATATGAACGATGTAGCTAAATTCAAATTAAAAATATTACCATTAAAAATAATGTACTTCTAGCTTAAATTTCTCCTAAGATAGAACATTCATTATATTTAGAGTACATAATAAATTTTTCTGAAATAAAACCTTTCCTTATTTTTTAACTTTTTATCAAATGTATGCAAAACGGTATTTCATTATTTTTATAGTATTTATATATCGCATTTAGAAAATAGGATGCGAACTTGCTTCAAAAATGACACTAAAACTAATGATCAAAATTTAATTTTATTAATATAAATGAGAATTTCAAAAATGGAAGTTGAACAAAATATAATATTTAAAATATTAAATTAAAAAAATAGTGCCTTGCACTAAAATATAAACAGACATTATTTCGATGTAAATACCAGAGAAATTTGTATTTCAAATTCAATACGGATAATTGTCAACCATGATTATAGTACTTTTTGATATTATCCTCTTAGGTAATTTTTATACATTCAATTAAAATTATGAAAATTTTTATATTTTTAACCTGCGAATTTTTAATCGTTATGTTTTTTTAAAGCTTTATAACATGGAAATAATCATTAGTAAACATTACTTGAATGTTTATCGATGTATTAGGGAAATATAAATAGTGAATTCAAAAATAATTTTAATTAAAATGGTGATGAAAATAAGAGATCTTTTTCGAAAAATGTTGACTATATTCGAACAGGAAAACCATAACTTCAATGACTGTCCTTTGCAATGAGGGAGTTTTTAAACAAAACGGAAAAATTACGTCACAAGAAAATTAACGAAAATCAATTAAATAATGAGATATTTTTCGAAAATTTATCTTAAAACTTTTATTTTAGTTAATGCTCTTCTAACAAAGAAACACCAATTTTTAATGAGTATTTTTTTAATGTTTTTCACACATTTATTCCAATTCCAATTTTCAACTAGAATTATATCTTTATATTTTCTCTAATTTATGAAACAATAAATGAGCAATAACATGTATAATGAAATAGAGGAGAAATGCAAAAATATAAAAATTATAGACATCTAACAAATTTCTTATTTATATATATATATATATATATATATATATATATATATATATATATATATATATATATATATATATATATATATATATATATATATATATATATATATGTATATGTATATATATATGTATATTTATACACACACACACACACACACACACACACACACACACACACACACACACACACACACACACACATATATATATATATATATATATATTGTTTTATCATATTGCTGTAATTCCAGTATGTAATCTCAGTATTATTTATATGCATGCTAAATATTTTCTCAGAAAAATCTTTTTTTCTCAACGAATTCAATTGAAAACTTATTTGCTTTAACCGAGTATTTCCTGAACACATGAGTAATGCCCAGAATAGTATATAGTTGACATTTATATTTGAAATAGCAGTACAATGAAAATATTTTTTTACATTTTATGTTCAACCAAATGGCAACACCACAATAAAACGTGACGCAGTATAATGATTCATTCTTCAGCTTCATCGAATAATATTTTTAGTGTGCCCAATCTAAGTCGACCAGAAACTTGAAATCAATAAGTATTTGGCGCCTTTGCTCTAACTCTTGGATTTCATTCCGGCTCAAAATTTTTCCCCTCGCTTGTTCGGGTAATAAATAATTGAGGGAAAAGCGGAAACTTAATGGAATAGTGCTTTCGGCTTGGCGAACTTTATTTCCAGGGACAGATATTTCGCCGCTAATTATGGGAATAACTCATGCGTGCTGCGGTTACTGACTGCTCTTTAGAGTGGCAGCGGAGGAATACTTGATGGATGTCGAGCAGACCATGATTGGTTCATTGGGATGTAATATAATAAGTCTTCAGGTTGATTGGATGTTATATTTCAAATGAGTTGTTACTGATGAGAAGTTTTCCGGAAATAAATTACTTTTGTTCTCCAGTCTATATCGGGGAATTAAGTAAATATTTCTGTTGAATTCATTATGTATGATTTTACTAAAATATTCTTTGAATTTTAGTTAATATAAAATATCATTGATGACGTACATAAATTGAATATATTTTATAAATAATTTAATGAGTGACATAACTATTTGTGTACATATAAATTTCTTAAACTTTATATTATAGAAAAATGCAATTAATTATGTTATATTGTATTATGTAATTATACCTGGAAAAAATTCCTTACTAAATTTTTTAGTATGAGAAAAGCTTACACAGAAAATATTACAATGAAACGAACGAGTTTCAGTTTATTGAGTAATTTATATGTTTAACTATATTTATCAAAAAATTCATGTAATTTTGTGCAATATCATCAAAGAGCTTTTCAAATAAAATTAATGTGTAAAATATTACCTTACTTTTATTAAAACAATGTATACATACTAAATCTTAATAAATCATAATTTTCTTCTTTAATACTATCTACGTAGTTGCAAACCTTACTAAGACTAAATTGATTTACATTCATAGCTGTGATTTCACAACGCAATATTTAAATGTGAAAAAACTTTATTCTTAATATATATGTATTAAAAATAGATAAAAAGATAACGGGAAAACAATATTAAGTAGATCACCATGATGACAATTGTTGAATAAGTTATTTCAAGATAGAAACACATTAGGAAAATTATAATACAGCAAAAACTCATTTTAAAAACCTCATATCATATACATTCATGTAAAGTGAATCCACTACTTAATGTATTAAGCCCACCACAACACCAAACATCACGAGATTCTGAATCACGGTTAAGTGATGAGGTCAACAACTGTGCCGACTGAAATCCTTTTCTCTACTACCAAAGGAATATGATTTCTTGAATGAATCTATCATGCAACAAAAAGAGTTTAATCAAGGGTAAAAAACAATATAGATTCTTGTGTTAACTTCAGCATTTTAGCAATAAATAGCATAGTAAGAAAGTTGGTTTCCTTGCTTTCGCATACTGCTCACATGCCAATGATGCTCTGCTTTTGATGCAAAGAACATCAAAATGGATATTAGTCAACGAAACATAGTAACTATACCTGTCACTATTTAATATTTCGACAGACAGACAGACACACACACACATATATATTTATATATACATATATTTCTTTTGTCATTCATTGGCTTTACAAAATTTCAAAGTTATTATAAGCATTTCATTGAATGTTTAAGTAACTTGGATTAATTATTTATGTGAACTTAAAAATTATCTTTGAAAAATTTGCTTTTTACATTCATCTTTTGTCATAATTTTTATTTCAATACTCCCAATAAATTTTATTCATCTCACTGTTTTAAATCTCATCGATTGATCAATTCCTTATGCTCTGAAAGTTCTTTGGAAATCGGGATTGTTATTGATGAATCTCCATAGATTAAAAGTCAAAGCTGAGAAATTAATAGTGAAATTTCTATCGACGAAGATAAAAATGGATCTTTGATAGGGCCCTGAATATTAAACTAGCAAATCAAATGATGGATTGATGAAAGTTCGGCTGGTATAAAAGTTCCTTAGTCATACATCAACCCTGAATGAAGGCACATTGGAGGGTGCTTGATTAATGAAGTGCTCGTCCTGAAATAGCCTCCTGACACAACTTGCATCATATGCTCCATCATACTCGAACTTGGTTAGTTTTGAAAGACTACTTACTCCATGATTTTTCATCTATGGATGAAATCAGGAATACAGTAAGATTTAAAATAATAATAAAACTAGGAAAAGTATTGACTACCGATATGTAGATACCTTTAAAATTCATTTCAATGGTTAAAGTTAGTGATTTTAGTATTCCTAGAATAGCAGAATAAATACTGTTTATTGTATCAGTTATTAATTATCTGTTAATTTCAAAAAGAAATAAAAATGAATGAAAATGGTACTTGTATATTTCTTAAACTGAACTCATAAATTTAAGTGTACTGATTAAAATTGATTGTATGGGATTTAAAAAATGAAGACAAAAATTAAACCGTATCCTTTGCAAGGTTGACTCAACTTTTCATCCCTTCAATATTTATTCGATAAAACTGAGTATCAATTATGCTTAACAGCAAAAATCATGGGAGGGGGAAGATTCATGTTAAACTGACCATCACATACCAGAACATGTGCTTCACATTTCAAGGCCTTCACTCAAGAAAACATATATAGCCACTATAGGTCTTGGTTCCATAGTGGCCGTCTTGCCACTTAGTAAAGTTTAGTTTTAAAGGTTATTCTAAAATAGGGTAAGTATGAAAATTTATTTTTATTACAGTTTCAACAATAATGAAATAAATTGACCATATAAAATTGAAATGAATAAAAGACCTAAAATGATGCTACCATAAGCTTAATATCGTACAGTAATAATAGTAATAATTTTAGCTAAATGTCTTACGTTTTTTCGCAGTCTTTAACGCCGCTTAATTTTAAAGAATTTGAAATTTTATTGACAGTCTTGTTTTTTAAGTTTCTACACCACTCTAAGGGATAGGTAGTGAATTATAATATTTAATAATATGCATCAATATTTAACGTTAAGATAAAGTGGTTACTCAGATAACATAAGAGAAATTTTTTTCTTGCTTATCATTTGTTAATTTAATTGCAGCAAAAATCTTAATATTAATATATTCCAAATTAGAATTTTTAAATTAAATAATCTTATTTAAATAACTAACTGGAAAATATGAAAAATAAATACATTATATTCTTAAAATCTAATAATTTTAGACATTGTTTTTTCTCTCTCCCTAAAACATTTGTAATGAAGAAATATTATATATATATATATATATATATATATATATATATATATATATATATATATAGAAATTTGTTAAAGTAAATATTATATGGTATTTTACAAATAATGAGAATTATAAATATACTGAAAATAAATATAATAGTTTTGCATTTTTGCAGCTCACTTTAAGTAAGGAACAGAGAACACAAAAAATAGGGTTTTTGTATTAATGGTTAATATCAATGAATGGTATTAAATTTAATAAAATAAAAAACCCTGTATAATGTACAAGTTTTAAATGATCAAAATAAAACTTATTTTTGGCATAATTGAGTATCTTTAAAATTCCTTGATCATGACATTTTAAAAGTTATTAATTGTTTTATGTTTTAAAATAAATATTTTATTTCTAATACAAGTACTATCTTAAAGCTAATTGTGAAATTGACTATTGAATAATAAAGGTATTTGAAAGCCAAATTTTAATATTACGCGATAAATATGCTCTGAAATAACACAAAAAAATTATTTCATAATTTTAGGAAATATGTAATTCTGAATTTAGATGAGAAAAATTAATTTAGAAATTAAGAAACTATTTCATAATTTCTTTCCTAACAGAAGGAAAATTTTAGACTAAATATTTAAATTTCTTCCGCTGGATTACTATCCTTTTGCTTCTACATGTTTTTGCGTATTTGAGAATACAAAATAGCCCCTCCCATCAAATTAAGGTATTTTTTAATTAGGAGAAAACAATTAAATTTCCATAAACATTGAATTAAAAAGACAAGTTTGCCATCCATCTATTTCTTTTCAGATAAATTTCAATCGTAGATTAAATTAAATATATTTTTGCAACATTTAAGTAATGAATTGTAATTACCAAATATTTATATAAAAGAATTTAATTAAAATTCTTTTACGATGAAGTAAAAATGAAATCATATTTATAGAATACATTTCTTTCCTTTTGAAATATAGATCTTTGCGTAGGAAGGCAAAATTTGATTGCGTAAAATAACTAACTTTTAAGAAAATATATTTGGAAATAAACCGCTAGGGAATACCAAGTAATGGAAAATAATTTAAAAATTTAATAACTTAGGTTATTAAATATTGAATAGATGTATTAGAAAATTAAAAATTTAAAAGTCACGACAAAATTGAATAAAATTCGAAGAAAGTTATCTTTAAAATAGAAATTCCAATATTATTATGCTTACAATCTATTATTTTGCATTGTTTTAAGTGAAGTATTTACTATTAAAACTTATATTTAAATATATGTTGAAAATTAAATAAATATAAATAATTTTTTAAATGATAAAAAAAATTTGTACAAGTACAGAAATTTGACACTCAAGATGATGATGATCAATGATCTGAAATAAATACAGAGATTTCCACCAACAAACTTTATTTTAACTTTTTGCGTATGTAATGTATTCTACGTTGGCAATTTCTTTATGCTATATAAACCAGATGTTTTCAAACTATTTAATTTTAAGGATGTTGTTTTTGCACCAACATGCTTCTCTGTCCCTAGTCCTGGGTTGAGCTCTACTAGTTAGAGAGAAGCAGCCGGGTGGAGTCTTCGTGGATTTGAAGCAGGGACCAAGAAGACCTCCAATTCTGGGGCCTTCCACCCCTAGAAGTATAATTTTATTTGGAGGACATTGCGATTAATCCCAGCTTTAACGTGCCCCATCCGCCATTAGTCAACACGGCAGATCTTCGGTTGAGTCGGGATTCGGACTCAATTTTAAAGATGTTCCAGAAATTGTTTTTTAACTATCAGGTAAACAATATTCTGAAACGAATCTTGAATGCATCCATGCTAATAGGGAGAATTGCACGCATAAAAAATAAAAAAGAATGTCGTTCACTAATCAAAGACTAAAAAAAAAAATTACGCTAGTTCAAAGCTCTGAATCGTAACATTGCTTCCTGTATGAATAATCATTGCGCTCTATTTCAATGCTGTTTATTGGACATTATATTGGATATATATTTGGATGTGCCAAGGAATTAATCCTTTGACCGCATTCGACGTATCAGAACGTCATGCATTAATTTGACCAAAGTCGCACATGATTTTCTGATACGTCGTTGAAAATGAGACAATATTTAACATGTTATTTCTTGTTTATTTCAAAGTAACAATGATAGTGGTGATGATAGTGAGATAAAACCAAGATACAAAAGACGTATAAGATACTTATCAAGCAGTGATAGTGAATCTTCTCCCGAGAAATTACATCAATGGATTTGGGAAGAAAAAGACAATGTACTTAATATAAAACGGTTTCATGAATTGCCTGGAATAAATCCTTTGTGTCTGCGAAGGCTAGGTGCTAATCCTAAACCTTTGGATGTTTTGGATGAAGTCCTAAATGAAGATTTTTGGAATAGTATAGTGGAAGAGACAAATCGATATGCCAGACAAGTGATAGAAAAACGTTTTGGAAAAAAAAGAAACAAAAGGTAGGAGCCAATAAATTCTAATAATTGCATAAAGTATGCTGTTCTTACAAATAATTCTACCCCAAAAAATTAAATGGGCTCCAAATGCAAAAAATTATTCGAATAAATGTGCATCCAAAGGGTTAAATTAATTATATCAGTTACATATGATATGCCAACATACGTGTTCAATCATCGTCAACTTTTCAAAATTATTGAAGCAGTCGGAGAAGATGATTAATATACTAAATTATTCCATATTATTCTAGCTTATCTGCTGAAATTGTGTAGGCCGATTATTTGATTTTCAATTAATTAATAGCTTTTAATTAAAGAAAAAGTTTTTCGCTGAATTTTTAAAATAATAAATGGTTATGAAAATTATCAGTTTTTCTACAAATTTAACTAAATATATGAATGAACTCAAATCACATAATAAGGTAAAAAAAATCAAAAAATCTACCCCATTACATCCTTTTCGCAAAAGCCATTTTCTTAATTGAGCAAAAATATATTTCGTGCATTTTAATACATTTCAAACACGTTTTCATTACTGGTTGATGTTGCGATTAAGCTTTCCGAGATTTAAAAATAAATTGGGTCTCGATTTACAGATTTCAAGCAACTGTAATCGACATTGAGATTTTCAAAACGTTTTCAACACCAACATAATTTTTTTTCCGGAAATTATATAGAAAATGACTGACTTGCATAATAGAGGTATTTTTTAAGAAAAAATATTTAAGCTCATCATTTCTGAAATTTTATCCCTCTTAAGTTTTACCACTCACACAGTTTGATCGCTTGTAAACATTTACCGGTAGCATTCATTTCTACTTTTAGAAAACTATTAGTTAACTGAAAATACAAATATTCCAAAATGTAAAATATATAAAAAAAAATATTTACGGATCCTCAAGATATTCATAAACATTGGAAGTCACTAGTGATCTTGAATAAACACAGATAGTCTCTATTCTTGGTCTTAAGTGTTTCACAACTGTAAGCATTTGTAAAACTACAATTGCACAATCCTGACTATTTATCGTCAATGGAAAATGAATTTTACATATTGTTGGTTTCACAGGACATATTGCACATTTCATAACACTGTGTATATTAAAATGTGTAGTACCAGTTTCTATAACAGTTATTATGTTTCTTGTTATTATCAGTTTACTAATATTTACATATATATATATATATATATATATATATATATATATATATATATATATATATATATATATATATATATATATATATTATATATATATATATATATATATATATATATATAACATTTTTAATATATAATCAAAAGTAAACTGTATATGATAGGATACTATAGATCAACTACTCTGAGTTAGACTAATGTTTATCTGTTGGTTTTAGATTGTGGATCATAATTCGGAGATTGTATTTATTAAATTTACTGTTCTTAACATATTTACAAAATAAGTGCTTAAAACAATTTTTATTAAGAAACATGTTATTTTTTAAATAAAAACTGTTTTTTTAATAAAAATTTTTGTACGCTGTTTTAAAATGTTCAAAAGTAAATACATTATTCATATTGAATATCTGAATCAGATATCCATGTAAAATAAAAATAATTTCAGGAATTATTAGTGAATAATATTGAACCACTTGAATGAATGTTTAGCATGGTATAATATAGCTTAAGAGTAATTATTGATTAAAAATAAAACCTGTTTTATTTTTTGCAATCAAAAAACTAATTTTCTTATTTTTTGATCATAATTAACTGTAATGGAACCATTCTGACAGTAGATAAGTAAAGAGAAATTAAGTAAGGCATAGTAATATACGTATTTTATGCATTTACTAAAGTTATTTTTATAAAAACACAAAAATATTCGTTTTATTGCAATAACTACAACAACATTATTTATCATAAAACTGCTTCATAATATTTATGTTAGCAATGTTAACACTGTACTTTAAATTTAAGAAATTGGTTACAGGAAATATTTATTTTTTACTTAGTGTGGAGGATAATTTCTGCAAACTGATTTTGTTTTTTTTATTTAGATATGTTCAATATTAAAAAATATTTACTATGCATTTTGAGATATTATAAAAGATAAGAAAATTTATACGTAAAACTGGTATTCTGAATATTGTACTACACAAATATAAATATCTAACTGAAGGCACTTACTATACATGGATGAATCAATTGTATGATTATATAAGATCTCCCATTACTGTAAAATTAATTTTTATGTAATTTTCCAAAGGTATATATTTGTTATTATGATACAGTGTGATTTTATAGCTTAAGCCAGAACACATAAATACTTGTTTCTTTAAATGATAGATTGAACAGATTTAGATTGCATACTTTAGCAATGTTTTTAAAAGTAAAAAAATAACAAATAAAAAACACTGCCTTTTAGAAAAGTATTTTAGCTAAATTAATAACCACCTTAAGTTTTCTTTTCTGCTATAAAACGCAAGTGAGTATACATAAAAGGAAGCATAGTTATATTAAGTCAACATAAAATGTGACGGCAAAAAATAATTCATAAATGAATATGAATGCACAGTTACGTAATAGAATATAAATTATGTAAGTGTTCAACAACTGAAAGACAATAACTACCGTAACACTTTTTTCCTCTCTCATGATGAGAGAAAACTATATTGTTATGATACGACGTCTTAACTCTTTGCAATTTTTATTTTTTGACGAAAGAAAGGTCAAAAAAAGCCTTTTCACAAATCCATTATTATGTGATTTGTGATTAAAGGAAACAATGTTTCAGAAACAAAACACTACTATCGTAAAAAAGATCTTGGAGAACAATAAAGTATTTGTTGAATAAGATATATTATTCGGAAGAGATATTTTGTTTTTCTTCAACGCCACCTGTGCGTTTAGGGGGGGAGAAGGATTTGTTACCCCCCCCCCCGGCCGTCTCAGTGGCAAGATCAAAAGATACATAACCTTTTTTTACCGCTGCTTCAGCAATTACCGTACACATACAAACTGGACATGCTCCGACGAGAAAACTTTTATTTCTTTCTGCGATCATTGCAGCGGATTCTTTCATTTCCTTCTATTACATCATTCATGCAACTCCCCCACCTCCCACGTTATCCATATTTTTTATTTCTCCAACCTTATAACGGTATTTCGTCTCAATTTTTCTCACTTTTCTCAGCCTCTATTAAAGTCGGGGGCTGCCTATCTGTCAAGAAAGAGATGGGAGTGGGGGTAAAGAAAGAGAACTCACCTGCTAATCCCCAGCTTTCCACCCCCACCTCAGCATTTTGATCCCCTCCCTCCAAAAGAGATCCTTCTGCCCCCATTAATCACGAACATACTCTTCCCACTCCCCCATCAGAGAAAGGGTTATCGTCAGAGGACCAGATGATTGGCGACATTTGGCGACTTTATCTCTGTTTTGTCATTGTTTGTTCTCTCCCCCGTGGGACATTAATGTTTGTTTACCTTCGGAAGCTGTGTTTGTTTTGCTCCTCATTTATGTATACAGAATTATTGCTATTTTAATGCACTTTTTGTCCTAATAATTTAATATTTATAACATAGCTAATTATTCATTATAAATTCATTTCAATATCATTTACCGTGAATGCTTTCATTAGAATTCAAGAAAATGACTTTATAATTGGAATTAATTATCAAAATCAGAAATTTCAGTTTCATGATTAACCTATGGAAATATTTTTAACTAATTATATTATTGAAGCATTCTAATTTCAACTAATTCGATATATATATATATAAATTTATATTATGTATATGCATATATATAAACCTACATATATATTTATTTATTTAACTAACTTAATGTTTACTGTTCAATGTTCTAATCTCTAAATTTAAAATCAATATAAAACTAATTTTTGTCATTTTAAACAGAAATTACGCTTAGGAGTTCATTCAAATGTGAAAATTAACTAATCAATATTCTATCGTATATATACAATATTTATTTATGAATAAAAATATCAATAACAGGGAATGACTTATAGATTTAAAATAATTAATATTTTAAATTAATATAGGATACATTCAATTTAAAATTCAGACTCTCGCAGATACTAGTTAAATTTAATTATTGTATTGATAAAATGCTTATAGAATAGTTCAATAATTGCAGCGCAAATTTGATTATTTTCACTCAACATATAGTAAATTTGATGTTATTTAAAAAAATAATTTTTGTAGTACTTGACAAGTGAATCGTTCTATGTTGAGTCAAAGTTTGATTTCTTATATAGAAACACTTTTTTCATATACTACTATTTTAAGGATAAATTTAAAAATGCAGTGGAACTTATTCAGTCTCTTTGAAATGTAATATATTATAGAGCCTACAAAAATATTTAAATTTAAAAAAACATTATAAAATTTTAGTTAACAATATGAATGAATATAGTTTTAGAGACAAAACATTGCAATGTAATTAAGCAAAGAATTATGGTTTCTTTATCACACAGACAGTTAAAAGACGAAGCGACTTCTCTACGAAAGAAAGAAAACTACGAATCATAAAATGTTTCATTGTTTTTAATTCAATCATTAATTAATAGAGTAATTTATAGCAATAGATTGGTCATTAGGGAAGCTATAACCAGTGATTACTTCAAGAATTTTATCTTCAGGCATGGAGTTTAGATGGGTAACACTTTATTAATGGTGCAGAATGGAGAACTACATTATATATATATATATATATATATATATATATATATATATATATATATATATATATATATATATATATATGCGTGAACCATGAACGAGTAGCGAGGTAGTCACTGAAGTTCAATCCATCACGGTAGATTTTGCGCCGGGCCGCGGTGGCCTAGTCATTGTGCTCATTATCGGAAAATACTGAGTTCGAATCCGGGCAACCGAAGATCCGTCGTGTTCACTTAAGGTGGCTGGGGCACGTTAAAATTGGATGTGGTCGCAATGACCTCCAAATAAAATGATAGATCTGGGGTGGCAGGCCAAGTATTGGGGGTCTTCTGTTTGGTCCCTGCTTCAAAATCACGAAGACTCCTTCTATCTAATTGGTAAAGCTTAACTCAGGACTAGGTACAAGGAAGCATGCTGGTGCAACAACAACAACGGTACATCATGCTACAGAAAAAGATAAACAATAAATTCCATGACTAATTAGTATCCAACAGATAAATTCCTAAAAAAAATTGAACATAACATGATCAAACAAAGTCACTTCTTCACAAATCCAAATAACGTGTAGGAGAATAGAGTTTCGGTTCCCAATTATTATTCGTTGTCCGCAATGATTACGTTTGGTTTTCTGATGGGAAACTAAAAGATCAGCGTTGAAATACATCGTCAACAGTTATTCATCTTGAAACTTTGTTATATTAGCCAATAAACATGTAAACCGTTTTCTTATCTTCAAACTTTCTCATTAGGATTCACCGTGGCCTAAGAAAAGGACATGGCTATTTGAAGCATAAGGCACTGAGTCCAGTCCCAGCCTCTATTAAACAAGGGAAAAAAAGGAAATTGTCCTTCTGCGTGCGCACCTGTCGGAGTGGATGCTTGGGAATTTCCAGCAGACCGTCAAATTAGGGAGGATAGTTTCCTTATCTACACGACAGTCTTTAAATGGATCAAAAGTCAGGTTTTGAAATCTAGCTCAAAATGGAAGTTCATCAAGCGTAGATAAATGTGCTGTTTGAGTAAAAGCGATCCTATACAACTAATGTGACTTATCATTATTCTAACAAATTAAAGATTTCGTTACTGAATTCACAACTGTTATAAGTCACTTTAGCTAACTGAAATTATTACGGCAATTGAGATTTGTTATTAATATTTTTACACATTATAACTTTTGGTTTCCAAATGCGTATTTGTCACATGTCTCTTGAGGCGTATATTTTGAGTTTTGGTAAAATAGTTAGGTATGTAATGTGAAATTTCAGAGAAATAAGAAAAAACAAATACTCGAATCTTATTCATTTACAAAGAAATATATACATTGAAATAATTTCTTGATAATATTAGCTACACTTAAAAATAGTAGCATTTACATACAGTAACATTTCACGATAATTACATTAGCATTTTCATGAATATACCTGTATTCCCTTCTAACGTTCTTAAGCGACATTAAAATAACTTATCGAAGCAATTCCCATACAAAGATGTCTTCTATGTCGAATGATTGAACGACATATTTCGGTACAAAAAAGTTAACAGCGTTCCGATGAGTATAATAATTCACGGGAGCCACATACACACACACACAACTTCATTTCAGATGCAGACAACCAAAATTTTTTTCCCTTTATGCATTAAGTTTGATTTCATATCTCAGGTATTTATAAGTAGGTACTCTTAAATTTTACACATTTTCCTTTTCCTTTAAAACTTCTAAAGAAAAACATTACTCCATACAGTAGAGCTCCAATTATCCGAATTTCGTTTATCCGAATCACCGATTATCCAAAACGCTTTCAGAATTTCAGAAAAATAAATTAGATTGAATGAGAGAAGGAAGATGAGAAAAAAGAAACAGCTCTAGAAAGGGAAAGGTAAGAGAAGAGAAAAGATTAGAATGACGTGTTAATTTAGGAATTAAGAAGCTTTCTTTTAAAAATTCCCGGATGCTCAAGGCTGAAGATATAGGAGAATGGATTACGAGTCAGACACTGAATTTCATATTGCAAATGATGGGCAACTTGTTGAAAATATCGATGAAGAAGAGGATCTTAATATCTAAATTGAAGTAGGCATAGAGCCATCAGCTAGTGAAGCATTTGTCGGCTTTGAAAGTGCTTTGAAGTGGACAGAGCGTCAGCCCGAGTGTGACCAAGTACAAATTCTCACCGTCAAGCTGATGCGGGATTTGGCTGTCCGAAATCGGAGGAAGGCAGTGAAACAGGTTTTTCTGACCAAGATATTCAGCAACCAATAACTTACATTGACTGTACACACATACTGTATTAATGTACCTCACTTTAAATGCTTTAACATGTAAAAGTGTTGTCATTTAATTGACTAAAATTTATTTTTATTTAAAAATATGCAGTTTTTTCTCTTATTTTTAACACACAATAACTAATTAATATGGATTCATTTTTTTCGAAAAAAAAATCCAGTTAACCGCATTTGTGTTTATCCGAAAGGTCCCAATTGATTTGAATAATTAGAGTTTTTTGCATTACTTATAAATACTGAAGAATACTTTCTTTTATTATTTATGTAGAGATATATTTAGAGAAATGAATATTTTAGAAGATATAAATAATATAAAAGAACTATATGAAATGTGTATTTTCGGTTTCCTTCTTTTACTTATACTTATATAGCCTTCAAAAAATCAAGATCAATATAAAATTGATTAATTACCTTTTATAGTTTCTTTTTTTTTGCAAAGAAATCTGTTAAAGTAATTTAAACGGCTTTAATCAAGCGTTTAAGTTACTGTTTTACAAAAACTTCAGATGGCAAATAATACAAGAAGCAAATATCTTTGAATTTTGAAGCTCTGGTAAATAATCAATCCATTGTTAAGAAAAAATGTAGCATCAGAAGATTCACTTTTCGGTAATAATTAATTACACATAAACAATGTATTAAATTTTATTTGTTTATTTACTGCAAAATAAAATTTGGCATTTATAAGGTTATAGTTTCCCCACTTGTGCTCCTTGAAAAAGATTTTAAAAATAAACAAATACAATTTAAAAATCCAAAAGCACTTTTTCGCTCAAGTCCTTCGAAATAACTTAAGAACCCAATAATTCTTATTCAATTATTTTTAATATGCAATTATGTGTTTCATAAAATTCTTAATTTCTCGGTTTAATTATATTTTCTAATAAAATAGGTTGTATTTTTGAGAACTCCATTTATTTTAATTCAATAAAATATTGATTCATAAACAACAAATATTTATTAAAATATTATTTATATATTAATATCATTTCTCACATAACAAGAATTTCGAATGTTTACCTTCTAATAAAAATTAAACATGAAATTTTTTAAGAGTTCAAGTATAGTGAAATTAATTTTGCAAGGGAATATTTAAATTATTCTTATATTAAGGTATATATATTTAAATAGTTCTTTGAAATCTCTTCTCTTTTAGGACTATATTCGAATGTTCTCATTTTAAGAAAAATTTGAATTTCTAAAATTTGCAAATAAAATATTTACAATTTGCTACAAACATATTAATGAAATATTTTTTCATTAGTGAAATCATTATTTAATTTTTTAGCAATAAATTACCAACATAGGCATCAATTAATTATTACGAAATAAGCTTTTGATAAGACTGAAAAAATCTGAAGGTTTTGTTAGCATAATAATTTTTAGTCCTTTCCAGTAAGATCAAATCCTTTAACTCGCAAAATAAAAGATAAATAAACACATCTTCCGTCCTTAGATAACATCATCCCTCAACTAATAAACTCGTATATTTAATCTTGACTTTAAGAAAAAAATCCTACTTCAAACGAAAGCTACTTCCAAACTAATTTCATTCTCAAAGGAAAGAGAAAAAAAATTGTCCACCGTTGGCTTTTAAAGAAATTTAATTACTTTTTCACCTAACATTTCCCTTGTTGGGGCTCTTCACGATTTCATTATTCCCCCCTCCCCCAAACAGACACCGACTATCAAACACACAGAAGCTTCTTACAATTAAAAATAACTTTCTCCCGCTTTCATTGACTCCAGAAAAACAAATTAAGACCTCTGCAGCTTTAAAATTAGGGATAAGCAAATTCAGTTGAAAGAATTTCTTATTATTACGTGCTCACAGAGATGAAAGTATTTTGGCGTGGGGGGGATAAACTCTTTAAG
The DNA here is from genome assembly GCA_037975125.1 of Latrodectus hesperus. Taxonomy (NCBI): domain Eukaryota; kingdom Metazoa; phylum Arthropoda; class Arachnida; order Araneae; family Theridiidae; genus Latrodectus; species Latrodectus hesperus. The sequence goes on along the minus strand of CM075852.1, from coordinate 34,810,803 downwards.
GCATTAATGTGCTCTCATTTTGAAACAATTAAATCTGAGAAATGCGCATCAGAAACGAGATAACTCGTTCTCCGGGGAAGACATAGGATCACATTCCTCTATGGTGAATTACATAATTTAAATCGTAACGTATTTACCGCACATTTCTAATTGTGATTATTTCACACTGGAAGAGTGGCTTCTAGAATAAAAATGTGAAGATGCGACAACCCTTATTAATTAATTATTGCAATTAATACAAACACAATCATTATTGATGAATGGAAATGCAGTGGAATAAAATGTATTGCAAATATAGCAGAAACCCCATTATATTTTTAGTGAACTTGATCGATGCTTGAATACTAAGTAAATTATGGTCTACGAATATAATGCGTTTTCTCATACAACATTTAGTTTCAAATCCTTTAATACGATTTAAAAAATGAAAATACTTTTTGTAAGTAGCTGAAGAATGATTATATAAGAGGTGATTATAGCTTAGAAATTTAGGATCAAAATAGAGAGATAGAGTTATATTTTAGTTATATTAATAATTGTTGTTGCTTCAGAATGTGTGGTTATTTAAGGAAAAATTTTTCTCAAAAAATTCTAAAAATACAACAAATATTACAATATGAAGGTACAGAAGACATGTTAATCGAAATATCGAATTTTTTCCCCTTCCGATAAATTAAAAACACAAATAAAATAAAAATGCTTTTTACGCGCGAAGGTAATTCTTTGATTAACCATCTCATAATGAATCTTCATTATAAATTTGAGTTCAAGTAATCGTGGGAATAATATAAAAGCTTAGGATATTGCTGTACAAATAAATAAAACAGAAATGCTAAGACAAGGAAATGGTACAAATAAGACTCCGTATCTATTTTAATATATTTTGCTTTTGTAGTAGATATCTCTTTGAATAGATTGTTGAAATAGTATTTTATTTATATTGTCTGTATTATTTTTTTCCCTTTAAACTAAAGAACTTTCCTAACTTTCATCACGTGACACTGAATTTAATAGCAATTTAAACCATTTGTTCTACATTCATTATTCATTATTTCAAATACACTTTATTATATACTTATATTACAAAGAGATTAATCGAATATTATTATCAGTAATTTTACAATGATAAAGACTGCCTTGATGATGATACAAGAGTAACTCAAATTTTACTTATATTTGAAATTTCAATTTTTAAGTTATTTTTATACATTATAAACACACAGTGGAGACATAAAAAATTTATTATACTATATCGCTAATTTTTTTATTTATCTCAAAAGATAAAAAAGATTACGTTTAAAAACATTTCAATGAGAAAAAGGCATTATTCAATTATAATAATCGAATGCATGTTTATGTTTTATTTGAAAATCGACAGTATTTATGATCACTCATAGTTTTTGTGATTCCATGATAATAAAATATCTATGAGAGCTTATTCGTGTAAATAAATGAATTCAGATTGAGTTGTATATTAATATCCAGTATATTGCGTGCTACGGTATATAAACGTATAATACTTTCTAATAATTACCTACAACATGCACAATAAATCATAGCGTAGAACAATCGTGTTTGGCACAGATGCTGTATAACATAGCGTGCCAAATCCTGAGTTTGGTGATTTTTTGGCGGAATTTTTTGTTTATCAGGCAGCCTTGTTTTTATTACGTCATAGAGATAGAGATCTAGAAGAATTATGTAGAAAATTCTATTTTGGCAACCCTAGTAATTAGGTCATCTTGGCAACATTTCTTGGTCGCCAAAAAACTCAGAATTTAGCACGATTATAAGGATCTGTTTCAGGATTTAGGACTATACGGCACCTGTGCCTCGTGTTTAATTTACAACAAATTTTTCATTATGTTGCCAAACGACTTTTTAAGAAAAGAAAAGAAGAAATTATAATTCACACATTCTGACGTCACACAGTTTGTAGTATTTTTGCCAAAGGACTTCACTGTACAAATTTCATGACGATTGGCTTGCAGTTTATGGTTTCTCCTCTTCCAGACTGCAAATTATTACATTTATTAGAAATGTAAATTTACTGAGAAAGGTAAAATTTGTGAGACTAGATCCACAAACTATAAAGATATGTTTACTAACAATATGTTGTACCAAAATCGATGATATGGAAGCAAACTCGTTGCATTGAATAAAATTTTATAGAAATTTGCCTTTTATTGTGTTATTAATAGGATATACTAAGAAGCGTGAGAAAATAACAAAAAAAATGGATTATTTTAAAAACTTTAGAAATGAATCACACAAAAGGTTGATGACAAGATTTATAAAATATGGGCCACTGAAAATAAATTTATAAAATTTAATTTTTGCTTACTTTATTGTAATTTTATTGAATATATCATAAAAATTTGTTAACCTAGATTTGAAAAGCTAAATTATAGAAATCCTAATTGAAACATTAAAATGAAAACTATTTGAGTAAAATGAATATAAATGTGGCTTGAGTTGCAAAGTTTTTTACTAATGCAATAAAAATTTAAGCATGTTATCCTGGATAAATAATTATATTCAAATACTATTTTTATGAAATACAGATAATAAGTCATATTTCTCCTTTTTGCAGATACTAAAAAAGTTTTATGTAATTACTTCCATTTCAAATTGAAAATTTCTTGTAGTAATTGCTTTTAGTTAATAAATTATAATTGAATTGTCTTTTTCTTCTGTAACAAGCAAAAATGACTTTGGTTTTACAAAAGTTTGGCTAATATCCAGAGTTCAATTAGAGGATGAAATTAAACAAATTCCTTTTTTATTAATTAGCATGATTAGTAAAGCATCAAATGCATTTTGAATGAATAATTCATAAGTATAGCTCTACAAATATATTCCTTCAACGAAAAAATAATAAAATAATAGAGATTGAAGATTAAAATGCATGTATAAAGTTGATAAATTAAGGCGTTGTACTTAATGTTCCTATTGTAAGATTTTAGGATATATATTTCTACAAAAAATCCAAAAAAAGAAAAGCTAATGAAGTGTTTAATAAAAATTTAGCAATTTCATGGAATAAAGATGTCATTACTAAAATGTGAAAAGTAAAAAAAGTAAAGTTTTATAGTTTTGTTTTCAATTAAAAGATATCTTTAAATGAAATACAAAAAGTTATTTAGTCTGAAAATATTTTTTAATTAGAAGCAAAATTTAAATAATGTATGTTTAAGCATATATAAACTTATATGTTTAAGTAGTTAAATAAATATTTATCAAATATATGTGAAATAATGTAATAGAGAGAATTTTAATCCATATTTCAATTACAAAATATTAAGTTTTTTCACATTTCTAATTTCAGCTACAGAATGTGCGACATGATATTTAATTTAATATGAATATATAGTAGAAAAATAAATATAGTGAGTAAAAATAGCTGAACTTTTCTGTGAGAAAAATAGATAAAAAAAATTATTGCTTTTTTATTACACAAATCTGAATCAGATTATATCTGAATCTTTAAATTTTTCATATAGTTTTGGCAAATGGAAATTTTTTTAACTAAATCAAAGAATTATGCGTTTATACATTTAAATTAATGTAACAATATTTTTTATTGTTGAATATAAGAATACTGTTGAAAAATTGAATTCAAATTACAAAATACAAATATCACTGTAAAAGTATTTATTAACTACTTATTTTAAAACTTTGCTATAAAATAGAAAATTTTAAACACATTTTGATGAATATTATAATTTTCAAATTATATTGATTGATTGAAACTATAGGAAATACATATATAATACATATTTGAAATATAAAAGAATGGTTCGTAATAAACGACATATATAAACATTAGTTTTAAGAAACTTGCTTTATTAGATTAATATCGTAAATTATGATTAATACCGTAAATAATGTCTGATACATTTATCGGAAACCAGTTTTTCTTTCAATATATTTAAAAGAAAAATTTTTGATAACAGTGGCTGCTTTCATTTATAATGCTTATGATTTTCTGTAATACACCTGTAAGTCATCTTAATTTTTATCATATCACACACACATTTTTTACAATTTTCACCATAATCTCTCAATGAATAATCATCTATGGAATTTAAAATGAATTTATCAAAACAATTAGTATATGCAAATAAAAATTTTATCTAGTTATTGAAAATGTATAAAAAATAGGAAGCATTTTAATATTTAACAGAAATTATCACTTGGCTAAAGTAAATATAATTTTTTTGCAGTGTTACGTTTCTCATATATTTGCAAGTACTTTTGTTAATTACTCTCACAATTAAACGTCTTTTCATATTTGTAAAAAGTAAGTAAGGAAGCTTAAAATAAATAATTCAAATAAATGTTACGTATTAATTACTTAGAAACTCTACCATAATCTTCGGTTATTGATATTTTTCATTTAATGCACTCTTTTGGCAAAGGCCAACTCCTGAATGTCATGTTGATCAAATAAATGCACATATAGATTAGAAAAGGCGAACACACTTTAATTCTTTAATTCTAAAAATCAGTTAAATTTGCTAGGTGTTTTGCATTCGTACTGTTTGTAACTCTTTGACTCGAACATGAAAAGAAAATATTTTCTGATATATCTATCAAATATGCCGATGTATATATACATATATATATATATATATATATATATATATATATATATATATATATATATATATATATACATATAATCAGATTAAATGAAATACATACTTTATATAATCATTTAATTATATCTGGATTTTATAGAAGAAACAGCTTATCGATTAATTATTATTACTATTTGATTATTAATACTTATTTTTACTATTTGATTATTAATTATTAATACTTATTTGAGGTGTATAATTAGTGGTTGCTAGAATTCATGTAATTGGATCAATTATATAGTAACCCCAAAAAATTAATTTTTTAAGAATTTAGGTGCCTTAAAATCAAGTTTAGTTCTTTAGGCTTCTAATGTCTCCATTGGCTTAAAAATCAACAAATAAATAGGTTGGCTTAAAGGTGCTTTATTATATAATACAAATGAAATTGATAAGAATATCATTGAATTTTAATTGCTGTTGTTTTGTTCAGTATTAATTTCAGATTTTTCTTTTTTATTAATTATTTTATATTTCTTATCACCATTATTCTTATCACTATTTATCAATGTCTCATCACCACTAATACATTGCTCAAATGTCTTGCAAACGCTTAAGAATATCTACACACCAGAATTATAGATGATTTTTTCGGTTTTCTACATGCATCTGATGGTGTAGGCTCTAGAACATTTTATAATTTTTTTCATCGGAATCCGTGAATATGGTTTACCATTTATGTAAAGTTTTTTTAAACACATTTTTTAGTGAATTTTATAAAAAAAATACAACACAATATCTTTCAGACATTAGAATTCCCTGAGCCAAAGATAAAATCCTTTGTTAATTATTTATCGATTTGCTTTTAAATCTAATATTTAAAGAATTCTTCAATAAGTAATGCAGTTTTCCTCTAAACTCCACGTACTGAAAACTATTATTTCTCCAAAAGGAAGTTATGTATATTCAGCATTTAATGCCTTTATAAACAGCAAAACAGGAGATTTTTTTATTCAAAGTGAATACATAAATTTGAAAACCTGAGGAAAAAACCTCTGCTTTTAGGTCAAAAGATTTCTATTAAAATTCGAATTATTAGCTGATCGTCTTCATTTACATAGAAATAAATACTATTTTGGCAACACTACATTATGCAAAGCGTGATAAATAACGAATTTAAGATTTATTGTGAGTATTTAGTAGATTTAGAACTTTTTGTGGTTACTTTCTACTTCCTTAAATAAACTACAAAAATTAAATAAACCATTTTTTATTGTCTAAAAATAACAAAAATGTTACCTTTAAAATCTTATTAGAATTCAACTTTTACATTTCTTTGAGAAAAGGTGTGCTATTTATCGTAAAATTTGAGATCAAAACTCCTACATTTAAATTTTCTTATCAACTACAATTAGATTTTCAGTCATTTATTCTGGGATTAAACAAGAATAAAATTTACAATCAATTGTTTTTATATCACATCTATGTAGTTTTTAAAATTTTATTGTGAATTATGTAGATGAATTAATTTGATCTCAGAGGTTTACAATATATTTTTACGTTGATACATTTTAAATATATTTAAGTAGAAGGCAAGGTAGAAAATATATAAGAAAATAATAAGTAAAAAATCACTATTTTAGAAAGAAAATAGTGTTGTTTTAAATAGAATGTCCCTTTTTATTACTCAGACTGTAAAAAGTTTATCGCTTTCTTCTTTTTATTTCATTTTCCTTTCTCTTCTGGCTGTAGAAAAAAGGAACGAGTTATAACGAAATTCGAGCGAGATATGTATATGAAATTACCCTTATAGCTGAAGGCAAAAAGTTAAAATTTCGGTTAATTATTGAAAATTATTTGAATGTTTAAACAGTATATTCATGATGTTTTTTCTTGACAATAAAAATAAAATTATCTTAAGTTCTTGGCAAGTACTATCAAGCAAACCAAATATCATTATTTTTATCGTAATATAAGAAGTTTTTATATTTTTACTTTTTATTAATGGCATTAGTTATACCCAAGGCTAAATATAGATAATTACAATTTAAAGACTGCTGTTAAAAGAGAGTTTTAGATCATTAAGGGGTACCAACAAAGTCTGTTAAGGAATTTATTAAAATGAAAAATGAGACTAAGAAACTACACTGCTTATATTAAGAGAGTCTAATATATTGCAAAATTTTTACCAGAGTTAGCTTAGTGAAATATCAAATTTTCAAACAATTGTGTAATAAGGTACATGTTTACTATAATATTCTTTTCACTCTTAACTATAATTAAGATAAGATGCCATAGAAAGGGCCATTAATTGCCATAGAAATGGTAATTAATTTGCCCGCAAAACAAACGGATTGGGTATGAACAAATTGGGTGTGAACAAACGGATTGGTGGCCCGCAAAACAAACGGATTTGTAACGAAGTTACACAAATATTATGTCAAATATATTCCAAAATCTACATTAAAAAATATGTTCAACGAATGATTGGAAAAAAAAAATTGTTACATAATGGGAAGTAGCATACATTTTCAAAAATTGAATAAAACATTATTCTGCTTTTCTTTAATCAAAATGTTTCGGAAAAATGTTGAATTCCTCAATCCAATTTATGACTCCAATGGTTAAAAATAAGTTTATTATATAATTGTATTGACAAATATTGTTCATTAATAATATAAATATATTAACCACATAATCACAATTATAATCCTTTTATGTTTTACAGTTTTTAATTTTTTTAGTAAAATTAATTTTTTTAGTCAAAATACAATATCACTTTAATTTTATTAATAGTAAATATGTAGTTTTTAACAGGAATTTTCTTTTTGGTTTCATAATTTTTTTTTAATTTGATAAAATATTTTAATTTAATTTGATATACTTATATACATACACTGCTTCTCTATTGTAACAAATATACACTTTCTTCATTTCTTATTTCACAGAAATATATTTGACGAACGTGTTTTTTTTAAAATTGAATATCTTTTTCCTAATGAAGTAGTTTGTTTTCATTGGTTTATAATTACAGTAGACTTCTAATATTTGATAACAATGATATGACTCCGTAACATTAAAACATTTATGTTCTTTCATTAATTTTTTTTAACTTATCTCTGTCACATTCTAAAAAAATTGCTAGTCTAATTAAAATAAGTAATTTTACATTTTTCCCTAAATAAAGGGAGTAATTCATCATTTAGGGATTTAACCTGGATTCATTTGGAAATTTTATAAGCTGTTTCCATTTGAAGGAAATTTTAGGTAGGAAACCACTGAATCCCTAAAAGAATTTCACAACAGATATCACGAAGAATTCTACAATAACCTCATACTTTACATGTCAGAAAGCTTAGAAGGTTGAATTTGTTCATCTTTTTCAACATTCACCTTTTTAACATATCAGACTACGTTTTTGAATGAACCAAAAAAAGAATACTAGGATGAGAGTTGACTTTACCATTACTTAGTTTCACCACGGAGAGATGTTTTTTTACTTTTTCATTTTTTTTAGCCACGACAAATTTTTCTTTTTTTTCTTTTTTTTTTTACACTTCCGTCTTTTTATAACTTCTCAAGTTAGGGAAAAAGAGATTTTATTTATTGTTTAGTTAACTCTTAGCTCATTTCTGTTTATTTCCTTGCTCGTAAATACTTCTTTGTACAGGAATGTGATCCTGAATTGTGTCAAAAGGGAATGAGAAGGAATTTTTTCTGTTTTTTCTCCTATTTTTTATCAATGACTGCTTATGTGAAAACACATGAAGGAAACTAAATTTTTTCTAGATAAATTTAAACTTTAAATATCCGCATTTGTACGAAATTTGTATTCCTCTTAAGGACTATTTCTTTTTTTAATCCTTTTTATATCCTTTTTAATCCTTTAATATATCATTACATCTAATTCATATTTCTTTTTTTTTCTTTTTGGAGAGATTAATTTAATATCTCAGAATCGTAGTTGAGGAAATTTTTTTGTAATAAATGTGATATAATTATCTTTTTTTTTTTATCTTAAAAATTATTCATTTTCTTGAAGTAAAGTTTTTACTATTTTCCCATGTGTGAAACACGTGCTTTAATAAATTTTAGACTTGCTTCTAATTCTAGACCTATATGCACTGAATATAATAATTCTGGATATATATGTTCTGAATATAATAATTCTAGACATATATGCTCTGAATATTATTATTCTAGACCTATATGTTCTAAATATAATAATTTTAGACATATTTGCTATGCAAAATGAAATGGGTAATTTCTCGTGGTTCGCAAATTCAACGGCTTTTCTTTATACTAAATTAAATGAAAAATCATTTTTTTATATTTTTTAAAATAAATATATTTTTTAATTGCAGAAAAATTCAACGTAATGAATGCATTAGATCAATTGCTGCATGACTCTCAGATAATATCATTATTAAAACGTCGATTTATAGTATTTTAATAATATAATTTTATTTATCACGTCATACATATTCAAAATTGCATTAATTTATTTATCACATATTTTTCTCATCGTGCTTTCCATGTGTGAATTTTATCCAATATCTTACCATTTATCAGGAAATAATAATATGACTAATATGGAAGTTTTGGTTTTTCAAGTTTACATGACATGAACCAATAAAAATTATTAAATAAAATGTAAATTAAGCGTTTATATTTTAGAAGGTTGTTAAGTTTTCAAAGCATATCGAAACCACAATGATTTGATTTCTAGGGTGAATATGTAAATTTATAAGATTAAATCTAAATAAAATTAACAATAAAAGTGAGGTTTTAGGATAAATTTCTTAAATCATTTGTATAAATTGTGTTAGATTTCAGGCTGCTGATTTTTCCCGTATTAAAATATTCAGCAAATTAGTTATACCCAACAAACAATTTCAACATACGAGTTTGCACTTTTCTCCTCGAGTTCCGAATCTGCTATTTAAGATGTTACGAACTTTGGATTGTCAAAGATAATCACACTCAACATGAAATTTCTTCCAAACAGGAGAGTGATGCTCTTTTCGATCAAGCTACTCTGGCACTTGTTATGAACATTTTTGTCTAATTTAAAGAATTCAAAATAATATGCAGAATTTCATGATTTTCTTTTTATTTCACATTGTTTAAGAATGATATAAGTACTGATATTGTGAATTTTAAAAAAATGCAAAGCTATTAGTTTTTAGTGAGAAATCAAAAAGCACAAATAATGGAATTTAAGATATATTCCATCCGTATTTTTCAAATATTCTTCAAAATTCAGGGAATTTAAGTTTTGATAGCTAATTAAAGCTGACGTCTTGGGGAATTTCGAAATTTGTCATTTTACATGTTTCTTTACTTATATTTTTCAATAATTATCCTTCAGTACCCCATGCATCACTAAAACAATCACGCAGCTCTATCGAGTATTCTTCATTTATTTAAATATCCAAGTCATTTTATAATTTAAGAAGTTGAGTTAAGAAATATATTTCTAAGGAAAGAAATAAAAATTATATCCAAAATTTTAAATAAAGCCTTTACAATAGTCTGTATTCCTAGATTGGCATCATAATATTTATTTGAATTTTTTATTAATAATCATTTTTAAAGTGAGTCAACATTCAAGTAAAATTTCCACAATTAATTTAAAATAACAAAATAAGATACGAATGAAAAATTGTTTCACATAATTTACATACTCATGGCTTTTTATTTTGTATGCATATTCAAATCTTTAAAGGATTTAGCAAATTATAAAAATAAAATAATGCTTTATTAGGATAATTAATAGTAGTTGTATCCATAAATTTTGATCTTGAATAAATTCTAATTAGAGATTTTTTAATCTCTTTAGTTTTTAATATCCTTTCTTTAAATTACTTTCAATATCTGGAAGATAAACAGAAAATTTTAAAAAAAACTATTTAAAATTTACAAAATTGTAAGCTAATTATATTTTCAATATTCGAGGAATAATTTGCATGAAAACAATGTTCCTGCGCATGTTTTGTGTTGTTCAAAATGAAACAAGCCACCGGATCTCAAGCGGAAACATACCGCGGTGTCCAAATAAGCAAATAAATAAAATAATAAACCTCACACGCAAACGCTTCTAAAATTAAATCTCCCCCAAATCACTAAATCACCGCACAATTACCAGCCGAACAGCCACAATCTTTGTATCGTTAAAAAAAGAAGATCAGTTATCATAAATCTCGCCAAACATATTGTTCCAAATGTCTCATTCGCCTTTTATTTGAGCTCGTAAAAATCTACCGGCTCTTTGATTGAAAACGAAATTTCCAGCCATGTTCTTCGACAATGGCTGACAAGAAGAGTTACTAGAATATATATTCAAGCACAAGTCTTTCTTTTCCTGCCCATAAGGCTTGGCAGAGTGCCCCTCATTTGGCATTAGAGCTTCCATGCCAATAGGTCGCCAATGATGTTCTCGGGGGATAATGTTATTCTGGATAGGGATAATAAATGATAGAAAATGTAGCGCGACGTCGAAAAAAGTATTTTTTCCCTCTCGTTGATGGCTTAGGGAATAATCACGGTTATGATTTTATGGGAACAAAACCATCTGAGACGATCATGATCCGCCTCCATTTTTGATTAAGTTTTCAGACTTTCTCGTAGATTAAACGGTTTTTCAAGAATTGTTTCATTTACATATAGCTTATTTAAAAAATAATGAAGAAACTGCTCTAATTTATCTTTATTTAGGATTTTCACATAATTTTAAATGTTTAAAAACTTCTGTGATTCGAATATTGATATTCGTTTCTGGTATTCTTTAAGAAAACACGCCAAGCTAGCAATTGCACGGTTTACGCTTTATCTTTCTATTCAAACAGTCTTGATCTTGGTAAATTGCAGTGATTTGAAATCCATTTTAAACTGTAAGACTAAAAAAATCCATTTTAAACTGTAAGACTGAAATTCATTTTAAGCTTCTAAACTAATTAGCTTTCATGAGCGAAAAAGGACCGTTCAGAGAAAAGCAAGCCAAGTAAAATTGCGTTAAAACAAAAACATTACAGCCTGTTTCCCATAGTTTAAATATTATTTATTTTATTGGTGTGAAATTTCGGAAGTGACATCAGAGAAAAGAAAAATATTAATTTTATTGATATAAATAAGACAATCACAACATGCCCAAAACATATACAGTAAAGAATAAATGATTATGTCCTTAATTTTTTTAATCCAAAAATAATGCAAAATCGTTACGAATATTTTACTCAGGAGTTCGAAATTAGTACATAATCTGCTTATACTTAAAGTATGATTCATAAATTTCGGGTTCGATGCAGAATTGAATATCTCTTGGATTGGAAAAAAATGTAGCGATAAAATTTAATTTATCTTAGTTTAGCTTTTGTGTATCGGCTATCTTGTTAGTTACTTCTTGACACCTATTTTGGAGTAAAAAAATCGCCAAAAATTCAAAGGGTACCTGATTGTAAACTTTTACCAAAAACTCTAATTAATGAAAAATAAGTATAAGAATTCCAATTTTAAAATACATTAAAAATTATTAGGAAAGTTATGAAAAGTGAACTTTATATATATATATATATATATATATATATATATATATATATATATATATATATATATATATATATATATATATATATATATATATATATATATATATATATAAAGCTTAATATAGTTTTCTACTATTTAATTCATTAATGTAATCAATTTATTCCTTCATAATAAAAGCTTATCTAAACGTACAAAGATTGTTTATATCAACACATTTTCACTCACCAATGCAGAACTAGTCCATCTTTGGGCTTATAACGAATAAAATTTGAGTTTTGCTTAAAAGTTTTATTTGTACATCATGGTCGAAATTTTAAATTGCAGTAAAAATAGAAGAAAATAAAGGCTTAGAATCGTTAATAAGTCAATGATAACATTTTACGTAGTTCATCCCCCATTTAGTTTGCTTAACATTACTTTATACCAATAATTTATTTAATTGAATATTTGGAGATATTTGCGATAAATATTAAGTGTGTTTAGACCATGGAGACATTTAGAACATAAATCAAAAGCTGATTTTGAGTCATAATTGAAAAATTTATAATTATTTACTTTGCATATTATTTCTGATTGGAAACGATGTCAACTAGATATGTAAAATCAAAGAAAATTTTTTACATGGTTCTGGTGCTAGGGTGAAATAAAAAATATAATTTCAGTGGGATTTTACGCTGAAGTATAATTAATCAAGATTTTGATATTTCGTAATTTTACTTTGAAAGCGATAGGACACACTTATGCAGAATCATTTATAGTTAAATATTCTATGATCTTTTAATGTAAAAAGTAAATGTAATAAATTCAAGGAGTAAAATTTTCAATTTATTGTTGAAATTATCAATTTCAGGATTGTATGACCATTTGACTTAAAATTTTAAATTGCTATAAAATAGAGTTTTATATACATTGTAATACCATAATTTTACTGAAATTTTTTTATGTAACATAATAGCTCTGAAAGAATATTTCGGTATCACTGAAAAAACATCTTTCAAAATTTTTATCAGATACCGTTACTGCACAAGAATTTTGATTTGAGTTATCTGCATGAATAAAATATCACTTGGTGAAAAAAAGCCCTTTTACCGCCAAGATATTCCTTTTAAAAGTCTCGCTTTTTTTGCATAATATTTGTTGTCTGTGACAAAAGGCAACTTGAGAAGAAAAATTGGCATTATTTCTCCTAAACTTCCTTTAATTCTCTGAATTTAAAGCTTTGTTTGCTTATATTTTGGATAGATTTCATTACATTATCATTTGTGACTTTGTTGCTGTATGGCATAATTTTTGAGAAATTGATCTCACTTGGTTTTCCTTCATCTAAATTTAAAATAAAATTTTCAAAAAATATAAATCGTGCTTGGAGATTTAAACTAACGATAAAGTGGATGTGTTTTATCATGTCTTTTCCATTTTGCTTTTTCTTCTGTTCTATTTTCAACGCGTTCAATTTTGGAAGCAAAATCTCTAAGGATTTAGGATAACAGGTAATTTTCATGGTTTTGAAAACTTTTACAAACGAAAATAACTATAAGAAATATTTCTTTATTACAGGTAAAAATCATGAATGGATTTATTTCATTGCCGACAACACTCACACATTTAATGGTGAATTTCGCCTTGTTTGCTGCCGCTTGAAGAATGTGATTTGAAAGCAGGCAGCAAATTCATCAAAATGTGGGATTTACGACGATATTTCAATACGATGTGTGACGTAGATAAAACATTATCTGACGTCATGGATATTTTAAACCACTGAGAATTGCAATAAAATGGTGTAGTCATAATCTCAACTGAAATTGTTAAAAAAAAAAAAAAAAACTGCCATGATGGCAGGGTTTATGTGCGTAACATGTTCATAAACATCAATGTTTTCCCACTACTATGGAAAGAAAAAGTTTATTCACACGTCAAAAACTTCATTTGATCATAATCAGGATGTATTTGCTAATAGAACAAATAATTGATCCTGTTTTATTAACTTATCCTTCCACATAATCATGTATGTATGTGTTTATTTTTATTAAAGGGATTTGATAAAAAATAATTTAATTTCTGAGTAATTTAGGAATAATAAGAAATGGTTAAAAATTTTAAAACACACATTACGCATATCATATGCAAATATACACCAGAAATTTGTTTAAATATGTATGAATAATTGATAAATAAATGGTTGAATATATTGACATCATATTTTGAACTATCATTAATTGTAAAATTGCAAATCATCTGCATTGCAATATTAGGTCAAATTTACTTTACTTTGAAGGCATATGTAATATCTTTGTACAGATAATACTGCTAATGAAGTTTGTAATTCTTTGCATGAAATTAATATAAATTTAATTTTGTGTAACAAACAGCAATTTTATTTATTTAATGTTAATGCCAAGAGATTTTTCATGCATAATATTTTAATTTTGAGGAGAAGAGGGGGAGTTTAATCAGCTGTACAAGCATTTTATTCAGCACAAAATGAAAGAATGTTAAAATAAATGAAATTAATTAAAGTGAAGTATATCAGAGCATAACTGTTATAATTTAAAATAATTGTCAATTTTATTAATTTGCTATTCATTTTACGTTTTGCAATTACATATTTGCCCATGACGTCAACGGAAACTCGTGGAGGAAATTGTCAGATTACTTTCTAAAGAAAAATTGAAAGTAAATGAGTTAGATTTTTTTTTGTGAAATGTAGACAGTAATCTTTGATGAATTAGTATTAATCGTTTGCATACTGAAACGAAGAGAAAAATAAATAAGAATTTCACACTTGAGATAAGACTTGTGGTAAAAAGCATTTCTATTTTTGCATTCAATTTTTGTGGCTCTTGAAAAGTCTACTGGAATGCACAGAAAACATATAAACAATCGACATGCTTCCGTCCTCAGTTGTCTTCTTTTCGAAATGAAAGTATCTCATTGAAACTATTATTATATTGATGCTATTATTTCTTAGGTAAAGCATAAGTAAGAAGTTTAACGAAGATACTTTATATGGTATTCAAAATGTAAAGCTTATCAATGCCCGATTTTTTTTTTTAATTTTCTAATATTGTTCTCGTAGATATAAATTTCCCATTTATAAAATGGTTTAGGTAAGATCTCTCTCTCTCTCTGTATATATATATATATATATATATATATATATATATATATATATATATATATATATATATATATATATATATATATATATATATATATATATATATATATATATGTGTGTGTGTGTGTGTATATATATATATATATATAATAGCAATTTTTATATGAAACGATCAAAATATAAAAAAATTACGCAATTAACTATTTTTATGGTCATTCATTCTCTACGTTTACACTTATGGAATCATTCCGCTGACATAAAATTTTAAATATAATCTGAAATCAATGGCTGTAGAACGGCTGTGTAAAGATAACATATGGCATTTTATATATCTGAAGATTTCTAGAAATCCAATGACCTTAAGTACTACAAAATTCAATGATAAATTGCATTATTCTTAAAAATTCTATCGTCAGTTTGAGGCATTTTAAGAATTCCTGAATAAGAAATTTCTGTGAAGACTAAATAATGATCATCTAAGTGGATTCAGTTAATTAATTAATTTATTTTATCACCAAGAAGCAAATTTATTTAATGGCGAGCATTACAAACAGGTTCCAAAATTGAGGGAGTAGATCCCCTGATGGTGCCATCTATCGGTGGAGTCCTGGAGTAAAGTCCTACTTTCACCTTCGTGGTGCTATGATTCATACGACAGACGCACTCCACTGAATTAATTTCGCATAGCCAACGGCGATAGTGAGCTTGGCTTGTCCAAGTATCATAAGTGACAACAACAAATTAACAAACAGATAAATTTTATTAGAAAAAATGTAATTAAAATTTAATATACTATTTAAATTCTATTCAATATTTTTTATTTTTACATCATAATTATTACAATTTAAAGGATTGAATTCAATTTATTAGTATTTATGTACATACACCTCATCAATATCCTCCCTTTCACCAAAGGGATTTATAAAATTTAATTTATGTCTCAAATAATATACCTTAACTTTTTCTTAAGTTAGTAAAAGAAGAGAAGCAGTGCGCGATAATAATTATAAAAATATCCCTATAACTATATAAATAAAACAAATTATACATATTCTTCCAAATCTCAAATAGTAATAAATTAAGTATTTAGTAATAAATTAATAATCAATTTTAATAATCAATAGTATTTAGTAATAAATTAACCCAAATAGTAATAAATTAAGTAAATTTGTGGTTACAAATTAATTTTCTTAACCACAAAATATGTTCTTTTGTTAATGAAATATTAATTCGATATTCTTTAGTTTGGATTCTACATTTTTAAAAATAGGTAATTTTTCATTAAATCTATTTTAGAATAACTTAAAGCTTATTCATATGACTAACATTTATAAGTTATTTAAATATAAATACGTCAAAAATATCTTTTAATGCCATAAATCAAGACTGAAAAGCAAATATTTAATTGAATACATGCATCGCTTTCTGTTATTATCAAAATGGAAACATTAATTTCAGATCCCTCGTTTGTTACAATTACTATATTTCCTGCCATTAATAATCATTCTCTGTAGCGAAGATATTAATATTCAGGTGAATTATATCGCCCAATCATTAGAGGAAATCCGTCTGTTGAATTAGACAAGAGAGAATTTGTTGCCAAGATAATAATTCACGCATTAAATATGAATGCTAAAGCTGTTTTAAGCATATAATTCTAAAGCCAAATCCATAATTTTTTATTTTCTCTGGTAAGTTAAAACATAATTTGAAACATATTTGAATACAAAAAAAAGCTCTTAATATTCCTACAGAAACATTTCCTTTAATTTAAGTCATTTTTTATTAGTTATAAGTACTTACAAAATTTTAAGCATTGCACCTATGCTATACATACTTACACCGGATTGTACTTTTTGTAGCACTTATGAAATCAAATTAATTCTAAATATATTTTAAATTAAATTTATACGTAAAGTCATTCAAGATGTATTCCTGAGATAATTTTGCTTCAAAGAATATGTATTACTTATGTAAATGCATGTATTATATGTAAATGTATTACTTGAATTTGACATTTACAAATGCACAACTATACAAATATTTATATATATATATATATATATATATATATTTTTTCTAATTTCCAAAAGAATTTCAATTCGCAAGTGAAGCAAAAATATTTCATCGCAGAAAAAGGAAGCTTTTCATTGATTTTGAAAGAAGTGGGGAACAGGATTTTAACTAATGAATTATTTAATTAATGCTCTAATAATAAATGTGTTTCCATTAATAAATGTATATTAATAATTAATAAATTTATCAAGAATTTAAATTTTTCAGAAGCATATGTGTTGATTTTTATTACTATCATATTGTTGTGTTTTTTTCCAATGGCGGGCACAAGAGGGTTGAACCCTATGCCACAACAAGGCCAGAGACTGCTACTCATTTGCGGTTACCCAACGGGCACCTGTGAACCAAGTCACGGAGGCGAGTAGCGTTACCCGCGCCATACCACCACAAACCCGTTTATAGGGCGGGTCACATTCATACAACATCACAGAAGAAGGGACAGAGAGAACAGAGAAGGAAAGAAACATCCATGTCTGAACCAGGATTCGAACCCGGGACCAACAGCTCAGGAGTCAGGAACGCTAACCTCTCAGCCAATCGGTCGGCATATTATTGTGGATTAACCAGGAAATCAGTTCATCAGCGGTAGCTGGTTCATTCACTTTCATGGATAATCGAAAAATTATTGTAATTTGTAAACTGTTAAAATTAGAAAAGTTAAATAAATTATTCAGTGAAAATAAATTAGCAATTTCTTAAACTTCATAGTGCGATTACTTTTTGATATGTTAAGTATGTTTTATTTACAATTTAAATTGAAAAGCTAATTTTTTTTTATTCAAATGTATATTTACCACCGATTTTTTACAATCATTACGATTCAATAGTCATTTTGTAAATATGTTGTCTGATAATAATAACTAGAGAAATATCTTGACAAAATTAAGGAAAATTTTATAAAATATTAATTCTTATGGAAATGTAATAAAACTTCCAAATGAAGTAATTGTTGCAAATGATAATTACTTTTTTGCATATATTTTGGGAATCAAATAAATATTGTAATTTGAAGAATACAAATATTTTGTGTAAAAAATTATATTTTATTTATATTTTTGTGTTATTAATTATGTTCTCCCAATTTCATGATTGATCATCAATTTCATGATGATTAGGTCATGATTTGTATGATAATATCGAATCTTTACTATTAACAGAAAGATACAGTCCTTTTAAGATAAATCAGGAAAAGAGGGGTTGATAAAATGTGGAAATTATAATTCCACTTTTTCATGCCGAATCGTAATTAGAAGAACTTGTAAGCAACGGAATGCAGCTGTAGCATGCAACAATGAAATATATAAATTTAAAATATATATTTTGTCAAAAATTTAAAGTGTGATAAAAATTTATTTATTCACATTTATTTATAAAGTAAAACTATTGATTAAGAGCTCACTTATTTTTAATTATGTACATAGATTAATTTATTTCCATTAATAACTACTTTTTACATCTGATTCCCCAAGTTATTAACTATTAACGACTACAAAATTAAATTGTTTTAAATTTTAAATTACATTCTTTTTTACAATAAAGTTGTAATAATTAAGGCTACTTCCATAAATTTGCAAGTATAATTGTATGCAGGAAAAAATTGTCATTTTCTCAGAATTTAAACAAAGTACGCTTAAAAGGGCAGCTAATATTTATTCATTCTTTTAGAAACATGTTTAAACTAGTTAAGAAAGTAAAGGAAAGAACATATATTTAAGTACTCTCACTTGACATTTTAATTAAAGAGGTCTAAGGAATATTTCTTCAAGTGACGTTAGATAAAACGCACTTGTGATTAAAATTGTTTGTTTATAAAAAAGAATTATGCGATGAATAAACAGTCTGGACGCAATAGAGTGAATTCAGAATAGTATGAAGAGTAAAAACTCAGTGAAGAAATAATGCTCTGAAAACAGAAATAAAAAGGTATCGAATTGTAGCAGTTGAGAAAAATAAAAACCAGTAAATGCCATCAACGTTAGGGAAAGAATTCAGATAAAATCTTGGAAAATAGGGGATTTAAAGTAAAGTAACGAGAAGAAACTTTCATATAAAATAAAAATAAAGGATTTGAAATAAGAATATTGCAAAGCGCTCATAGTTAGCTGACAAAAATATTTGCAGTGAATTAGGTGAAAACATTCCTTAAAAATACCGAAAGAATAACATTCTCAACAGAAGAACACAGAGAAATAATTCACGGGAAACGAAAAGAGTTTGGAAAAGCGTTTTTATGGATCGGAGAAAACTAGTTCATATTAAATGCGCAAAGAAATGTTTTATGTGATGTTAGAGAATGTAAGTGAGATAATGTGTTTATGGAATGAGAAAATCACAGATAAAATAATACATATTATATGATAAAATGAAGTAAGTCACGGATTCAAAACTAAGTTTTGATAAAGATAAAAAATGCTCAGAGACTTGAAAAAATAGAGATAAATGCTGTTAAGAAATTAATGAAAAAATATGGAGATGATTTCCGAATTCTTTTTCCTTGTTTAAGGATTGTGTATTATTTAAGAAAAATGGTCTATTTTATTTGGAATAATATACTTATACAATAGAACTCTAATAATCCAAACTCCGTTTATCCGCATCGCTTTCAGAATTTCAAAAAAATAAATTATACTGAAGAGAAGCAAAATGAGAAGAAGAAAAGGGCTCAAGAAAAGGAAAGGTGAGAGAAGGGAGAAGTTGAGAATCAAACAGAGAGAGAGAGACGTGTCAATTGAGGAATTAAAAAAATTCCTTTGAAAATACCTGGAGGCTTAGAAGTTAGTGCTGAAGGTATATGAGAATGGATTATGATTCATACACTGGATTTCATATTGCAGATGATGGTGGACGTATTAAAAGCGTCGAGGAAGAAGATGACTTTAATGTTCAAGTTGAAGCAGACATTAGACCATCAGATAGGGAAGCATTTGCCGGCTTTGAAACTACTTCGAAGTGGTTGGAACATCAACCCCAGTGTCACCACATCTAAATTCTCACTGTCAATCATATGCTCAACTTGGCTGCCTGTAAGCGGATGAAGGCAGTGAAACAGCTTACTCAGACCGAGATGTTCAGCAAGCAATAACTTACATTTACAGCACTGTACATATTTACTATAATGTACAACATTGTAAGTGCCTTAAGATTTGCTTTGTAATTTAATTGATTAAAAGTTATTTTTCTTTAAAAACAAATAGTTTTTTTCTTTCATTTTCAACGTATAATAATTAATAAGAATTGACTCTTTTCCGAAAATATCCAATCATCCGAATCCGATGCTAATTTAAAAAAAATTGAGGCCACATATAACAGTTTGCTATGATTTACAAGAAATATTTGAAAGAACATATTTGACGTCAAGAAGTGGGGTGGGTTTGTAATCCTGCCGAAAGCTTTAAAATTTAATATTTCTTCAGTTAAAAAATGAAGAAGGAAATTATGGATCTTTATTTAATAAACAATAATTTCCTTCTTCATTTTTTTAACTGATTAAATATTAATTTTTAAAATTCTGTTTGTTTTATTAAGCATTTTGCAAGTTGAAATTAACACTATTTTTTCAAATGCAAAATAAATAAAATAGATTAAATGCATACTTTTGTAGGAAATTTTTTTCAAAAGGACTTAATATTTTTTTTGTCTTCAAACTGATACTCAAATGACTCAGCAGCAATGATGATGAGAGAATCGATGCATTGGTGGCTTCTGATTAGCATCAGAGGCTGTGCAGCTAATGTGAACTGATTGAGAAGAAGCAGCCAACCTCAGATGCCGGGAGGCATTAGGGCTGCACTGGCGTGATAAAAGGGCGGGGTTTTAGGGTTTTATCACTATAACATGTATTTAAATTAATTGCGTTAATTACATGCATCCAAAGTATACCGATAGCAGATAATTTTCCGTGTTTGCGTAGAGGGATGGAAGAAAATGAACGTGTAAAATTTATATGAATTTGAATACAGGCAATAACCTAAAATCAATACAATGACAGTAATGTAATAAAGAACTTTTGTTATTTTAAATTATTTGCATTTTAACAGTCGGTTGGAAGTAAAGATTTAAATATAACTTTAATTGGGTTGTGAGTAAAAAAATATTACACTCTTCCATCAAATTATTGACGGATGATAAGTTGTTACCAGTTTCGGTACCTTGAAATAAATTGTCAACTATAGCTTTTACAAACGCTTTACGTATTCTTTCTTGGGTCGACCGATGGCTGAGTGGTTAGCGTTCCGGACTCCAGAGCTGAGAGTCCCAGGTTCAAATCCTGGTTCAGACATGGGTGTTACTTTCTCTCTGTGTTTCTCTGTATTTTCTTCTGTGATGATGTATGAATGTGGTCGACACTATTAAAGGGTTTGTGGTGGTATGGCATGGGTAATGCTACTCGCCTCCATGACAAGGTTTTCACTCTGTAAAGACAAATGAGTAGCAGTTTCCGGCTTCATTGTAGCGAAGGTTAGTTACCCAAGTGCCCGCCATTATTAAAAAAAAGTATTCATATTCTTCAAATTGAAATTAATCTTGTTAGTAAATTAGTATTCCATAAAATTGTAATAAATTATATATTTGTTCCTAATTTACTAACCTAACAATTAGTAAATTAACACTGCCCGATAATATTAAAAAATGATTTAATTTTACAGAATTTCTCTAAATTATTTAATAAATTGTATTTTGTTTCAGCTTTTTTCAGCTGTACTCTCTCGACAAGTAATATATTTATAAATTTAAGTTGTTAGCTTCTATTTACAAATGCTTTTTGCTCATGTTTAGAAAATAAAATATTCCTTCATATGTCTGGCATTTCACA
Organism: Latrodectus hesperus; assembly: GCA_037975125.1. Taxonomy (NCBI): domain Eukaryota; kingdom Metazoa; phylum Arthropoda; class Arachnida; order Araneae; family Theridiidae; genus Latrodectus; species Latrodectus hesperus. Next base: position 34,788,668 of record CM075852.1, on the reverse strand, counting down.
ATAACTGTATCATTTTGTAAAACTGATAAATGCTGAATAGAAGAAGAAGAAAAAGAATATTCTGAAGATAAGAAGAATATTAGAAAAATAAGAATATTCTGAAGAGAAGAATTTATGATTAAACAAAAACACTGTCTCAAAAAATGTTCCTTAAAATAACTAGAAAAGGAGCTTAGTTTTCTTTTAGTAATAGTACATTGTAGACAAAATTTTCATAAAAAAATTGAAAATATCATGTCTTAATTTATTTTATTTGTTTTTAAAAGATCAAAGTTTTTAATTACATAATAAATATAACTCATGAAATTTAACAAAAATGCATAGTAAGAAATTTCATTTAAACACTACATGAGTCAAAAATAATGTAAAAGTTAATTTTTTTGTTTTCTTAAAGAACTGTTGGCGCATAAGAAAAATATTGCATAAATGGGAATATCCTTACAGAAATAAGTACTTATGAATAAAATGAAAAACTAAAAATAGAGAAGTCAAAATATATAAAAATATAAATTAAAAATAAAGAGGAAATAATATAAATCTAAATTAGTTGCAAGGTTTGCATTTATCTTGTTCCACAGACGGTACATTAAATATAACATATAAATAAAAGAATAAAGTGGAAGTAATATAAACCCAAATGAGTTGCTAGTTTTCCATATACCTTGTTTCACAGACGGTATAAAATAAATTTTCACTGTTGATACTTTATACAAAAACACATTTATGAAAAATTTCTAAAAATTTTTAGGTGTTATGATTATATAAAAATTAAATTGCAAAATAAAGGAAATATTTTGTAAAAAAAATTTTTAATTAAAAAAATTAAAAGAAAAAATTTAGTTATCAGATTTGTAATTGAAATGCAATGTAGTTGTAATGATACAGCAAAGTTGTAATGATGCAGTAAAAACAAACGCACAACACACAAAAACCAACTTATTTGCCTTTAAAAGCTTATTTTTCTAAGAAATTATTTAATTTCTATTGACGAATGTTTAAAATAAAAACCTTTATAAGATAAAAATTTTACATGCTTTTAGATATTAATATTAAATTAGAATGCAAAATAAAATATTACAAGAGTACAATTACATGAGCATAATTTTGCTTTCAAATAAATAAAATCTGGCAATAAAATGATAGTTTGAAAGAAGAAAATTTCAGTTAAATAATGCATCAAAAAGTTTTACGTGATTCCTAAACAAATCTCATTTTGACCTAGATAAACAATCATTATCCTAATTTAGATGTAAACTAAAAAATAATTAAAGAAGAGGCAAGACTATAGAATACTTCTAAATAGTAAATTATCGTTAAAAACTTTTCTAAAGGAGATAAAATAAATTTTATGAAAGTTAATTTTTTGTAAATTTACAAATAACCTAATTACATAGCCAAACAATCCTAAAAATAGTGTACCAAAATATTTAAATTAGATTTTGTTCAACCTTCTTTGTTATTCAAAGCAATTAAATATTTGATTCGAGTAAGAAAGATTTGCTTACTTAAGTATTTTAGTAATTTTTATTTGAAATAGCTTAGAAATCCATTTTTTTATTTTTGTTTTCCGTTTAAAAATATTTTTTATTAAACATTTTAACATTTATTAAACATTTTTTGTTAAACATTTAAGCATTTTAAAAACATTTGAGTTTATATAGCAAACAATTTTTTGAAATTTTTCAAATTACTTTTAAGGATTTCAAAATACTTCTATCTGTTTTAAGAACCTTTTACAAGTAACTTTATATACCTAAGATTTTGATTAAAATTTAATATTTTATATAATTTTTGGTTTTATGAATCAAATTGATATTTTATTATATGCTAATAATTACATGGAAAATAATTTGTGTAACATGTTTATATACTTAAATAAATTTAATACACAACGTTGTAGCAGCTTAAGTTTATGTGCATAACATATAGTTCAACACATACACTTTTTAAGCTTTTAAGTTGCTTTTTATTACTGAAAACTTGATTTCATTTTCCGAAAGAAGAATATTGAAAACGAAGTTAAATAAGAACAAAAAAACATTTCTTTAAAGGATTTTAACTAAAAAGAAGAAAAATATAGGATTCAAGGATTTCTTCAGAAGGCCATACATATCAAAGTCCAATACTATAACTCAAATTTTTGTTTTAATTAATTTTGAGTTTGAAAAAAAAAACATGTTTTGAAAATTCTAAGTAAAAATATTTGTTTGAGAACAACAGATTTTAAAAAACATCCCCCAAAAACAATTTTGCTGTTAATTCCTTATTTTTAAAAAATGAGGTTTCAGTCATAAAAAATCATCTTAACTAAGCAAAAATTGTCATATTTAAAGGGCCATTATATCGAATTCTAAACTATAATAAAATTCTGCTCCTATATTGCTTTAAAATAACATAAATCATACTTTCAAAAATAAAACATTTATCTTGAGGTTTGCAAGAAATTCAAGCAAGTTTAGAGAAATCCGAGTTCCGTTGTTTCAAACAATGGTAAAATCTACGAATAAAATGTTCTTTGAGGGCCAGACTTTCATTTTAAGGTGCAAAAAATTAAACTTATACTTTCTTACTAAAATTATTTAAGGAACGGAAAAAGAGATTTTTTCAAGGAAAACGAGTAAAAATAACTTGTAAAATATAGCCATAGAAAAAATATTTTCAATGAAGAAAAAATTTTAAATCTAGATTGCTTAGATATCTCTTATTCTGTTAAAAGTATAATCTTGAATAATAAAAAAATTCTTCTAAGCATTAAAAAGAGAAATTTGAATTATGATTTTGATCGAGGAATTTCTTGCAGAAAAAGCATTCTTCAAATAAACGAAGAATGTTTTGAGAAACGGGATTATTGAATTGTCATAGCAAAATATTTTTAAAAGGTAAATATTAACTAAAGAAAACTAAAGAAATAATAACTAAAGAAAGGCTGAAGATAACAGGAATACCATTGAAGTTTGGGATTACATCCCTAATAAAACATAGATTTTAAAAAGGAAAATGTTTCAACTTTATTTTAGGTATCGATTGACATGTCTTTGAATAACGTAGAAAATCTACAAAAGACACTTATCTCAGATAGTTATGATAATAGGGAAACATAAAGCAAAGCAACGATGGGGTTACCGGAAATTAAATTTTATCGCCGAGATGTATCGCCAAATTTTTCCCCAAACCCAGGGGTACTCGATTTTATAAAAATTAAAATATATGCAATTGAAGATATTCAAGCAATTGTTCTGACAGATGTATTTGTAGAAGGCTGAGACGCGGATACACTTTATGTTGCTCAAAAGTCACTAGAATCGAATCCAAGGCTTACCACTACACGAAACACCTTCCACACATTAGGCAACTGGGAATTTGCACACCCATATTGCAGTGTCTATATATGGAGAGAGACATTGAGTTCATATATACTTTATTAAAAAACAATTATTTTTACAGACAGTTGTACACCAGTATTATTACTGTAAGTAGAAAAAGAAAAAAATAATAATAAATAAATAAAAAAAAGAACCAACGGTCAGAAAATTTCGTATTGTTATGTTACGAGGACAATCATTTGGGAAATGTTATAAAAGGCACTATAAAAACGGGCAAAATCTTTTATTCTCGGTTCTTTTTGAAGATACTGGGACATGTTTTTATTATTTATTTGTATGTAATTGCTCTTCTTTATTTTTTACTATTTTATAGATTTTTTTTTCTATTATATTACAGTAGCTTCTCTTACTTTATTCCTAGAATTTTAATGTATTAACATTTATAATTATACCTTTTTCTGTTAAATAATTGTTTTAGCTAAATCATAATATATTATTCATCAACATTACATGCTCGATCAATATCAATATATATATATATATATATATATATATATATATATATATATATATATATATATATATATATATATATATATATATATATATATATATATATATATATATATATATATATGTTTTAATTAATTAATTAAATGTTTTGCTTAAATCAAGAATTGCTTGCACAGAATAAAGAGAAAAATGAAAAAATATTGTTTTGCCTTGTACTTTCAAATTATATAGAGTTAGCTTGAAATTATTTAATTTCAATATTTACCAAACCCTTTATTCTGTCATGTATAATTATTTAAAATATACTTAAGAAAACATATTTATATTTCATCGACATATGTATTAAATTCCTTTATTCTATGTAAGATTTTGCATTTTTATATTTAATAAAATATTTGTTCATGTAATTATGATTTAATATTTATTGGAATTATATTACCCATTTTGTAATTTAAAATAAATTCTGCAAAGCATAGAGACATTGATTAAAGAACACTGAAAAATAATATTTTAAAACTAATCGCATAACATTTTGAAATTAAAATACAATTAGAACATCAAGTATGATATTTTTACAATATTAATTCCAGTATGAGTGTTGCCATATTTTTACATAATATAGTATTACACATATCTCATTTTCATAACTTGTTAAATTTAATGTTAAAATTACTGGAAAACATCTTCATGAAAATATTATTATTTATTTATGTATTCTCAAATTTTTATATTAAATTGTAGAGCTGTAAAAAGAGAAAAATTATGAATTAATTTACAAATTTATTTTAAGAAATGATTGGAAAAAATGTTTCATTATTTTGAACTGTGCTGAAAAATCATCAAGATTTCAAGTCACAAGGTCGGAACTTATACTGGAGTTCTTTCTTTTAAATTTAAACTTTGCTTCCTCCAAACAAACATTCGATGGTCATGTTTTCATTCAAATCAGCTCGGATGGCCATATATTCATAATCTTTTGTAACATGTTCAGACGATTCTACTGGAAAAGCTCAGTTCTTGAAATAATCGTTTAATCCTTTTTTATTTATATCTACTTCATAATCTTTTGAATTAGCTATCAATGTAGGTAAGTCAACTAAAAAATACGATATAATAATTATTACTATATAAAAAGATTGGTTAAACCAAATTTATTTGATTAAGATCTTTATTCAGGCGTTTTATGGTGTGGAGTAAAAATGTAAAGAGGCAGATTCTTGTTCCCCGTGTGTCACTAATGATTAACTAATGTAATTTTGATGTGTCTTATGTTAAAAACTCTTAAGTTATTAACTGTTAAGTATCTCCAATAGACATGATAAAGCAGCTGTAAATAAATTTAATAGGACACAGTTTTCTGCTTCGATTTTTTCAGGGACCTATTCCATATGCAAATTATTCAAGCAAAATATGTGTTACTCTCAATAGGTCTAATAATTTCAAACTTCTCTATCATTACGAGATTGACATCTGAGCTGTTCAAAGCTTTTAGAGAACTTAAACTGGAACATATAGGAATATGACCATGGGCAATGCCAATATCAACATGATGTTCTTTTACTGATGTAATTAGAAATGTCAATGTAGAAATTTAAGAAAGAAGATAACCTCTCATATCATTTCTGGAGCTATTTCAAAATTATTATGGCTGATTATATTCAGCAACATCAATTTGGAATTAAAATAAACCAGAATATTTAACAATTAAAAAATGAAAAGAAAATGTGTCAAATACAAATTATCTAACAAAAATTTATTACCTTATTTATTAATGGAAACAAGTTTCACGCAAAACTAGATGTCTTCCTGTGTTATTCAAGTACAGCTGTGTTAAGTAAACTACAATCATTACATCATCGTCAGCAACCTACACATAACCATCTGTATATTATATGATTGAATAGGTGAAGAAACAAGATAATATTGGTCTCATTATAACTCGCAGCAGACATTTTTATCCCTAATGCAAATATAGACAGAGATTTCCTTGTGTTAACATTTTCCCCGCTGAAACAGTAATCCAGCAGAGGTAGGGATAAATATCCGACGCAGCGTAGAAAATTTAGTAAAGGAGGAGGGAAAACCCTAGTTAATATTTTTTCTCTAGGGAAAATGATTAATAAATGGAAACTGCTAGACAGGAGTAAGTATACAGAGCCTGAGGGAAATAATTCTATAGTCGTAGATGTAATATACAATTTCAGCAACACAAAAGAAAAAATCTAAAAATTTTGAGAAGTTCCTTTAATTATTTCAGGAAGGCATTTAAAAATATCCTTTGTGCGATTCTTTTATAATAATTTCGCTTTAAGTGATAGATAATAAAACTAGACTAGAGTAAGAAAATTCCAAAATGTATTAATGCACATTTTTGGATTTTCTATTTTGTCCTATAAATTTAATTATTATACTTTTTAATGCAAAGCATGTTTTAATACCCAGAAAAATTCGAGTTAATACAGTATTTGATAAAATAATTGCGTAGGGTGCTTGGTTAAATTAGCTGTATATGATTAAAAATAAAATAAAATTAATATCTATGTATTCTAATTCCATTCCATTCAGTGAATGCCAATAAAACATTTCGAAATTTTGATTGATAAACTATTTGTAATGTATTTCATGTGGGTAATGTCTACATAAATTATTTTTTTAACGCATTGCATATAGGAATTTTTAATCTTTTCGGCATTATAAGGAGCATATTTGATGATACCATATGTAACAGGAGAGCCAGTGGGTGTGCCACCATTACTCGAAACATCGGTGAGCCCTCATAATTTAGAAGTATTTCTAAATCGAAGACCTGCAATTTAAAGAAATATCATTTCACTTGGAAGGCACTGCAACCACAACCTAGTTTAGGCGTCTAAGCAAACACGCTAGATCTTTGACTGACTAGATATAGAACTCACCACCTTCTCATTACAAGAACAAAACCTTTCATCACCTAATTTCTTTTTCTAATCCCGGGCTGCCCTTAGGCCTTTACCCCATTCAGCTCTATAACGGGTGAAGTGATGGCATCTCATATAGAGGGGTACCCAGTGGGTGTGCCATCTTCGCTACGAAAGTGAAGTGATAAAGAAAGGCGAACACAAAGAGAGAAAGCAACATCCATACCCAAGCCAGGACTCGAACCTGGAATCGAAAGCTTCGAAGTTAGGGACGCTAACCTCTCCGCCATTGGTCGGCTCCTAACCTAAGTTTATGATTAATAAAAATTTAAATTAATAAAATTAAGAGTTAGATGGATTCAAAAAGCATTATGGCTCTTGTCCACGTACCTAGCAATCGTCGAGTGAAGAATATGAAAATGGTAGTTGATTTAGTGGTAAGTAAAGGTTACCCTCTGGCTTATTCTGTTTGCAGTCTTAGATTATAGATAATTATTACTCAATTTGCTTATGCAAGGAAGGAACGTTCTTTCACAAATACATAAAGAAAAACCCTTTTAATGTATAGTTAGGTGATAGGAATGCTCAAAACTTATAGCTATACCCATTTTTTTAAACGATCAACACAAGTGATGAAAAAGATATTTAAAATAAAAAAGGAACTATAGTCTTTATGGAAATATTCATAGTTTAAAAATACCAAAAATTTTCTATATATAAATTCCATCAACTTATTTACATCAATTGTTAAGAACTAAAACATCAGATATTTTATAGTCACTCTGTACATAAAATGATTAATAAACAGATGAACCTGCGTAAATAAAGTTAGCGAAATTACCTTAAAATTTTTATAGCAATGTCAATGGAAGGAGGAATTAATTTTCGATTATGTATACTAGTCAAAGCAAATAAAGCAGAACAATATGGTTTTATTTTTATGAAAGACGTTATTTGCTGACAAAATAGTAGTTTAAGTTGAATTATTGATTATATTTTGAGCATTTCTTAATTTGTGTTTTATGCGATGTTTTAGAAATGAATATATTGAAAATTGTGATTGTTTTGCGCAATATATAATTTACAAAGGAAAATTTTTATCCGGTTAAAGGAGATTTTATAAATTATTAATATTACTTTACAAAAATTACTATTCCAATGAATCAAAATGTTGTTATTTAATAAATGATTTTAATATTTTTTTACCAATCTAAAAAGGAAAATTTTCTACGGTGTTATAACTAGGTTGAAATTAGCACTATATAAACAAATATATAAAGTAAAGTAACAAAATAAGCCAGAAACTTTAATTAAATTTATATCTTGGCAGGCAATGTTTTAATTTATGCTTTAATATCCATTGATGTGTCATAAAAATTATGAACTATTTTTATATTTTTCATAAACTCTTTAGAAAATATATTTGTCGTTGTATTTTAAACTTTCTGAGTGATGATTAATAAAATATAAATTTATTTATATATTATCAAATACTATTTTAAGCTTATGAGCTTGATAATTTTACAACTGTAATAAATTTTACAACTGTAATAAAAACAGCAAGACAACTCCTCTCCTTAAAAAATATCAAAATGTAGCAACTGTAATAAATTTTTTAAATTTATTAATAATTTTAAACAAAATTGAATCATTTCTTGATTTAAAGATCACTTGCATAAACTGATAGAGTATTCTAATAGAATATTTTATTAAAGTATAATGGATATATTAGGAATTCAGGAGTAAGAAAAAGGTAGAGTATTTTAAACATAGAGCACATTCTGAGAAAAGAAAGAGCATTTTGAATCATGTTTTATTGAAGCATAATAGAAATTATAAATTCATTAATAAAACATTATTCGCATTAAAATAAAATTACATAAAAGAAAAAAATGCAAATTTTATCTATAATTCTTAATATAATATTGAAATTAAAAAGCTAGAAAATGCATAAATTAAAAAAGGAGTTGTATTTACATGTTACAGATATAAATGAGTTTAATTTTTGAATTATTATTACGATCCATATTATTATCTTTCTGTTGATATTAATTAATAATTATCTAACAATAGTCTTTTTAATAATCTTTGCATAGAAACCACTTTTGTATTCCTACTGATATAACTTTATTTATGCTTTTTTTAATAAAATAAATTATTTCTAAACACAAACGTTGCAAATATTGTTAATGCTTTATAGAATTGAACGTAAAAATTTAAATCATAGGATAGCATTCCAAAAATAAATCTTTACTTTGGAAACGAGCATTTTTCTCTCAATTTATAAAAATGCCGTAAATAACCTAACAATATAATTTTTAAAAAAATTAAGATATTTTATAGTGCACAGATGACACTATTTTTTTATGAAATCGTTTCCACAATCACAATATCTCAAATGACGGATGATCTTTAAAATAATTAATCTTACAGTGAAAAAATTAAAATAAGTATGAATTTATTAAAATATGTCAGAATTGCAATGAGTAGCTACACAAAAGAATTACTATAATGGAGATAGCTCATATCATTAATTTAAAAATCTAAAAAAATTTCCCTAACACTTGGTCACTTTTCTCCATTTTAAAACTATAGTGAAAAATAACTTTTAAAATACATTTGGCCTTTTATAAAAATTATTGTTATCACAAATTTTAAATACTATAAAATAGTTGTTACGTTTTAATAAGAAAAATGGTCCTTTCTCTATAATTTTTAAAATTTGTCAAAATTTTTATATTTAGGGTGCTATTATATAAAAATAATTCTCTCATCATTAACCGGAAGAAAAATTTCCTTCGAATCTTATTTGTTTTCTTATAAATGTTTTTATAAATTTCATCAGTTTATTGAAGAAAAAAATATTTATATTTTGATTCATTTTATCGTAACAGACATTTATATTTAAAAAATCTGAGTTTTACAATCAGTTTTTCACTTTACAGACAATATCCATTAATTCTGAATTGTTCGTGCATGCCGTAGTTCGCTATCACCGAGACACTAAAACGATTTCAGATCAATTTTTAGTGAAGAAAGAATATTTAGAAACCATAAAAGAGATAAGAACAGTTGTCATAAATATTTTCATAAATTTTTTCTAATAATCTTTCTATCGATTTTATATATTTATAAATTCTTTTATTTTCATATTTGCTTTTTATAATTTTGAGTTATTACACTATGGTATTATAATATTTATACTTACAAGGTATTAAAATTCTTGGACTTCTAAGTAATAATTTGTTCTTTTTCATGTAATAAGAAATGTAATTAGAATTTAAAAATGTCAAACTACACTTATTTATTTATTATGAAGTTTTATATTGCATACAACTTTAAAGGTATCACAAAATTTTGATTATTGCAATCGTTTTTAGTTTCTTATAGTAATAGGATTTTGCGTAACAATATGACTATTAGGCTATTATACACTTTGACATGTACACAAATAGTAGTAAATAGTATTGACTTCATGATTCCAAGTTCTGTGCATTTTTCAAGTAAAAAGGTTGTCATATTTGCGTCAATTGATTTTTCAGTTTTCCACATAACTGAAAGACTATTATAACATATAAAAGTCTAAATCGCATGGTAACACTCAGTATAAAGATTTTTCAGAAATACCTTCTACAGATGTGTATGCCCTGGTTCCCTTAAGTTACTGCATATCCTATCCATTTAATATATTTTCAGATTTTATTTTATGCTGAATAAAATTATTATTCCGTTCATGATTGTGATTGATGAGTAAACACAATCTTTTTAACGTTTTTTTTCAAATATCAATATAATGCATGATTTATTTCCACTGAGTGAAATTTTAAATTTGGTTTTTGACAGTGTATCATATTTGCGGTTGTCTATTTTTTGCATACTCAAAATGTATAAATGTTTTTAGCATATATTAATAGAAGAGGAATATGTTGACACTATAATTCATTATCCTTTTCTCACCATGTTTGCTGTTTAAGGATAATCACTTAGCTTAAACTTTTATGGATTTGGGTTTGACACACTCTCTATCTCTTCTTAATATATATATATATACATATATATATATATATATATATATATATATATATATATATATATATATATATATATATATATATATATATATATATATATATATATATATATATATATATATATATATATATAGTTTTCAGGAGATCTCAGAATTACAACAACATGACTGGTATGGACTAGGAGTATTGTGTAAACGTATAAGGAAGGAAATTCACTATATGAATTTGGCAGGGTCATCCAAAAATACCCTTTTGGAACCAAAATGGTGGACACCTTTTTGAACGTCACATTAAAATCCTCTCATATATGTTCAATAATTTTCCTATCTTTAAATTTGGATGGCCAATTATTAAAATTAGAATAGGCTAAAATCAAAAGAGAATCCTATGGACACTTAGAAAAAATTTTTCTAAGCCTACCTCTCTATCTGCAATCGTCTTCGTCCATCGGAATGCAGATATGTATAAATTAAAATACAGGATGATAACTTATCAGTTAAATCTCTAACTCTCTCTATATTAGATATTCTCCAACACACATTTGATGTCCCATAGCATACTAGTTGCACATGTTTATGTTCCAAAATTTTCACTTGTTCTCAGTTGACAAGTACGCTCCAATGATTCTAAATGCTCATCCATCCATCTGCCTGACATAAAAGTTTGTAAGACCAGTTACAGCTATACAAATTACTCGCTGAAAATTGTTGGTGAATCTGCAGTCAAATTCACAGCAATTCGAGAATTTTTTGTCCTTCCATTTTGGTTACAAATTCTTATCAGTCGAAGATTGTATAGATCTCTGAAAGCCTTTTTGCCTTATAATATATATATATATATATATATATATATATATATATATATGAATGTATAAATAAAGCTCATATTAATCAGCTGAAGATTTTAAATGACACTCTACTTCGATCGTAAACAAATTAATCATGTATCTAAATTAATTTCACGGGAAAATATTTACTATTCTCAGTAAAATAATGATGCTGAAATTTAACTGTAAAACATTCTAAAATTAGAAATTTAATAAGAATTTCAAATTAAATATTATATCAACAGACAATATATTTTTTCAAAATATTTTAAATTTTGGCTCACAAATAGTAATAATTAATCTCAAAAAATATAACTTCTTAAAAACATATATCCTCTTATATTTTAAATGAGTTTTTAAGATAAAATGAAGCATATCTGTAATTTTGGGCATATAACCCATTACTACATTTGCCAAATTTTCAAAAGAGCTGTTTGTTTAATACGTTTGATTTTCTTTTAATCATTACATACTTTACTGTTAATTTTGCTTACTTCCAGCATATGATTTATAAAATAACATTTTGTGAGTAATAGTTTCGTTTTATAAAATGATAGCTAATAATTCTATCTTTAAGTAAAAAACTAAATTATATTGATCTCTTAAAAATATATAGTTTACAAAAACATTTGGGGACATAAAAGTTTTCACGATACAGAAAGGGAAATATATGTAAGAAATTAGAATATAGTAATCCCCCCTATAACATAGTATATTAGTTCCCTGATATAGGAAAATGCACTGTACGAGCATTTTCATAAAACGCGCTCATATGACCTCGTTTAACGCGTTATGTACAAATGATTCACGCTTAACTTTTCTCGTTAAAGAGGGAAAACAAATTAATAACAAGTTTAAATTAAATATCGTTAAATTAAAATTCATTTTTTGCATCTCGATCCATTTTTTGCTAGTAAAAACCAACCATTTTGAGAGTGATTTCATAGTAGTACCAAAAAGATGGTAAAAGTTATAGGACTAGAATTGCCAATATACAATTCAATTAAATTTTCATTCGCTATACGTTTTTCATTTTTATAAAAAAACTAAGCAACTTTCCGAACAACCTAACACACACACACACACACACACATATATATATATAGCTGATATTCACAGTGCACTTGCGATACACTTTATCGTAATTGAATATCTCTCCAAAATTCATCCTATCTGAGGGATTCAACAGCCCATTCCTTATATAGTCGTACCAGTTATAAACACTAAGTTAGAAGTCACTTAAATCTGTTATCGTAACAAAAATAATGCCTCTAACGACTTTTTCTACACTTCTGTTTTTTATATAGACTCTGATTATAGTATTGCATATAGTTGGTTACATAATTTCATCATTTACATAAACAAGACTTGCAGTTTTTATGGCACATATGTATGCACTCACACAGACTCATATACATATATATATGTGTGTGCGTGTTTATTTTTATAAATCGCATTTTGTGACTAACTGCGCTTACAAGAAAATTAACAATCTTCTTATAAGAATAGCATTCATACTTAGAAGATGATGTTGAAAGATATATTGTCTAGTTTAAATGAATTAAACTACTTCGTTTCACCTTTTGCCTGATATAACGTCGTAGAAAAAAAAATTGCACCGCAAGAGATTAAAACTATTATAACCATTAAGATTTTTCTTTGCCATCGGAAAACTTTCTCAACATTTTCAATCCCTTTAGCAGATTCAGTGCCACCTAGCGTCAGAATTATCCCAACTCCTGGCAATATGCTCACCTGTGAAGCATGAGCCTTCTCTCACTGGCCAAACCTTGTTACTTCCCCGTGATATCTCAGAAAATGTTTTCTACTTTCTCCCCGGATGGCAAATAGCGCCTGCAACAGTGATTAATGACACTCGCGGGACTCGAACTGGTGCATGGGAGCTTTACATCCCCCCATCTTCCTCGCTTGGTGACTTCATTATGATAAACATGTTTCGAGAGCCCCCATTTTAACTCGCTCTTCAAATTACACTCATTTTAGCGGCACAATTAACTGTTTCCTGAATGAAGAAGATGTTTCAGAGCAAAAGGATGATGGAGAATATTTTTTTTAATTAAAAACTCTAATGTTATTTTTTTAAAAAAACAAATCATAGGTAAAATAAACGTGGAATTTAATAATCATTAATTTTACTTGTTTTTAAAGTAAAAGTAAAATATCAATAAATAAACCATGTTTAGGGAAATTTTTAATCACCAAAAAATATTTTTAGCTGTGTTTTCCAAAAATAAAATAACTTGACAAATATTTATAAATTTATTTTTGATGTTAAGCCTTGCTGAGCCATAGAACTCATTATTGGGGAATATTTAACTCCAATTTTTATGTACAAAAAATTTTAATTTTAGACTTTATCAATTTACAAATTACTTATTATTAAATCAATTTACAAATAGACTATTATTAATCAGTTTACAAATAGCTTATTATTGATTACATCTTCTTTTTAAAACCAACACTTTTAACAGAAATAAACAGAGTGATACTGACAAAGCACAGACCGATGGATGAGTGGTAAGCGATGGTTCGAATCACGGTTCGGCCATGGGTGTTACTTTCTGTGTTTCTCAGTCCTTTCTTCTGTGATGATGTATGAATGTGGCTCACTCTATAAACGGGTTCGTGGTGGTATGGCGCGGGCAACGCTACACGCCTCCGTGACTTGGTTCACAGGTGCCCACTGGGTAACGACAAATGGGTAGCAGTTTCTGGCCTTGTTGTGGCATAAGGTTCATCACCCAAGTGCCCGCCGTTGGAAAAAAATACTGACAAAGCCAATTAACATGATCGTCTATAGATGTGCCAAACGTCAAAATAACAATTCGTCATTTATAGAATTAATATTAAAATGCACAAATCCTATTTGAACATTTATTTGTTTAGAATTTGAAAGATATAAGTAAGTCTGGTATATAACTTATAATAAAGATAAGTAAGAGTAGTAAAATTATTTGTTAGGTGAATATAGATTATTATATGAATTTCAATAAAGATTTTTTATAAACTTATATATGTGATCATGGAATAAATGTATTTCCTTATTATATTATTTATCCTGTTCATTTGTATTTTGCGCATATCATTGCAAACACATTCATTCTTGAACAACGAAAAATTTAATTAAGAGAATGAGAAAAATTGATTTAATATCATTATCATTTAGTAACATCACATGTTGCGCACATAATTTAGTTTTAACCAACTCCAGGAATTTTAAATCCTTATTTGTTTAAAAGTAAATTAAAATATTTAACTTCTTAAATATTACAGGGTATTGTGCTCAAGTTAATAGTCTTCATTAATTAAATAATTTGATAAATTTTCTTCTTTTGTTAACAATTTCAATAGTTCATTTTTAATTATGTAATTTAAAAAGTATCCTTTAGTTGTTTTGTTCATATATATGTATTCATCAAAAGCTTTGAATAAGAAAAAATATATTTAAGCTTTGTAATATTTTATACTTTATACATAAATATTTGTTAAAATGAATGAGATTTATCGAACAGACAAAAATTTTTATAAAAGAAACTTTTCCTTCGCTTTGTGAAGTTTTAAGAGGATTATATAATTGTGCTTTATGAAATTCCTGGAAATAGTATTCTTTGAGTTAAATATACTATTTTAAGCAAATTTAATCCTTTAGTTTGAATTTAGAAAACGGAGTAAATTTTTTTATTTAGTATACGAAGTATAATTTACTATGCACTTTAGCGAATATTTTAATCTCATGATTATAATTTTTAATTTCATTCTAAGAAAAATGTTATTCATCTATAATGTTAGTTCTTTTTGGTAGATTTTGCGTTTAATTTCAGACATAACATTTCAAATTCATAGATAATTTTGGTCTTATTAATTTATTATTGAATAGCCATAAATAAAAAGTAATACCAAAACAATAAATAATAAGTTAAATGTATTCACAATAATTTTAGTCGTTCTAAATCAAAATTTCACAGAATATTAAGCAGTATAGTGACTTGATACTGATTTTCAGTGGTGTGTTGCACAATTGTATTCTCTAAAGTATTCTCTAAGAGCAATATTTCAGAGAATGAACTCTTTTTTTCTTTTCTCTTAGTTCAAATCTGAAGAAGTTTAATTGGTAAAGAATGAATATTTTTATTTTTTATCTTATTTGACTAATAATAAATCACGATATTAGCAAGTTAGTAAAAATAAATTCTATAATATAAAATTTGGAAAATTTCGATAATATGAAATGCTTTGACAAATATTTTTTTTAATAAAAGAACATATTTAAAAACATTTTTATAGTTCTTTAAAACACACTTACCACCCAAAAGATTATTTTATTTGATAATAACAATCTAAAATGAAAAACTTATTATTAGTTTCTTGATTTCTTTTCACGTAAGAAATAAGGATAAAAAATAACAAAATGAGGAAGTAACAATTTTTTTTAACAAAAGTCTCCCTTTCTTAGACAAGTTCCTACAAGCTTTTCCATTGTTTCTTTTGCTTTAAACCGCGGCAAATGCTGTTTATCCAAGAAAATAGAAAAGGGCGTTTTCTCTCGAGATTCTTTCCTTCGCAGCAAAGTGAGTCTGTTTTGGTTCTTTAGTATTTGTGAGGGACTCTTAGGATCACAAACAAATTCTTACTGTCTCGCAGATAACATTCTTTGTGTGTACGTCAGAAACACAAAATGAAGCTGATGTGTTTATCAGGCAATGCTATGTGTTTGAATCTCGATTTAGACTGGTTAAAGTTTTATTTTCCGATGGTTCAAAATGTTTTCCAGAACCATAAAGCAAAACAAGGTCATTGGAAATATTATTTATATAAAATTGGGTGGCTCTAGAATATTTATAAAAAACTCCATCAAGGAAAATCGTATGAATTCATATTTCAATATAACAAATATATTTCATATTAAGGATGCTAATTTAAAGAATAAAGAACTTGTCATTTCAATTCCGAATAAAATTCTTCAGTAATCTACTTTTATATTTACATCTAAATGGAACTTTAGATTTTTATTTCTAGCCAAACGCCGGGCTCAGGATTTAACGATAAACCAGACAATATGAATGAATTGCTCTTCACTTTAACTCTTCCATTCCTAAATAAATGATGTTCTTGAAATCCATCATTAGATGTACATGTTTTGTAAGCTCTACATTTTCACGAAGTAACATGACTCAATATCAACGTTATTTTATTGCAAGTACAACCTTCCATCAAACCAAATTACTTCAGCCATAAATCGTTAATTGATTTGGATTTTGTGCAATATAAGATGGTTATTTATTAAAGTGTTATATACTTTGTTTCAAAATTTTTTTTTTAAATTTTCATCTGAAACAAATGAAGACACAGACATTTGATCATTTTATCCCTTTAGATTTGAAATAATGATTTTAAGTAAAAGGATGATTGTAAATTAATATTATTCATCACTACTAATTCCATTATGATTGACTATGTTACATGTAGTAATATTTTTCGTAACAAAGCGTCTTTTTCATAAAATACTGTATATATATATATATATATATATATATATATATATATATAAATTTGTTTTATTCAAATTAAAAAATAATTATGATAAAAAAGAATACGCCCATTTAAAACCTTCCGTAAGCCCATTATAATTGGAGGGGGTGGTAAAGAATACGTCAGTTCCAAAGATAATTTCATCATTTCATCAATATTTAAAATTATTTAACCGTTTTTAATAATTTGGAGCTGAGTTAGCTGCCGAACTGTTAAAACTCTGGTTTTCCGTTATACAGCTCTTGACCTCAAATATCACCTAGGGATTCTGTGTTTGTAGGACGTGTAATTCATTTTAAACTGTAAATACTGGTTTAATTATACCTCATGTTTACTCAAAAAGTGACCACAGAGAGAAAGGGGCTTAATTGAATGAATAAGAAAAAAGATCTTGGTGAAAACTTATATAAAAATGTATCAGCTGTTTAAATTTAAAATATTTGACATTCTTAGAACTGGCTATGAATATTGTACTACACAAAACAACATATATATATATATATATATATATATATATATATATACATATATATAAAAAAAAAATATATATATATATATATATATATATATATATATATATATATAAATATATATATTTATATATATATATATATATATATATATATATATATATATATATATATATATATATATATATATATATATATATATATATATATATATATATATATATAAACTTAAAATTTAACCAGGTTGATATATATGGAATATTTGGAACTGTTTTTGGCTACACATTTTACAGAAAATTTTATTCTTCTTACAAGAAAAATATTTCACTTGTTTCATGACAATTTAAGAAAATAATATTTTTTTGCTTAGTTATGTAACTATTTATTATTATTATTCTGATTATAGAATGAAATGGTTTCTACCATGATATTTTTACCCTTTTTGAAGAGATTTAAGAAAACTATAATCCTCTTACTTTGTATTAAATTGATGTATTTAACATGTATTTAAAATCATTTTGTCTGTAAATCCACTCATTTATCGTTTTGCTTATAAATCCATTCATTGAAGATTATTAAAAGGAAGGAGATTATGAAAAGAAAATTGAGTGAATTTGCCATTAATTTATTTTGATTAATAGTATTTTCCATTTTTAAATCTGGTTTATAGTTTAACAGACTCGTTTAGTAAGATATTGATTTTTCTCTATTTACCTTCAAAGATCAATCTCCATAATGGATCATGTCATTAAATGCACATCATTTTCAAGAGAAAGAGAGAGAAGTTTCATAATGACCATTATATATCATTTTAAGCAACTTTTTCAAATACAAATAAATGCAGTTAAAGATCTATTTAAATACCATATTCTTATATAACTTTAAGATACAAATAGTGAGATTTATAAAAAATAAATATTAGCCATGCTTAGCTATCCCAATTTAGTTTTAATATTTTATATACAAGGATTTAAAACACTCAATAATATGCATTTAATGGAATTATAAGTACGCAAACTAATAATATATGCAAAAATGAACTAAATTTCGAAATTTTTTCCCAAGGGGTTGTTTATTATGCAATACTTATAAATGAAACTACCATACGATCATTCATTATTTGGCAAAGAATATAATGTTCTCTTGGCAGTTATGAATTTAGAAATCTATTATAACCGCATTACTTTTAATAAATTAGTGTAGTAGTTAAAACAACCATTAACGTCTAGGGATAAGCTTCTGAAATTATTAATCGTAATATGTCATTTACAGGTTTCGTCATTAAATATTCATTTTTACAAAAGAAAAAAGAATAAAAAGCTATATTTACGATTACCAATTATTTGGTTTTTGGTGGAAAAAATTAATTATTACTATTATTCAACATTAGATAAATAAATTAATGTCACTATGTTGTCTTACTAATATTTGTTATCTAAGTATTGAATTACTTTCATAAATTAACATTAATATTTTAAATTCCCATTATGAAAAATACTATCTATTACGTACAGAAAATGATCTATCTATTGATCTTTCAATAGTAATCATTATCTACTGGTATACCTGTAAACCTTTAAGCTTAGTTTTTTATTTTTACATTCATTTGGATTAGTTTATAAATTTAATTATTACTTAATAGTCTTGTAGGCAATATGTTTCAAAATTTTGAAAAGAATATCGCATCATATTTTGAAATTTAAATTCAAAAAGTTTAACAATAGTTAAGGCATAAGAATGACATAAATGAATAGTTATCTATTGATTAAACTGATAATATAAAAATTTTCGTAAAAGTAATTTAATGAGTCCAATGCATATTTTATGTATTTCTTATAAAAATATATTCAAGTGAATTGGTTTCATTAAGTGGTCGATGTAATCAAGTTTAAAAAAAACATTGGCACCGAGTTAGAAAAATTATATGAGAACATTTCAAAAAATAAAATAAAGCTTTAAACAAAAAATTAATCTAAAAATAAAAAAATCAATGCATTGTATAAGAATTCATGCATTCAATTATATAATACATTAAACTCAAAAGTATTCTTAATCTAATTGGAATTTAAAATTCGATGTTAAATTTTATTCTTTAGAGAGTAAATGAAAGTAAAGCAAATAATTAGATTCATATTTTGGATTTTTATTCAAACCATATTTTCGAAATCGAAAGATGATGTCAAAAGAATAAATAGTATCAAAATATATCATCTGACAAACCATGTTTTATCAAAAAAATTGTTATGGTTTCATAAAACATGATTTGTCAAACGATATATTTTGACACCGATGCAAAATTTTTAATTTCATTCAGTTAAAGGAGATATAATTTGGTTTGTTTAAATAATCAGTAATATTTTTTTATTTTTCACTATTGCATCAAATGCTTGTTATATTATACATAAGTTTCATTTATTCATTGTATCATAAATATTCATCTTTTTTAATAGACCAAATAGATGTAGCAAAAGTAACCTTTTACCTCAAGTGTATAAACTGTTAAGTGGTAAACAATGAATATACAGTACATCGTAAAAAAAATTCCTTCGCAAAAAAAAATCAGCAAAAATACACCTGAGTAAGCAAAAATGTAGATAAAAGCAGAACATGTATAGTAAAGCGATACAATCTAATAAAATAACCAGTCTCACAATATTCGTTTCTTCTTAACCTTGTTAGTACCAAGGATAATCAATGTCGCTCTCGGTTAGATTAAAATGCTTTTTGTTTTCTTTTATAAGAAGCTCCTCTCTGCAGCTTTATTTATTTTAGGAATAAGTTAAATTTAAAATTTATCTTTTATACCTTATGATTACTTTTACATTTTACCGCACATTTATAAGTTTACATCAATGTATTGATTTGATAAAAAATAGTATTTCTATAATGCTATACAGAAATATTTATAGTGTTATAAATATAACGTAAAAGTGCAGCACATTTTATTGCGTAGTGTACTATAGTACAATACTTTCGTGCAAACAGTTTAAAAGAATTTTTAAATGATACTATTTTATATGTTAGATAAAATATTAGTGCAATTCGAATTTGAATCAGAATTAAAATTTTTGCGAGACCAACATTTTCATTGCAAAATGTTATTAAACATAAATATATTATCATAAGCATTGGATATCTTTGAAAAACTTAATATTTAGTTATTAAGAGAATAGTTTAATTTATTATATTTTAAAATATTCTCTTAGAAATTATCATTATATATATATATATATATATATATATATATATATATATATATATATATATATATATATATATATATATTATTACAGGAATTAATCTTATGAACTTGATAATTTTTTAACTTGATTGTTACTCGTAACTTTTTCTTATGGAAAAAATCTGTAATTCATTGAGTTCACATTTGATAAAAAAAAATTCTATTTTAAATATACATTTAGCAATTTTGAAAAATTTAGTTAATTCAAAATAATCCTATGTGTAGCAAAATGATAATTATCTGATTCTAATAAATATAATATAGATAACAAAAATTAATTATAAAAACATTAAATATAAAACAAATTATAAAAACATTTTTCGATGTGCAAAGTAAAATATTTTAAATAATTTTTTAATATTTAAAATGATTTAATCTCCATAATTCGACTTTGCAAATGGTCTGAATCCACATTTCAACAGTTTAAGTACATTTAATTCTACATAAATGTTTTAATAAATTTATATATGGCATTAAATGTATAATTACTTGGTCCAATATTTAATAAAACTAGTGAAAACGTTTCATTAATGTAATCTTATAATACTTTACAAGTATCTATCATGTCCTACTTAAATATTTGACTTTATAATTACATTTAAAGACATTTCAATTTGTAAATTAAACGTATGAAAAAAGAATTAGTAAAGAAGCTGCATAAATAATTAATAAAGTAAAATGATATGACAGTCATAAATTTGCACTGTAATTCTGGAAACTTAAGATTAATGATATGTTAAACAATATGATAAAAATCTAATAAAAGTAATAATGATTAATGATGTGTATGTTTGAAAAAATTAATATAAAAACCATTTCTAAACTATAAGTCTTTAAAATTGCACTTGTTTCTAAATCTAAACTGTATTTTTCACAAAATTTGAAAGCATTTACCGCGACTTTTTTAATAATTTCATGATATTTTGGGTTACATCGTCCTTTTATGGCATCGAGCCTTAAGTCAAGTCTATTATATTTTTATTAAAAAGAAAGAGTAAAACATATTTCCATCTTTTTTTTTCTGGTCAGAGGAAATAAATACTATAAGTTTTATTGCTGCGATATGGCTTTAATTTTACTTTAATTTTATTCTAAAGGAAATAAAATTACCAAGAAATTTGGATCACATGAAGATTAATAATGTAATTATACAATTTTAATTTCAAATGTGATTTTCATATCAAATATTGGTAAAACAATAAACCTAATTTCAAAGGTATCTATCAGCAAATTATCTAATTATTTTAAGCTTATCCAATCCTTATAAAAGAACAATAAGGTTTTTTCCTTAAAAGAAGGCAAATATTGAAACCAAAGAGAATTTATAATATCAATTCTTTGCAAACAATATAAATTATGTCAACGCTACAGCCATTACAAAATTTAAAGAAATTAATCGATGTTTTATTTTTAGTGTAATTTTGCTATTCATAATGACGTTAAGTTCGTGAAATCATACTAGTTGGTAATTGGTTTACTGAAAAAACAAATTAATAAATAATAAACTCATTAGAAATATTTTAGAGGAGCTGTTCTTAAAAATGTATGAATTCTAAAAATCTATGAAGAATGTTAATGGTATTCGGGAAACAGAATCATTCTCTGTTCATCCTAGAATTTAAAAAAATCTGTTTTACATTTCCTATCGAAGAGGTTATATTTTAAAACACAGTTTCATACCTACAGAACAGTACTAATATACAAATTTATCATCAAATTGTTTGTTATGTTAATAAAGTTTAGAGAATATTAAATTAAGTTTGCGGAAGTTTTCTTTTTATAATATACACAACTTTAGTATTCAAATATAACCCGTATACACCAGCAAAGTCCCCTGTACCTAACCCAAGAAGGGTTCTACCAGTAAACAGAGTTTTTGACGTGACCAGGTAGCCTAGAGGTCAAAACATTGGCCTTCTGTCCGGAAGGGTGTGATTTGATTCCCAATGCCTCCAAAGGCCCACCGATTTCATGCGATATACATGCTCGTTAAATCTGTGGAATGAAAGTCCTACTGTCGGTCGTTGAGCAATTACTATGAGTGTAATGGTCTTGAGAAAATTTCCTCCTCCTGCACGTCAATACCAAAATTAAAGGAGTAGATCCTATTGTGGCGCCATCTGTCGGATTAGCTTAGCGCAAAGTCGTACTTCCACCTTCGTGGTGCTGTGGTTAAACGAAAGACGCACCCTACTGACTTAAATTCGCATAGCCAACGGCATAGCTTGTTTAAGTGCCAATAGTAACAACAACAGTCATTCAGATCATTCAAAATATCTAAAAAATCGTGGTAATATAAGAATTTATTTATTATTGGCAGTCTTTATAAATTATGGAACATGCGTGAACAAAAATGGTCATCATTCGATAGAGTATTTCTTGCTGCAAGGAAAATTGCGATAAAGTTTGTAGAATTATAATCGAGGTGTCATTAAATAACTATAAAATAACAAAATAATATACTCCGTAACGATCATTTTAGTTGATTTATATAACATCAAAATATCCATTTTTATTTAGCCAGAAATTTTATTTCATATAACCAGAAATTTTTCCTATTTCATAAGGCTTTTAACCTCAGTAAACTACCTTGAAATACGACTGCTTAATTCTTGTCCACTGTGAAACTTTAACCTGTGTATAAGCATCATTCTAAAACTATTTTAGAGACTCTGAGATAAAATCAGAGACATACTTAGATAAGATGCCTAATAATTTTCAAGAAAGTTCATTGATAAGTAAGATGATACTTGAGTTGAAATTCTTGTTTTTACGCGCGAATGAGGGAATATCAAAATCCGGGCGTCTAAATTCTGATGCAAAATATCTATAAATGTATTCTAATTTCCGATAATCATTGTTTTTTGAATTTCATATTTAAAGGCAAAAAATGTATTTATTAATTTCGAATCTATACTTATAAAGTGCATTTTGCTTCATTCAAATTCTTTGGTTATAATATGATAATTTTAATTGTTCTTTTTAAGATAATTTTAATCTAAAATTAAAAATTCTAATTTACTTTTAGTCCAACGTACAAAAAAGGAAACAGATTTATTAATGATGTTAAATATTACATATTGTAATTTACAGCTGTAAATTACAAATGTAAATACATATTTTATTTACATTTGTAATTTACAATCTCTTTAAAGGAAAAAAATGAATTATTATTTTATAATTCATTTTTTTCCTTTAAAAAAAACTGTAAATGTCAAATAAATACGATATAATGCGACAGCAAAAAAAAAAAAAATGGTTCAATGAAAGACAGATTAATGAACTTCATGTAAATAATTTCTGTTTAATATGATAGTGGGTACAACATACCATGCTCACCTACAAGGTGAAGCTACTTTTTTTAAGGGAAAAATATTTTAGTCTCAATAAGTTGAATCTAACTTAAGATACTAATTTCAGATGGATCACGGAAACATTACTGTTCAGATATATTTTCCATACAAAATCATGCATCTGAAACAACTACAAATCACAGATATATATATATATATATATATATATATATATATATATATATATATATATATATATATATATATATATATATATATATATATATATATATATATATATATATATATATATATATATATATAATATATATATATATATATATATATATATATATATATATATATATATATATATATATATATATATATATATATATATATATATATATATATATATATATATATATATATATATATATATATATATATATATATATATATATATATATATATATATATATATATATATATATATATATATATATATATAACATAACACACATTTTTTATGTTACACTTGTCAGATTTGAATTCTTTGTTTGGAATTTACCTTTGAAATTATCCATTTTTGATTATATTTGCTACTTAATTTGTATTTTGAATAGATCTTTTTAATTATTAAAACATGTTGAAATCTATATTTATATAGATATTTAAACTTTCCTTCCTCAAGTTCACACACACGATTCTTATTATTTATTGGCAATATTATTTTATTTACAATTTGAGCACAGATTAATTTAAAGATTCTTTAATTATTTTCCTTCTTTTCAAAACTATCAAATCACTTTATGAAGCACATCAAATTTTGATATTTAAAAAAACAAACTTTTTTTTTTTGAAATTTATTTCTCATATATTGCCTGTTAAACATCTCAATTTGGATTGCATCATATTTCTATGAGAAAATGTAATGCATTTTTTTTTTATTTAAGTTGTAATACTGAAATTCACACAACTTTTTCACCATAGCAAAATTTCTACAAGCAAAGTAGACCGAATAAAACGTACAAACATATGCTCGAGTAATAGATTCAGCATTCAAAGTGGCGACCGACTTCAACTACAGAAGTCGTTTAGGCGAAAGTTAAAATTTCTGAAATGCCTAACTACTTGAAGTTCCAAAACGCCATTCCACCTCTGGCAGAAAAATCATCAAAAAATGGCCAGACGCGTTGCAG
The DNA here is from genome assembly GCA_037975125.1 of Latrodectus hesperus. Lineage (NCBI taxonomy): Eukaryota > Metazoa > Arthropoda > Arachnida > Araneae > Theridiidae > Latrodectus > Latrodectus hesperus. Next base: position 34,763,322 of record CM075852.1, on the reverse strand, counting down.
CTACTGTACCATTTCACATGCGGGAGGGAAGTGCTGTTTACCCAAAAATAGTTTCGTGTTCCTGTGGGGTGTGGGTCGAGGTAAAAAAACTATATCAGATGGCTAAACATCGCGAGTGCACGCAGGAGTGGAACACGCTTCGCTGTGTCTTTTATTGCGGACTCACTTTCCTAAGAGTTGCTCGTCACCGGCAACTTGCCAAGTTTGGAAGAGCAGATGCCACGGAAATCGGGGAAGGAAAGGGGGAAGAGGGGGTTGGGAATGGAGTACTTTTCGTAAATAAAGGATTGCGGAAAATGAAGATCATTTAGAGTTCTTTTTTCATTCCCGCTTTTTGCTACGATCGTATTTCGAAAATACAGAAATGTAACGATTTTGAAATGAAATTGAGCATTCTTAAGATGTGTTTCGTGTTAGCGGCGAATACAATATCAAGAGATATGGTTAGTGTATAGCAAGTTTTCTTAACGATTTGGAACATGGGATACAGTTCCATTTTTACTGCATTCAGTTGCACTTAATAGTTTTCCCGAATATTCACTGTTGTAACTCAATATAATATAAAAGCAAAATTGAATTTTATATAAAGAAGTTCCATTGTAGTAATAATAAAAAAGCTAAATAAGATCTCCTTACATATATGATTTTAACATTAAGCAAAATATATAATGCATTTTATAAATGGTTTTAGAGTAAATAAATTTATTAAGTCTTTTTAAATGGTAAATTTCAAGCAAGATTTTAACATTCTTAAATTGCGATAACTTGAAATTTTCTTTTACAATTTTCATATACAAAAATTATATTATTAAATTCAATGATATAATTAATAAAGAAATTACTTTTTAATTTAAGAATAAAAGTTTATGATGAATATGGAACATCACTTTGAATAAAATATTATGATCGCATTTAAAAAGAAGAAATAAATCCATCAATATTGAAGCAGGTACAAAAATCATGTTACTGTAAATTATATACATTACATTGAATATCACCTTGTTTCTTAAAAAATATAGGATTTTGTTTAATATAAGAAAGTATCAAATTTTTTCTTTATATTATTATTTGTTAAACTCCATAATTTGTCCCAGATTTTCTGATATACATGTTGTTTTTATATTATAAGCATCAAATCATTCTTTTATAAATTTTACTTTTAATTTATTATGTGTAAATTTGAATTTTGATTGTAGTTTAAGACTAGATAAAATATTGACACTCGTGGATGTATTTACAAATTTATATAAATATAAAATTATTAATGCACATGATACATTAAGAAGTAAAATTTATTTTACGTTTAAGTATATTCAGGGATAAAATAACTTATTAGTCATTCTGAGGAGAAAAATATTGTATCCAAATCATTTGCATAGTGAAGAATCGTATCTTAAAAAAAAACAGTAATATATGAAACATTCTAAGGTTTATTTTCCACTCATATTAATAATTCCTTTTGTAGCTGAAATATAAAGGTTATCTAATTAAAGTTTACTCTAATCGAAATAATATTCAAATCCTACAAACTATAGTTAAAAATATAATTAATCCAAGAACTGGTTGATATTATAAGCAATTCTGCCATAATTATTTATGTTTAAATACACCAAACTAGAAATTTCTATGTCTGCGAAAATGCTTTATTTGTAATCAAGTCTATTATTAACATTACTAGATAAGAGATAGAGAGGATTAATAACTAATAAATAAAGCCTCATAACTTTTCCAAATTTTGAAACTTAGCTTATCATATATAGATGTATTGTACATAAATTATAAAATAATCCGAAATATTCTTTTCACGTGTGACAAACAATCACCGGGAATAACAGAAACAGTATCACATGAAACAGTTAACAGAAATTGAAACATAATTATCTAAATGGACTGTGTCTATAGTCCCAACACTGTGCGCATTACAGAAACCAAACAATTTGCGGAAACTACATTCTGAACACTCAGATGAAGAGATATCGATTGATTATTCGTCCTGGGCATTATGACCACGTTAAGGGTCCCATGGGAACTATAAGGTAAACAACCCTATTTCATTAATGGTTGCCTGGCCCATTAATTTAACTGGCATCCGAACAGACTCTTTAATACATCAGCTTATACAGAAGGCTGTCGACTCTTGGCCATCGGAATGGTAGGACACAAGATTTTAATCACTGAGAAACCCATTCGCATGGATCTCATCCACCCCCTATAGATGGAGGTAAATAACAGCAATGGCTGACAAATGATCTTCAAATACCCCGATTCCATAATAATCTGTTCCACTTATCTCTCTTTCGACTGAATAAATAGATTTGTTATGTAGAAATCTATGTTGTTCCAATTTGTCAAGAATGTTTTATCTTTGTTTGTTCCGAAAGATTAGAAAAAGACAAAGCTAATCATTCGCATGTCATTCAAATCAAAAAGATCAAAATATGTTCATCTACACTTCCTTAAAAACACAAAAATAGATAAGCAATATGATAAAACATGTTTTTCTCGAAATTATAATATAAATTGCATAAAAAAAAGATACAGACACACATCGTGTAGCTATATTGAACAACCAACATACCTTGCTTCACAAATATCTGTCAGTATCTATTGAAGTATTATTTTATAATTATCCAAAAAATCATGTGTAATAAAAATATGCATAACGTAGAGAATATTTAAATTCAAATTTTTAGAATATATATATATATATATATATATATATATATATATATATATATATATAAATAAATTTAATTTTTAAAAATTAAATTTTATAAATGTATCACACTGGCTTGAAGAGTAAGAACAATGCAGGATTGTTGTTCTAAAAGTTATTTGTTATTCATCATACATAGAATACATACCTTGAGTTGAATATTTACTTAAGACATTTGAAGCAGAATAAAATGTTTAGTTTATTATATAAAAATTTGAGAAATATGCGTAACACAATATAAGACTATTGTCTACAGAAAAAAGGATTAAAAGAAAATAATTATATCACAAATAAAATTAATACAAAAAAGTTTTACAAAATTTTATTTAAATGAATTACCATATTTTCGTGTTGATGCACATTGTAGAAATGATCGTCGCATATAAAGAAATAGACGATACGATATATACTTTAAACAACTAGAAACTGTAGAATTTGACAGAAAAGCAAAGTTGAATTAAATGTTCATGTAAACTTTATAAAATTTTTAAATAAAAAAAACTCAGAGTTTAGATAATTTAGCATATTAAATCTCATTCAGAAAATGTGAAATGTAATGAAATAAATGATTGAATAATGTAGCAAAAAATAAATTATTTAGAATTTTTGAAAAAAGTATTATAAATAAATAGTGTATTAATAATAGTGTATTAAATGGTGTATTAATTTATTCAAAATCTGGAGAATATAAGAAATTCTGAAACATTTAGTAACAGGACATTTAAGTATTATGCAAGCATTTTATTAGGAAAAGAGATGTACAGACTTCAATACTCTAAGTGATATAAATTATTCACATAATTTTTTCAACGCTTGCAATAGTTCATACTAAAGAATTTCTTTTTTTTCTATCTATATATTTAGAGAGTTCCGGGTTTTGTATAAATTTCTGAGTAAATGCATGTCATCTTGAGCGGAATTCCTGTTTATAGTATTCATACATAAAAAATAAATATTTGACAGATTTATAAAATAATTTTCTACGATTTTGAAATTTATCTCTCTTTTTTTTGCAAATTCCAAATTAACTTTAAAATCTAATTATTAATTTGGCTATCAAGTACACCATTCATTATTGGATATCAATATAGGAAAAATATTCCTGCGCTACTTTTGCTATATGTGCTGAACGATGGTGGAGAGCACTAACTTCGGAACAGTATGTCCAAGGTTTGAATACTGGTTCGGGCATGGATGTTTCTTGCTCTTTTTGTGTTTGTCTTTCTTTATCACTTCGCTTTCAGGGCGAAGATGGTACACCCACTGGGTGCCCCACTATATGAGATACCATCACTTCCACCCATTATAGAGCAAAATAGGGTAAAGACCTAAGGCATCCGGGCATTAGAAAAAATTTCGTGGTATGTGGCTGATCCTTTTCTAGTTGGAAATTTTTTCTTGCACCTTATAAAGAAAAACAAAAGTATCTATGATTTAAATTTACATTGATAAAATATGTACTGAACAAATGACTTAAAATTTCAAGAATGTAATCCAATATTTTAAAAATGTAATGGGTACTTATGAAAGATTACCAAGTATTGCATTCAATGTAATTCTATAACTTCCCAGTAACTGCAACACAAGCTTAATATTTTAAATTTTCATCGAAATTTATGCGCTAGCTGCATCTTCTCTGCATACGTGCATTATTATCCTCGTGGCCCTAACTGAATATTAAATAAAATGGTATCATTTGCTTGCTGCTCTAATGGGAAACAGACGATGGCTCTGTGTTCCTAATAATACATATAATGGAAGACCCGATAAAATATGTCCTTGAGAAAGACGTCTTGCTGCATAGTGATCATACATAGGGACCTGTAGTAAATGTGTTATTTATATCCAAAAATATGGGGATAGTGATGAAATTGATAGTGGGCTTGCATCTCAGATGAAACGAATATTCTCTATCAAGTACATCTTAAACTTGATAACCATGAACAAAATCTTTATTTCTTTTCAATTAGTTTCAATTTTTCATTATCATTCAAAATGGCATCCATATCGGTGCATTGTTGAATGCTCAATTAATACATTCCGAAGGATCCAGAAAATGGAAATATTATCTCCACTGGCAACATAACGTATCCCATAAGATAAAACAGGCAATCGCAAAAAAATAAACTGCAAATAAACATAAATGCTTCATTTTGCCCTTAATGCTTATCATCCAGGGACGAAGTTCAACATCCTGTGATGTTATATCGCTGGGTGAAATCACCTTAGTTTTCTGATTATTTGCATAGCCATCAGACTTGCAAAATTTCGTTACGATCCAACAATTATATCTTGGTACATAAATTCTTATGGTAATGAATGTCTGGTGTCATCCATGCATAAAAATTGATAAGTTTTGTAACCAGCTGGATGAATTAAATTATTTCAGTAAAAAACTTCAAAACTGAAATTTAAAGAAATATAGACTATTTAAAGTTTTATTTTTAAAAAAAGTCGGCTTTCATTGTTATAAAGACTTTCATATTCCACGACAATCATTTGAGATGTGATAATTTATGATGAAGTTTCTAATATTTTTTGTAACAAGTATGAAATATATTGAAAAATAGAGTGGTATGAATAACTTAATGCATGCTACCTAAAGAAGAGAAATGTTAACTGATTTAAATAAACAATTATTGAGATCAGAAAAAAGTATACTAATGTGTTTTTCACAACAAATATTAATATCATTCAATCAGATTGAAAGAGTAATAGCTTAATGGAGAAATCATCTAATATGATGAATTAAAATAATTAAATATACAAATTACTCTTATATTAATTTTAACTCCACAAGTAAAATAACCTTTCAAGTGAAATAAATAAATTATATATTCAAAGATGCAGGATAAATTTAACAAATTGAAATTAAAGCAGAACTTATTGATTTCGGAAAAAATATTTTAATATATATTTTTCATATTTTTTTCGTTTAAATTTTCCTTTTTTGTATTTAAGATCAAGTTTTGCTTGAAAAATCTATATAGTCTAAAGTTTATTATTGAAATTTATTAAATTTATTGTATTATAAATCTTACATGATGAATAAATTAATTTGATCAAATATCATTGCGTGAATTTAAATATAATCATGTAAGTCTAATATTGATATTCAAAAATAAACGCAAATAGAAACAATGTTATCGACATAAAAATAAAAATGAATAAATTCAATCTATATTTAATTGTAAACCAAATTACGAAAGAGTTAAAAATTATAAAGAATATTTAATCAATAATGTTTATACATAAATTCATCGACTGTTAATATACAAGTCAATATACTGCTGATTTATAAATTTTACAATTAATAATATAATGTATGAAATTTAATTATCAACAGTCAATTATTGTCTTGAATCGCATTTAACATAATTTCACAGAAGCTTTTAATTTACTAATATATATGCGCATTTAAATTTCTCAATTATAGTAGAAATAATATCTATATTATTATAATGCTCCCAAGAGAAACATCAAAACATTTGACAAAATTGTTTTAACTTTTACTCGATTGACAAATTTAATTAATCAAAATGGTTGAAAAAAGAAATACAAATCCCCCTTGAGCTATATCTACTATTTTCATATCTATTTTTTTGATCTATCTACAATTTTTAGATCAATTTTAGACCCATCTACCTATCTACTGTTTTTAGATTAATTTTGGATCCATCAACAATTTTTATATTGATTTTAGATCTTTCTACTATTTTTATATTTGTTTGAGATCTATTTACTATTTTTAGATTTACTTTAGATCTATCTATTATTTTATACCTTTTAGATCTTATTTTAGGTCTTTTTTGTCCACTATTTTAGATATCTCAAGAATAAAAATACTTTCAGATTTGAATAAAAAATTAACTATTTAAAGAAGAAATTAAAAGTAAAGAAGCAATACATTTTAGAATTATTAAAAAATGATTTCAACTACCAACTTTTCGTCTTTGAGAGAATTTGATTAATTAAATATTATATATATATATATATATATATATATATATATATATATATATATATATATATATATATATATATATATATATATATATATATATATATATATATTATATATATATATATATATATATATATATAATATATATATATATATTATATATATATATATATATATATATATATATATATATATATATATATATATATATATATATATATATATATATATATATATATAAATATTACACGAAAATACAGAACAAACACACTCATATAACTGTAAAACTAAAAGATGACGTAATAAAGAAATGACCAATGCATAAAAAGAAAATGTTTGCGTAAAAAATAATAAAAAAGTATTTTTAGCGTAATATTTCCACTTATGTTTTGTCTGGGGAGATATAATTTTGTCCTATGACATTTTTATCTATGTTATAACAGAATCCTGAAAATCTATGACCCATGAAAGTCTATTGTGCATTGTTTCAGGAAAATAAATGACGGCAAATTGCAAATAAAAAAAATTCTGTTATGAGTTCAGTAAAAATAACTGATCGGTCAACATAATATATTATCTTTGCAAATTATAATTAATAAGGTGCGCACACATTGTTAGTTATATTTTAATGAATTTATTTACTAAGATTCTTTCTTTTATTTTATAATTTACGATAAAAGTTTACAATTTTTACACCTTTGATTCTTATGGCAATTTTTTTTACCCCAAGATTGGGCTCAATGTGTGACTAAAAAGATGGGCTCTACACAAAATCTAAACTATGTAAATCTAATCTAACAGTGCTTTTCAGATAAAAAATAATAGGATTTTTCCTTAATATTGTTGAACAGCTGATGTTAGATGTTGCATTGCTCTTTAATGTACAAACACATGTATTTTTATGTTTATACGTGAAATTTTCAAGTTTTTTTCTCTTGTATGATGCAAGAGAAATTCATCATTAGGAAAATATTCTCAAAAAGAACATTTTGCTGCGGTTATACAAAAACATAATAACACACAATTCAGTTTTTAAATTATTCATAATTTGGAGATCAAATGTTCTGTAGGGTAAAAAAGTATGATGAATAATTGTAAAACCATAGCACCATACAACACACATGATGATGAAGTACTTGAATACTTCACTATTCCTTGACTTAGGATTTGTGTTTTATTTTATAATTCAATAAGCTGAGTTTGAAGAATATACAGTATACATTTTAGCTTCTTAAAATAAGAATTTCTTTTTAAATAAATTGGTTCTGAATTTAATTAGAAAGTAGATTTTATAGCAATAGACTTATTATTATTTTATTTTTACTATTCGTATTGAATTGTCAATTTCGCAAATGATGGATAAAATTCTAATTTAATTTTTTCTTTTATGCAGTATATATATTGATTTCTCGAAACATTTTAAAACAAATTTATGTAAACAGTTAGCATAAAATTGATTTTTAAAATTTATGTGAATGAACCAGGTTTATAAAAACAAGCCACAACATTTAATAAACAAATAGCTGACTTAAATAACTTATAATATAAAAAAACATTACACATTCATATGCACTGTTTGCACTCAATCTTAAATAGAAATCTTTAAAAGTGTAATCGATTATGATATTCGTTTTTGATAACTTCTTGATTTTGTATTTAGCAATCAAATTTAACATTGTGTTATTCAAATGACTTTAAAATTTAATTTGGTTGTTACGCTCGCTATTTCAAGTTGATTTTTCCGTATTATTAAATTCAAGTTTCTACAATTCTTAAATCTCTATTGATTTCTATAGCATTAATTTTAGTTGATTAATTCCGTAATTTCATTCATATTATTCTTATTAATTTTTTAAAATTTTGCTTTATATTTTAATTTTGATATATACGTTTATCTTTTTACAATAATCTTTTAGTATTCGTTCTTGATATTCATGCTAAAATCGAGATATTAACAGTTAACTAGTATTTAAAAATATTCATTTAAAAATCTAATATTCATATTAATATTAATTTAAACAGTTGCAAAAGCATTTAATTAAATAACCTGCTTTTACACTACTATCGTCTTAGTTAACTAACTTTATTTTCATTTTATTCTTTCGCCTTGTAAATTAGAAATTTTTCTTTCGTAAAACTAGAAGTTTGAATAGGTAAATCTTTTAATGTTTTTTTATCTTATAAATTACTAAAGTAAAAATGTGAATCATAATCAAGTGCTCTTTGTATTTTAAATTAATTTAAGGTTTCATTAAGGCTTTCAATTTAACTGTTCTTAGGTTTGATTCATTGTCTTTCGGTTATGGACACCGTGAAATATGTAGGCTAAAGGCTTAAGACTGTGAAATAGCATTTCAACGTCCTCCACATAATTTGCCAGCTAAAATGAGTTTTCATAGATGATAGGCCATATTTATAAGTCGCAAAGGAGGAATATGGGAAAATTTTCAAGCACGCACCCTAACAGACTGGCGGACCTTAGACAAAAGCACAGCATCTATTTCCCTTTGCTCCAGAATGTCTGGGATGGAACCCGGGATCTTTCACTCTGAAGAGCCATTCATTAAAACTAGACCATGATGAGAACTATTGTGTATGCTTATAAGGATTTGAAATCTACTTTAAACTTTTTCGAATTACTTATGGTATGAAAGCGTGGTCTTAATGTATCAAACAAGCAAAACAGCCTATAAACATAAAATCACATTAACAATTTACTTTCCATTTATAAATAAATATCTGAAATATTATCAGTACTTCTTATATATTTTATTAATTTTTTAATTTTAATTGTTTTATTAATTTTTTAAATCTATATTTTACTTTAAATCGTTATATGTTAAATTATTTTCAGTATAATTTGATTGGAAAAATATCTGGAATGAACGTTAGGAAATACTTGAAGAGAAACGAAATTAATTATTAAATTTTGATCATTACGATGTATAAACTTTTACCCTGGTCACATTCTCAAAAACTAATGTAGTCAAATGAGCGTTCTGTTGCTTTTTAAAAATATCTTAATCAAGAAGTTATTAAGCATTGATAGTAACTAAAGGATTAATAATTGGAGTCACAAATAAAATAAGCCATTCAATGATCGTGAGCAATGCTAAGTGAAATATTTTTATATCAGTATAATATAAATATACCAATAAAAATTACTAAAATTGATTAATGAATGCTTTTTAACATTTGATGAAAATTATGTCTAATGCTTAAGTAAAATGTAATTAATTAGAGAAATTGTTTTTCTTATTGTTATAGTGATTGAAATAAATGCTCTCATAAATTTTTTATTCTGTATAATACTTAAAATAAAAGAATTCAAAGCTTTAAACAAAGTCTGTAACTTTTAATAATAAAGTGACTATTTTTTAGAAAAATTCCTTTCATTTAAAAGGACACGAAAAGAATTTATTGCGAAACAACGAAATCCTTTTTTATTATAACATGTCATGTGTTAATCCTAAATTCTAATAAACATAAATATATTATTTTGAGTAAAATACATCTCAAAAAACTTTAGAATTAATTTTTTCTTTTCTTGAATCAGATCACATTTTTGAATTAAGTTACAAGATCAAACTTTTTAAATACATTTATGTATAAATTTTCAAATCTAACACACATTTCTCCATTTTAAAATATTGTAGCATATTTATGATAATATTAAGATAAGATTTTATCTATCGAAAAACAATAATTAATTATTTTTATAAGAAATCATTTGACCTTTGATAAAAAAATATCAAAGTTAATATTTTATATTAAATATCTTTTAGGAGTTAATTTTGGTTTCAATGATAAATAATAATTAAACATTTATATTTTAAAGATTTTTATTATTTCTTGAATAAAAATGACAAATATATCTTAGGGAAATTCTTGGCGAAAATTGGCGATATTTTTTAACGCCAAGCTTTTTTTCTGGCGTGTTTCGAAAACAAAATGGCGCCAAAAGCATCCTGCAATAACCCAAAATAAAAAAATGACACAAATTTAACAAACAAATGTTTATTACCATATTCAACGTTGCCCAAACTGGTGCTTAATTGGCGAGAAACCAAAGGACACCCTAAAGAATCGGCCTCATAAATGACAAACAATCTTAGTTTTAAGAGTGCAAACTATTTTACCATTTGTGCAAATCAATATTTTTATTTTGGTTTTTTATCTATATTTTCAATACAATAATTAGATATGATGAAATTTAAATGTTTTTTACAAATATTACAAATATTTTTCTAAAATAATGTACAATCTTTTGTTAGAAAATCCTAACTACCATTCAATTTCATCATAAGATTAAAAAAATTCAACATAATTTTTATACAGCGTTTTTCTTAAAAAACTTTTCTTATAAATATTAGAACGTGATGTCAAAATATAAATAATGGGAACGACAAAAATGCAATATTCTTTGAGTCTCATAATTTAAACAACAAATATTTTGAAAATAAAATTTTTAAATGCTCCTTATTTTTCGCTCAGTAACAAATGTATACACATTTCAAATAATATCTATATATCGTTAACTGTAATTTTAAAACAACAAAATACATGTTTTTCATCATTAAAAATATAAACCATTCGCTAAGATAGTATATATATCGTTAAAACGAACCCTTTTGTGATTTCATTTAAAAATATTTGAACATCTTTTAGCCAATTTAAATAAAACTGCATAAAACGAAATTCTAAATTAAAAAAGTCAACTTACAGGTAAGTTTATCTGAAAATAAATGGAAGCTTTTTGAAGTGATAAAGCATAAAAAATGCGTGAGAAGCTAAAAAATAATTCTGTCTTTCTAAACATTAAAGTTAACGTTTAAAAGAAAGATAACTACCATAACTGAACAAAGAACGTATAATCGACAAGTCGTTAGTGTTCACTCGCCTCTGATAGGTCACTTAACTTTGGGCGTAATTAAACAATTTCACGGTTGGTTGGCTGTGCACCATATAGTAAATTCTAACTACAATGGACATCCCACCCAAAGCACCTCTTCATCCATCCAGTTCCACTGGGTATTCGATGCTCATTTTGATAAAGCGCAGCTCTCTGTGGTAAAAGAGATAAAAAACGTTTCTTTCTGCAACAATAATCTTAGCAAAGTTTACGTTTTTATTTGTAGTTTCGTCATAGTTTACTTCACCAGGACGTTTTTCGTTAAGTCACGTGACGTGTTTGTTTCACTTAGCGGGTCATGCAAAGTATTTAGATTTTTCTTTTCAAGTTATTTTCTTTGCGGAAGATTTTTCGCTTTTCTTTTAATGCATATTTAATATCATAATTCTTCCAACTTAACTCGCATTATTCTCGGCTATGTAGCTTATGTTCACGTAGATTGTAAAATATTTAAACTTCATTTCAAACTATGTTTTGAATGAATTTCATTTTTTATTAAGGAATAAGAAGCTTTATTTTAAGAATAAGAATATAAATATAAATCAAGATGAAAATATTTCTATGCTCTGAAACTCGAAAAGAAAATCATTTAAAATTCTGTCAGAATCTAAATTTCGGAATAAATTTTAAAATTTTCTCGAGGGATTTTAAAGGCACAACAAAATATGAATATAAATAAAGGAATTATTGAAATATGCTTTGTTAAACAACTACTGGGATGTAAAATACAAAACTCTATTTTACATTGTTTAGAAAAAGAAGAGTTTGTTAACTTATAAGTTAGCTTAAAATTTTGCTCAAATATTTTCATTGTAAATGGCACAAGTCTATTATCATAAGAAATTGAGATAAGTTGAAAGAGTTTTGAGAAATTAAAAAATTGGAATTGAAGAAATTTCATTCAATTTTTATTAAGGTAATAATTGTGAATAGAAGTAATTTATTGAATTACAATGCATAATAGTTTTCTAACAACAATACATAGCAACATTAATGGGTCTTAAGCAACAATATATAAAAACATAAACTGTTTAAAAAAAAGTATTTTCACACTTTCTGATGACACGAGCGAAGGGAACCAGCCAAGTATGTGGCTACCAGTAAACAATATGTACCTAAACCAAAAATTATTGTAGGAAAAAATGAAAATTGAAGAGAAATTGTGAATTCGAAAATTAATATTTTATGCAACTTTTACTGTTTTAATTTTGTTGTTTACGGTTTTAATTAGCTTTGTTCAAAGTGCTATTTGGTACTATATATATAAGTTGAGATTTTCTATATACATCAGATAAAAAATAAAGCGATTAGCTTTAAAAAACTACTTTATTTACAAAGTTATTATTGTAGAATTCAAGATTCTTTTCATTCCAGAGCATTGAGAAAATTGAAAACGCTTTTTCTAAATTGAGTTGAAACAATCATGTTTAAAAATCGAAAAAATTATAATTATTCTCTTACACATTATTATCACATTATTAGAATGTAGAACGAAGGAATATTCAAAACGCCTTTCACGTTACTTCGCGGCCCCACGATTGTGCTTAGATGGTAACTTTTAAAGGAAGGAAAGAACCATGCGCTTCCGTTTTTGAAGCGAGCAGAGTTCCTGAACAGTTTACATCACATTACGATCAGTTTTTAGGGACTTATAGCAATATTTATTGTGGTCTAAATTAGTTACAAAGGATGTTAATTAGTTAAAAAACTTTAAAAGAAACAAAATTCACGTTTTAGTTAATGAATGAACAAGATTCTGAAATAAAATTTATTCCATTCTATATAGTCCTTTTCAACTTATCTTCCCCAGGAAAAATTCGACAGACTAACAGAATAGGAAATCTATTTTATAGATTTCGTTAACTACATGTACCATACTCGTTCATATTAATATATTTCTTTATTAAACAAATATTAATAATATAAGTGTAGATACAGTAAATTATCGTTTTTTTATTTTAACAAAAACTTTTTTTAATTATTTGTTTCCAGAAACTATATTTAAAGCATTCAGATAACTGAAAGTGAATAACAAATGTCCAACATTTTAACTTTGTGTCAGTCTAGACTGAGGTATTTAATCACTAGATCAACTCCGGTTTGTCTTTTTTTTTCCTCGAATAAAATACAAAACGTTCATAAATCTTGTTTAGAATAGAGTATGGTTTCTGACAATATCAAACAGAGGATACGCACCTGGCCGAATGTTACCTGGCCACATTGTCGAGTTTCCTTTCAGCGACAGAGAGAATCGTCGTCCCCTGCGCTGTCCACTGGCTGATAACGCAACAATGGAGTCGTGAATGACGCGGGTCGATTGCAGATTGGACAGTGGGCCTCTCCAAACGCGACATGGAATACTGATATGTATCGAAACGAGATTACAACTTGGTTGTCTTTGGCGATAACAAATGAACACTAAACTGGAGAGGAATTCCGCTCACGATGGATTGTGGAATTGCTTTAAATTGGTATCTTGGTGCTTACGACATCAACTTGCATGCTTGCAAAGATTAAACTTAAACTATACATTTAAGAAAGGTGGTTAGAGGGAAAACATCCCTGTTTCTCAGTTGCAGAATAAATTCCTCTTTAAGTTTTATTTCTAATTCTAAGTCTCATAAAGCGATAACCTATAACGCAATGAAAGCAGTTACCTTGTTAGTTGAATCAGTTATTTGTAATAACTATAAATTATGCATTTTTGTTCCAATATAATAAAATCAGTATTCGTGTATTAAAGATCGTCGAAAATTGTCGAAAAACATATTAAATCAAACTGATAGTTGAAAACGTAACCAATTTTTTCCAAAGAAAGTTTTCATATAGCTTCAAAATAAAATTTAATTATATGAATTTGAAATACCTCATATAAATTGAATATTCAGTAAGATGATTTATCGTTTTTCTTAACTTAACATATAGTTTTCAGAGCCTAATTAAGACATGGGCATACGGGGCAGTTGCCCAAAGTCCTCAGATTAAAAGGGACCCCAAATCGAGTTTAAAGATAATATTACAGTGTCAATCAAATAGAATCGTCTGCGAACTCAAACTGAAAATTTGTTGTTTCGAAACAGAGGGTGCCCCCAAATTAGTTTTAACCCAAGACCAAAATTAGGCTACTCGGGCATTGGTATTTTCTATTTCAAATATTCTGAAATAACTACCTTTAAGAAATATTTTTTAAATTACGTTGCATAAGCATGCAATTTCGTTAAAATTTATTCCATATTAAATAAACGGAAATAAAATCACAAAGCATGCTTCAAATAGTTTCCAAATAAAATTTTGTCTTACTGTCATTTGCTTCTAAAATTTAATTTATAACTAGGACAGAACAGATCAATTTCCCTTTGATATGAAAAACATATATTTTTATTATTCATTACCCTCAACTTAAAATCGAATATGAAAAGAAAAAGAAATCCAAGCATTATTATCGCGAAGTTCTTTGAAAAGAGCTATATCGCTTTGAAGGAAGAATAACAATTAAGTTTAAAAGAAAGACATTTATTTCCATTGACAATCTACTTTAATAACACTGGCGACGTTTCGGGCGAAATAACGAGCATCAGATTGGCGCCTTTTAAAGCAAAACTTCATTTAGAATTCTCCCGCGGATAGTTCGCCAAGCTTTTGGCTGAACATTAAGCAAATCTATTCAATTTTAGAAGGGATATGGTTGAAGGTATGTATAGCAAGATTTGTTCTGGATGGGAGAGTTAAATTTTCAATTCAATTCGAGAAAATGAGATTAATCCATTTTAAAACTACTGTGAAAGATACTTTCGATTAAATTATTAGTTTCCATTGTATCGTGACCGTATCCGCTTCATATTTTATGTGAGAGTTGATGATTAAACTATCTCACTTTATTATTCGCCTGAAGACAGAGCGAGGACGATGAATAAAACATAGCTTTTATATCGATATGATCTCGACAAAATAGCTTGAGAGTTAAGTAGGTTATGATTACAGAGAACATACTACTTCAATTTTATTCGCATAAATGAGTGAATAGTAATAATTTGTCGTAGTTATAGGTTAAGTGTGTTTTAAATTAATTAAATCAAATCCACATTATATGCATTAAATAATTTAATTGAATTAAAATTTTCATATATGCTTAGTAAATGCCTTCTTAAAATTTTAAGGTTGCTTAAGATATTTGATATGTAAACAAAAGGCTAAAATATTAAATAAATGATTAGTTATATAAAAGTGAAAAGCTATGATTGCAAAAATAATCATAAAAAAACAAAAGGTTACAAAACTGAATACCACTAGTTTTCTTAAAATGATGATATAAAAATGTAATTAAATTTGTTATTTAAATTTCCTTCAAAGAAGAGATGATTTTGGTTTCACTTTTAGTTTAATTTAATACAGTTTTTTGATTTGATACTTTTGCAAAATGAAGAATGATACTGAAGTTATATTCAGTTATGATCTGGTATACAATATAATATAAATTGGAAGCAGTTTAATACTTGAAATATGAAAATAATTTAATGAATAAATGCTTAGAGTTTTACCTAAATCCCCCAATTGATACGGAAAAACTGAGCATGGCTTTGAAACAATTACTATTATTAGTCTTAGAAACAATTAATATTATTTAATCTTTGAAATAATTAATATTATTAGTGTTTCAGCTCAGCTATGTCTACATGTGTGGAACAATTAATGATATTAGTCTTTGAAATTTACAGTATTACTAGTTCACAGCATGAAAAATAGAACACAAGAAACTTTCCCAAGCTAAATCAGTATTAATACTTAACTGTTACGCATCAGAAATAAACTTAAAATTTATTTTGAATTTCCAATCTATAGAATTTTTAAATAAATTTGAACTTCACTCTAAATAATAGATAACACATGAAATATTATGGAACAATTCATTTTAGAAGAACTTTTAAAAGCTACGAATTTTATTCGTATTTTATATTTTAGCACACTGTATATTTTAGCTTGATGTCAGAATTAAATTCTCTAATATAACATTTAACTAATTTAGTTTTTGGTATTAAGTTATACATAATAAGACATTTTTAAAAAGTACATAATGCTTTTTACTTAGAAATAGTGATATAGGACTGGAAATAAAAGGTAATATTTCAGCATGATATATATATATATATATATATATATATATATATATATATATATATACAGGGACTTCAATTCTTTTATATAACAGGAGCGCTCTTTTTGGTAGTTCACAACGCTTTAAATATATTTGCCTTTTAATCTTTGATAAACTCCTTTATTTGCTTGAATTTTAGATTATTTAGTGAGAAATTAATGAGAGCACACACATAAATAACTTTTAATTTCTTGGAAAAACAGTAGAAATAAGAAGTCTCATGATAAATAAAATTATATATATGTAATATTATTTGCTTCGTATTACAGGAAAATGATAAAAGGGTAGACGTATATCGCTGTTGTTAATGCTGGCATTCTTAAATTGGAAATTTTAAAAAATCTTGAGGAATATTCACAACATTTACGACTCTCATATTGGAAAGATTTTCGATTAATTTTACATTTTGGTCAAATAAACTTAAAACATTTAGAAATTATGCTTTTATTAATGCAAATGTCTAAAAACAAACTTTCGATTGATAAAAATCGAAAGTTTGTTTTCAGACAATTGCATTCACAGAAAATAATGTGTCGGAGAACTTAATTAATAAAAAAATATTCTAAGAATGAGAGATCAAAAGGAATTTACTTCTGGCAGATATAAAACATTTAATAGAGATTTTGCGGTAATGTGTTGCAGAGAAGGTTTGAAAAATTCCCCCTGTAAATCGAGCATTCTATATTTTAATACTCACTAATTGTTATTAATGATTTTTTAAGAATTAAATGCTTTTAAATTAAGTTATAAAGCAAGAATTGTAAATATATTTATTATGCATGAATTTCAAAATAAAATTACTATAAAAACTTCAAAAAATTTATAAAAGACAAAACATCAAAAGCACCATTTTTAGGTACTACTTGTATGAGAAAATGCAATAACAGAAATATATATATATATATATATATATATATATATATATATATATATATATATATATATATATATATATATATATATATATATATATATATATATATATATATATATATATATATATATATATATATATATATATATATATATATATATATATATATATTTCTTAATAACGTTATACTTCAATATGGCTGATTTGGCTTAATATTTAAAGTGTTTTAATATTAAATATAAAAGTTTAATTTTCAAAATAAAACTGTAATAAATATTTTCCTTTTGATTATGTTAATTATAGGTACGTTAATCGTGTAAAATAAAAATCATTTCATATGATAATAAATGAAATAAGTTTTGCATAATTAAATTAAGTAAAAAACCAAATGTTTTATGAAAGGTGAAATGAGAATTCCTAAGTCTTATAAATGCATGGCTATATACGTATTATATAATTTATAAATGCATAAAGTCACAAATATTTTAGTTGTTTAAAATTACAAAATATTGAATAAACGGTAAATTTGAATATTTAAAATATGTCTAATAAAAGAAGAGTTTAAAATATTCTGTGATATATGATAAAATACAGACGAAGGCTTTTGTATAAGGCATTTAACTATCAACCACATCTTCCTTAAAAAGAGAGATAATTTTATTGATAATGGATTGTAATTATATACACAGGAAAGGGAAAAAAAACCCTGAAACTACCAAGAATTTTTCGCGACAGTCGTGCATTTTGAGTGCTAAACCAAACAAATCTAGCTTTAAGGGACAGTGATTAACCCCGAGATCCTCTATTCCAAAGAATGTAGTAATAAGCCATAAGGAACTCTTAAATATATAATGTTTTTAGACCACTTTGAGGACAACCCAATAATTAAAGCCAATTGTAGAGAAATTCAAGCCATGAGGTATACGAAGGAAATGATTTGGCAGGCTTTTTTTGCCAAACAAACAAATAATAGACCATTTTTTTAAAAATCAAACGCTGAAATCTCATTAGAAACATCTTCTTTAACAATATACACTAACTAAATCAATGGCTAATTTATTACGACACAGCAGAACAATGAAGATGAACTTATACTTAAAGACGATGGACTTTTTTTTATCCACCGAAATAATCGGTGGATACTTTTTTCAGAAAGTATCCACCAATTGTTTCATCACTAATCAATATCTCAATTATTTTAATGTCGGCCACAGACTATTCGCCTCATTTTATAGGCGATTCTGTTGAAGTCAAACCTCCATGTGTGTTGTTACTTAGGACACTTGAACAAGCCAAGGTCACTCTGCCAACGGTTATGCGAATTTAAGTCAGTTGGGTGCGTTTTTTGTTTAACCAGAGCACCACGAAGGTGAAAGTACGACTTACTCTAAACTCTTTCGATAAATGGCACCATCAGAAGATCGTATGTCTCAATTTTGATATTGATCTGAAGGGGGAGGAAATTTTCTCTAGATCACATTACCCCTATAGTAACTGCTCAACGACCAACCACAGGACTTTCGATTCGAATGATTTAACGAGCACGTATATCGCATGTACACGGTGGGTTTCTGGCGGCATTGGGAATCGAACCCTGACATTTCGGACTGAAGTCCGATGCTCTAACCACTAGGCCACCACAGCCCAACTTCCACATATTCATGTGATAAAGTAGATTCACCAGTACACTACATCTTTGATTGACTCATTGCAGTCAGCTACCACATAAGATCTTCATCAGATATCCTGTCTATCCAACATTTTCAGTGTTGCATTAAACACAGACCCTCTCAACGCTGTATCACTAACTTAATGAAGACCCCTCATTGGCTTGGATTTGAACGTGTGACTACCGGCACCAAACTTACAGCCATGATATGAAGACTTAACCGAATCCATCCAACATCTTTTCTTTCGAAAAAGGAATGGCACATGTTTGCTAACACTCGGTACATCCCAAGCTTCTTCCTTCTCGGTCCATTGTAGGGTAATTAAACATACATCCCGCATAACTTTCTAGAAGGAATTTATAATAGAAAGTAAATCCCTCGTGTCACAGAAAAAAAAAACACATGACTTTAAAATTTTGAAAGAAAAATAAGACTTAAGTAAAATCTTGTAAAAAAATTGAGTAAAAAATTAATGTTTGAAAGATACGAAAAACTAAATTTTCACTCTATCCTCTATAGTCGCAATGTCCTCCCTATGAAATGATACCTCTTGGGGGTGGCAAGCCTAGTATTGGGAGGTTTCTTCTTAGTTCTTGCTTCAAAATCATGAATATACTCTACCCGGCTGCTTCTATCTTACTGGTAAAAGCCCGACTCAGGCTAGGTACAGGGAAGAATGCTGGTGCAATGACAACTCTACCCCCCAAAAACTTGAATAATATTTTTTTAACTTATAAAAGTTTAGACAAAAAAGTTATTTGCTATGCAAAAATAAAAATCGTGTAGCAACGTTTGCTGCTTTCACGCAGTTACACATCGCAATGAAAGAAATACGTGTAGTTCTAAATACTGAAAAATTAATAAAAATTTCATTAATTCGTTACATAAAAAAAATCATAATAATTTTGAAGTCACACGTAGAAAAACATGAAATTATTTAAGTGACTGAAAGAATGATATTTTTTTATTATCTATGAAATATGGACAGAGATTAATTATAATCTCTTGTTTATCTGAATAAATAATTACAAATAATGATAAAGATGCATCAGGCTTTTTAAAATACATCGTTTTTTTCACCGAATTTCAGCTTGTTTTAAAAATAATTTTAATGATCTTAGAGAATGTTTTTCTTTTATCATACTTTATGGAGAAAACTTTTAGTGTGTAATGCATTCATATAACTGTTGTAAAGTCAATAATTGTTGATTTAATGTAAATAATAGATGGGATGCTAAGCATTTAGGAAGAAAATATAAATAAAATTTCTCTAGTAAAAAATGAGAAACTAAAATACAGAGGGTATTAACACATTTTTAGAACGATTTCGGGGCCGTTTAATTTATATTTAAAATTTAAAGACTATCTTTTTAAATGTTCGATCTGATAGCTTTTTTTCTGGAGTATAACTCTGCATCGTGATTTCCATGATAGAAGAGCTTTTCGTAAAATTTATAAGGGTATTGCTTTCCATTCCTCTTCCACTACTTTCCAGAGTCCATCCATCGTGGTGGGTTTGCGTTTTGAAAGAGCTCTTTTTAACAGACCAAAGGCCCAATAGTCTATAGTTGAAACGTCAGGGGACTTCAGAAAATATGTGGAAAAGGTATATATGGAATACCTGTATTAGTCTTCATTTTTTCAAGGAATGCAGTGGTAGTTTTCGAAGTATGACTTGTCTTGAAGTTTCACTCTTTGAAAGTCTTTGGGATAAAAAAAGTGGAATTTCTTCTGTAAGTATTGAACGTAAAATCTTCTCCTGATAGTATGATGAGTTGATTTTAACATTTTTTCTACTCTTTTTATTTTTAATTTCCCATTGTAGGAGAAACCTGCAACTATCATAAACCCCTTACTGAAACTTTCTTTACATTGACGGAACCAGGTTTGTACATTTTTTCTCCTCGTTTTCTATAGTAAATAGACCTTTTTTTGTTGCACTCATTTAGGTGAACCCATGCTTCATCAAAGGTCACAATGTATTTCCATTTATCTCCTTCTAAATGGTTTTCATACAGGATTTTACAAAATGTTTTGCGCTGAGCTACATGTCTCGGCAAAAGCTGGTGAACATTATGTTTTTTAGCTATTTAAGATGTAAATATTGATTTATTATTTTATTTATTGTTGATATAGATGTATCTAAAGACTTTGCAATTGTGATTTCTGTGTTGGCGGATTTTCTCTTGTTACCAGGGATTTCAATTTAAAAACATTTGAAACAGTACGTACTTTTTTCGGATATTCGTTTGGAGTCTTCTTTCCATGTAGAAATAATGACTGACGATTTTCACCTGTCTGATTGATAATGTTGCTTATTTTGTACTTAGAAATTTTAATACCCTGCATTTCACAACGTTTTTGAAACCTGGAATAAGAATATTTCTCTTCGGAAAGCGCAAAAACATATCCTTCAATCCACAGCTTGTTTACATGCGACATTTTGAAAGAAGAATAAATTTAAAAGTAGCAGACGATATTTCCTATATCAAATAATAAGCTGTTGTAAAAGTATCTCAGTATTGTTGTATCAAAAATTATATTAATATTATATTTTAAATCCTTAAAGTGGAAAACTTTAATAAGAAAATTTAATATTTACAAATGCGTCGAAACAAAATTAAATATTTATCGAGTAAATTTCTTGAACTGTTGCTTATATCTACAGCTTCAGTTTATCAGGTTTCGCTCACTTTTAGGATAATTAAGTTGCCCTTTTCTTACGAAAATTTAATGCATGAAAATCAGTTTGTGAGCAAACTAGTCAGGAATAAGACTTTACTCATAGGTTCATTAACTATAAGTGCAGTTTATAAGCATTAATAGTATCGGCAGATAAGCAGTTTTATGAAAAATGAAAACGCAAAATGCTTGACAAAATCAAAAATAAATATAAAATGCTTAACTACTAAACTACAAATATTACAGATCAAACTAAAAAATAAGGAATTTCTTATAATGTCCTCTTAAGGGATGTTATGCTATTCAGAAAAGTTAAAAGTTAATTTTATTTACATTAAATAGAAGATATTTTAACTTACTATGAAACAAATATATTTATATTAAAAGCCTTTTCGATTATCTTACATTTTCAAAAAATCAATATGAATACCAAAAAATTTTATTAAAATCATTTATTGGAAATTTAATTACGCTGTACATAAATATTTTAAAGTTAAGCTCTATTATATAGGAAAATGAATTCATCTTTTAACTACACAAACTCATTCAATTTAATCTTTATAATTATCAATTGCATATAATATTCTATTGTTTTTCAGGTTATTTAATTATTCATTATTTAGGTTTATAAGATCTCCATATTTACCTTCATACAACGTTAACAGTTAATTTGCTTTAACAGCGAAGATTTTAACTAAGTATCAAATCCTAATTTCATAAGCTACGAATTACACATAAGTATTACGAGTACCGAAGCACTAAGCTGCCCAGAAAATCAGCTCAATTAATCATTTGGAATTCTATTAGTGCGAAGTTCGTTTAAATTTAATTTGTTATTAAAAATTTGCTGAAGTCACCTCCTCTTCTGCCGTTGCCAAACATGATAGAGGTCTCGTTTATCATGTAAAATGGCGAATTGCAAATTAGTTCGAAATCATACGTTAAGAAGATTAATTAGGAACTTAATGCAGAAGGATCGTGAGATGTGGGTACTCATTTTAATTAGCCCCTTCAGAAAAGTTAAAATTCTTTAACAACCTCCTGTTTTACTCAGAAAAAGAGTTTTAAAAGATTGTACAGAAGAAAAAAAAAGAAAGAAAACGAAATTATTCTCTGCGCTCTTTCGAAAAGCCTCTCACTTTATTCGAATCTGTTTTAACTGAATTCTTTTTGGCAGCAGCGGATTTCGCTTTCCCCCCGATGACTGGCGGGAAATTCTTCGTTGCCATAGTGACAAGAGCGTCACTAATAGTTTGCCATGAAAAGGGGGAATAGAGTGAATTTTTATAGTGAGTTTAACGTTGATGAAAAATACACCAGCTTCTTCTTTTATTAGGGGCATAATTTACGAAGTGGCGTTACACAAAATCAACTGATCCGCAAGTAAAGAAGTTTTCTAAGACTTCAAAAAAAAAAAAAAAAAGATTAGAAGAAGATTTTTCATTATTGTTTTAGATATATACCAGATTCATTCTTTATTTAATCCTGTTATTTTTTTTTACATGATAACCTTTATATTTGTAGCAATGAAATTAGTGAATAAAAAAATGTGTTCTGTTTTGTTATTTTTTTTCCGAAAGAATCGCATTGTGAAATTTATGGCTCCTAAGTACTTAAAGAGCAATGTTGAAAGGAGTTGTTCAGTAAAAAAAAAAGTAAATAAATAAATCCTGCTCCATACTAATAAAGAAGAAATTAAGATTATGATATTTAGAATTATGTTCTTTGGGAGCTGGAGCAGTCATAAAAGTCCGCTTAGCTTTTCAACCTTAAGAAGCTATAAAATATATTTTCGGCGAGCGAAAACTTTTAAGTTGTTTGTTAACATTATCAACGACAAGTGCTTATTTACAGTGCCTTAAATAAAATCTGTAAATTGAGTTATAAAGTTGCATTTCCAAGAAATAAAATACGGAAACTTTTAGAAAAAAAAAAAAACCCAAATCAAGAAAACCAAAGTACTTAGCTGTAATTGCTATAAACTGCAAGTTAACTTTTAAAAAAATTATTTAACTATAATTAACAATAATTCTTGTTCTGTTTTTGTTTCCGTAAGGACAGTTTATATTAAAGAAATATTTTTTGAAAAAAGATGAATTTTTTATTGGTGTAGTTTTTTTTTAGTTATGATTTATTTAAGAATTTTCTTAGTGTAGTTCTAAAATGTTTCTGCACATGTATGAGAGTATTATGTATGTATATATATCAAAGTACTGTTCAAAAGATTTATGTAAATTTATTTGTTTATTATGGTACGAAATAGATAGCTTTTAAAGTACTAATTATATCTTAAAATCGTATTTTATCCTTAATTGTGTCTCTGTCCTATATAAATGGACTATAGAGTGCACACTATATTTCTCTAAATGTTCCAAAAGAATACGTAACGTATTAAAATGTTCAGGAATGTTTATTTCTTTTAATGATAAATTTAAAAAATTCCAGTGAAAAATAAATATTTTCACCAATTTTCACCAAAAAAATCCTTAAAACTTTTTTTTATAAAAGATATTATTATAGAATAATTTATTTCATACTTTCAGTCATTTAATATAGTGTGAGAAAGAATTCACGTTGCATCCATTGTTCTATAAGTTAGAATTAAAATGATTTAAATTATAAAAAATGTTTACAAAATGTGTAGCTTTAATAAATTATAACATGGCAATCAGTTAGGGATGCTCATATATAACATTTTAAATAAAATAGTGCGAAAAAGGAAAATGTTATATGTGATATTTAGCCTAAAAGTAAAATAATTAACACCCTTTATAAGTTTAAAGACATTGTGAATCAAACTCCGGAGAAACACGACATTGTAGCTGAAGCGATATTTCTTATATATATATATATATATATATATATATATATATATATATATATATATATATATATATATATATATATATATATATATATATATGTATATATATATGTGTGTGTGTGTGTGTGTGTGTGTGTGTGTGTGTGTGTGTGTGTGTGTGTGTGTGTGTATGTCTGTCTGTCTGTCTGTACTCGATGGATTCAAAAACTATACACACAATCGCCGTGAAAATTTGGGAAATTATTAGGTATATACCTAAGAAGGTTTTCGAAATTTTTTTAAAATCAAAATTGGGGTTCTAGGCGCTTCCAAACAAATATCCCAAAAATATCAAAATAACATTTAATTAGTAATATTTGTAAAAATTGTAGCCATGAATAAATTGAAAAATTAAACTTTTACCCATGAAATTTACCCATAGAATTTACTTTTATAAAATAAATTAAACTTTAAGAGACAACATACTCACATAATAACAATTATTAAAAATAAAAATATAAATTACAAGGTAAGTAAAATATTGAATCGTTCTATTTATATTTTTTCATTTATTGTTTGAATATTACAAACTATATTAAAGTTTAAAATATTTTTAATACATAAATTGTGCTTCCTTTAAAACTTCAACAAATGAATTTAAATTACAAAAAAAAAAATATTAATGCGATTGACGTTCGATATTTCACCAGCACACACACAAATTCTAATACAAAAAACTTATACAACTATTAATACGATAATAAATTATTAATACGTGCATAAGTGAAAATATTATTGATTTCCAGCTGAAGAAAATAATTGGAAATATTTTTTATTTAACCAAACAATTATGCCACCAAATGAAAGTCCCATTGGTCGATCTACAAATCAAGTAGAAAGGAGAAGTGAAGAATGAGCTTCTGAAACAAGTGGGCAGAGAAAATCTAGGCAAGAAAGAGATTGAGATCACACTGCTTTTGTTCGATCATTAGGAACGATGGAACAGAGGCAAGCAAGACAGCAAAAAAATCGAATTCGCAGGACACAGACAAGACGAACAATACATACTGATTTGAATTTACGTGGTTTCAATTACAACCCCCTTTACAATTACAGTCTTCATCCAAATATAATTATTGGAAAATATGGATAAAAAGTGCACGTATTTTGGTGCTCAAAAATTAAAAAATGAAACACCAGATATGTGCTGTGAAGGTGGAAAAGTAAAGTTAGCAGTTTGCGTTCACCACCTGAACCATTATTAACTTATTAACTTTAATATCAGTTTAAACAAGTCAATCAAACATTTTTTTGAAAAATATACCCAAGTAAAATTTGTACTTCGAAGCGACATCATTCGCAGCAATGAATATCGTTAGCGCAAATTATATGCCAACATTTAATGTACAAGGGCAAATTTATAACCATGCTGGATCACTACTACCCTTGTCAAATGTTGATCACAAATATCTTCAGTTATATTTTATGGGAAATACTGACGAAAAAAATCAACACACGGTGTCAACTGAATATAAGTACTAAATGAGAGATTATCTCTGAATTACAAAACTTGTTTGAACAAAATAATGAATTAGTTAAATTATTTAAAACCACCATTGAAAAAATACCATCTGACGACTACAAAGTAATAATAAAGGCGGATAAAACACCTAGCCCTTGTTCAACATCGAAGACAATTCAACGCACCAACGATCGATGAAGTGGTAGTTGTCATAGTTGGTGAAGAATTTAATTCTCGCGATATAATTCTTCATCGTAGAAATGGTGACGTCCAGCAAGTATCATAAACGCGTCGTTCATATGATGCATTAAAGTATCCCATTCTAATTTAGCAAGTAGAAGATGGATATCATTTTAATACTAATATGAGAAATGATACAACTAATATGGATATTAATAAAAAGGCCAGTGTGCTATGAATTATTATATTTATTAACCGATGATTCGTGAGAATGCTGATAATCAGATATTGAAATGTAGACAATTATCTCATCAATACTTTGTTGAGATATATGGAAAAATAGAAAGTGAAAAACTCCTCTACATACGACTAAATCAAGTCAAATTGCGTTATAAAAAGTACATCCATTTACGTAATGCAGTTGTAAATGATGGCAATCTCAATGTTTTGGGCAAAATAGTCATTTTACCATACACATTTACAGGCACCCCAAGACACAGCATGAACATACACAAGATGCAATGACGTATATTTGTGCATATGGTCGTCCAGATTTTTTTAATCACATTTACATCCAACCCAGCATGGTATGAAATAAAGAAAACTATCATTAACTGGACAATCACCATCAAATCGTCATATTTCTGCACGAGTATTTAAACAAAAATTAAAATCTAGATTCACTGTCAAACACCATGTAATGAATGTATTCCACTTAATGGCAAAAAAGAGATCTTGCACATTCACATATTTTAATATGGATGACTGAAAAAATAACACCAAACAGAATTGATGAAATCATCTGCGCAGAAATACCAGACATAAATTCATAAATACTTTTGCACGATATTGTCTCAAAAAATATGATTCATGGTCCATGTGGCTCACTAACTAATAATTCACCATGCATGTCAGATGGAAAGTGCACAAAGTGGTATCCTAGAGAATTACTTGCTGAAATTATTACAGGCAATGATCGATATCCACTCTATCGAAGACGATCTACCGAAGATAGTAAAAAATCAATTAAATTAAAAGTACTCAACAACACTATTGATGCTGATAATAGTTGGGTAGTACCATATTCTCCATTATTACTAAAATCGTATAACGTTCATATAAATGTTGAGTAATGATATTCAGCAAATGCTATGAAATATATTTCCAAATATGTGAACAAAGGAAGCGATATTGCAGTGTTTGGAGTGAAAAATAAAACTGCATCTAACGATGAAATCACTCAATATCAACTGGGACGCTACATAAGTAGCAATAAGGCTGTATGGCGTATTTTATCATTTTCCATTCTTCAGCGATATCCAACGGTTGTTCATTTAGCAGTACATCTTAAAGATGAATAGTGTGTGTTTTACGTCGGAAAATGTACGTGCAAGAGAAATATCACCACTCCCAACAACATTAACTGAATTTTTCACATCATGTAGAAATGATACCTTTGCAAAGACACTAGTGTACTCTGAAGTACCAACTTATTTTACGTGGAATAGATCGACCAGAAAATTTCAGTGTCGTAAACAAGGTAGATCAGTAGAATGACACCTAAATTTATATTCCACAGATGCATTGGGTCGTCTGCACACCGTCCATCCAAATAACGCAGAAGGATTTTACCTAACATTATTATTAATCAATGTTCGTGGACCAACATCTTTCCAAGAATTGAAAACAGCCAATGGTCATGTGTGTGCTACATTTTGTGAGGCTTGCCAGAAATTAAGTCTCTTAGAAAACGATACTCTTTGGGATATTTCACTCGCTGATGCTTCTGATACAGCTCAACCACAACAGATACATATTTTCCATCATACTAACTACATGTTTTCCGTCTAATTTAAAAAATATTATAAGAGTGAAGACATTTACATCGCATGCGTAGAATAAATGCTAATCTCAGCATTTAATTTACATTAAATTTATACAACGAAGCATTGATTTTAATTGAGGATGTATGTTTGAATATAGCCAACAAATCACTGATAGAATTAGGAATGATTGCTCTAAATAGTTCTGGTAATGACATTTTCGATAGTGATATATAACTAAAAACACACTTCGATGTTAATGAATTACAAGCAGTTGTTCGAATTAATCTGCCGAAATTGGTATTAGAGCAACGAACAGCGTATGACACAATTATAAATGCAATATATAACAAGAGTTGTAGTTTATATTTCTTATATGCACCTAGAAACACTGGCAAAATTTTTCTTACTTCAATTATTCCGACAACTATAAGATCACAAAATAATATTGCACTTGCTATTGCATCATCTGGTATTGTAGCGACTATTTTGGACACTGATCGAATAGCACATTTAGCATTGAAATTGCCATTAAATATGCAGGTAATAGAAACTCCAATTTATAATATTAACAAATATTCTGGAATGGAAAAAGTACTAAGACCATGTCAGCTTATAATATGGTATGAATGCACCATGGCACACAAAAAATCATTGAAAGCACTCAATCGCACATTAAAAGATTTGAGAGGAAATGAACAGCTCTTGGGTGGTGCTCCCTATTTGCTAGTTGGTGGATTTTCGACAAACTCTACATTTATACCACTTCTAACATCTGCAGATGAATTGAAATCGTGTCTCAAATCATCAGTGTTATGGCGGTATGTGGAGAAAATATCTTTAAAGACCAATATGCGTGTTCATTTACAACAAGATGAATCTTCTGAACGACTTGCAAAACAATTGTTAGATATTGGGAATGATAAAATAGAAATGGACGCATCCACATACTGTATTACATTACCAGACAACTTTTGTCTCATAGTAAAATGCACTGATGAATTGACTGATAATTTTTTTCCAAACTTATCGCAGAAATATAAAAATAACCAAGGGGTTAGTGAGAAATTACCCATTAGAAACTTACTTTAAATTATAGTTTATTTAAGAAAAAAAATTGTTGTACACATTTTCTGAATTTCATATTTTTTCCATATTTGCTTTAGCATGAAGAAAGAGATTTAAGTATTAATAAATTACCATAAAGTGAAGAGAATTTCCATTTTTTTAATATTTTAAATGTCAAATGGAGCACCGAATTACATAAGAGATAAAATACTTACAAGTATTAGTTAGATATAATATAAATACATTAACTTCGGTCGTGTCTTATGCCCTTAAATAATAATTTATGAATACAGTGCGAAAATTTTGATACAATCAGCAATACAATATATCGAACAATTTATTTCTTTTCACAAATTTCAATACAATTATTCTGCTATCAAGAATATAAATAAGTAAGTTGAACTTTTTGAAAACCATCCCTGTAAATAATGAGGCAAAAATACCATAAACCATTAAATAAATACAATCAGAAAGGAAATGTTTTAATAACAAATCAAGTTTCGAAAGAAATAAAAATTATTTTAACAGTGAACGAAATTTAATTCAACAAGAGATTTGAATAGTTGAGAAAATGTCTCAATTAGATATATTTTCAAAAATATATAAATCTAAAAAAATCTGAACGCGAAAGAGGAAAGGACGAATTTATTCTCACACGAACCAAGATAAACAAAAAATGGAAAGGAATAAATTTTCTCTCCAAATACCCTTTTAACTTTAATCGAAATAAAAGACGGTTAAAATTCTTGTTTTATTTGTACAAACAAAAGCGGGGAAATGTTGTGTTAAATATTAAGAATAGAAAATAAGAAACGATAAGCAAACACTTTAAATATTAAACCATATCAGCCATATTGATTTCTTATTCTCGTAATAAGATAAATTTTTGATTTAACCAAGTTAACGAATTTTTGCATAGCATTAAGATTCCTACTGTTTAAGTTATAACAAATATACATTTCTTATTTTATACTCTATTATTAAATATAAATATCAGATTGGAATAAGAGACTCAAGTAATTTCAACTTTAGCTTTGTTGACATAAAAAAGATTTTCAAATGCGAAAATCTAATTTAAAACATTGAAATTTTGAGGAAAAAATAATAATTGTATTGAAATCAAATTTCACATTATTTATTTTTAAGTCATACAAGTAAAAATTTGTTTTCTGGATTGATTTATGCTATCAATAATTAAGCTCAACTGTAAATAGAAATAGAGCGACAAAATGTAAAGCATTGAGTAGAGGTATTTGCTTTTGAAATGGAAAAAATTGAACTCAAAATATTCTGTGTTGAATAAACTGAAAAAGATGCGTGTATCAACGCAATTAATGTTATATTTATAAATATTTGCCATTGGATTAGCGGTAGCAATAACTTACTCTAAAAAATTGCTCAAGATATCGAAATAAGAAAAAATATTAGCTTACAAATAAATATGTTAAAGTTATAAGAACCAAAAGCATGCAATTATTTTAATAAGCTATAGATAATATGAGTCATTTTTTTAAAAGGTGTTTTGTGTTTTATTTTAAAATAAATTATTTTTCCTTCCAATTAAAATTTTTCTCAATTTTTTTATCCTACTATAGGTGAGTTACCTTCACTTTCAAATTTTCTTTACAGCCCTTTTACATTACAGTAAATATGTTCTTAAAGATTCACTTTCTAACTCAAATTAATTTTTTTCAGAATGTTTTTAAAGAATTTATGAAATTTATTTTTATTCTAAACTTTCATTGGTAATCCTTATTTCTCGAATCATAAATACGTATTTTTATTATGAATACATCTTTCTTTATTTTCCGTTGAAAAAGAGTAGTGTCAAAAATATGTTATAATAAAATAAGTCAAATATAAGAATGAAGTTTCAAATAATTATTAGTAATCTAGTTTTCTCTGCAATAACTTCACTTATTCTGAGATAGTATATATGATCTTTTAAAAACATAAATCATTTATTAATCATTTTTTCAATAAAATATGGTTTTTTAAAATCCAAACTCTTCCATTAATAACAACTTGCTTATTAAAATGTTACTACAATCGAGATTAAGCATATCTTCAATATCAACAATCTCTTTTACCACTCATTATTAAATTATATATATATATATATATATATATATATATATATATATATATATATATATATATATATATATATATATATATATAGATAGATAGATAGATAGATAGATAGATAGATTTCTTCATGAGAAGGAATGATATGGATAGTATAAAATTTTGTAAAATTGTACAATAATTTCTGTGAATTATGATGAGGATTAGATGTTTAAATATAAATACTAACTTAATTATTAACTAAAATATTTAAGGGAAAGTTCAGTATTTTAGTTATCATTATTTAAGGTATTAAACATTCTGTTAATTCTATACATATAGTTTTCCTTTTTTAGAGAATTTATTATACAAAATAATTTCTTAAATATTTTCAAAATGTTGTTTATTGTTCTTCCTCACTAATAGATAGTTAAATTTTGGTTAGATATATGTGATTAATCTGTAGATATGTAATTTTATGTTTTATAAATTAATTAGTTACATGTATTATCGAATTTAGTGCTGAACCATTAAAAGAATTTCAAGCCGAGAAAATGATTGAAAACTTCAAAACATTCTTAATAAATGAAATGAAAACAATTTACTATATTACTGTTAAAGAAATATTTTAGAGCAAAGTGACAGAAAATTATTTAAATGAATAATTAACTTTCATTACATATGTCAATAGAACTTAAAAGGAGTAGGTTGAAAAATATTGCGCGAATATAATTATGTGAACATTACTGCATTAAAAAAGGAAAGGAAGATAATAATTTACGAGAGAAAATCATAGAATGAATACAAAAATGTGTTTTGGAAATAGTGAAAAACTAAGAAAAAGACAACCATCTTAAAGAAAGCTCCTTTTAAATTGATATTTTAAATAAATTCACACCTTTGAATAAAAAACAATTTTACTCTCAAAAGATTTGAATAATTTATAATTCTCAAGTACTGATAAAATATTAAAAAGTAAATCCAAAAGAAATATGTTAGCGTAATAAGAATAGAAACTTGAATAACTCCGCCTTTATTTTAAAACGTGCTTTTAAAATATTTACAGCAAATTTAGAAATTGTGTACTGGTAAAATTAAAATTAATCATTTGTATATATAATATTAAAATTTCTGTCAAAAAAATTTCACGTTAACATATTCAAATGCAAACTAACTTAAAGAAGTTATATGTAAATACGTAAAAAACGTTTTCATAAGTACGATATTTCTTTAAATTTTCTTGATAGAATGGTGAGAGAAAAAAGTAATTTATTTGAACAAAAACGAAGAAAAAAATGTATGTATTGAAAGAACTATAATTGTTTGAATAAAAAGCAGTTCAATATTTGAAATAAATGGAAGCATAAATCTGAGGAAGGAGATCATATTTATAGATTAATAATAAGCCCTAGTTGTGTGTTTCGACTTCATTTATTCTAACCTCAAGTTTAAAAATATCTAGTAAATACAAAGGTATTATTATGCAAATTAATCTATTTCCATGATAAAATTAACAGAATAGTTAATATTTCTTTAGGTCCAATAACAAAAAGCTTGAATTGAAATTTCTTTGAATTGTTGCTTAAATATTTCCGTTTACAGGTATATAAACTAAATTTAAAACATTTTGAATTCAAAAAATTTCTTTATGAAGGTAAGACATACTAATCATCTACAACCATATAAATATCCGGATTCAGCTAAATATATTTTTTTGTGTATTCTATCAAAATTTAAGATGTTTAATTTGATAAACTAAATCTAGAAAATGAATAAATGAATATTGTTGTTTGTATAATATATATATATAGAAAGAAAGAGAGAGATATTTAAATCTAAATGATTAATAAAGATCAATAAGTTAAAGTAATCTGCTATTAAATATACAAATATAAGGAATTAAATCAAATCAAATCACTCAATTATTCCACCTAGTTAACTTATTTTTGCTTTCTTTGTGTATTATTTTCAGTTTTTTCTTTGAAATAAAATATTAAAAATCTTTTTGCAGGAAAAGTTTATTCTTTTTCATAAACTTATTATTAATTTGTATTTTTAATTTAATTATAAACAAGAATGTATGCATTGACAAGAAAAAAATCTTACATTTATTGGAAATTATTTAAATTTTAACATTTGACATTGCAATTGTAGAAATACATCCAAAGAAAACTTTTAGAAACTATTTTTAAAAAAATGTGCTGAAAATATAATACACTATTGTCTCAGCTATTCCTAATTAATGTAAATGATCTATTAAATACACTTTAATAAATTATGTTTTGTTTTAATCGATTGATTTGTAAATGCAACTAATTAGATTAAATTATTTTAAGCTGTTCGTTAATTATTAATCAAAATTTAGTAATATTATTTAATTTTAGAGATTATTGGATCGTAATTTTTTTAATGCATATTTACCACCAAAACTTAATCATAATGGTTAGTGTTTCGCGTGATTTGAAATTTTAAGGGAAAGATATGCAATAAAAATTGCTATACGTTGTATAAATACACTTATTATATTAGATATTTTTCCCAAAGTTTTGTAATAATAAAAATTATGTGCAAAACGTTAAATCTAAACCAAATAAAAAATAGTGGAAAATTAGAAAATGTTTTAATACCATTATATTTATTACGTATAATGAAGGTCTGCATTAAATTATTTGTTTTATTATAGAAAATTATATTTAACAG
This sequence comes from Latrodectus hesperus, assembly GCA_037975125.1. Classification (NCBI taxonomy): domain Eukaryota; kingdom Metazoa; phylum Arthropoda; class Arachnida; order Araneae; family Theridiidae; genus Latrodectus; species Latrodectus hesperus. The sequence goes on along the minus strand of CM075852.1, from coordinate 34,729,189 downwards.
GAAAGATTTTAATAAATTTCAACATTTTTGAGTGTGCTTTGGTGATTTTACGAATACATAGTAACGCTATTAAAATTAAATGCATTTAATAATATGGAAGCTCTAATGGATATATTCATTTCTGTATAAAAATACTTTATACTTAACATACTTATTTTTAAATTTGTATGTTATATACATATTCTTTATGCATTTTTATCAGAAGCTAACTTGCACATCAACGTCATTAATCTACTAAATAATTATTTAGAAATAATATACATTTATTTGAAAATAAAGTGTTCAAAAATGTCCCACAAATCAGGTCAGATATCTTTATATCCGAAGAAAATCTTTTCCATAGAAAGCAAAAATGTGAAGTCGCGCAGATATTCAGTGAAGTAAAATTTTCAGCTATTGCATGCAATGACTCCCAATGTGTATTGATAGCAAACATTACAAAGCAATCACTTTTTTACAAAAGTATCCAAATACTATGATGTTTATGTTTGCCCAAGAACTTTATCTCGGAAACCCGTCAAGCAAATAAAACGTATGGGCATCTGGAGTGTTTGCATTGATTCGAGGAAAGAAAGAGATATTCGCACGCATTGAATACAGTGCTTCTTCGCCAACATCGCCCAGTTGATATTTGTATATCACTCATTCTGTTAAGTACAAAAGTGAATTAGTGGCGACAAACTAATCTCGGTTCATGAATCTTTCTTCATTCTTCTGTAAGCCTGTTTATCAATTTACAGCAGTGTTCACTTGTCTTTCATCACATAGGGCGATACTGCCCTGTTTTTGTTAACTGTGCTCACTTATTTTGTTTATTACACATAACTGATGTTTCTACTATTATTTTATTTATTTTAGCTTTTGAGATACATCGGAATGTTTTGAAAGTTCCATTGTTAATTGATTTCGTTTGATAATGAATATTCTTAGTTAATTATATGTTAATATTTTCTTAATATGTTTACATTTTGTACTGAGATATTCGCAGATTGTTTTCACAATGAGTTAGTGTTTGTGTTTATTTTGGCACTTAAGCATTTGGATTGGGTTTGCTTAATGGATTTCTTTATTAATATTTGAAAAAAGTTTAAACAAACTTTAAACGAAACAAAAAGTGAATATATTTTTCATCTTAAAAAAGTTTTGTCACAATCCAATTTTTTTAATTCCCAATTTAATTAGGATGAATGCAAATAGCACATAAATTCATGGCCTACAATTGAAATATTTTCAATTATAATAAATGGGATTTTAAACTGTTCTATATAATTGAGATTCACTATTAATATTAATTAACAAGTGAAATCTGTTAAGAGAAGGAAAAAATAATTTCACTAGATAAAAAAATCAATTAAAAAAACATGATTATTTACTTCAAATTGAAATAATATTTACAATAAATGCAAAATGTGGAATATTTGTTATTACTTTCACAATATAAAATATACAAATATATATTTCCTAAATTTTAAAAATGCCGTTACAATCTTAGTACAATAAAGGAAAAAAGTATTTCATATAAATTTATTAAAGTAAAAACAGTTTATTATGTACATTATAAATATTAATATATGGATAATATCAATATATACGATATAAAAGTTAAAATTTAAACAATAGAAAATGTAAATTTATTAATTAAATTTACATAATAGTGAAAAATTTACATAATAGTAAGAAAATTAAAAAATTATAATTTTTGATTTTTGAAGTGAAAATACTTAAAACCTTACTTAAATGTCATATTCATATGGATAAATAAACATAATGTTCATTATTATATTAACAGTTTCTGTTGCAATTTTATAATTTATAGAAAATTAAAACATGAATAAGTTTAATACAATAACTATAAAATTTTCAAATCTAAACTTAAAAATAAATACATTTTACCAAATTAGCATATCGAACATTTAAAAAATTAAATTTATAAAAACAAAAGCAAATCCCATTTAAGCATAAAAAGAGTTTTCTAAAATAGATTTAAATAAAAATTACATTTAAGAAAATAAATCTTTGTTTTCTATGGAGAAAACGAGAATTACATTTTTATAATTCTTAGGAAAAAACTAATGTGAGAAAAATTAATCTGCAAATTTTATGTAATTTTTTACATCAAAGTAATTATATATTTTCTCAGGAAAATTTTGTGGGTATCATATAAGAAAAAACACTTGAAACTATCTTGGAAAAAATAATTTAACGTTTAGTTAAGATTAATGTAATTGCAGAGTAATAAACTTAAATGCATAAAAGTTATTTGAACACGAGATTTCTTATTATCTGTGGGTAAGTGCCGGTTTTAAAAAATTGAAACAAGTATAATTTGTAGTTAAAAAAAAGCATTTTTATGAGAAGATTTTATAAATGCTGTCGGGGAATAATTGAATCCTATTATCAAACAGTTTTTTGAGGAACTTATTTTAAAACAAATACTGCAGTAAAAAACTTATAAATATTTTATTCTATTTTCTGTTATATATTATTTTTGAAGTATTTTGAAATTTCATGTTTCAAAAAATGTCACAAGTTTGAAGCAATTAAAGAACAGATTTAAAATTATATTGTGTAGGATTATTATGTTGAGTTCAAAAAACTGAAACCTAGTATAACTATATATATATATATATATATATATATATATATATATATATATATATATATATATATATATATATATATATATATATATATATATATATATATATATATATATATATATATATATAGCGGAGTTTTCAGTTTTTTGAACTCAACATAATAATCAACATACAAAATCAAGGGATATGTATCCATATCCCATAAAAGTATGTATATGTATACTTATATACGAGTATATAAATTTATGCATGCTTATGTAAAATTATATGTATGCAGCTAATGTTATATTTAATGGTTTTTATTTTCTTAGGCTCTTTTTATGTATAGTGTTTTGAAACTATTTTCCTAATAATATAGGTGTATCTTAAAAGTCATAGTATAATTTCCGACTGAAGTCTCTGAAAATGCCAAGTTTCCATAATTCTATAATTCCCTATAAATGCGATAACTTTTGTATAATTTTTATGTATTTCCCAATAATAACTTGTGCTATTTGTTGCAATTAGTAAAGAGTAAAAAAGGAGTTTAGTAAAACAAATTTGAAATAGTTCGGTAGAAGTATATTACCAGCTGCAATTAACAACATAGACAAAATTACTTTTGGGGAAAATACTAACTATAACATTATTTAAAGCATCACTTTTTAATTAGTTTATAATTTTTTTTTGCAAAAACTTATCTTTCTCCCGTTTATTTCGGTCATTTTGGCAATCTGACACAGATACCCAAAATCTCATTCTTTTTTACCATGAAATTATGTTCTTTACTAATGTGATATTTTACTTAGTTTATATGCAACTATATAATTAATCTCATATCTTTATTTTAAAAGATAAAATGACGTCCCGTTTAGTATTAGAAAGTACTAATGTCCTGTTCTCTTTAATGTTTGTCTAAGGGCTTAATCTCATCAAATAATTGGTAATAAATTTCTGCATATTATAAAGATGTAATTATAGTTAATTAATACGAGAATAAAAAATACTTGTCCTAAATGTAACAAATTTTGATTTTAACTCTAAAATTATGATTCCTGTTCTCAAATTTAATAATTACTAAATAAATATCTAATAATTAACGGACAACAGTCATAACTTTTCACATAAAATTAAAAGCATTAGGAGAATACATTTGTATGATGGAAATGATATTGTAGTATGTAGTTCAACATATATTTATTTTTAGTGTTCACAAATTTGCACCGAAAAAATATGTAACACAAAATCTAAATTTGTTTTTTTTCCGACTAAAATAAACATTTAAATGTCAAATAATATTTTATTTTATTGCAGCAACTTCTTATCATAATGAGTAAGCAAATAATTTTGAAAGACTTCAAGCTGCTGTTATTGATGATAAAATATAGCAGCAGCTAACTGAATTGATATGAAAAATAAACCCAGTTTGAAAGATGTAACGGCTATGTTTCTTTTCGTTATTTTATTTATACGCGGATCCGAATTTATTTGAACGTATTTCTTTTATTCTAACGGTTTGTCAATAACAAGAAAGAATTTATTTCAGTTGGTATATCAGTTTTTTCCCTTATCTTCAACAAAGCTGTATAAAATAATTAAATATGGGACTCTTTTCGTTGCTTAAATTCCAAAGTAAGTTTTTAATATTAAAAAAGTAATCTGATCTATGTATTTTAATTTTTTTCAAGCTCTAAACTTAACAAATTTTATGTATTACGAGTTTTTTTTATCACTATAGCATTCATTACCAGGTTAAAATTTAAATGAGTAATGAGCAAATAAATACATAATAATAAAAAATATAAATAGGAAGACAATTTTATGAAATAAGTAAACAATTGTTAATAAAAAATATTAAAACAAAGGTGAATACAATTGCTTAGAGAAAGCTTATGTTATTCTTATAAATTTAGCATAGAATAATAATATTAAATCAGCAAAATTATAATTCACAATAAATAGACCATTTTTGTGAAATTGACATTTATACTGCTAACATAATAATAAATAATGAGAAGGATGAAAATATATTTTCACCAATATTAATAATATATTTAACTGTACAATAAATTTAACATACTTTGCATTGTAATAATAATTTAATACAAATAACATGATTTCTTATAGTAATGCCGAAACTAAAGTGATGAATGAATTTTATAATATATCTATCAAAATATCGTAATTATATATATATATATATATATATATATATATATATATATATATATATATATATATATCATATATATATATATATATATATATATATATATATATGCAAAATAATTATTAAAAGCCATTAGCTTTGCTTAAAATTTTTAATCCCATCGATATATTCATAAACATTAAATATTGCTATAATTATTATAAACTGTTCTTTATCTTAAAGTATAACTCATACATTATGAGTCAAATACTATTTTTCTCACCATATATTAAATAATTTTCTTTGTAATCGCCATTCGTATTCAAGTGCAAGTGTTCACGCAATTTCAAGTGCAATTGTTTGTAAGTGTTTACTAATAGTTTATTAAATTCTAATAATTTAAATAATATTAATTTAGCTAGCTTTTGTATAATGTAGTATTTATACCTTCTATTTTAAAAAAATTTAAAATGTACATGTGTAACAGATACACCAATTAAAATCATGGCCCTTTCAATAATGGAGATTCAATTAAATAAATTGTAAATAAAATCAATTCAAAATAATATAACCAGGAATATTATATATATATATATATAATTTAACTATTTTATAACAATAATTATAACCAAAGTGGCATCAGTAAAAATATCAGGTATTCAAGTTCAAAAAAATTTTTATTCAGTCCACTTATTTTGAAATAGTACATTTCATATTAAGACTCATATAAATGTTAGAAATAAAGTCTGAATTTTCTTCAATTAATAAATCCAAGGAAACCTTTTGAATATGTGTCGACAAGATTGCCTAAACATGTTGGCAACACTGAATAAACAATGGTAGTAACCACTTCTCACTGAATTATTCATAAAGTGACGGAACTGCTTTGAATTATTTAACACAGAAAATGGATGCTTGTCCCATGGAGTGATAAAGTCTAATCTTATATAAATCCGGAGATATGAATATGCTTTTAAATGTTATAATTTTATTTGATTAATGATTATGATTTGGTTTATTCAAAAGTGAGCAATGTATATAAATTGTTTGAATGAATTTATTAATTTTAAAATTTAAAAGGTTAAGTACTATGTTGAAATTAAACAGTGCTCGAATTTAAGTAATTGTTCTGCCTTGATACATCGTCAACTGCTTATATTATTTATAATTGTTTTCATTATAGCTGCATACTTTATTATTTTCTGTAGTCTGTCAATTATCACAATTGCTATAAATTAAATTATAAAATATTTTGAGCTAAATGTTGTGTAGAGTTTTATGAAACCTACTATTTCAAGAATTTAGAATAAAATTTAGATTAGGAGTTTTCATTGAAAACGATAATTTAGAACATTTTATTATTTAAAAACAAATATAACAATTCTGATTTCCATTAATTTAATTAATTCATGGACTTTGATATGCCAACTATTAAATTACTTGTTATATCATACAATTTTTTTATTAGTTTGCTATTCATATATTTTATTCAATTGATATATTTTCAATTTTGAAAATAAATTAAAAATGATATGGTAAGCATATTAAGTTAGAAGTTTTGGAAATAGTTTTTTCGATTGATAAGAAATAAATCTTTTCGAAACTGAAATTGAAACTAAGCTATGTGATATAATATATAACTATATATAATACTAATAATAATTTAAAAATACTTAGTTTATTATGGAAATATATTTATTATGGAATATAAATAAATTTATTATGGAAATCATAAATAAATTAGAAAAGAATTATAAATAAATTTATTATGGAAATCACATATCCATATATTAACTATTATTTAAGCAAAAAATAATTTTGTTCAGACATTATGTCTTCAAAAATATAAAAATGCATGATCGAGTTTTATAAATATGCATTCGGCATCATTAAACTTCTTAAGAAAATCTGATCTGCAACACAATCGAATTGCTTTATACAACCCTTTTTGTCCATACATTTCTGTCTTAAGTAAATAGTTTTGAGGACACATTTTAACTTCCTAGTACATTAAGAGAGCAAAATAATTGTTAATGATTATTTAATTACATGAAATTATGAGCAATAAAATATTATTAAGAACTTTAAATAATATAGTTCATTTAATTACTCTTCACAATTTTGAGATATTTATAAATTTAAGAAAAAGTACTGATACATTTTGTTACAAATTTATTATTTAAAAATATAACATACCATTTTATGCTACGTAATTTGAATCCAATTATATAAAAAAATATTCCATAAAAATATACAAAAATTATTAAATAAAAATAAAAAATAAAATTATATAAAAATATTATAGAATGACATTAATAAAATCTGTTATGTAGGGAAATAATGAAAATGTTACAAAATGTTAAGGCAATTCTTTGAGTTTCGAATATTTTTTTACTTTATTTTATAGTATGATAAATTCACTCAAATTTTTAATTCCAACTCTTTCATGAACTAATTTAACTTTCACAAAAATTCTTTTTTTTAAAAAAAGGACTATATTTTTTATTTCCAATCAGATATAAATTATATTTAAACAAATGCCAAAAAATATGATGATAAATTTACAACGAATTTGCTAAATAATTCATCAATAAATAACTACTTGCTTTCAAATTAATTATAGAATTTACAATATCCAACTACTTCCTTCCTTAACAATTCTTATCTCCACATAATTGGCCATTGTTTAAAATTACTCAATTAATAAAAATTCTTAAATATACACTACCTGTAAACTACATTTACAGTTTCATTCGATGAAGGTACTTTTTCTGAATTAAACAACAAAGAACCAAGCTGTGTCATACCCAAGCAACGTTCTTTAAACAATTGATCGACATCCAGGTAAGTAATTCATCGTCTCAACTTTCAGTATAAATTGAAGCATATATATTTATTCATGCATCCCAATTTTTGTTTTCTTTATACAAACACACCATTTCGTGTTGTATTAGGTAGAGAGCAAACTGCGAGAAATAAGATTAAATCCTCGCACAACCCAACGAGTTGAGTTGAACGAAATTTAATAAGCTATTTCATGTTACCCTCATTAAATTGAACGCAAATTATTTCTCCCTTTCCACAACTTAATTTTATGTTTCGATGTTATTTTAATAAAATTTTGTTAAAGGTAAAGATTCCTATTTGAAGTACTCAGTTAATCTGAGTTGTTTATTTTTAGAGGCATTGTTATAAAGCGAAATGACGTAACAATATTAAGAACGACAGTAAACTTTTACTAAATATATAAATTTTTAGTTCGATTTTATAGAGAACTTTATAAATCAGCTTTAAATATTCACGAGACATTTCAAAATTATCAAAACCGACGTTCGAATTAAAACATTAAGAAAAAATATTAATTAAGAAATTAAAACTAAAATATTTATTTCTAAATTTTTAATATAAATTAAGTAATGTTTTCAAAGTGCAAAAAAAATATAATGTGCTTACATAAGACTACTATAAATCATCAAACTTACAGTTGCCCAACTCAACAGTATATTTTAACGAGTAAGGAATAAGTAATGCCTTTAATTAAGTACAAAATATATGTTATGATCTAAAATTTCCCACGATTAAAGAAAATTAGCAGAGTCATTTTACTTAATTAAACGAATCTATATTTTATCTACCTTATGGAATGATTTTCAAAATCGGAATGAAACGTTTTGTTATTTATTGTACATAAAATAGCCTTTCCAAATCCAAATCTTCACTGCTTAAGTAATATATATATATATATATATATATATATATATATATATATATATATATATATATATATATATATATATATATATATATATATATATATATATACACACAAACATATTTAATTATTCTATTGAGATGAATTAAATTCATATATGGATTATTCATACAAAGGTTTCATTAAAAATGTACTGTACGAATATAATAAAATCATTACTTTAATCCGAGACATTAACGAATAATTTGATATTTTTATAGGTTAAATAACTATATATATATAATCTGTAGCATGTCAAGAAGAATTATAAAGAAATTATGTAAACTTATAATAAAAAAAACTCAGTTAGTAATAGTTTAAAAAGCACTTCCTCTTTAGTACTTCCTCTGGAACTTCCTCTTTAGTACTTTTACTTACATCTAATCGTTGTTATAATAAAAGTAAAATGACATAAAAAGCTATTTTGTATGTAAAAACTATTAAAATAAATAAGACGCATAAATATGTAAAAACAAATAAATTCAAATTTAACGAGAGTGGCTTAATTTTCGGTATAAGATTCTGTGCGTTGAATTTTAAATGAAGTACCTTTAAATTCAAGAAAACTTTCTTTCAAAGAGAAATGAATAAGTGGATAGATAGATCGATGCGAAAATCAATGGAAACGAAACAAATTTTGTTTTGAGTGACTTTTCTCAAAGGTTTAAACAAATTTGCTGAAGTAGTTTTCTTGGGTGATTGTGACATGATTCAACTTCTTGGCATAAAAATTTAATGGGTATTTTATGCAAGAAATTAATTATGCGACTTTAAATGTACTTGTTGTTACGATAGTTATTATTAATAGATCATAGAATATTATATTTATTAAAAGATTATTTAAGAAAATTAAAATAGATTCAAGAAAATCAATGAATGATGATATAAACATGGGAGTAATTATACATCAAATATAAATATACATTTTAAAAGTACCTTCACCAAAATAAGAAAGCAAAAGATATTAAATTCTAAGGAAAAAAATAATTTAAATTTCTTATTCAAATAAATTTTATTATCCACAAGAGATTTTTATATTTTAGAAATAATTTATTCGAGATTTCAGTATTTATTATTCTATTTTCATAGTAGAAAATTTAATCTATTTTAGCCAATAATTGCAAGGGAACAAATTATTGACAACTAAAACATTTCCGAACGATGTTAATATACAGTCATTATACAATAATTAAAAAATCTTAACACATTTAATAAAAAGCTATTTATTTTTATATAATGCGTAATTTAAGATATTTAAATTATTCCTTCAGTATGTCACTTATTTATTATTCGACACAGTAAAAAAATGCATAATTTACTATATAATTTGTGCTCCATTGATCATTCGATTTATTTTACTTTAATCAAATTAAAAAAATCTTTAGTTTTATATTGACTTACTTATGTCTATATGTATAATATGAACAAGAAAATAAACAATTGTTTCTTTTATTTTCACGAAAAACAAATTCTTCTATTTAAGGGTCTATTGCGAAAAAAATAATATGGCATACGTATACAATCAAACTCTTTCGTATCGATGAAATCTTTACTCTTCATTTTCTGTAAAGCTTTACAATCAATGATACTAAAATTTTTATGAATAAGCAATATGCGGTTACAGTCATAAATGGACTTGTATGGCAATAAAGTACATTTCTGAATGGTTGGTCACATTAAATATAATTCAATTTTCATTGTGTATTTATACTTATATTTAAAGGTACAATAAATTATGGTTGTTAAAGTTAAAAATGTTGACTGGTTACGGTTAATCAAATAAATTGCTTTATCTGATCCAAAATATATTTTTGTTCCATAGGTGGCTTTCATTTATCCACGAAACAGACGATAATATTTAACTTTAATACTTCACGGGGATGAATTAAAAAAAATCGTTTGAATATTTATGAAGCTGTGTATAGTAGCAGATTGTAATGTACGAAATGAAGACTTTAATTAAAATTTTTCACCTGTTAAAATATAAAGATATTAAAAATTTTAATTTTTAAAAGTTTTTAGAAAAAAATTTTGAAAAAGTAGAGTCCTATTTAAAGTTTGAAATACACAAAACACTTATATAATAGATTTTATTAGAAACCGTAATCACGACTGACATGTTGAAATGACATAAAAATTACTGTCTCGATAACCGCGATCTCTAAATTATTTTAAAACGATAATTAATACAAAAGTTAAATGTTTGGAGCTTTCACTTTTTAAGCACACACCTTGTTTTTCCTTATTCATTTTTAACTTCCCTTTAAAACGACGAAAAAGAAAAACTTATTGCTGGTTTTTACTTAGCAGCAACAAGAAAAAAATATTTAGAAATATATTTGTTTTTGTTTGTCTTATAAGGGGTTTCAATGGTAACTTTTTAAGAAAAAAAGATATTTCTTATAAAATAACTAGATTGAAAAAATAAAACAAAAAGAATGAAGAAAGAAAGAAAATATATCAATAAAGATAATATATCGTTCACATCAACTAAATATAAATTTCACTGTGCATTTATACCTACGTTTAAATGTACAATAAATTATGGATATCGATGTTAAAAATGTTGACTGGTGACGGTTAATCAAATAAATTACTTTAACTGATCCAAAATATATTTTCCTTCTATAAGTGGTTTTCATTAATTCATGAAAGAGACGATATCATTTAACTTTAATATTTTGTGGCTGTGAAATGAGAAAAAATCATCGTTTGATTATTTTAAAAATTATATATATATATTAGAAAAATGCTGGCAATTGCGAGCTTACCTCCAAATCCTGGTAGGACATGAAGCTGAGGATCAGGAATCCGTCGATAATATCCTCCTCAGCAAGTCCACTGCCCTTGCCATACACTATTGGTAATCCACTGTTACACTCCTCGGGCTGATCATCACCACGGCGGCGATGATGATTACGATTACTCCCGTTACTAATTTTGCGGGTTGCACTCCCCACCGCCCCCTGATCATCCTCCCCCTCCGTACTCTCCTCATTGCTGCAATTCACGGAGCACAGACGATTCCGAGCTTTCTTAGTGATGGGTTTTGTAGGGGTGGAGGACGACCCCTTGGTAGTGGCATTCTGCTCCCGAATACGCAAGCGACGGCCTTCGCTCATTCGAACGATTTTGTTTTATTCCGAGCGATTATTTTTCTCTAGGGGGCAACGGACGACGAGGGGGAAGTGAGAGGCATTTGGAACGAGCACACATTTTTTTAAACATTTTTTTTATCCAAAGAATGATGGTAATCCGGTTCGATACAAGCACATGTTGACACACACAAAATAAAACAAATTGTTCTTCCGCTCCACGAAAAAATATATATCTGCGTAATTTATCACTCAACAATCCGTCCAACACTCGGGAGCAACTTGGATTGTTGTTATATCCACACGCGGGCCTTCTTTACTTTCGTCCGATTGCCAATTGATGCTAACGTTGGGGGAGAATGGTTGCCGGGCCGAAAGGAGAAGGTTGGCTACTCGAGAGATCGGAGCGCACGCCAAGTGGATTGATCGCCAAGTTGTCTACTCTTATCACGCCAATGCTCGACTCCGCGAGGACATCCGTAGTTTCGGAACGAGGAATGTTTATTGAAAGGTACAGGGCGAAAACTATTGTTTAAAATAACGTCGATACAATTTTCCATCTTTATCATAAATCAATTCGTTTTAAAGGAACGAGATGCGATTTATGTTTCTGCGAATAAATCTTTCAAGTAAATAAACATCATTTACATTTCAATTTTGGACGACGAGAAAAATTACTGTCTCTCTTTTTTTCATTCATTTATAGAAACAAAGATGAATACAATTTTTTATATGGACTTATAAAGTGATAGAATTGAATATATATTTTTTATCAAATTTGTGTTTTTGAAGTGCTTAGAAATATTTTATTCCCTAATTAAATCAAACATTTACAACTCCTTGTGGACTTATGAACTCAAATTCGTACCACAAAAAATTTAATTCAGTTGGGGTTTTCTAAATATCTGTTTGCAGATACAAAATGAGTAAACAATCATGATAAATTAATGTCATTAATAATTCTTTGTAATACTGAGCGATAATTTAAATATTTTCAATAAATATTAAATTTTACTTAAACCGAAACAAAATCATTTTGCGAAGCATCGTAATTGTCGAAACGGCAGAATTCTTGACGTTATATTTTTAAAAATCAATTACGTTTTAGTTAGATATTATTCTTTTAAATAGACAAAGACTTATTATTATTATATTTATTATTATTATACACTAGGAATTCTGGAAAATAATGAAAAATAATATTGTAAATATTCCCATTTTAATTATTGTGATCTTTCAAATTTATTACAAATGACATGGAAAGTATTATAAATGAGATAATATTCGGGTTAATTTACAACACTATTTAATAATCTCTCTCTTAATTAATTTTGATAAACTTTGCTCGGTTTTATTGAAAGCATTTTAATAATTTTAACCATATAAAGTTACTTGTTTGACATGCATACCATCATAGATATAATTCATTAGTAATATTTTCAACATGGGACCAATATTTTAGATTTTTAAATTAAATGCAACCTTCTACTTTAAAATTCGATCCCTAATGAGTTCCCACAAGCAATAAGTAAAATTATAGTTCGTCATTAACTTTAGTACGTTATTATAATTAGTTAATAAAAAATTATAGTCCAATTATTATAATTATTTTTCAGTGCAATTATATGTAAAAATAAACTTTGCAAGTTATATTCTATAAAGTTTTATATATATATATATATATATATATATATATATATATATATATATATATATATATATATATATATATATATATATATATAAAGTATGATTTTATATTTTAAATTAAAATTATTCACCGTGATCAGAAAACTTAGCGTAACGATTACTCCAGACAGGAACATGAGGATGCTTACTTACGGAACAGGAAATCATTACAGGCAGAAAGTCCGACTTTTTCCCCAGTTTTACATTCAAGCCTTATTCAGGATTCGAACCCAAACCCCATGATAGCTGAGGTTCTTAACCTCCATATTGGCCGGAAAGCCAAACAATTGATATATTTCATATTATGACAATGCACTTATGATCAACATATAAATTTGATTTGCCAATTTTCAGCCATTTATAATATTTTAAATTTAAATTTAATTAATGCCATTATATAATCAAAGAGATTGTTAAAATAAATCGTAAGGCTTGTAACCAGATGAAGTCAGGAAAAATGATGAAAATGTCACTTCCTTTTACTTTTTTATTTATTAGTACTAGCTTACTTGTACGCATAACAAATTAGAGTTATAGCTAATATTTCATGTCTTTTATTTCTAAGGGTAAAAATATTGTTTTATATTTTCCATATTTATTCCGGAGATAAACATTACAAAATTAAACTTTATTTATTAGGGATATAATTAAACTTTATATATATTACGGACGGATAAAATTTATTTATTACGGAGATAAACTTTACAAATTAAATAGTTTTTCTATTATTTATTCAAACATCTTTTAAAAACTTATTAAAATGTTTGAACTGTTTTACTTTTTAGCATTTTATCATCAATTTCTTTTGATTTAAATTTAATCTTAGTTATTTATTTTATAAGCAAATATATATATATATATATATATATATATATATATATATATATATATATATATATATATATATATATATATATATATATATATATATATATATATATATATATATATATATATATATATATATATATATATATATATATATATATATATATATATATATATATATATATATAAATATGAAAAATATGAAATCATATTTATAAAATTAATGAAATGTATTATTAAGCCACACTCACTTCTTCGTTCTTGCATTGCATTTGATATTGTTTTCAAATTTTATTTAATTCATAGTATATTATGTCTTACTATTTATTCTTTTTAAGTAAGAAATTTTTGTCTATTTTCTTACTTAAATAGATTTTATCCCAAAAGTCAAAGATTCAGTTTAGAAACATATTGAATGTCAGATTCACCTAAAATAACAATTCAATTTTTTGCAACTTAGAAGTTACTGATATTACATTGACACTAATGATTTTGAGATGTTTTTGTCGCTTTTGAAATAATATGCAGCGTATTTATAGACAATATTGCATGTGTTAGACGGATTCAGCAACACAGAAAAATGAAAATAATATTTCAAAGAGAATAAAGTTATTTTTATAGATTTAAATTGAAGGAAACAGAAGTAATAGAACACTTTTCAAATGACATCTTTTTTTTTGTAAAAATTTTTGTTTTAATTTAAGAAATAAAAATGTATTTATTTTAAAGGTACAGCATTAATTAGAGCAGATAAATTAAAAAAGAAATTCTATATACCTCTAATCTTAAATATATATATATTTATATGTGATTAATATTTTCTTACATGAAATAATTAGTATAGTACTTTAAATAATTTCCACTTTAATTTTAAAATAAAAGGCACGAAAATTATTTTAGAAACATATAATTAATAATAATGCTGATGATCAATAAACTGCTATTCAAAGAAAATTCTCTGTGCTTCACACTTGAAATTTACTCGATAGGAAGATGATGTTGCCATATGTGAATAATCAGCTTTTCAATGGATTTTTGTTTACTAGGTGACTGATGTAATGCTTAAAATCTGCTTAAGTGAACAAACTGTATATTAATATTGAGAAATTTCATTTAAATATTCAACTTGCATTTAAATACAAATTGAAAATAATTTCTGGTGAAAATTTGTGATAGCAAGGGTAATTATTTATCAATATGCTTTGATGTTAGTCAAATTGTAGCTGACTGCATGACGTTGCTGATTACTGTACAGCGATATTAATGCTCATGTTGGTTATTACTATTGCATCAGCATGCTTACTGATTCGAACCCTACATCACCCGCCATCCTAGGAGATATCATTTTATTTGGAGGACATTGCGACCACAACATATTTTATGTGCCCTAGCTATCTGTAGTGAACACAATTGATTTTCGTTTAATTCAGGATTCGAACACCTTTCGGATAATGACAAAGATGTCCTACCAACCAGTCCATTCGGCCTCATGTTCACGCTGGTGGTGATCCCATAACACTCATAAGAATATAGGTAGTCAGGTACGGGTTATGAACTGTTGTCTTGAAGGCCGTACTAGATCTCAGTGGCCTGCTTGGGTGCATTACTAAGAAGATGGACAAGTTATCTGCATGGTGTTAATGGATCATACAACCACTTCAGTACCCGTGAATCAAGAAACGGATTATTTTCAAGACAATGGTCTGCATGAACAGGTCAAAGAAGTTTACAGAAACAGTTTGTCTAGTACAATCTGTGGTACAGGAGTCTTCAATGGTGTAACGAACAGGAATGTTGTGGCGTTATGTTTTCAGATGAATTCAGATACAGTTTAAAGGACCATGAAGTTTTCATTCGTCATGAGAGAAAGCACATTTCCAGAGTACCTTACACATCGTTATAGAAGTACATGATTAGGAGAGATCATATGGGATTCTATTTAATACATATTTCGGTTGCTTTTTGTTTGTTTTCTACTTTGAATGGTAGCTGTTATATTTCTGTTGTGTTTAAGAGCTATGACTCTGCACTTTATGCTATTTCTCTGAAATGATATGTTTCATGCACGAACGTATGTTGCAGATAACCTATGGAGCTTTTTATGGCCTATAATGTTTGTCTGTTAATTTATCAACGATTGATCAGAAATTTTCTATTGGTAAAAAATCCTCAGTTCATTCTCCAATAGAAAACATTTGGTTAATAGTTGCCGATCTACTAATTCGTCACCATACATTATCACTATATTATCCACCATACATTATATTAAACAAAGTTTGCAGCAAATTTCTAGTAAAATTTGCTAATTTATTGTATAAATATACTATAATTTAGCAAATTTTACCTTTTTATCCTTTTACATACCGTACTGTGATGGCCGTAGAATTACGTATATTTTTAGCGTAATCCGAAATTATGATATACAATTTGTGCCACAAAAGCAATATTTTCCCCTTTTGGCGATTTGAGAATTAATTTTTGTTCAATGGTTCTTGTTGTGTACCTAAATTATACTGTCAAGTTGGTTGTTCCCCATCTAATAGATCAAACGTAAGCAGTTTAATATAAAAGTTCGTATATTGTTAAAGAAATGCTGTATATCTTTGCTATAGAAATGCCATATATATTATAATTCTTTTGGGGAAAATAGGTTGCACGTAGAACTTAAATCTAATTTGAATTATACTTTCCCTATATACTAAAATATATAGGCAAAGTATATATACGAAATATATATGCCTTTCTACTTCGTATACGTATACTTTGCTTATATATATTGCATATATAAACAATTATTTTTATAAATACTCTAAATAATACATTTATTTCTGATTTCAGTGAGTTTTTTCTTTTATTTTAGGTCTCATTCATCTTATGGAAACACATATTTTATATTTATAGGCTTAAATAAATACTTAAAGATTAACTTCATATTTATAATATGTTTTTATGTAGATTATTTACACTTCTTAAAAAAGGATTTATTACAATTAAAAGGGAGCATTTTGATGTTAATTTTAGGAGAGCGAGTGTTATATGAATTAAATAATGTTAAAGGATAAACAATCAAATTAATCTGCTATGTCCTTTCATTACCAAACAAAAATAACTTGTAAAATTCAGTTAAATATTTCAATAATAATAAATTCAGTATATGATATTTTAAAGTTAAATAATTTAATTCTTGTAACAACAACAAAGAATGCAACCATAGGTATTATTAACTCTGATGTACATAATTATTCATAGATATTATAAGATATTATAGATGTAGATATTATATAAGTTATAAGTATAAAACCTATAACCATAACATATTATTGTTTCTAGACTTTTGCGATACGTTTATTTATTTCTGTTGATCATAACCAGTAAATGAAATCTATCACGAAATTTAAAGATACTATGTGTATCGCATAGACGATACCTGAGATGGTATATTCCTCATAATCACATCTCTTAGAATTAACATTAAAGTATTAAAACAGACTATTTTAAACTAATTTTAAAACAGGCCATTTTAATTGTAAATTTTTTTAAATATAAATTATACTTTAACATATTATCAGAAAAAATTAGATTTTACAGTACGTTCAGCATAATGGGCTTTGATTGACTGAAACTTCAAACTTGAAATGTTAGGAAAACAAGAACAGGCATAAGAAATGCATTAAGTCATATAAAATATTTCTTTCATTTACAACAAAGCTGCTTGAATGGTGCCTTATACATGAAAACTTTCTTTTATATTACAGTTTCTAAATGTAGAAATGACTAACATTGGTTAGTTTAAATGGATTTTAAAATGCCACATTTGTAATTTGTTACAATAGAAACTGATAACATTTATGCTTCTTTTTAAAAACCATTTTTTAATATTTATTAAAAAATTGTTTCCAAAATCTGCTAAATATATTTAGGATTTAATTTTGTTATGTAATACACAGCAACTTAACATAAATTATATCTAGATATTTAGTATATATTATTCATCTATGTTTTCTTAATTATTTAGAATTTATTTATCCTTCTCAAGAAAAAATGTAATTTTTTGTTTAAAAAATCAACATAATTTTCCGATATTTACGGAGCTTGTAACTTTTTATATCCCTATCTGGTATAAGCTCTGTTCCAATTTATTAATCTAGTTAAGTATTTTTCGTAGCAAATATAAACAGGGAAAAGCATTTACATGTTTCTAAAATATAAATATTCTGAGTAATTAAATATACTATGCCACAAATTCCCCAAAGTATCGATTATTACTGCTTTGTTTATAAAGCATAACATAATTTATTAAATATAAGGGAAAAACATAAGGGAATTTATTAAATAAAGGGAAATTTGAATGTGAGAAAAATGTTTCTCTGATTTAAGATAGTGAAAGTTTCAAAATACATTTAAAATGCAAAGTAGAGAAGTTTATTGTAAAAAAATAATGTTTTTAATTTATTTACCAATTATCTATGAAACGGTAAATTTCTTACTATATATTGCCACAAAATCATTTATTTACTTATAATAAAAACTGTCGGCATTCTTATTAATTGTCTTTTTTTGTTTTCAATGATGAAAAATCATATAGGGATCTTTTAGTTTTCCGACCAAGATTATTGTTATCAATCTACTTGATTTATTGAAAATTTTTATTCAATAATTAAACGAAAAAATTTATTTTAAAAACTGTTTTAGATAACACTTGTATCTCATCTTCTATTGGGTTGTTCGGAAAGTAATTTCGTTTTTCGCACCTGGATCAGTTTTTTGCTTGTAAAAACCAACCATTTTGAGAGTGTGGATTCATGGTACTACCAAAAAAGAGGACAACAGTTATTGCACTAGAATTGACAACATATAATTATATTGAATTTTCATTATATATATAGTATATTCTATATGTTTTTCATTTTTATAAAAAACGAAATAACTTTCCAAACAACCTAATAGATATAAATTACAAACAATTTTTTATTGTGATGTCATTGTGTTTATAAAATAATTAGTTATTATGATCTTGACTGACATTGACATTTGAGCTTTTCTTATTTATCTATGAAAAACCTAACATCCCCAGGTGCTTACGTACAAAACTTGTATGAATAAACTTGCATTTTAAATGCTGTTTTTATCTCTTGTAGAAAAGGCACTTATGCTCTGATGATAATGTATTTTATATCTAATCCTGCCGAAAACCATCTTGCCTTTGCTTATCAGATATCATAGTATTGAACGTACAGCCTCTAGTGTGGCTCTAAAGAAAGATGCTAGCTTTAATGTCGACATTATTGTTTGAGCACAATGTCGAATCTTATTCAATATTAAGAAATAATTGTAGGTGTTTAGTGGTCCTTCGTTAAAATAAAATAACCAAAATGAGGGAAATAAATTCATATATTTTTGGTTTGTTTTTAAAGAATTTAATATCATATGAAAAAAAGCTTTAGCAGAATATAGAAGTTTAAAATATTTCTTAAAACTTAAAAGTATGCTTTTTGTTATGTAATAAACAAATATGTAAGAGCATTAATTATTTCGCTACTTTTAATGTTCATTTAACTAAGTTATTTAATGTAAAGTTGCAGAGGCTAGTTAATAAAATATAAAACTTTCATAATGTGGACCAATTAGATTTAAAAGCAAACGTAAAAAATCAAAAGCAAATTGCGAAAAAGAAAACTAGTACTCAGAGGAGATTGAGAACATTTACTTCTACAGATGAAGTTTTAAACAAATAGCAGAGATTCTTAGTTGCGCTATCTCCTGGAAATTTGTAAGTGGTCTCATCTGGAAAGGAAAATGGGAACAAATATTTAGTTTCAATTCCTCAAATGTTTAGTCTATTTTCGTTTACTTTGAAAATATACGATTGAAATGTTATAGTAAGCAATTATGTTATAAAATAATTTTTTCCTGAACTCAAACCTATCGGAAAACGTTTTAATATCAACATCTTTGCTGACGTAAGTTCTTCAATTTAATTTGGCTGCATGGTGTCTGATATATATATATATATATATATATATATATATATATATATATATATATATATATATATATATATATATATATATATATATATAAACTATGGAATATATGAATATATAAAGAATTTTTATTTATCATTTTTTACATTATTTAATTCTTAAATATGTGAAATAATATTGGTAATAAAGTTGAATATAAAATAATTACTGTACTTGAATTGGGAAATTATTTATAATAAAAAAATTATTTAACTTTTTACTTTCCAAAAATGAAAAAAGTTTAATGTACTTGATATTAATATTATTTATACTAAGATCAAAAATGAAATATCTAGAGGAATTGGTCTGAAGTAACTATAGATATAAATATGTATATTTATTACTTGCAACAAATCATCTGTTGAATATAATATTCAATATAGCCAAGATATTTTTTCTTTCTATTTTATCTATGAACTGGATTACTAACGCAACTTTTTACTAAAAATTCTGTAAGGTAACATTATTCTCATGGATGTTTCTCAAACTTCTACCATACGGAAGTGTCTTTATTTATTCCTAAGTAAAAGTTGTTTTATTGCATACCAATATAAGATTTTTTATTTAGTCAACGGAGATGTTATTCAATTAATGACCATCACAGAATATATGTAAATATGCTTAAAATATTCAGAGTAATTTAAATACGGTTATAAAATTTATTTATTTACATAAAAATAATTCAAATTATTATTGTAAGAACAATTATAGAACTCTAATATGCAAAGGAATACTAAATTATGTTTTTGAATCACACAAATGGGTGAATAAATATATAGGTGAATAAATTTTAGTTAACAAGTTTTATGTACAGCATTGAAATTTAAATCACTCTATATTTTTATGTCATTTTTTGCTTACGAGAAAAATTTGACAATTTTTTCAAAGGTTTTTCGATACATCAGTTAAACATAATTGCGGTTGAAAAGAACATATGCAAAAGAATTTTCTGGCTATACAGCCGCTTTTTATGCACAAGGACTAATTAAATTGTAACCATAAACTAGACTCTTAACTACAGTTAATACCCATGCTTAAGGCAAGAATCAATTCAATTGACTGAATGCCAGGGAAATAATTTTTCATCTTCCAACAAATAGAGAAAAATAGAAGAAACTAAATTAAAAGTTTCTCATAGATATTTACACCGCGCAGTTTTCTACTTTTATCGAAAGCAATGATATACTAATAAAATTGCGAAAATACTTAATCAATGGGGCTTAAATAATTTCAAAATGACAACTGCGTAGTTAAAATGAAAAACAAACAAAATTGAATTTATTTGAAATATTCAATTGATCCATGCCATGATGAATGCATAAAAGAAATGTATTGATAAATATTCAAAATATTAAATTTATTTACCGAGTTGTTAAAAATTTCTTACATAATAATTATTTATACTTTAGGTAGTAATTGTTATTAATGAACAGCAAATTTTATGGTTCAAACTTGACTAACGGCTTAAACTACTAGTTTCCCGTGACGGAAATTGATTAAGCTTTCTCGATATTAATATGGAGAGTTCCGCTGATAACAGTTACAGCTGTGTTATATGATTTGATACTCAACACTAAATTGAAAATGTAATCCATCAGAGTGCAATTGTTGACTTACTCCATCCAATCTGACAAACTATATATTCAAACGTCGATGTTGATCACATTTTCCAGACCCATTCGAATATCATTTACTGTTTGTTCCTCAGAATATCTCGTTTAGATAGAAAAGGTGCAATTATGTAAATTATGCTGAAAATTATATTCGATACACGTCTCTCAATACTGTGAAATATTATTCAAAATAAAACTTTTATTTGTTTTTTTAAGTGATAAGTTATAAAAATATATTTTAAGTTAACTTATAGTAACTGAAACAATTGCTATTTTAGATTAAACTTGATTATATTTTACAATAAACGATTGTAAACGGCCTTACAAAAATCTTCTCGTTAAACTGTTTTGATCAGATGTTAAAAATGGAATGAGAACATTCTTTTTACGCTATGAATGAACGCATGGCGCTATGACGTTAAATGGGCAAAAATCATAAACCATCAGCTGCACAAATATTTCTGAAAGATTGTACTCGATTTCTTGTTATTTTGTATTATTTATAATTTACTTATAAATATTAATGTGCTTATTTATTAACTATTTTGATATACGAAGGTGTTGATGCGCAAATTAGATTACTGTTGTTAAACATAACTTTTTTTTTAAATTTTTGCAATTATTTTTACCATCAATGCATAATAAATGTAATCTGAAGTTAAAGCGTATTATTGATTTGTATAAAATTTATGTAAACGGTCTTAATTTTTTTATTTATCAGTTCTGAGAGTAAATTCGAAAATCTTCATGTATCCTTAACATTTGTAATTTATATATTTATATATGTACTTGTGAACAGGTGTCCGTAGGTAGTATTCAGGTACTGGAACATATCAGGAAATTTGTTTTGAGACTCTGTATCATAATTTCCAATTACAGTCAAGTGAGAAATAATAAAAAAAAATGGGAAAATAAGCATGATCTAAGAAATTATTTAAATTATTTATCTAGTAAAAGTTTGCAATCGGGTACCCCTTGATTTTTTTATGACTTTTTGTCTCCAATGTAGGTGCCAAGATGTGACTAACAAAATAGCCGCTGCACAAAAGTTAAACTAAAATAAATTAAATTCTATCGCCAAATCAAGGGGTGCCAAATTCTGCATTGAACACTTATTTTCTAAAGATTTAAGCTTTTGTCCTACCCTTAGTTTTATAGTCTTTAAAAAAAGAACTAATTATTTAAATTAATTTCCTGCACAAATTAATTCCTTTCAATGAAATATGATCATTTTTCTTTTTAAAGTTCAAGCGTAAGTCACAATTAATTCCGAAAATTCCGGAGCTCGCACCAGATAAGCATGTTCCATAATTTCGTTATTAACCGTTGATTTCCTTTTCTTGCGGAAATATTGCATTTGGGCTTGTCATATATTTCAGGGAATGACACGCATAAAAATTCTTCTGCTGGTTCCGCGAAATTAATGAAGATCCCGGCAGAGCTTGTTCCTTGAAAGTAGTGCGGAGGAGGAATTTATTTCTCAGATGCAGGCTGCGACAGTAATTCCGCTAGACGAAAATCGAGCGGACAGAAAAACAAAAATAGAGTTATTGAGTTAGCTGTTTATTGGAAACTGATCTTTGTTATGAAGTTGCTCCATTGAGACGATAATGGTTTTTTCCAAGAGAAGGTGATTGATTTCCGAAATTTTAATTTTCCGTCTAATGTTGCAACAAAGATGAGTATTATATTTTTATTCTGGATGAGATAAATTGAATTAATTTTACAAGCCATTTAATGTTTCGCTTAATAATGATTATCTCTGCATTTAGAATTGTAAAGTTTATAGAATTATGAAAACTATTATCATATAGACTTTAAGGTAGCCGAATATTTTTCGGAAATTTTGATCAAAATGCCAAAAACTTTTTTCTGTTTATAATTTAAGAAGAAACACTTTCCTACTAAGATCTGTTGGAATTTTCTCGGTACCTCAGTTAGATCTGAAAATTATATCCTTTTAAAAAAACCGGAAGTAGTGTAAAAATAAAGTTTTTGTTTCAATTCCTTTCTACTACATCAAAACTGAATATTTGTAACATAAAATAATTATTAGGATAATTTTAACACTTTTTGGCAACAGTTTGTTCTAAATTCTATTAAATACACACTGTTAATGGATAATTTGTAATTTACTTATTAAGTGAAACTAGAGCAACAAGATATGGTATTGGTAACACTCTAGAGTAAAAATCTAACATATGTTGACAAATATTTAATAATTATTTATCAAAACTAATGTATATCTATTCATTTTTAATGTAATTCAAATTCTGTATTATTTAATAAGATTTTTTACTTCATGTACTAGAAAGTTTAATATTTAAAATAAGTTTTAAATTTCTCTTCAGATAAGCTGGTAGCTAAATGGTTACCACTCTGATTTTGGATTCAACTGTTCGTAGGTTCGAATTCCACACTGAGCATGGATCTTTGCAGTGGTTTAAAATCCACTTTAATCCGTAGGACCTAGTCCTCGTTTCTGAAAAATGATGGTTAAGCGACGAAGAATTAAAACGTTAAGTTATTTACAGTAGTTATACAAGTAAAATGCCACCCAACTTGTCTAGTGTTCAGCGTGTCTGACTGCGGATAGGGAGGTCCTGGGTTCGAATCCCGGTTCGGGCATGGATGCACTTTTTCTCTCTATCTATCCTGTCTTTGTCCTTTTCTTGTATGAATGTAGAGTGAATGGTTGCCTACCCTATAAGCGGGTCCCTATGGCATGTGTGTACTGAGGAAGTCGGACTCCACACCAAAATGGGTTCAGTTGGAAAAGTGGAGCAGCGCACCCCATAATGCCATCCTAGCTGGCACACGACAACAACAACTTGATTTCTCATAAAGTATAAAAACGTCAGTGATAGCACATGACAACAACAACAAGTAAAATGCCTTTTGGATGGACTTCGTAACGATTGTAAACCATGTATATTATGCATGTTGCGAGGTAAGAAACCTAAAATCTCTCAAACAAACATGATATTTGTGCGCCTAAAAAAACAAAATCTCCGTATCCTTCGTTATTCAACAATGGTTGAGATTGAAATCAAAATTGCCCATTTTGAAGAGAGTAGTCTTATCACAATGACCTAGTATAACGTTAGTCACTATATTGCACTGTATTACACTGTATAAATATGAATTTGCTTTTTTTGCAAAAATTAAATAAATAATTGTAAAAATTTTTATTTCGTTAAAACTTATATTCAACTCATTTCAATTTCTAATAGAATTCTCTTTTCTACAGTGAATAAATATATAATTTCTCTCGAAAAAATTTTCAACTGCTAATAAACACATCCCAGCGCATAACAAATATGCAACTACATGTAATTCCTTTATCAAAGCTTAAGATTTCAATAGTTTTAAGCTATTGTTATTTTTACTCATTGATGTGATACAAGTTATAACTCTGTACCAATGCAGGCAAGTTCCGCAAGGTACCAATGTAGGCAAAAATTGTACCGCAAGGTCAACGGATTTGGAATACTTGCCTAATCACCAAGCGTCTCGTCATTTTGAACCATGGTCACGTGAAGTCCCCCTGGTCTCATTCATGTCTTTTCTGAGCTAGCTCATGCTTATAAATACATATTTTACATAAAAATTATTATGTATTATTAACTGTTTAGTATTGAGTAAAAACAACTTTTGCTAAAGACATAAATACAATTTATTAAATCATGTTTTCACTATCATAAAGTTATTTTAGATCCCGTGTATTTTCCTATCACACCAAAAAATACCAACCTTCAGAGAACTTATTTACTAAAGTCTTAATGAGTTATTAATTTAATTATTAAAGATAAATATGAGCAAATAAATCAATTTTAAACAAAAGATATTTCAAGAAATGGAATTTAAAATGATTTAAGTAAAATACATAGTCCTACTGATCAGAAGAGAACTATAAAATATAAAAGATAAATTTAATTTTAAGTTAGAAAAATTTAAAGGTAAATAAACAAAAGATATATCAAGAAATGGGATTTAAAATGTTTTACATAAAATACATTGCTTTCTGATCAAAAGAGAACTATAAAACATAAAAGATCAACTTATTTATATGTTAGAAAACATTTATTGTAGTTTTAAGTTTTGGAAAATTCACATAATTTATCATACTTTATTTTCATAAAGTGATTAAAATATGTCTGAAAAGTCCTTATAATTATGGTGAAGTCATTTTCCTTGCAATTTTATTTTTGAATTATTTAGTTCTTAGATTCCATAGCTGAATTTATTGTAAAGGCAAATATCTTAGATAAATTGTAAATTTTATTTCTAATTCCTCTTAATTAAAATTGTGGAAATTTGAAACATATTGCATTGTCCAATTCTTATGAATTAAATCATAGATATATCTTCGTGAACAGTGTCAAACCATAACAAGAGTGGATTACAAGCAAAGTGTTTGGATACACTCAAAAGTTTTTTCCAGAATGCATTTCTGCTATATTTTGAGGTATGAGTTTTTAAGATGATAAAATAGACAAGTAAGACTAAGATTAGAGATGTGTTTTTCGGACATTAATACCTTAGTTTAGACTATAACCATTATATAACAAAGGAAACTGTCCTTTTGTTTTCTATAAGTACAAGTTTCAAGTTTGAGTTTTTTTTAGATTTTCTCAAATATGACAAGAAATGCAACTCATTATTTATAAAATGTCTTTAGGGAAAATAAAAAATAGCTGAAGTATGAATCTTTTGCTACAGCCTTCAGCTACAAGATTGTTAGGGAGAAAGAACTGTAAAATAAGCCTATATAATATCGACATCACTTGGGGTCGCGGTAGCCTGGTTGGTTCTTTCTTATCGGAAGGTAGTGGGCTTGAATCCACCCCTAACCAAAGATCCGCTGTGTTCACTAAGGACAGCAGGTGCATGTTAAATATGTCTTGGACGCAATGTCCTCCTAATAAAAAGATATCTCGGGTTGTCTTTTGCCTGGTCCTTGCTTCTAAATTACGAAGATTCACTTTCTGAGCTACGATGACCTACCCACTGTGTCCACCACTCTATATAAGGTGTCATTACTTCCTCTCTTTTAGTGCTGAAAGGCGGAAATCCTAGTAAGCACTAACAGCGATAGTGACATCATTTAAAAATATTGGTTAATGTAATGTAAATAATGTAAACAATGTAAACTCTTGCCAATGTCTAGCTAAAACTTTCTTGACTAATTGTTAATGAAATAAATATCTTTGGAATAAATACTTAAAAGTATCCTGAAATTGCATTTCAAATATTTTGTTACTAATGCAAATATAAACTTAAAACTCAACTTTTTTTTATTATATGTGATATCTTTTGATTTATAACAATAATTTTCCTGTGATGTTTAAAATTTACGTCAAAAATGTGACTTGAAGAGCATTTTAGTGATTTCTATGAATGAATCATAATTTTGATATTTGTTTTTATAATTTTATTCCAATAACTTTTTAATTGTGATTTTTTATGTGTGACAAACACTGTTAGGAAAACTAGAAGTCTATATTTTGCTTTTTGCAATAAAGTGTATGTATAAATTATATACATCCGATTGTAAAAATTATGTATAAAATTTTACTTGAAAGGTTAATAAAACAGTTAAATTCAGTAACTATATCTACAGAAAATTAATATCTTAAAAATTCTCTAATTATATTAAAATTGAAATTTTAGATAAATTCTGCGAGAAAATTTTTTTGTATTTTAAGTATTTCTTATTAAACTTAAATTCCTGTAAATTATATCCTGTATATTTACTCCTACAGATTATAAAAATATCCACAATTTATCTTCAAAAGAAATCATATACGAATGAATTCTTAATATTTTTAAATGTTTTATTTATTATCATTATAAAATTTCCCTGATTATGAAATTTATTTTACTACAAATTGTTTCTTTTTTAATTATCCTTATCCTCAAAGACAGTTTTCCTTCTTGAATTTAACCGACATTTATGTTTAAAGTACATTTACATTTGATTAATATGAATGCATTGTACATTTTAATAAATGCGAAAGAGTAAAATTCAAATTACAAGTTTTGTAAACCATATACTTCGCTTTATTATATTTTTAATAAAATATCTCTCTCATTTTAATTACTATTAAATTTCCAAAGTCTGATATTTGCCCAAAGTTATAAATATGTAATTTGATTAATTAAAAGTTAAATAAGTTCAGTTAAAAAATATTGTAAAATGAATTAAAATGATAAAGCAAATGTATGTTGTTATTTCTGAAAAATTAAGAAATATAAGCGGTAAGATAATATTCAATAGTTTGTTTTATTTTCTATTTAATGATCTACCCACTTATTATAGCAAAAATAATCTTTATTTTTATTTTAACTTTAATAATCTTATGTGTTTTATATCAACATATCAAATGAACATTTTCTTATTCATAATTCCTTATTTATATGAGATTAATTCGATTAATTATGGGGAAAGTGGTTTATTGTTGCAATAATTTTAAATAAACTATGAATAATTGAAAAAGCGTATTATATTTTTACAAATATTGTTCAAAGTAGAATTCTTTTATAATGGAAAAGTAAAATATATTATTGGGAAAAAAGAGAAGTAATTTTATGTTTTGTTATGCACTTACAACCATTTTGTTTGGAAACACTTTTAAGTTTTTTTTATCAAAAGAAATATAAATAATAATATATTCCTCTGTATAATTCTACCACAGATTCCAACAAAAAGGGATAGTTACTGACAAAATGGATTAAATACAATATTTTCACTCGGATGTAAATAAATAATGCACAATAAAAGCGAAGTAAATAGGAAGTTCCTCATGACAAATTGACTATTCTATTTATACTTTCTAAAAGAGAGTTCATGCATCTTTCATATGGAAGATATTACAGCGTTTGTGTCATAACCGATCACGCGCCCTTCTTCCCACGCAAAATTATTATATGCTGTCCATTTTGTATATAGTCAATTATCTGAGTACACTCGATTTGTGTTACTAGGATTTTCCAATCATAAAATCGATTGTAAGTAAAACATAAGAAAAATCGTTGTTTCTGATAAATATTGCTGAAATCATTGACGTCATTTATTTGGCTATTTGTACTACGTCATATATCTGGCGTCATACATTTTAGTGTCAAATCTTTGCACTTTTTTCTCTGTTTTTTCCTCAAAGTATATGATATACTTTAAGGAAAAAACAGGGAAAATAATTGAATAACTTAACTATGTATATATGTTGTATAAATCAAAAGAGATTTCTTAAATATTGTTTAGATGTACAACGTAGGTTGATATTAGTTTTTACATTTCATTATACAAGAAAATAAAATTTGGTTTCTTTTACCGAATAAGTGAAATTAAAGAAGCTACTTAAAAAATATAGGACAAATCATAAATTATATTTTAACATATAGCTACAAATATATTTTTCACTTTTAAAGTTTTGACTTTTTAAATTCCTAGATAAATGAAACTATATGTGAAAAAAACATTATATATATTCTTTTCGTGCGAAAAAGTGATGAAATATTGTTTATAAGAGCTTTTTTAGTGCATAAAATATAATCAGCATTTTTGATTATTAGAATTTTTTAAGAAAGAAATGTTAATTTGTTATACAAGCGAATTTTATTTTCTACGAATTTCAAAATTTATTCCATTAAAAAAGTAGATATTTATTTTTATTAAATAAGTCCCTAAAATAAATTAAATTTTTGTTAATATTTCTATAATATAAGCGCTTTTTATGTAACAAACTTTTGGAGAAAAAGGAAACATCGCATAACTTTGCGTGATTGGATAGTGAATTTCTCAGTCTGCAAAACAGAGGCCACTACTTATTTAAGTTATTATGTATTTTTATGGCTTAAAGACGTTTTACTGTAGCATCGGTGGTTCAGTGGTAGAATGCTCGCCTGCCACGCGGGCGGCCCGGGTTCGATTCCCAGCCGATGCATGTTTTAACATTTCAGTAAACAGATGTAAAATTGGCATAAAACTTTAAATTGCGTTTCTAAAGGGAATAAACAGTTTTAAATAATTCTTTAATCCTTAAAATACATTTTCTTTTAAAATTGTAGTTACATTTGGTAAAGAGTAAAATTACTCAGGATTTGGAGAACTCTTTACCAAATGTAACTACAGTGTAAAACCTATCAATTTTATAAAGGGTATTTTGTAGCATAATTTTTTTGTATAAATTAAACAATAATTGGAATGCCATTTATAATGCTGAAAAATAAAAAAATTATATCAACTCAATTTTTGATCAAATTTTAAATACCAATCAATTTACATTGTAACAGAAATTAATGCAAATCTAACTAACAATTTAGTATTATAAATACATTAAATTAATAAATACAACTTGTGATACATTTAAATGATAAATAAAACTGACAATTAAAAAAATAACTGTTTCTTGGTTTGGGGCGATCAATTTTGGAGCTTTGTAATTACATATTGATTTTATCAGTTGGAAACACTAGAAGCTCTGTGTTTAAGTTTTTACGTAACTTAGAAACAGGGAAAAAGCAGAACACCTCAATACTTGACCTGCCTCCTTCAAAAGTAACATTTCACTTGGATGACATTGCGAACACAACCCATTTGGTGTGTGTCATTCATCTTTACTGGGTTTGTTTGTCGCTCAACGTTCATTTTTTGCACATGAGGTAAGAATTAGACCGGGACCTACAATTTAAAGTGGATTCCGAACCACTACAAACATCCATGCCCAAGGTGGGATTCGAACCCACGAACTGTTGAACCGAAGGCAAGAGCGCTAACCATTCGGCTGCCAGCTCGGTTCATCTTTACTAAACACGCTGGATCTTCGGTTAGGTCATGAATAGAGCGCAGTACTTTCAAATAGTGAAAACAACGCCCAAACAGGTCATCATGACTGTCCGTTAGAAATAAAAACTTTCTTAATAGAATTACGTAACCGGTTGCCAGTTAATAGTCAACAATTTTTAATTTTTGAACTATATTTTGGTAACGAGGTCAACATCTGAATCAGCATATATTTTTTTTTAAATTTTCAAATAACATTAATGAAAATCTATTATATTATGTGATTAATTAAGCTTCCTTTTTAATTATAATCATGATATTGATGTGCTTATGATTAATTATACTATATGCATAGCTCTTACTAACAGTACTGTTTCGGTGCCACTGCTAAGCCAGAATTAATTGTTGAGCTGGAATTTTATTCAGCAGATTTATTTCATTTCGCTTTCCAACTGGATTTGAATGGGATTTGTATATCGTCTTTAAATTGTAAATTCCAGTCGAAATATCATTAGTGAGAATGTAGAGTGATTGACTTGCGAAACCACATCTAAATTCCCTTGATGGTCATAGTTAGTGTTGAATACATTTATTTTACATTGCTTAACTCTATAATATGCGTGGATTATTCTTTAAAATTTATATAAATAATACTAAAAATGACATTTAAAGCTCATTGTTTAATTATGCAGTATATAAGTTAAAAATTATTCAGTTATCTTAAAAATAGTATAAAACAACAAAATCGTGTTAATAAAAACATACAGCTATTTATGTTACGAAATTGCTATTAGAAACGATGATAATTTTCTAATTGCCATTTTTTATCCTTTAATTTCGAGTTGAGAAATCTTATACTTTTGCATTCACTTGATAATTTTTATATATTATGATATCAATTTATATTATATAATAATATAAATAATGATAAAATAATATATTTATATTATTAATGTTATTATATTTTAATTATTATGTTAAGAAATATTTATATCGGCTGAGTGCAATTCTTTAATTTAATATTTGTTTACCAAATAATAAACTGGAAATCATTTTTCTCTTGTTTCATTACAGTGAATGGATAAATAATTAATAAACCGTGATTGCATGTAAATTGATGAGGGAAAACAATTACTTTAATTCACAACTATTTGGATAAATTTAGATTGAACCACTTAAAATTAATAGAACAATATGAAAGCATATTTTCCTTTTAAATTTCCTTCTACGAATTTTTAGCGCTGATCACTTAAATAATGAAAGTTCTTATGAAATAAGATGCTTGTAACAAATTTGTGTATCAAGTAACACACCATATGCTGACTCTAAATAATTAAACTTTCTTAGAAAATCTCTTTCACTGTAAGAAGAGTTCATGATTATCGTAGAATCACTCAGAATCTTTTATTTGATCTGTATCTGATTTTGGAAATAAGATACTTCATAATATTTTACAGCAAAATATATTTACACTCTACATGAATATTTTTAAATATACAAAATGTCTTAGAAATTTTATTTGTATTTTCTGTTTTCAAATGTTTTATAAAATTTATTAATTGGTATGCAATGAATTACCATATTTGCAATGAGTAAAATTAAATTTTATATAACAGAGAACATTTTACTAAATGGGCATTTGGAATCTCTAATGAAATCGAATGTATAAAAATAAAATTATATTTATTTTTAATTTTATGTATTTTATTTTTGTGTATTGTATTTTATTTTTATGTATTGGAATAAAAGTTCGTGTGTAAATTTAAAGAAAAAAATTCAATGAATGGAAGAAAATTCAGTCGAACTCCAATTATCCGAATCAATTTGGACCGGAATCCGTTGGAATAATCAAACATTCGGTTAGTTAATAAAAAGGTCCATTTTACTTAATTATTGTATATTGAAAATAAGAGAAAAAACTACATATTTTTAACGAAAAAGAACTTTTAATTAAATAAAAAGGTAGCATTTTTATATCTTAAGGAACTTGGAAGAGTGGTACATTAATACAGTTTGTATGTAAAGTGCTATCAATGTAAGTCATTGCTTGCTGAACATCACGGCCAGAGTAAGTTGTTTCACTGCCTTCATTTGTTTTCGGGCAACCAAATAGCGCATTCGCTTGACAGTGAGAATTTGCATGTGATCACACTCGGGTTGACGCTACTTACACTTCGAAGCAGTTTCAAAGCCGACAAATGCTTCACTAGCTGATGGTCACTTGTCTATTTCAACTTGGACATTAAGATCATTTTCCTCTACACTTTCAATAAGTCGATCATCATCAGGAGTTTGAAATCCAAGATCTCATAATCCATTCTAGTACATCTTCTGCACTAACTTATGAACATCCAGGGATTTTCAAAATAATTGTTCTAAATCCTTCAAGTGACACGTTATTCTCATCTTCAATTTTCTCTTACCTTTCCTTTTCTTGAGCTTTTTTTTTTCTCATTTTCATTCACTACTTCAGTATAATTTATTTTCTGAAGAAGAGAAATTCTGAAAGCAATTCAGGTAGACGAAAATGGGATAATTGTCAATCTACTGTAATAAGAAAACAATGGGTATAAGACTACTTGTCTACACTATAAAAAAAACGGAAGAAATACAGTAAAAATCACTGTTATTTAAATAGCTGTCATAGGAACACTAATGATTACAGTAAATTTTACTGTAAAATTGAGCCGCAGAAAATCGTTTTCTATTGGGCATGCGCATTGAATTGGCGGGATAAAAGTTTCTTCTGTTCCTTTGACAAATGAATCAAATTGTTCGCCATTTATTTGCACTTATTTTCGTTTGGTGAAGTTGGTGATATTTTGAAAGTAATTTTTCCTTTAGTTGAATTTCTATTGAAATTTAATCACCAAATATGAGGTAACGTATATTTTTCTTATTGTTTATTATGCAAGTTGTTAGCTAACTTTGATATATATAAATTCTTATAAATTTGACATTTCCAAAAATTCTAAGCTGAATTTAGAAACGATCATATTCACTTGTATTAATTCAGTGTCAATATTTTTAATTACTTTTTATAAATATTTAAAATATTTTATTGTAGTTTGGTAACATAATTGATTAGTATTTTAATTATCACATTTTCGACGAAATTAGAGTTGTATTTAAATGCTTCAATTATTATAAAAATTGCTTAGCTATACTTCTTTCGAAATTAAAATTGAATAATCATCAATTGTTGTATTTTTTAGATATATATTATTAAATATATTAACGGAATTTCTATTTTATTTCGTTTTTGAAAATTCCTAATTTTTCTTTCGTTGTAAAATGATATAAATTTATTGTATATTAACTAAATATAACATAATTCTTTTATATTTTCTAAATAATTTTTTTGATTAGAATTTTATTAAAAAATGTTTGTTTTTCCATACAGATCGTTAAATTGCATTCTAATTATTATCATTAATTCAATTTCATTTTGTAACATGCATTAGAATAATCATTTTTAGGCATATTTGTTTGTAAATTCTTTCAAAATAAAATAATATTACAAATAATATTTATTATAATAAATGGTCTTGTGTTTAGAATTTGCCAGAAATGTAAAAATGCATTTCAATGAAACATGTAATGAATGCTTTTTTAAAATATCTATTTTTTAAAATCATCATTTTATAACAAATATGTAAGAAATATTCCTTTTTTAAATACTTATTAGGAAGTACTATTCGAATTAAGGTCATTTATTTAGAAAATGTAAAATTTATTATTTTATAACCATGATTAATTTTTTTAATTTGTATTACTATTTAAAACTTAATTAAAAGCCTGTTTGGGAAATCTCGTTGGTTGTTTAATATTGATAAAACAAAATTTCAGGCAACACATTTTTTTGTAAAACAGTTACCTTATTACTGCAAATTTTACTTTATTTTATTAAAAAATTGTAAAATTTGTAGTGCTATTTATGATTTATTTACACATGTTAGTGAAGGAATCTGAAATTCATAAAAAGAAAAGCAAATTTAAAATTATAATTAAGAAACAAATACATGAAAACTTTGTAATTTGTTCTTGCTTAACATATTTAAAGTATATTGTGATCAAGATTTTTCTAATACTGCTGTGCACATTAAATACTACCTTCCAATTTTTTTTTTATTTGGGAAAATAAAAATGTCTGCCTGTGCACAAAGGAATACCACACAAAGCCCGAAAGGAACAATAAAAGTACTATATAATAAATCGAAATAAATTATGAGATGAAAAAAAATAATAAAAGAAGGTAGAGAGAAAAAAGATATAAAAATAAAAAAGGAGTTAGATAACAGCATGGATAAATGTTTTAAAAATTCAAAATTCTCTTTCTTTATTAGGTCCGCCAAAATCGGGGGCCACCTGTTATTTAAATCTTCACAAAGCTCGTTTCTTTCTTTTGAAACAGATGGGCATTCAAGAAGAATGTGAGAAGGGTTGTCACATCCAGAGTTGCACATGCACACCTCATTGTTTTTAATGTGGAAACGGTGTAGGTAGCTATTGAATTGTCCATGTCCAGTGAGGAGTTGCGTAATTTTAAAGTCAGTGTAGAACCAGTAGTTCTTAATTCAACAGGGAACTGAAGGGAAAAAAGATTTTGTCCACTTACAATTAGGAGAGGAAACAAAACTACCTTCCAATATAGTCACACTTTTTAAAAATGTTTTTAAATATATCTCTCTGTTTTGGAAAAATAAGAATTTATGAAGAAAGTGTGTGATTTGTAAAGAAAGTTTTAAAAACAGAATAATCACAAATAACTTTTAGTAGAGTAAGACTATTTAGAGTAAAGCCTCCTCATATCAACTTCAGCCATATTTTTGAAAGCTGCAATAGGTATTGAGAGAGAGAGAGAGAGTTTTTGTAAGCGCGTGCATTTTTAAAAGTTTTCCATTTTTCCTTCATTGTGATGTCCGACAAGAAGCCAAAATACAGTGTGTTTTTTGTTGTTATAATTGAAGAGGTTGTAAAATTAAAATGAGACTTTTCCATTTCAAAGAAAAAATATTAACATACCTAGTGATATTTTCACATTAAAAGAAAGTTGACCTTGCTTATTTTTAAAGCAAAGAATTTTGGACCATTTTAAGTGTTTAACTGTGTAGATTTAAATGAAAGTTTAATTAATTTAAACTTAAGTTTGTGTGCATCAGAGCTAACAAAATTAAAAGAATTGTTAATTTCTTAAAAACTTCTCCTCCTGGAGGTTGTAAAATACAATCTTCATCCATTGAGGAATTGGATGGAAAAGAGGATGTTGGAGCGTGTATTGTTCTTCTATCTGCATATTTTGGAGAAGACCTGAAAAAATATTTAGAAGTATTGCATTAAAGTATTCAAAACTTTAATTAAAAATTACTGCTTAGTGAATTATAAATAAGAAATTTAGAAATGAATATAAAAATTAATCATAAATAAATTAATCAAGAATTTTTTATTGGTTTTAGATTTCCACATCTTCTCAGGATGCAGTAGATATTATAGACTTACCTTGCACACCATGTGTATATATTTGTGGTATTATTTATATATTTCATAAGGTTTGAAATGTTTTAACTCAAAATCAAAAATTTGTTGTTACATTTATAGAAAATCTAAATAAATTGTTTTAATTAAATATATCTTTTTTGATACAACTTCAATTGTATTCTCCTTTATTTATCTTTAAGTACGTATATAATGCCGTAAATATGCTGAGTTAATGAACAGCAATTTTTTTATATTTCCTAATTTTGCACTATTTCATGTAATTTCTTATTGAAATTAAAGTTTTCTTAGTGGTAAATACAACTTTGATCTCACTCTAAGATAACTTAGATTTCACTTTTGAGGTAACTATTTACGAGTTAAAAAGAAATTCAGTTTTAAGCACACAAATGTTTTATAAAATGTCATTTCATAAATTATTGTAACTTTGACACGTTATAACATTTTAATTTTTCTGTTTAGTTTCGATGGAAATATTTTAAAATTGCTTATATATGTAAGCAAAAGAAATGTTTCCATATTCCCTACAAAAATAATTTTTTTTTAACTAAAAATCGGCTTTTGTAAGTTATCTTTAAAATGTGGGCAGATATCTTTTAAATGTGTTCATGTTTTGCACTTTATTTCTAAGAATTTGTAATTCACAGTTCCCATGGGAAATGTTATGATTTGTTTTTCAGAGGATATAATTTTCGATATCATAAATGAATCCTTATAAAACAAATTATATATTCTCTTTTAATTAAATCAATTACAAATTAGTTTTTCCAGATGGAAAGCATCAGTTAGAATGATTTAATTGAAGTAAAGATTTTATCATCTTCATAAGAAGTGAGACCTTCATTACCAAAAATTCTCATCACGAAATTGCTAAAATCCCTTGAAATAATTTTTATCATCAAAATGATTGTGATTGCATGATTGTAACAACCACTTGTTGACAAAAGAAGCATATTTTAGGAAAATTCAATCAATTATATGAAACAATAAAAAGTTCTAATTATATTATTGAACTTTTAAGCAACTTTTCCTCTGAAATATTCAGCTCTAGAAATTTCAAATTAGTTATTCATTTGTCTGATTTCTATTTTTTTTCAGGTTCTTGTTCAACTTTAATCCCTCGTGGGGAACGAAATCTAAAATATTTGTCAACGATGGAATCCAAGCACGTG
Source organism: Latrodectus hesperus (assembly GCA_037975125.1). Lineage (NCBI taxonomy): Eukaryota > Metazoa > Arthropoda > Arachnida > Araneae > Theridiidae > Latrodectus > Latrodectus hesperus. The sequence continues at coordinate 34,692,009 of CM075852.1, read as the reverse complement.
TTTTTGTCACTTAAATAATTTATCCAAATTTAAATGGCTATAATTATTAAAATGTAAATAAAAAAATTCTTTAAAATTATTTGTGTATTGTCAATATATTGCTTTTGTCCTCAAAATCTTTGTTTGCTTTTATTATAATGGAAAAAAAAATCAATTACTTTAAACAATATCAAAAAGAAAACTTTTATTGTCTTTACAGTATAATTAAAATACTATATCATTAACTAATTCCCCTTTGGTATTTTTAGTAAAATGGAATGTTTTGTAAGATTTCTTTTTATCCTAAATCTGTAGAGAGAATCACAGATATATCAAAAATCAATTTTATGCCTAGATTTGTATCGTATTCAATATAGCTGTTATTTCTTAATTTTTAAAAAAATAGATAATAAAAAAATTCAAACTTCTGTTAAAGTTACGATTGAGAGGTAAGAAAGTTAAACAATCTCGTTGGGTATTGAAAGTTAAATTATTGATCACAAAATGTTCTGAAAAATGACATCTTCTGCAATATAACATAAGTTATGTTTTTGTGCTTTGTGTACTGTATAAAAAATTGCTTAATAATAACTGGCCCAAAATTGGAAAATTAGCTATTGTGTATTCAAAATTGATTTATACTCTACTGTTATCTTTACAAAACATGATGATAGCTGTAAATAGCTATTGCAATAGGTTTTGCAGAATATGCAGCAAAATGCATAGTAAAATGTGCTGTAAAAATAACAATAAAAAGTGCTGTAAAAATTACAGTGAAAAGTGCTGTAAAAATTAGTTAAAAGTGCTGTAAAAATTACAGTAAAAAGAACTGTAAAAGTTTTACGAATATACTGTAAAATTTACAGCATATTGTACTAGCGCCCAAAACGCCAGCACATTTTGCTGTAAAATTACAATGCTTATTTTTACAGTGTATAACTCCATAGTTTTAATTAAGTAAGTTAAGGGATTAAAACTACTTAGTTTAATTAAGTAACAGATTTCCAATACTAAGTTTATCACACGATATAAAACAAGGGATGACAGTCATACATTTTAAAATAGTTGCCAGCAACATGTAGCTCTATTTATATCTGCCGAAAAACTTCTAAGGGTTCGCTGGAAGGTATTTGGTAGACAAATGACTTTACATAATAACAATGCCAAAAATCTGCCAAAGTGACGTCTTGGAATCCTGAAAGCTACTGGATCTCATACTCTGCTCGTCACTGAACCTTCGCCAAACCATAGGAATGTCTTCACTGAGTACGGAGTTTCTGATCTCCTTGGCGGATTAGGATAAGGCTTAATGTTATGCGAAAATTATTGTAGCTAATGTAGCTATCACTGAAAAAAACATAATGAGAATTTTATTAAGCGTATTTTATGTACACTATAAATTAAAATAATGTATCCAGAAATCAAATTATGCAATAGTAAATACACATGAATCATTTGTAGTCATTTAAATAAAATTTAAAAGGCAGAAATTTAAATTTTTTAGTAACTTCCTTAAAAACTTTTTAATCTAAAACAAAGGGCTTGTAGGAATAATAAAAAAGTTTTATGTGAAGTTATATATATATATATATATATATATATATATATATATATATATAATGGATAAATATTTTAATATTTTTTCAGTATTCTATTGAAGGAAATATTTGAATTAACAATTGATTTAATTTTACTTAACTTTCCCAAACCATTGCAATCTTAAAGACTGACGTATGAAAAAGCATTTTTCCTTTTCAAACAGAAACCATCAAAGAAAAAGCATAATAGTCGTTATTTTACAGAACATGTAATGTGTCTAAAAGACTCTTGTAACCCGAATGATAATCAAAATTCAATTTGTCATTCAGTATGTAATATCAATTAAAATTGGTAATAATAGAAAGCTCGTTTTTGTTGGCCATATTAAGTATTTCTTAAATTTTATAATACAATTCATACTTAATTTAAAAAAATATTCTATTACGGTCAATCTCTGTTTGTTCAACGATCTCCAAAAACAGAAATAATTTCAAAGGTCTCACTGAAATTATTACAGACTGTTATGTAAAAATGAAACTTGAAATTTATAATTTCCCGTTTCCAGTCACAGAGGAGAAAAAGCTTAAATTTTCTTCTTCTGCTTTCGGTAAAAACTAACTTTTTGTTGGGCTTCCATAAAGTCAGAGATTTTAGTAGCTAAGCGTCTGTTTTTTAGAAATATTTACCTTCCATGCTTTGGCATCGACTAATAAAATAATTATTGGAAGTGGGGGTATTTAAGATATATAGTTAAGCTAATGAATAGAAACGTGTATATGCTGAATATCGACGATCAGAATTTCCGTCCTCTCTAAATGACTAGCTTGCTAGTCTAAATGACTTTAGCCAGATAGCTTGCTTAGCATTAAGATTTCATTTTTGTAACTACTAATCGTCATCTGCTTGATTGTAGAGATGCTGTTATTTATAAGTGTTTATTAAAGTGCAATAAATCTCCTGTATAGTAAAAGTTTCTCGCCCCTAGTATAGTAATTTTTCATGGCCCCTTTTAAGACATCAAATCTCTGAAGTCAACAATTTACAAGTTTACAATATTTAAGATTGTGTCCTGCAGCACACATTGTGCTTCTCAGCGAATGTTGGGAAGTAAAAACATAAAATAACCAATAGTTTTATTTTAAGAAATATTTTTTTGAAAAGTTAGCATTAAATTATCAAATGAAAGATTTCTGCTAATGATTTCATGTCATTTGATATGATTAAATTCGAGTGTACGCAAATCGCAAATTGGATTACGTTAACACTATATGTATATATAAAATACATATTTCAAATACTCTTAAAATTTGGTTGCAAATCTTACTCACTCACTGCAAATAAATAATATGGAATTAAAATTTGGTTCACGCAAAAATTCTGTTAAACTTAAAATACATTTCATAGAAATATGTCTCTAAAGCAATTACTTACATAAGATAAATATTAATCTGTCACAAACACATATACACATTCAGGTAATCAAGGTACTTTTTGAATATATATTTTAGATATAAATTTTATTTTTGAACTGAAACTGTCGAATATATGCTTACATTAACATAACAAAGAATATTTCACGGGAGGTAATATATTTAAGAATTTTTAATTCAAAAATTTAAATAATAATGTTTTGAAGTTTATTTTGAACATATTTGAATAAAAAACTTACATATTTGAAATTGAGAAAAACTTATTTGAATAAAATTTTTAAATATGTATTCAATTATTTAATATCAAGTTAATTTTATACTGTAAAATAATTATTCACTTTTTAAAATATATTTATTTAGTTATGCTCTGACATTCCCTTTAATTATAAAAACTATATTTAACACTAGAAAAGAACTATTTCTAAATTACTACATTGATTGAATCTATTCTCTTCAGAACTTATAAAATATCTAAAAAAATATTTAGAAAAGATACAAAAATAATCATAAAAAATGAAAAAGAATAAAAGAAAAAATTCCATAGCGATAAAAATTATGAAAAAAAGAAAAACATGTTTATTCTAAAATAATGTGAAAAAATGTAAGTTAAAAAACAATAAAATTCTTAATATCCTTAAATAAAATTTACATTCTTTGAAAAATCATGAATAATTGCATTTGTTTTGGATGTAGAAAAGTCATCATCTGAATTTTTCTATTTTTCCTAACAATTGCCTGAAAAAATATTTTAACGATAGATTAAAATTCTTTATTTTTTATACATACATTTTTAAGTAATTTTAATTCAGTATATGTACATATATTTATAAGTAATTTCATTTTAAATCAGACATTTAAATATTTTATATTTACATAAAAATTTTTCTCAATTTTTTTTTTACAAAAGTTTTGTATATTTTCAAAGTATGTGATAATAGTTTAACACATAAATATTATGAATGCAATACATTTTAATAAAAAGGTGTAGCTATTCCTTATAATTAATATAAATATCAAATATCTTTATATTTCTATTTTTCTGTGGGGTATCGAAAAGTCATACCATGAAATTAGACGTGTGGAACATCAGTAAAATATCAAATATTTTAATAGCAAAATAATATTAGTCAAGAAGAAAAATTTAATATTTAGTTAAGATCATAAACTAATATATTTTATAAACACATTTTAAAAAGTTCTGTTTTAGAAACATGATTTTTTTTAATATGATAAGTATTTACATTATGTGCGTGGAAGTGTTCGTAAATATACATTCTAATAGCAATACTGTCATCAGAAATTTATATTATAATACTATTTATAAATATTTTAAGTTAATAAAGGAAATCTTAAATGGTATATTTGAACTAATTACTGTGCTATTATAAAACACTTTTTACTTCTCAAAATTGTTAATGGTATTAATTTGTTCGTATTTTTATAAAATGCTACGTGTCATCAAATGAATACTATTTTTGATTAATATCATAAAAGGGAAAATTAAATTTTTTATGTCAGCCTTAAATCTATAATTTTAAAGTTGTAATGAGGAAATATTTTAAAAATGTTTATGATAAAATACTTCAAAAATACTTTTTAAGACTGTATTGTACAAATTTTATCAGTATTTATTTTACGTTCTGACAAAAATTTTGTGCTTATTTATAATTTCGAAATAAGAGATTGTGGTTCACAATACAAAACAATTAATATTAGTATTAAAGATTTAATGAAAATGAATTATAATTTTAATATTTTTGTTTCTATTTCATTATGCCAGTTTTACATTTTAAACAATAGTGTTGTATATTTATTGCATTTTAAACAGTATTGAACTTTTTCTTTTAGATTTTGATTAAAAAATTTTTCTCAAAAATTACAAAATAATGATGTTTATTGGAGTAATTGCTTTTAAATTTTAAAATCCTTAAATTTAACTTGATAAAAACACTATAAAACTTGTGAAATAACATTTATGTAAGTAATAAAAAGTAAGTGTTTCTAAAGACAATAATTTTGAATTGCATTGGTATTTTTTTGTTTGTTGTTAGCTAAATAACTTTATTATAAACAAAAAGTTGTTTTTCAAGCATAACTTGAAAGAAAATCGTTTTTAAGCCTGTATGAAATCTGTTTTTTCGAACATAATATCTTTGATGTTTTTGACGAGTGAATATGTATTATTCATGAGAAATATATTTTATGCATTTTTCATCAATAATATTTCTTACTATAAGTAATAACTATCAATATTTGTCCGTTATAATTTGTCTAAGTAAATTCAATTTAAATCGTCGCTTATTTAGAAAATATGAATATACTGAGCATTTTTTAAATTTGCAGTGCTTGAGAAAAATTCAAATACCATTTTTTAATCCTTTCATACTGGATTATGATGATTTATTACCATGGTCATATTTGAATAAGAAGAAACTTGCTTTTACTTTGAATAAATTAGAACCAAAAACAGAAGAATGTGATTAGATGAGACAAGAAGAAACTTAACTGGTTACATTACATTTAACTGTTAGACACATATGATAAAGATTATATTTATGTTTCCCTAATTATTTGCAAAGATTCGACTAATACTGAAAATAAACACTTCATTAGTGCACGAACGTCTAAGCAATAAGAAGAAATAAAATGCAAGAAAACGGAAGCCATGTAAGCTTCTCAGAAAAGGTCGGGGCATTAAAATTGGCCATTAATTTCTGCAGATATCGCAAGACTACAGAATATGGCGGTTGCAGTTTCTAAAAATTACTCCGGGATTTACAACTTCGTGAACTTGTTACTAAATGTGACGGAAGTAACAAATCAGATAGAGTCATAATTTCTCTCACCACTGCGAGGAAGTTCTTGGCTTCCTTTCTTCCCGCATTTGGACGCCATTTGACTTAACACAATAATTTACAAATTGGAGAGGTATTTTACCGCCAAGATTCTGTATTCATTGGCGTCATTTTTCTTTAAAGAAACAGTTGGAGTATTTGCATTATTTCTCGTATTATTAAGAGAAAAATTCAGCTCCCTTGATATTACACGAAGTGCGCAAATTGTGAATTATTTACTCGAGTCTAGAAAATTTAGTGGGAGATAGTTTAAATGAATCAATTTCTGAATAGTTTGTTTTATCATTTACTTCTTTATACAATTTTGATGATTGAATTTCAACTTGTGTTTATACATTGTTAAATCATAATTTAAAATTTTTGATTTGTCTTTTTTTATAATAGATGTGAAAGTTCTGAATAGTTCCATCATGTATCAATGCATGAAATTCACTATAACTTGTGTTTTCTCTCAGAATTGTTTACTTTGAAAGAATTAATTAAACACATTAGGAAATGAATGTATGTAATTAATTGAAAAAAGTAAAATGTGTCATAAATTAAAAATACATTACTCAATAATAATTCGTTTTTAAACATTTAACTGCCCTCATGCATTTTGTATTAAGCTGTAAAGAGGGACATAATATCTAACCTGTATTTCCATAATTTTTGGTGCGTTTTACTATTTTTTGATGTTTTGCTTTTTTATTCATAATTACAAAAGGAATACTCAAGGTATTATGAATGACAGCTTGAAATCTTCCTCATACTGAATACAAATTTTTGACGGAGGTCAGATTTTGGGAGAAGGCTTAAAAGTTACAATAACGTCATATAGCCGTCTCGATTGATTTGAATTTCATATGAAACCCATTTTTCTTCTTCCACAAATTATTATGAGTGCAAGGAAGGTTATGTTTCCCTCCACGATTTCAGTGAATTACAATTTTCAAACCATTATACATTTTATTAATCTATTAGTTTGTAATTTACAAGAGTATCGATTTTCCGTTTGTCTTCCTCATAATACTAAAATGAAAAAATACTGCTATACTAGTTGGATTGTTAAGAACTTTAGATTTTAAAATAAGAATTTATTTATAAATTTCTCTGTTCATAAGCAGTTCTTTGTCTTTACTTATTTCATTTTCTTAAAACCTTTTACTCTTGAATTTAATAAACTAAAGTTGCAAAAGGTATACATATTTAAAAAGTGCAATAAAATTTTTTATTCAAATAATTAAAATGAGATGTATGTAAGAATTAAAAGTCTCAATTGTTAACTGACACTTCAAAAGCACAGCAAATATCCTGTCTTATTTTAATAAGCCAATGTCTTTGTTTATATCCAATCTGATTTAAGTATTTACTTTTCGATGGTCACCACTGCAGTTTTCAGAACTTTAAAAGTTTTCATTAGATTTTTGCTGTATCAATCAGAAAAACATCTTCCTTAGTGATATCCATTTACAGTTGTTTTTTAAAGTGTTATCTTTGGTAAAAGAAGTTGGCTAAATTAAGAAAAAAATTAGTTCAATGTGTAAAATAGGATTTAAAGTTAAATAAAAAATTAAAAATTTAAATCTCCCTTACCAATTTAAGCTAAACATAAATTGGATATTTTCTCTTGTCTTTCATTTTGCTTTTTCTTCTTTCTGTTTTCAACGTCTTTGATTTTGTAACCAATATCGCTAAAGATTTGAAAACTAATTATTTAGAACAATATGTAATTTTCATGACTTTTAAAACATTAACAAATTGAATAAATTATAATTAAAAAATACTTTATTGCTAGTAAAATCATGAAGGAGTTTTGTTTCATCACCGACGACACTGGGACATTCTTTGGTGAACATCATCTTGTTTGCTGCTTCTCGAAGAATGCGATTTGAAAATAGACAACAAAATTCCTCAACATGTTAGATTTACGACCCCGTCTCAATACAATGTGACGTAGATAAAACGTTATCTGACGTCAGGGATATTTTAAACCAAGAAAATAAAGTGGCGCAAACACGATCTCAACTGCAACGACAGAAACAGCCACTTTATGTTTAATAAAACGTGAAAATCATCTTTGTTGCAACACCAAGACCCAGTGTTTGAAATGCTTTATTGCAAATAATAATTTAGTGATGGTTTTCGATCTCAATTTACGTATAAAAATAGGGTATAATTTGTCAGTTCATTAATTTTTTTGTGACTTTTTGATTCCAATATGTTATTAACAAAATGGGCTCTACACAAAATATAAACTAAGAGTAATCAAATTTTATCACTAAATTTTTGCCAAAAAATCCCACAAGAGTTAACTAATTCTACACCGAACCCCAAATTACCTTAGCGTAAAATGTCTGTATAGAGTGTTACTTTTGAAGAAATGTAGTTTTATATAGGTAGTATTGAGACTCTAAGAGTTAACTTGCTTGATTTTGCAATATTGAAGTGATTTCAACAAATCTTCTCATCGATGTGTAGTGTTTTACTTTGATGTGAGTATTTGAAATCAAGTTGATCATTACAGTACGTTTGGATATTCAAAATTAGGAAATTGTTGGCTTTATCTAGCAGCTTTGAATTTACAGAAACAGCATATTGAAATGCAAATAAATTTGGTATACCAAACAATTTTTATTAAAAGAATGAGCAAATATTTCTACCCTCAATTAAATGCTTTTTATAAGAGAATACTTTTTACATCTAGAAAGGAAAACTTTTTGCACAACTGGCTAATAAAGTTACACTAAATTATTCACAACATACTTTCCAACTATACTAAAATATCCTATCAACTATTTCATGGTTAAGCCAAAAAACTATTTTTATATCCGTCTTATCTTGAACAGCGCAGAATATTCATGCTTCAAATTTAATGTCAAACCTGTCATGATCTGTTGGCGATGAATTTAGAGTAATTTTCCATCTATTAATAAATTTTATTAGACGCGTAGAAACACTTTTACTAAATAATTTAGTATGATGGATATAGCAGAAAAATACAGTATATTATATTGGGAATACAAATATTTAGTTTGAAAAAAAAAAACAGTTATGAATTAAACCAGCAGTTTTAATAACAATAAAATTACAGCAAAGAGAGCATTTCATTATAGTTGCAAATGGAAGCTTACTATATTCTATTGTTTTACTTAGTATTTCTTATTAAAAATAGTAATGGAACAGCATTAAAAATATGTGCACCAGTATACAATAAGACAGAGTTTATTTTAAATATTTAAAACTTACCATGTGAATATTACTTACTAACTCTGAAATTATTTGGAAAAATAAAATATTGGTATATATTGTAAAACATTTTTAGATTATCTAAGAATATGAAGTGATATAAATAATTTATTTTTTAAACGGAAAAAGAATAATGCAAAGAAAAATTTGTTAATTACTTATATATTTCTAAAACATTATTTACTGTTCATGTTTGGAAAAGTTTGAAATATAATTTATATATAAGATAATATTATATTATTATTTTAATAGAAAAAAATTAAATTAATTATATTATCGTTTTGATTTAAAATTTTAGAAGATGTGTTTTTTTATTTTAACCTAATGCAAAGAATATTATAATAGAAAATCAAATAAAGAAATGCTTAATTTATTTTATATTTATATAAAAAATTCGTATTTGTTTCTCCAGTTTTAAATTAAGAACAAAAACCCAAATTAAGTGAAACATATTAGGATATCATTCTCTAGATAATTTAAAATAAAAACTATGTTTCATTTCAAAATTTTGATTATATTTTTAATCAATTAATATATAATTAACTCTTATTTGAATTCCTTGGGGAGTTACTTATGCTATGATGCAAATAATTTAAACTTTGTTATATTCTTCTCATAAACTTTTCATGAGAAACTATAGATATTAACTCGTTTTAAAATTGTCTTCTTTGCATAGTTGCTAAGAACCAAGAAAAATGTTTCTTTTTATAGCTATGTTCTCACAATTTAATTTTTCTTATAAAGATTCAACTTTTGGAGAAATACTGCTTTTGCAGCAAATGTGATTTTGATTTTCTTAATATGTCGCCATTCATAATTGCAGAGAAACGTGGAAGAAAAAAAAGTCCCGAATTCAATAATTGAAAACTTCATAATTACAGTACGTTTTATATCGTTTGAAGAGTCTAGTGGTCAGAGTGCCTGACTGTGGTTATCAAGGCCCTGCGTTCGAATCCCGGTTCGGACGTGGATGTATTTTCGTTTTCTGTCTATTCTATTTTTGTCCTCTCTTTGTTTGAATGAGTTGTGAATGGTTGCCTACTTTATAAACGGGTCCCTATGGCATGTGTGTACTGAAGAAGTCGGACTCCACACCAAAATATGGTTCTCTTGAAAAAGTGAAGACGCGCACCTCATTATGCCAGCCTAGCTGACACAAGACAACAACAATAGTTCGAAGTCTGTTAAAATTATTTGAATTTTGATGTTATTAAAACTCTAAGAATCTTTTGAATTGAGTAGAAAATTCTAAATCAGAAGCACATATACAAAACGTAGGAATATTTCCTTCAGTACTGACAATATCTATTTGCATTATTTAATCAGTTTCAATGAATGAAAATAATTCTGTCTAAGAAATTTGCACATTAAAATAAATGTCAATGTGCCAAAAATAGCATTAGTAGTTACTACTTTAAAAGCATTGTAGAAAATAAAAAGAAAATCCGTAAGAAGTGTGTTTCTTCGAACCAAATTTTGTAGCGCCCGTCATGTATTTTTAAAGTCCATTTTAAAAACAAATGCAAGCATATTTCATGTGCTATTTAAAAAAAATATTGTTTTTCTTACGTAAATGAATATTATTGTGAGTTTTGTTTCTAATAAAATCGATACAAATAAAAAAACATGTAATATCATAGTGTTTCTGATGGATTAGCTGTGATTACTAAGACAAATGATTTTAATGGTAGTCAGTATTGATTTATTTTTTTAACGAATTCATTTCTTTGCCCTTCTTTTAAAAAGTTGAAAAAACTCAATTTCTTTAACATAAGTGATAAGTCTAAATTTTCTTTTATTTGATCATTTACAGTTCAAAATTCAACGATAAAATTCGAATAATAAAATATGTTTTAAATAAATTATTTATAATATATAAAAGAAGAAATATAAATAAAGTATGCATAAAAGAGGAAATGTGAATATAGATTTTTTTTCAAATACTTACATATTTTAAGGTTTTTTTATTAGTTGATTGAAGTTAATGTAAAGAGCGATATATATATATATATATATATATATATATATATATATATATATATATATATATATATATATATATATATATATATATATTTCTTATCTCATATTTCTTTACCTAAAGGAGAAAAACCTGTTAAAAATTTATGTTGTTGTTACTTATGAGATTTGGATAAACCAAGCTCACTATGCAGTAGGCTATGCAGGCAATAGTTTAATTATAGCACCACGAAAGTAAGACTTTTTTCTAAACTTTCCCGATAGATGGCACCACCAGAGGATTCTAAAATATATTTATGAATGTACTTGATACAACAACGCACTTTCTTTCATATTCAACTTCATTGTTTCATATTCAATTTAAATGCAAAATCAGATATATTAGATATGAAAATTTTCCGAAGAAATAAAAAAATTAAAGCACACACATATTAAATATTTCAAAATAGTTCAACACTTGAAATTTTTATCTTACATTCGTTCAGAAAAATGTTTTTTAAATTCTGAAAAATTATCTTATTCTCTTGTTATCAGAATAATTATTTTCTTTAACTAATTATAATATAATTTATTCGAATTCCATTATTCGCATTTTTTGGAATCCTTAAAACACAAGAAGTACATTTAAATGAATATTATTCCCATGTAAAACAGGAAGCAAGTGAATCGAAGTATAAATTATTTTATTACTACAGTTTAGAAAAAATATTTGTTCTTAATATCTATAAACTTTTTAAATGTGCTTTCTTAATAAAAATGCAAACTTGAATGAAGAAATAAATATAGAATTTCATTATTTGCATTCTGTTGGGGTGCTTAAAAATAAAATGCATTTAAACGAATATTATTCCCATTTAAAATATGAAGTAGTAAAAATCTAAAATAAGATGAAACAATGTATAGAAGTACATTTTATACTTACATTTTAGAGTAATTTTTTGTTCTTAGTATATAATTTTGTACTTTCTCAATAAAAATACACACTTCAATGGAGAAATAAATATATAGCGAAAAAAAAGTATTATCTTGATCGATAACAGGCCTCATTTCACATTTCTTCTAAACTATTATAATTATGAAGTGAAAATAGGATAAGGGTTTAATAAAAGTTTAAGTTAAATTATATGATTTCAAGGGCCGGAATAACAGAAGAAAAAGAGTTAAGAGTATGTTAACATTTAGTTTATTAACAGTTCTTTGGTTTATTAACCTATCTCTAAGAATACGAGTCAATTTGAGGCATATGCGAATACATATCCTGAAAGAAAAACAACCCCTTAGAAAACTTGATAATACTACAAAAAAAACTTATATATATATAAATTTTACATATGCAAATTTACATAATTTACATTGGCAGAATGTAAATTATGGCCCTTTAACTATAATTTATATTCTGCCTTTAGCTCTTTCTACTGGACTTATTTTTTTGAAATTATAGCTCGACAAATAAATATAAATAATTTATTATTGTAGCTTTTGCGGCAATAAAACAAATTTAGTAAAAATTTTATTTACATCACTACCACTTCAAATTTACGAATATCCGTGCATATTGATATGCTACGAAGAGAATTTTATTATTTGTGTATTTATATATCATTCAATGGATAAAAAATCAGTAGAAGATATAATAATAAAATGCGATCTTCATGTCTCGTAATTAACCAAAAAAATTTAAAATACGTCAAAAAGACGCGTATTATGAAGATAATGTTAAAAAAGTTGTGTGTGTGTGTCTGTATTCCTGTAAATCTTATAGAGAGGACTTTATTACACTAGAGCAAGTAATTTATTTCGATAAATCGATAAAAATTTCGCCGACACAATACAGTTGTAAAATTTATTTCATAAATTAACGAGATATCTTTGTAAGACTCACTTATCAAATTAAGGTGAAGTGTGTGGTGGCATTGTTTGAACTTCAATGAGAAAAAATTATTGAGTTTTGAGAAAAAGGTTTAAATGGTATAATTTAACGCACAGAAATATACATTAATCTTGAGAAAGCACATTTCGTTTACTAATTTAATTACAATATCATGTAATATAAATGCTATAATGTGATGAGTTGTGTGATAATGTTATTAACGTCGGTTCTGGGGATTGTAATGCTAGCACATTTTGTCAATTCTAAGCAAATAATAGTAATTAGTATGGTATGTTTTTAAAATAAGTACAAAAATAAGTATAATATTTTTGATAGTAAATAAAATATTATAGCTAATAGCGCCATAAAAGGGAATCAAGGAATTTTTATTGCACCCACCATAGTTAGAAAACAGTCTGATTTTTTTTAAGTCATGTACGTGAAAGCATATTCTTTGAAAAATATACGTACGAGTATATTTTGAGGAAAAAATTTTTGAAAGTACAGAAAACATATTTGTATAAAATAATTTAATATGAGCTAGCATTTTAAGCAAACTATTTTACTAAATTTGTGGGAATAATTGTTAGTTTTTATGTATGTCTTTCTTGGGACTTTAGTGTACAAAGTTATAGATTATGAATACATGAAGATTTCATCATGTTGTTAAATCTATACATAATATTTGGAAATTTCCTGATTGTATTGTTTGGTTGTCAACTGAAAGATATTTGAGAAAAACTACAGTACAAAATGATGTTTCAATATTTGACAACAGCCAAATGTCCATGATTTTATCTAGGCTTATATTTTGCAATATATTGTTAATTGTTTGTTTGCAATACATTTCTGGCTGCCTCTTCATGGTGACTGATATCTTTAAGGCCATCATCTAACAATTTTGAAATCCAGTCTAGTGACGAAAACGAAATGTGACACCATTCTTTTCACGCCATGCCATACAAGTACACTGGATTTCTTGGAGCTTTCTGCGTGCATTGGCACTCTCAACTTAATATTTTTTTAATGAATAAAGTATAGAACTCACTTGCCCCAATAATACTTTTCTCCAACAGGTCATAATTACCTCATGCAATGGATTTTTCAATACAGAAGATAAGTATATTTCTTACTTTTCATTCATGACATCTTTAATGCATTTTCTTCTCCACCTTATTAACATCCTAATAAGGGCTCATCGTATTTTTCATGGTAAAATTAAACTCTTTGAAATAGAAGGTCTTGGATTAGATTTCATTTAATGCTGCATAATGAGAGTCGGGTATTAAATCTCTGCTGTATGCAGGCACAAATTGGTGGGTAGAATTTTTAAAGTTTCTTTCCGACAAGAGGATACGATCAACAATGCATGTAAAACTCTTCTGGAAGAAAATAATTTACAGTGAAGGTTGGAAATACTAAGAATAGCTTTCAGGTTTTAGGCTATTTAGTAAGCTGTGTCAAATTTCATCCAAATAGTTTCAGCATCATAATTAAAAAACTTATTATTATAATAATAATAAATTATTCAAACAATGTAAATTTTTCTTTATTTAAAATAAAATACATAAAAATATTACATGTATTTCAAGTTCATGAATATTATTCATCTACATTTTTTATTTGATTTTTTATAAAGAAAATAAAAATATGTGAATAAGTTATATAGAATTTTAATATAAGCATAAGAGATTTCAATTGTTCACTTTTCGATTCATTGAGTTGTTTCTAATTATATCGTGGGAATTTGTAGTGGTTTGGAATGTTTTTTAAACTGTTTGTTGCATTCTAATTGGTTATCATGAGCAAGAAATGATTGTTGGGGAATAAGCAAGCCAAATTGAGGCTCTAATTATTTAATTTTATAATCTTTTGATATTCTTAAGTATTAGATAGGTGTCAACATTAAATCAAAAAGTGTACACTAATAATTCTAATTATACTTTTAACAATATTATTTTACTAACATCCAGAATTAAACTTCAAATTATCTTATTCATAATTCCTTTAATTATAAATTACTCAGATAACTATTTGGCACTGATATAAGAAAACAAAAGTATGCATTTTATCATAGTTGCATTCAATATCTAATAATTCAACCATTTCTAAGAAAATAAGCAAAATTCCGAGAAGCACATGTTCTAGGAAAATAATTTAACATCTTTTCTTTGCTTAAAGACACTAAGATATTTCCTACATCTTAATAACTTGCCCAAATCAAACGTAAAATAGCAATTATGAGCCAAAATGGTAATCTGTGGAAATCACATTTATCATTATCATCCTCTTAAAAATAATAAGCTTCTGTTGTGTGGGCTCATTTCATGATATCATTCTTATTGGTGAAACAAATTAGATAAATATTAAAGTAAAAATACTTTTATAATCGGAGTTTTCTTCTTCTTCTTCTTCTTAGAATTGGGTTTATATGTCATTGGGCACCTCTGCTTTTATTAGCATTTTGTACCATTAACTCCAAACCCAATGTTTCCTAGTTCCAGTTGCTCGGGTCACCCACTTTATTAATAAAGTCCGATAACCCCTTAATGGAGTCTAGGTGTAACTCTCTAGTATGGATGATCCCTAAAGAAGTTAATCGAGGGAGGGCAAGAGCCTCGCATTCGTAAATGATATTCTCTGCCGTTTCCTCTTGCGTGTGGCATTTCCAGGAGATAGAGTCTTGCTGAAACAGTCCCATCTGGTCAGAAAGTCAGTTATGCTAGGGATAGCTTCCTGACTTTCACCAGAAGAAGATGGTTTGGAGGTCATTTCTACCTCAAGTGAAGGATTCATTGCTCCCCCTTTACAAGATTGCCTCTGAGTTCTCTTGTCTTTTTCAGCAAGGTCTACTTCAGAGGCTTCACCTGCAAATGCAGAAAGGTTTGTTATTACTTGTGTCTTTTCAGCCACAAGATAACAATTAAAAAGCTCAAGTAATATAAGTCCACCCAGCATTGCCTGAGTTACTGGGAAAGCAAATTACTCTAGAAGTTCGCCAGGCAACTAGAGGCTCCGTTAAGACACCAATACCGCGGTGCCAATTAGCTTTAGGCACGGAACGCATAACACCAGGGTTTACGGGAGCTGGTTCGCGGCCTCTGATTCTATATTCAAGGCTATCCTGTCATTCCTACAGGACATTCGGCGATCCACCACCTGCCGACGCGCCTGGTGGCTGCTCAGCCCCAGGAAGGTACACGTACCCCCTGGTTCCAGGGAGTATGTGTACCTTCCAGTTTACAAATGGAGATCGGAGTTTTACAAATGAAGACTTTTATAATGAAAAATCTGTTGTAGAAAGAACAATAGGAGATAAGTTGGATATTATGAAAGAATTAATAATATCCACGTAAAAAGTAATTAATAGCATAAACCATTTGAACAGTTGAAGCATTAATATGCGTTGTTTTACTAGTTAATGGTATATTTATGCTTCATTTATAGAAAAGCATAAAATGTCTGTTATTAATTAGTATCTGTATGTTAAATAATTTTTATGAAATTTATATTTTAGATAAAATGAAACATACTATTAGTTTCATTCACAAAAACATGGTAACAAATTTAATTTAATATATTATCATAAATTTCGTTTCACTTTTTCTTTTCTTAGAATTTAGAATTGTAAAGGTTTTATGAATATCCTGAGGAAAGAATTTTGCAAACAGCAGACTGTATTAATAGGGTTCAAGTTAAAAGAACAATTGAAAAACTGCCAATGACTGACACATAAAAAATAGAATCACATTGTATCCATATTTTTTATATTAATAGAAAATAGTATGCAACTTTGGACCTTCAACTTAGTAAACGTAATCCATGTGATATTAATTTATTAATCTTTTATGAAATGTATAACATTATCGCTTTCATAAATTTGTGCAATTCTCCAAATGACGAATTATTGTTTTTTTGAAAAATAATTTTTTTCGCAGAAAATTTAATATAATTAAAAGGAAAGAGAAATAATAAAAAAATTAATAAAATTTAAAGTTAAAGATTTAAAAATTTTTGAAAAATTAAACTGTAAATTTTATAAATACTAATTTGAATCTCTATTCCATGATCTACTGTAAAATGCTAACAGTTTGAGAGATATTTTGAAAAGTTTTAGTTTCTCTAAGTAAATAATAATATTAAAGACAAAATATTAATTGTTTTGAGAATGTAAAACACATAGTTTTACGAAAACCCCGAGTAACTGACTCAATAAAACAATATAAAATAGTTTGAAGCTGAAAATTTACAAAGGTAACATCTGAAATTTGCAAGATTTTATGAACTGTTCAAAAATGATTTTCTATTACACTATTTTAACAAAAGATTTTTCTAAATGTTGAATGACTCAAATGATTTTACTTACGAATCCAAGAATCAGCTAAAATAACTTTTTATACTGATTCTAGGATCCTTATATTTATATTAATATGTGAATTACAAGAAGATGAACTTTCAGCAAATATTAATTCTTTATATTCTTTAATGTTATAAAACTGGTTACCAGTAATACCTACAACCAGCTGCTACACAACTTATTTTTTGTTTCTCTCACTGAAACATAGTATCTGAAACTATCAGTGCTTATCCCTACATATAGCCATCATGCGGAATAAACAACGTGTAATGCCGTCAAATTGTATCAAAATGTTAAATGAATTTATAAGTTATTACAACAACTATACCATCCAACGGAAATTCAAGTGAATTAAAGGACGAACGCATAGATTGTGAATTTCAGTTGCCGCTGAGTTTAATACAATATTCTACTCAATGTTAATTAAATCTTAGGACACATAAGACATATTTATTTAACAAGTGTTAGCTGCAATGTACATAATTGATAAAAAGAAGAAAAGGAAGTTTAAAAAAGCATCAACTGACAAGAAAGGAAATAGTCAAGAACAATGCAGAATTACATAATTAATTGATGGACTGAAAATGAGAAATGATTGTAAAATGAAATTCTTGAATGTAGTGTGATTTACTGAATGTTAGAGGCATTAAAATTGATATAATGATGCAATTAGTTCTAATTCTCAGTTAACACATTACCAATTCACTTTATATACTTAAACAGTCTAAAATATTTGGCTATTCTAAAATTTGTAAAATATTATAAGCTCTACTGTAATAAAGTAAAATAATTTTTTTGCATTTTATCAATATGATAAACAATAATTTAGTTTTTATTCTTCCCAAAACGTAAATGATAATTCTTAAAGCTATTTTTATTTATAAACTAAAATGTTTTTTTTTTTCAAATTTATAATATGAAGAAAATTTAATATAATATATTACTTCCATAAATATAGTAATATATTTATGGAAGTAATATACATAAATTATGGAAGAATTATGGAAGAATAACAATGTTATTCGAATAAATAATAAATTCTATTTGAATATTTATCAAAACTGCGACAAAAACTCAGATAATATTTTAAATTTACCTTTCAAATATAAAATTATAAAAATTCCCTGTAAAAAGTGCTTTATTATTTTTGTGGCTATGTGATACAATGTCTAAAATCTTTCTATCAACAAAATACTATGTTTCCTTACTATCTTGTTTCTTTTCTCTCGAATACTCGAGGAAATAGTTATTACTTTTCTTGGCTTTACTTTAGCCAAACTATATATCTACAGGATTTCTCTCTAAAGATATAAATTTTTCTACCAATAAATAAAAGTCAAACCTGTATGTTTTATTGAAAAATGCATTTTCGTTCTTATTTCTACAGTTCCTTTTAGAATACATTAGAAAAGATCAGTTAGAAAAAAACCTTATACTTCAAGTGATTCTTATTGAGGAATATATTTTACAAGAAGGTTTAAAAAATAAAAGAGCACATATTTTTATTTTTACTTACAAAAAATTGTAGGTAACTTTGTTTCCAGCAATTGAATAATATAAATGTCTCTTCACACATTTCAGAAAATATTTGATTTATTTAACCCAACAAAATGAAAGATTTAATGAAAAAAGACATGTTAAAATTATAATTTAAAATATAAGAGCATAAGCACTGCTATTTATTTACGAGAGATTTCGAAATTTATAATGCAAAAAATTAGGTATATAAAAATCTGTGAAAAGCCGTTTACTCATTAATTTATCAAAACATTCATGTGTAATTATTTGCATACATAATTTCCCTAATAGAAACATATTTTTCTTAAGGATAAATACTCAAGAAAGAAATTACTGCATGTTATTTAGATGTTAATTTATATCTAAAGAGAAAATGAAATAAAACTATAGTTTATGTACTTTTAGGAATAATTATTATTTAAAATAAATATTTGTGCTTTCATACTCACAAGATTAATCAGATTTTAAAGTTCACTACTTATTATAAATTGAAGATACAATCAAATGTATTACAATTAAAATTTGCGCATCATAATGAAAAAGTACATTATGGTTCGTTTTCGTTAATATCAGTGTAATAAAATGGGAATATTTAAAAAATATTTCATTCATAATTCTAAGCTTGTGTTGGTGTGAAACATTTAATTTGGAGTATTTTGTCCACATAATTAACAAAATATTTATTAGAAAATGTTGTAATCTTTTAGCAGTATTACAATATACCAATTTTAGAAAAATATAATTAGTAAATAAATCAACTTATTATGGTTCAAATCAATGTAAACCTTACTTGTAAAAGTACACAAATGAGTTCATTTTTGAGTATTTTTCGGTTTGACATTTTAACTGAGAAAAAACAATTTTATTACATCAATTTAATTTTTCCACTTTGGATTCATTCTTTGATTTATATTTATAGATCTATTTACATAAATTTTTATTTATCAGTAAATAAAGTGGTCTCAATTCAAATTAGGAAATATTTAATTTTATTAATACTTTTAAAATCTTTATAATAATAAAACGTGACATTTTAAATAAATAGAAGAAATTGATTCAGTCATCTCATTGTATCATTGCATTATTTAGATTAAATACTCTCTTAAAGTCAGATTAAATTATATATCTGTTTCGATGAACTTATTTTATATATTTCATCTATCAATTCATTAATTTGATTATATATATATATATATATATATATATATATATATATATATATATATATATATATATATATATATATATATATATATATATATATATATATATATATATATATATATATATATATATATATATATATATATATATATATATATATATAATATATATATATATATATATATATATATATATATATATATATATATATATATATAGTAAACTTCACAAGATTTTTATTTTTGTTTTTTCCCCTTCATTAGTTACTGAGAAAAATATTCATGAACCTAATCATATATTTGCATGGTACATTAATATATATTTTTCTTTTCAATGTATATTCATTTCTGTGTAAAAATGCATACGTAAATTTTTTTCGTCTACTAATTTAATTTTCAGTTAAATTTCTTACAAAGTGTTTCACTTACAGAAACCCACTTAATATATAAAACCACCTTTAGAAAGGTGTTCTTTAATGCAAAAATGCATTATAAGAATAAATCGCAACATGTGACAGAAAATGCATCATTCAAAAAGAAACCATTTTTGAAATTTTTTTTCAAGAACTAAATATTTGTATCGAAAGAAAACGCTTAGATAAATAATTCAGCCAAAGTAAAGGCAATAACTGCTCCCTCAAGTATTCCAAAATGAAGAACAGGAGAAACAAGAAAATATAATATTGCTACAAGGGAATAAATTAGATTTCATATATACTAAAATGGTTATTTATAACTGTGTATGGAAAATTAGCAAATAAATTTTAAATTGTACTTAATCTTCTCTTTTGTGAATCTTTTAAAATAATTATACTTGTACACTAACTTTGTAACAGTATAAAATGTTTTTAATTTATATAATAGTTATTATTATGAAAGATCAATTTCTATAGGTTATATCAAAATTTATGGAAACTTTTTCAAAAGTACTTTCTTGAAAGAATTAAAATTACTGGTAATTTCATCTTCAAAAAATATATTTATTAAAATATGTTTTTAAATGCTTACTGAATTTTAAGAAACACACTATTAAGCACTATTTACTCTAATTTCTATCAAAAGTAAAAAAAAATGCATTTGATGCAAAATATAAATTTATTGCCAATAAGAGTTTTAAATCAGTAATTGTAAAGAGTAAATAAATATTTTTTGCATCAAATACAACATATTATTAAAAATAAATATTTTCTTGTATTCAAAGTCAAGAAATTTATAAATTATGACAGTTAAATTAATGATATTTTTAAAACAGACAAATTTATTTTTTCATTCATTCATTTATTAATCTTTTTAAATTAAAACGGGAACAATTAAAACGTGAACGTGAAATTCAATTTATTTCATTGAGGATAATATTACATATTTTAATAATGTTGAAGAGAAATCAAGTTGATAAAATTGAAAATGAAGATACGAACAACGATAATATTTGTTTTATGAATAGATTCGAAAATAACTAATAATTAAAGTAAATTATTTTACTAGCCAAAGGTATTACAATATTGCTTCCTGTTTTTTTAATGTGTTTCTCAAATTTTGAGCAAGAACATTTAAATTAAATTTCAAATAAAAAACAACATTTATAAATTAAACATAGTTTATAAATAAATAATTGGTAATGTATGTTTCCAGTTATGTTTTTATATATACTTTAAGACTTAAAATTTTAATGTGTTAATTAGAAATTTTGATTAGACAAACGCACTCTGAATCAATGATTTTTATTTATGTTCTACAATATTTGAAGCAGAAACCTCACTAATATTGGTACTGTCACTAAAATGCATCTTAATTTAATGATCATAATTAGAATAACTTTTGAAAACTAAAAATTATAGAATATTCTAAAGTAATATTTAGTATTTTTTTTAAAAATGCAAAAATGCATGCTATTTGTTTCAATATTTTCTTTACGGATTTTTTTGAGTATCATGGACTATAAATTCAACCAGAGTTAAGTTTTAACATTTTGATGAAAGCTGAAAACAGAAAATAAATGTTGTAAGGAAGTATTTTGCGGAAAATTTAAAGATATTTTTTTATTCAGATTCATAGTATATATATATATATATATATATATATATATATATATATATATATATATATATATATATATATATATATATATATATATATATATATATATATGTATGTATATATGTATATATATATATATATGTATATATATATGCATATGTATACATATATGCATATGTAAATTAAATATTTTCAATGAATTACTGTTAAGGTGTAAAGTATAATGTAAAATGTGTCCCTGCACTAATACTAAATACATATGTGTACTTTTTGTCTGGATTTAAGAATAAAATTTTGTTTCGAAAATGGCAACAAGTGACTCGTTTTCTGCTTTTTATATGGAAGAATTGCATGTCAAATTATGGATATGTATTCAATATCAGAATGATATGTACTCTGCAATTTTTTTTGAAAATGGTCTTGCAACAATAATACAAAAGTCAAATAAGAAACCAGATATTATGTCGAGGAATACTTTGGATATTTCAGTACCATATCAATGAGAGCAAATCAATTTAATCAAATATGGCAGTGATTTGAATGAGCATGGTTGCTGGAGGATAGTGAAACCCCAAAGGCTTAATAATAGTACTTTATAATCGAAAAATCTCATGAAGCATTTGAGAGGGGGACACTACATAACCTAGTGGCAAGATAGTAGTTTTCAGAAGGAAAGGTTTCAAATTCAATCCCAGCGATTGTTGAACAAGTCAAGAGGGATATTCCTCTTCTGTTTCCATTGTTTTTGGGGAAGAAACTTAGAAGTTTTCTGGTTATCTACATTTGCGACACCTGAATATGGCCATTTATCTATGAAAAGTCCTTTTTTTAATATTTTGTATGATTGACAAAAAGGAAAATACCTTAAAACAACGTTAGGTCGTTAAATCATTGAAAGTATAAGATTCTTCTAATGGAAAACGGTAAAGAATGTATGTTGAACTCTTGGAATATTGTGTGAGACAGATACGGTCTCTCATAATGCTTTAGGGCATGGGTTCCCAAATTTCTTTTTCTCGTGGACTACTTTCAAAGCTTTACTATTTTCGGTTGACCCCCTGCTGTTACATTTCTACTGTATTCCCAAAACTCCTAAAAAATATCACTCTAAATTGGGGTGTTAAGAAGAAAAAAAAGTAGCACATTTTCTGATAAATTACAATATACAATAAAAATGTGTATAAAAAATAGGCAAATAATTACTTTTTCTGGCATTCGTATTTATAATAATGTAGATTGCAAGCACAGTGCAAAACACATTTCATCCCTTTCCAAGTCTAAACAAGCATCCCGGACGAGTTGGCGCATGGGCGACACTTTGCAAGTCTCGACATGTGGTGTATACTTGTACTATTATTTATTGTTCTATTCAATTCTGTGTTTGAACTGAGTCTCGAATATTTTTGAGTACCTACCTAGTGAATGATGCTACCTGCCTACGTTGATAGATAAGTCCAAGCCAAAATTTTTGTTCTTTATTATGAAAACCAGAAAATTTTTCGTGGACCCCCACATACAACTTGGGAACCCTTGTTTTCTTTTCACGTCTACGTGGACCCCTGTGTGGTCTCCTATAGAACCCTGGGGGTCCACCATGTTGGGAACCTATGCTTTAGGGTTTCTACACCTAATCAGTCCATAATTGGTAGTAAGAATACAACACAAACTCTCAAGTATATGTTTTCTAGAGTGTACAACTTATCAGATCTTTTAGATACGGAATTCCACATTAAATAACATTTTTTTAAAAACCTCTGTTGTTGAACTGACGGCTGTATTAATAGGACATAATAAAACAGAAAAATTGAAAAGCCAGGTGAGATTTTAAAATATTCATGTGGCTTTACAATGATTTACCTTTAAATTTACTCTGTCTGTCTCAATACCAGTAATACGTCAGCAGTACTCTGTGTTCTGAAATAGGAAATAGTTGAAATGTAAAATTTTACAGGGTATTTCATGGTTCTATCTTGCGTCTGTTCTTCAACATATCGAATGAGCTTGAATATCTTTTCAGACAAATCGTAGAATAAATCTATTATTTGACAACATTCATAACATCAATAAAAAATTTGGCATTAATCGGACCATCTTCTTCTCTGTGTAACAAATTAATGTGTAACAAACAAATCATATGTAACAAATTAATTGCAGAAAATGATAATTTCTTGCAAATATAGTAAAGGGTTGGAGTATGACAATTATATATTTTTTCTTATGATTGATAAAACACACTTTCAGAATAAACATATTTCAAAAACATTAACTTCAAGTAAAATACCATGCTTGTTATGCAAATAATTGTATTAACATATGTTTACCAAGAAAAGTCATAAATAAATAATAGATATAAGCAGAAATATATATTTTAGAAAAAAAAAATTTAAAGACAGTGAAAATGCTTTTTTTTCCTTTAAAAAAATTAGTACTTTGTAATAAATATTTTTCCTTTAATTAGTTATCTTCAAAATTATCAAATTATTTTCATTACTTTATAATAAATAGATAAAGTGGTATTTGTGGGATAGTAAATAAATAATTATCAGATTTTTGGATTTTACCATATTTAAGATGGAGCTTAAAAATTAATAAACATTTATCAAAATTAAATAATAAAAATGGCAAAATATTAAAAATAAAAATGGTATAAACTTAATTTGTATCAAGTTTGTTGAAATAAATGTCAGCCATTGAAAAGCATTTCGGCTGATCCAATTCGAAGGTAAGTTGAGTAACATTCGTAAGATATAGGTGATTGTATACTGAACGTTTTTTGTATAAGCATGTCTGACGCATCGGTGGTTCAGTGGTAGAATGCTCGCCTGCCACGCGGGCGGCCCGGGTTCGATTCCCGGCCGATGCAAGATTTTTAATATTTCACTTATCTGATGTAAAATTGGCATAAAACTTTAAATTGCGTTTCTAAAGGTAATAAGCAGTTTTAAAAATAATTCTGTAATCCTTAAAATGCATTTTTTTTTAAATTGTAGCTACATTTGGTAAAGGTAAAATTGCTCAGGAGTTGGGGAGAACTCTTTACCAAATGTAACTACAGTGTGAAACCTATCAATTTTACAAAGGGTTTTTTGTTGTATAATTTTTGTATAAATTAGAAAAAAAGGGATCATTTTTTTTATAATGCCAAAAATAAAAACAAAATAAAAAATTATATCAACTCAACTTTTAATCAAATTTTAAGTATCAATCATTTTACGTTATAACCGAAATTAATTCAAAGCTTATTAACACACACACACACAATTTAGTATTAAATATATTAAATTAATAAATGCAATTTGTCATACATTTGCATTTATTAATTTAATATATGAAACTGTGTAAAAATGCAAAATTGGTTTACTATTATCAAATGAAAAATATTGAGATTTTAATTTTATTTTTGAAAAGAAAGCAATATATTTCAATTTATTTCTTATATATTTGTTAATATTTTCGTTTAAAATCATTATTCAGTGTCAGTATTAGAACAATAGTTACCATTTTAAACATTTGACAACCATTAAATATAGAAACAATCTGAAATTTACTAATTTATAATAAGATACTCCCATATGCATTTTTAGATAAATAAAAAAAGAGAAATAAAATTTTGAATGCAGGAAAATAAGAATCATTAATTTTTCAGCTTTTAATGAAACTTAGAATAACAATTGAAGTTCGGCAATAAAGATAATTAAGGAAAGGCATAAAATATTTTTCATTTAAATAAAGGATTAATCCCTTATATCCGTATAAAAATGAAGATGGTGTTTCATATTAATAGTAATTTGTTAGAATTAAAAATTTCTTATAAATGTGTAACGTTACTGGCTGCTAATTTCTACCATTTTGTTCTCGTTAAACATAGCAATTAGAATTGACATTTTGGACCATAATCTGGTAATGAGATTTTAACACTAGAATAAATACTACTTCCTCAAAATTAAATGGCTTTTGTAGTATTAGACTACAGTCAAATATTAGCTTGAAATTAGGATCTTTTCTTATTTATTAACCATGTATTTGGATACCACACATTTTGTGTAAACGAAATAAAGCAAACCACTCTACTGTATTCTTCAACGTCTAATCCCTGTAACCCATTTTTATGAAAAATAATTTTGAAAATTTAGATGCTCCCAAAAGTAACATCTTCAGATATTTTTCTAGAAAATCAATGGATATTTACGCATGGATTTTACAATGAAAATGTGTACACTCGATTAATTTACACACAAATCACACACTTGATGACAATCTGTTATTGATAATAATGGCGTTTAAATAATTGATTAACCTTATTAGCTAAAGTAATTGATGAAGATTACATAATTAATTAAACATTAGCTAATTAAAAATATATTTGTTTGAATTTAATGTAGAAAATGTACTACTTTTCAGCACCTTAATTATTAGTCTTTATATCACATTGAATCCTTTTAGTCTTTTGAAACTTTCATGATGTAATCTTTTTTTGTATAAAAGTACTCTTAACCAACCATGCACATAATTAAGTAAAATTGTTATTTGAAATTAATTTTTGGAATATATATATATAGCTTTCATCCATTATAAAAATACCCTGTAATTATTCAATTTCACTTTATTAAAACATTTTTAAAACTTTAATTAAATTCTATTGCTTCTTATGCTAATAGAAATATTTTTACTTACTTTTTGTGTGAACAACTTTTTAACATACATAAAAATTGATTATATTTATCTAAAAGTTTACCAGTTTCCAAATTTATTTGAGGAAATCATTAATTACTATATTGAAACATGTTAGATATATAATTCCCAAATAGCAGTCAGATAAATATTGAGTATAATATCAACATTTAAAAACATGATGGATAAACAACGTAAGCATATTCCATAAAATCTTCTTCAATAAAATTTTTTAAAATAAAAATTATTATATCTACAAAATGCATAGATATTACTCTATTGTTTCATTTTATATTAAGTAATTGTATTTTAAAAGAAATGAAAAGTTGTGAAAATATGTATTTGAAAAATCGTTTTGTAAAATTAATCTCGATTTCCCAAGTAAACTTAAACACATTTAGAAGGACATATTTGCCATTTTTAACATCTGTTCTTTTATCTTATGTACTTAAATTTGCAATTTTTTGCGAATTGTAGAAAATTCAATGACAAGCATGAATGTAGCACAATAGATATCATACCATACAATATATATGTAATGAAGTTTATAAATTCGCTTACCTTCTAAATATGTATTATGTTTTCAACTAATTAAATTTCATTTATATATTCTTATATTTCATTAAATATGAATAATTTGCATGCATTCTAATTGATATCACAAAGAAAATAGATTACGTGCATTGAATGTTTCATAATTAATTTGCAAAACAGTGATTTGAAAAATAAAGAATAGTTTTAGGTACGTTTAAAAAAATTAATTACCTTACTTTTTCGATATTTAATAAATAGAATATTTCAAATAATTTAAATACATTTGTCAATGATATATCAAATGCTTTTCATAATTCTAGTAATCGATAAAAAGTAATTCATTATTTAATTGAATGTTGAATATATTTCATTGTCTAAAAGCATCTTAATTTTAACGATTGTTTTTAAAAAGATTTTTTTTCTAATCAAATAAATGCATTTGAGGAAAATATGTCTTTAATTTATGAAGCAGACAACAATTTAGAAAAATACTCAAAAATATCATGATTTCATTTGAATATTTTGAGTTCGATGATTAAATTTTTACTATAATCGTTAAATTAAATATTTTTTAGTTTAGCTGATTCTCATTTCGAAAGTTTAATCAAAGACTAAAAATTTCTATATAGCACATTCTATGAAATATTTCGTATACAAAAACATATAATTCAGTTTTGTTATTGCGGAATCATGATAAGTGAATTCAAATAGCTTTCAATGGACGTGGTAGCCTAGTGGTTATGGCATCGGCCTTCCCTCAAGTACTGTGGGCTCTAATCCGTATGCCGCCAAAAATCCACCGAGTACATGTTCGTTAAATCTCTGGAATCGAAAGGAATAGTTATCGGTTGTTCAGCATTACTATGTGTGTAATACTCTGGAGAGAAAAGTTCTTCTCCCTTCAGGTCGTCAAAATTGAAGGAATAAATCATCTGGTGGTGCCATCTATCGGAGGAGGTTAGAGCAAAACATTCTTTCACCATTGTGGCGCTGTGGTTAAGCGAAAGATGCATCTAACTAACTTAAATTCCCATAGCCAACGGCACAGCGAGCTTGGCTTGTCCAAGTGTCTTAAGTAAGAACAAGACAACAGATATCTTTCACAAATTTAGGGGTTGTTGTTCGTTTTATTAAAACATTTTTAAGAGCCTCTATTCTAATAAAAGTGTATTCATGGATTTAAAATAAGCAGTGGTAATAATTCCATTTTTAAAACATTTTGTCAATTGCGAACATATATCTGAATCGAACATACTTTATTAATTATATTTTAAACAATTCATAAATATTGTTGCGCTTTAGGAAGATTTGTATTTTCGTATTATATTTGGATTAAGAATGTGTCATATATGTTATTTAATGCTTAATTCATTAAAAATCGCACAAAAAGTTTCTTAATATAACATTTTTATAAAAAGTAGGATTAAAAATTAATTTCAATGGATTTAATAATAAAGTATTATGATAAAAAGGAATTAATATTAAATTAAATATTCTTATAATCAATGTAAGAATATCGAATTTAAAATATCTATTTTCGTATTATTCCACAGTCGAAATTTACAAAACTTTTCTTTCATGCTTTGTTTCAAAATTAAAAACTCGAGTTTATTAAAAAAAATACCGTATAAGTGAATGTTAATTATTACACAATATATGATAATTACCTACAATAAATACATGTCCACTATGTCCTATTAGAACGTTCTATTTCCTAAAGGTTTTCTTAACAGATTAAAATACTAATTTCTCAAAGAAATTCAAACAAATTTAATACACTAATTTAAAAATTACTTAAAGTACCAATTTTGCTTCAATTTCATTGAGAATTTTGTATTTTAAAATTACTCTTGACCTTTAAGATAAAATTTTTATTAATCAGTTCAGAAATCACACACATAAAATACATGATAAGTATTCAAAATAAATTTTTAATAAACTAAAAACGTAAAAGATGATAAAAATGAGTAAGATAACAAAATTAGCATAATAATAACAATACATGTAAAAACATATTTATTCTATAATGAATCAAAAAATAAAATTACTAAAAAAATCTTAAATCTAAATAAATAAAACTGACATTCATTACAAAATCCCAAGTAATTGAATTTGCCTCGAGAAAAAAAATTTTGATCTCATATTTTCTATTTTCTTTAACCTATACTTTTAAACAAATATTTAATATATTTTATGTAGGCAAATACTTTTTTAATTATTTTATTTTTGATCTTCATTTGATATTTCAGAGAAAATTGCTTTAAGGAAAAAAGTACAATACTTCACTGTATCTTTTGATGGAAAATGCTAATTCAGTAAAATTTTTGGGGAATAAATTCTTATAATTAAATGAGAATATTTATCATTTTATAAAATAATAATTTTTTTATTAAATTTACTTCCTTTCTTTGAGATTATTTCAGTTGAGAATATAACGGATTTCTAATGCAAACAAAAAAGGTAAGTTGTAATAATTTAATAATCATTTTTTTAATGTTTTGTTGCTTCAAAATGACAAACAATATCTAAATAAAAATTTTGATGTATACAGACATACGTTATTTTGAATTGTGTTTTTAATAGAGTTTATGTTACAATAATGTTAAATAAGAGATCTGTAAGCAAGTGATTTTGCATTTAATTTGTTTATAAAAAAATAACAACTCATAAATTATTACTGTTACAATTCATGTATGAAGCTATTGCTTTTTACAATTTTTCAATCATATGATTTGGAAAAAAAAATAAAGAGCTTAGAATTTAACAAAAAATAATTTTTAAAATATCTTCAGCTAGGGTATAGAGCAGCATCAATAACATTTTTCTCGAAAAATTATTTCGAATATCTGGTAAAATTAGTGACCAAGTAAGGAATAAAGTGATAAAAATATTTTTCTTAACGAATATAAAAAATAAATATATCTTGTGAAAATAATTGTTTGAAATATCTTTTGACGCACGTGTTCCAAATTTTCAAATTAAACTTTTTTGTATCAAACAAAAATTTGCGTAAATGTATCTTGAAAGGTATGACTAAGAGAGAATAAACTTCATTTCTATGAATTCTATCAATAAATTCAAATAATATTCTCCAGTGCTACATTTTTGTACCGTTCTGAAATTTTTAATCAACTTTACAAGCGAAGTAAATTTATAAAGTATATTTACTAATTAAATTATAATATCAAATGGATTCCTTTAATGCGCATTGTACATAAATAAAAATAAGATATTTTCTATTTTTTGTGTACTTACATTATATATATATTATATATCATTTTTCTCGAAAAATGATTTCGAATATCTGGTAAAATTAGTGACCAAGTAAGGAATAAAGTGATATATATATATATATATATATATATATATATATATATATATATATATATATATATATATATATATATATATATATATATATATATATATATATATATATATATAGTATATATATATATATATATATATATATATATATATATATATATATATATATATATATATATATATATATATGTATATGTATATATATATATATATATATATATATATATATATATATATATATATATATATAATATATATATATATATATATATATATATATATATATATATATATATATATATATATATATATATATATATATATATATACACGTTTGCATTTATTAAATAAAGATATGATACAATAATTCATTTATTATTATTCAGCTTTCCTCTTGATCTGGCAAAAAAGTGGACATATATATCATCGATAAAAATGCCTTAATAAAAGAGTCTCGGAAATGGTGAACCTTTAGCCCAATAGATTCTAATAAAGAGATGAAAAATATCCACTATGTACCGTACAACAACGCCGAAATATCCGATGAAATAGTTTATGGTTCAAGGTAAAGAGTTCTTTTTTTGTATTTACATTCTCTTAGCCAGCACAAAATACTCATGAATCAAATTTAATGTCAGAAGTGTCAGGAGCCGATGTCGATGAATTTAGAGAGATTTTCCGCCTCTGGGGAAGTGATTTTAAATCAGCCTGCAAATAACTATAAACAAGTAATTTAATTAAATATTAACATCAGAGAAATAGAGGTAAGTCATGTCTGAATTTATGTTTAATTTGATAGAATGAAATTAATTAATACGGAATGGCACTAATTATGTAATTCTGTTCTTTCTTTATATTTTTTATGTTTATGTAGCAGTGTTTAAATACATATATTTATATCTTGAATCTTTAACTGGAATAATTTGATTTTTAACATGCATTTACTAAATCAAACATTTACATTTTATAAAGTATATAGGAAAAAACTGCAATATAATGCCATTGAATGTTTGATAAGTACTGTATAATGATTTGCATGTATAACTTATATTGTGTTAGCATAGTTTTATGATGCAGTTTATATTGCATAAAATCAATTGTTATAAAATATCGTCTCCAATAATTTACTAATGTCTTCTTTAAGAACGCCAATTGTTGGGATTTGTAAGTTTTTTTTTTTTTTTAATGCATTGAAATGTATTCCCGTTCATTAAATCATGTATGCTTGATTAAAGTATATAAAATGTAAAATTACAGTAGAAAATATTCGTATTATTTACCTAACAAGATATTTAATATTTTAATATACTGCTAAATCAGGATATATTTTCTTAACTTAAATGTAATAAAAGAACAAAAAATATATTACCGTATTGTTTTCAGTATTTTATTTAAAATATATAAATCAGTAAAGCAAAAATTATAAATTATAATTTCATTTAGTTCATCATCAGAGTTATAATTTCTAGAGGTTTTAATAAGTATCTCTCAGTAGAATAATTAGTTTCACTGGTAGGAATTTAAAAAAAAATTCAAACGTTCTGTTGAATGCATTTAGGAAAAGTGTGAAAGTAGCTTTCTTAAGAGTGAAGAAAAAACTGTTGTATATAAATTATAAAAAAATCTACATGTGATGTATATATACCAGGTGGGCATAAGCAGTTCAGGGAAAGGAAGCATAAGGCAAATAATGGAAACGAAGTCTTTTAATACTCTTTAGAGGAATATGCGTTGGCTACAGTGCACTTATGACATAATTAATAAAGCTGTTGGAAGGGGTCAAATAGAATCTTTTTTAAGATTAACCGAAACACAGATACCTTTGGATTTCAGGCATTTTCGCAAAATCTATGCACTTAATGACTCCCAAAAGTGTTGCAACAGAAGAAAATCTGGAAGCTCCAGATCAAGCGAGTGCAATGGATGTGTGATATAATTAATAAAACAGTCAAAAATAAATAAATAATTAATATGTTACTTCTGACCACATTGTTTTTGATACCGGGTTCTGTGTAGAAGTGGTTACCCATTAGTTTGATGAAACAATTTGGTGATAAATCTTGGCGATAAAATTTGATTTCTGGTAACTCTATCTTAGTTTAGCTTTTATGTAGAAGCAGTGATGATCTTTTTAATCACACCTAGACACCTATCTTGGCGTCAAAAAAATCAAGTAATATCCAATTGAAAACTTTTATCCTGATGGCAAAACTGAGACCGCTATGACAAGTATTTTAATACAAATTATAAAAATTCATTTCAATAATCTTATTCTTCCTTTTTCATAAATTTATTGACAGTTATATTAAATTATTATAATTAATAATCATATTAAGCTCCTCTTATGAAACGTATATTATTTTTAAACTCGTGTTTAAAATCAAACTAATATTAGCAGTGTGCTTTAAGAATTTCTTTTTTACGAAGTAGATGAAGAAAAAAATAAAATTTTATTGTTATTTATATATCGCAGAATATTTTATTTTAATTTAAGAAATATGCATTTTTAGTGTTATATCTCTTTAGTTTGTTAGAATTTTTTAAATATTAACTTTATTCCTCTATATAATTTTATTTGGTTCCTCTATATAATATTATTTATCCTCTATATAATATAATATATAATCTATCCTCATATAATATTATCCTCTATATAATTTATCCTCTATATAATATTATTTAACACTGCTTCCTTTTAAGATGTAACTGTAATCATTATTATAATTGTTAAAGGTTTAAGCAAATCATCAAATACATGGAATAAAAAATAAAATTTTCAATTAAAAATAAATTTCACATGTCAAACTTTTATGTATTTAAAATGGTAAACCATAGGAATCTTGCATGTAATAACTGTATTAAATTTTATAGACTTATAAATAAAATTTTAAAACATATTTTAATTATTTTGTTATCAAAATAAATTCTTATATTTGGAATTAATAAATTATTATTTTATTTGCATTGCAGAAATAAATTTCACTTTAATCATAATTTTTTTAGAGATA
The DNA here is from genome assembly GCA_037975125.1 of Latrodectus hesperus. Taxonomy (NCBI): domain Eukaryota; kingdom Metazoa; phylum Arthropoda; class Arachnida; order Araneae; family Theridiidae; genus Latrodectus; species Latrodectus hesperus. The sequence goes on along the minus strand of CM075852.1, from coordinate 34,658,513 downwards.
GCATTATATTCATTATAAGCAAGAAGAATTTGTTATTATTATTTGAAAAATGAAATCATACTTTAAACTGATGTTTAATTGCATGACAGTATCCAAAATAAGAATATTTTTCTAAAAATCTTAATTCGAGTTATAGAAATAAGAAAGCCAAAATTTTAAATCTTTGAAATGTGCATGATTTTCAACTAAATCTATAAAAGAGTTTCCACTTGTGTTTCGCAGGAAACTGTACATCTTAAGGGAAAATGTAAAAGGGAACATGTTCTAAAAGAAAGAGATAAGTCGTTAACCTTTTCGGTTTTGTAAATTTAGAATCTCATAAAATTCAATTTAATATATTTAATAAATTGAGTTTCTCTGAAAAAAAATTATCAGATGGTTTTTTTCTCAATTTTCATTTTTTTAGGGGTAATAGGTCATTTTTTTCTTTTTGTCCTTTTCATTTTATAATTCCAAAGAGATATTTGTTTTTCGAAACACAAAAAAACTGCTAAAAATGTATACTTGTACAATTAGACTAAGTAAAATAATATTAATAATGTAAATATCAATATTTAAAAGAAATCATAAATTCCCCAGAAATTTTAAGCAAATAAATAAATTTCAATGTGATTTTTTTCTAAATATAAACTTATATTTTTTCTCTTAAATTAAAAATAATTTACTATCAACATTTTTTTTCAAAAGTTAAATGAAATATATATCCAGATGAAGAAACAAGTAAATGTATGCAAGATTTGGCATGTGTATATACAGCATATTATAATAGATTTATTTGGAAAGAATTACTTGGATCTTGTTATGGAATTTATTTTTAAATGCTTGACTGTGTGTGTGTGTGGAGAATCACTATGAATAAATGTTTAAAATTATTTTAAACATTTAACTATCCATACTTTTTGTATGAATTATTGCATTGATATTAATATTTTAAATAATAATAAAACTCACAAATGTGATTGATATTTTGATATAAATAATCAAAGAACAATTGATTTCAGCATAACTTCACCCCAAGCAACAAATATTTTTCTTCTGATGAATTATAAAAATACTTATTTACATGGAGGAAATAATATTGCTTTCTCTGTTTAAATAATCTTCATATCTATTAAATTGTTTTCAGTCTTTACTCAATAAATGGATATTTTTAAGAGACGTAAAAATAAAATATAGGCATCCAATTCAAACTTGAGTTATTAAAATTCAATTACATCGAAAGAAGAAAAATTAATTTGAAATACATTTGAACTTGTATTCTTAAAAGCTTCCTGAAAATATTACACTTAAGCAAATGTTTTTAAAAGAAAAAATAGATATAGCACAAAAGTCATTCCATGTCACGCGTTGAAGATGCTCTCCGCCTGATTCACCTAAAGGTCAGTCACGTCTTGGCTAAGATGTGGGTCATTCTACAAGTATGGATTTTATTTAATTCTTTCTTAAAGCTACCTTTTCCGTAGCATCGGTGGTTCAGTGGTAGAATGCTCGCCTGCCACGCGGGCGGCCCGGGTTCGATTCCCGGCCGATGCATATTCCTTTTTATAATTTTCAAATTTTTTTAATTTTTTTAAATAAATTTAAAAAATAAAATAAAAAAATTCAAATTTTATTAATGAAATGTGTTTATATAAGATGCTATGAAATGCATTTTTTGAAGATAAATATTGGCTGTTTCAAAATATTTCTTTAAGCCAGAAATAAATTCCTGCTTGAAAATACATATTGACCTAAATTTACTTTTTCAGAGCTTAACTGAATTTTAGATTGAATTTTTTGAATTCGAAAAGTTTTTCTCTCAGAATAAAGGTTCCGAAGGCTTTGTATTTGGACCTGTTATTTCTATCGTAAAAATATAATGAATGTTTTAAATCATCTCAATATCTATTTAAGAATTGCATTGATGGATAATTTGTTTTTAATATTTTTAATAATATTTATAAGAAAACCTTTGAGTAATATTATTTTCAGAGTATAAGTATTGCTGGATTTTGTCTGCAGTTGGATGATTTTTCATAAACTCACTTCCAATCCTTCTAAAGGAATATGATTCTTTAACTCGGAAAAATCAAATAATTCTTTTTCGGAATATTTATGATTGTTTTCAGAAATTTTGATGAACAAAATATAGCTCCTTTAATACTCGATGATTCTCTTTTAAAATTTATAAAAATTATTTAGTATCTTGATGTCCTTTTTGATTAACAATAAACATGTAAAATATTTATGGAATTTCTTTCTATTAAATGGGAAAATTCCTTTATGACTTTAGCAGAAATGGCAAAAATGCTTTTTGAGTAAGATACGATATCAAAATACTGATGTATATAGCTGTGTATTGTACCCTACATTTCTAATGGCTGTAATGTTTGCAGACGTACATTCTTATTAAAAAGTTTAACATAAGAAATCTGAGAAAAACTCAATGGAGAATTCTTCACATTATTCACAATGGAATTAGAGTCTTAAACTATGAGACTACTTTTGTCCTTGCAGGATTTTTTCCAACTTATTTCAAAATTGAATTTAAGAATAACATATTTGAGGCATTTGTAACAAATGCTTTAGAAGACAGCATAAACAGAAATTTCTTATTTTCTGATCTGTTTCATTCAGTTACTTTTGAGCCAATAAATTGCTATAATTGTAAAGAGACTACAGACAAGAGGTTTTTAAAGCTTTTTTTTGCAAATGAGACCTAGATAAACAACATGGTTAGCCTTGCATTTGTTCTTTCAAAAGATCATTTTGAGGTTTATTATTTTAAATATCGAAGTGAATGCACATTTTTTCAAGCAAAACTTCTGTGTATTTATCTTGCTGTAAAAAATGTCATTGATAATAGGACAACATCTTCAAAGAATCATGTTTGATTTTCCGTATTCTCTTTACCTTTGAACAGTATTATTAGCAGCGATATAATAATCGAAATTTCATTCATTGTTAGACCGCCAAGAAATAAGGGAATTAATATCTGTTTTGCATTTGTGCGTGCTCATCATCGTTTCTATGGAAAGGAAAGAGCTGATTTATTAGCAAAATAAACCCTAAAATTTCCCATTGGTATCATATTATTCCCTCTCTTCACTTTATATTTTGAATAGTATTACCAGCAATGATTAACTGATAAACATATTTTTATTAACTGTCAGTCTCCTTAGAAATAGAGGAAATTATATCCGTTTTGCTTATGTGCACCCTCATCAGGGATTCTACAGAAGGGAAACAGCTGGTTTTTTAAAAGAAAATGTCTTAAATTTACACATAGATTCAATATTAGAATCTCAAAAAGATATTGGAAGTCCTTTCAATATAAAAATCCTTAACTAAGTGGGATGAGTTTTATATTTCATCTTATAATGCTGAGGTTGGCAAAATAATCCTCTTTGTTTACGATAAACGAAATTTTCATCAGCATTAATTTTACGATATCTCAGATTTTTATCTGCTCATAGTAAGTTTGCAAGATATCTGTTTTGTTTCAATTTAAGATCAAACAATTTAAGAAAATGTTAAAAAAAAAATACCTCAAATTTTGAACACTTGTTTTCCTCATGTGCTATCTTTGATAGTTCTTGTTTATGCTTGCTGTACGATTTTAAAATGTTCGGCGTGACTTATAATCAGTGAACTTATCTAATTTCGTGTAATTTAGATTGCTATTCTCTGCTTTTATTTGTTTTATTTATGCATGCAATATTGGCACAGGTGCTGTATGATCCATGATTACAAATTAGGAATTTTTTTGGCGATGAAGAAATGTTGCCAAGATTACGTATTGTGACGTGCGGGAGCTGCCAAAATAGAATTTTCGGCAAAATTTTATAGGTCTCCATATCTATGAAGTAATAAAATCTAGGTTGCCAGATGCATAAAAAATCCGCCAAAAAATCACCAAACTCAGAATTCGGCATCCTGGATTATCCGGCATCTAAGCCGCAATATTTAATGTTTTTAAACTTACTTCCCGTCTCACTGTTGTACATCTGCTGCGAAAAAAGGGATTGTATGTATTCCAAAAGAAAAACTGAAATTTATCAACTTAAAATGGGAAGTTCTCATAAGAACTTGTGATATAAGTAGGGATAAATGCAAAATAATTTTACATTTACTAAAATTCAAGTTATATTTTTCGAACTTTAGTAAAAATTTAAACTTAATTTAAGATAATAAAGAAAAGAGAATTAATAAAAACGTATTAAATTATTAACTGTTTTTAAGAGAACAATTATATAATTTACTATCATATTAAAGAATGTACTTAATTCTTTCAGTGATAATTGGCTTTGAGATCAATAATTTACTTTCTTTTTTTAATTATTAAAATTTACCAGCTGCTAATTTATATCAATTTGTACTTTTAATATAAGTAACATAGTGAGAAATTTGAACTAGAATTTAGTAGTAAAAGTAACTAGTATTCTTTTAAAAGCTTTCTAAATCATATCAGTAGAACAATAGATTGTGATTAATTAATCAGTCATTAATGAAGAATAGATTGTGATTCCCAGAGAGTTTAAAATACTTCATACAAATTACATTGTTTTGTAATTGAATTTTGAGTCAAATGTCCTACATTTTAAATTTAAGATATTTTTTCAAACAACTGGGAAAATATAATTTTGGGTGCATCTTGGCGAAAATTGGCGATTTTTTTTCATGCATGATTGAAGAAACAAGATGGCACTGGAAAAACGATAGACCAACCACAAATAAATCATCATTATTAACAATAATTCACTAAATTGCCAAGTAACTGGGGAGCAACCTAAAATATAGGCCAATCAAACAGCTATAATCAAGCAATGATTATACTTGTTACATATGACTGTTATTTGCGTTTAGACTTTGTTATTGTGTTATTTAAATTATAAATATTTGTTAATATTTAAAAAGGCATATGGAATATTACTTATTTTAAAACTTTCACTTAAATGAGTTAAATTTTTTGAGCAAATTTAGTGACTTTTGATATAATTTATATGTACTTTGCTCCCAATTAGATGTTTTGCATTTTGATATTTATAAATAATACCATCACATTATTTATAGTAAATAAATTGGTATTTGAAAAAGTACCAATTTTTAATGTGTGTTATCATCAAATTCTATCTTTAAATTGAGAAATATTTATAATATGGAATGATTTTTAATTAATATTTATGAAATTTAATGCTTTTATCTATTGTTCAAAATTCATTGTAAATTATTTTTCTATCAATCATTTAATAAATGGTTAAGTAAGAGAAAATTTAAAAGTATAAGATATTGATGTAAGAAAGCTATTACTGTTTTTTTTTACAATCAAATCCACATTTAAATGTAAAATTATTTATAAAATAACTATGCAAGTGGTTATACTGATTTAAATATATATTTACGTCTAGTTAAATATTTTTCGTTGATTTTTAATAAGAGCACCAGTTAAATAAAGGATTTTCTTGGGGTAAAATTTAAGGATGATGGAATTATGTAATTTAACATTTACTCATATTATTTAGAAAAATATTTCTGTTTCATGAAGTAACAAAAAGTTCAATAATTGTTTCTACGCAGAATGAAATGCGTAATTTTGATTGACATGCCTCTGACCTCAGGTGCAAAATTCGTTTCTATTTCCATTGTATTCCATTTCTATTATCCACGTAACAACTCCTACTACTCGCGCGTTTAAATGCATACACACTTATAAATAATATATATATATATATATATATATATATATATATATATATATATATATATATATATATATATATATATATATATATAAGTGTTTGTGTATATATATACGCGGAATATTCAATGATTTTTGCGCTTTCTCAATATATTTTTGTATTCAATCAGATCAAAGGATGTCTTTAAAAAAACGACACCATATTATCTCTGCTATTACTATCTTGAAAACTTCGTCTGAAAATTTTCATGAATGCTATGGCGGAGTATACGCAAATGAAAATGGCAAATATGCATCTCACATACAGTGAAGCATAAGACATTGAAAAGCACGAAGACATTACGCAATAGATATTTTCCAACTCGACACATTCAAAATCATCCTATCTTTCCCAATATTAATTGACGACTTCGAAATATCCATTTGTTTGCCATCATCGTCTGAAACCTTTGACTTATCATTGAAACTTTGCTGGAACTAACTGAATAATAAATTAATTATATCCAATTATGACATGAAGAGAATGCAGTGGCTTAGCTGGGAAGTTAAGAAAATTTAATATTAGTCTTAAGTGCTCAGTCTTCCATGAAATGCAAATATATTTTTATCTGTAATGTTTGCTTAATTCTATATAAGCTTCCTTTGATCTTTCCCAAATTACGTGTAAAAGATTTGCTTTCCTTGTATTTCTGTAATATATTGTTTTGTGGTTTATAAAAACTCCAGCTATGGTATATACTATACTACCAAATGTACTAGCTGGTAGTAATTGTAGCTTAAACGATTTACAAATTCAACTACAAGGACATATCGAAAAGATAAATCAACTAGCCTGAAATAGTTTTCAGTTTTCCGAGCTATTGCCTCTGAATAGCTCATTTATAAATTACCCATAGTCCTTTGTGTAGATAAGATTGTTCCTGTTGTCTAGAATTGGCATCCTCTCAATGGAATTATTCGCCAAGCGATTTACTTCTTTAAAGCTCCGGAAAATGTTTTCAGAATCCTGTGACACGTGATATTAGTTTCTTGCCTTGAATCTTTTCTTAGAGATGTGATAGTTTTACAGTTGATTTATTTTTGTATAAATTTATAAAACAACAATACATGACATAATACAGTAATATTTTGTCAACATTGGTTTAAAAATCAGCGTGAGTCAGGTATTTATTTAAAACTGATGTGACTATAAATAATATTCAATTATAGTGTTTTCATCACCTATTGGTAACATTTTGAAAAATACCTTATTTTGATATGAAAATTTGCGAAAAATATCTACTAACATTTTAATTCTATTCATGAAAACAACTTTAATTTAGTTCCCATTCATTTAATAAATTTTTTAAATGTTAATAAATACAGTAATCTCCCCTATAACGTGGTACTCTTATAATGCATTTCCATATTAGCGATTTCATCTCTCATGTGTAACAAGTTTTTTCCCCCTTATAACGCGTAGATCCCTCCCATTTAATTCTGTACTGCAAAATTTATAATGATTTGTACAGTTCACAACCAATTTCACGTACGTTTACACATTGCGTCAATATTGTTCTTATAAAATTAAATAATATTATATTATTGACCTTTGAACATTTTGCTAAATAAAGATGTCGATGGAACGTTATTTCAGATAGCTTCTTCAGACAATAAACATGTATGTAATAAAACTGTTTTTGGAATCATTTGATATATTTGAAAGTAGCTGTTTTTTTTGTTTCATTTTTGTAGATTTATTTTTTTATTTTTAATGTTCTTGGTTTGATTTTAATAAAACGCACACATTTCATTTATTAGATAGTTTCTTCCTAATATTCAATTTAAGCTCTCTTTAACGAGAAAAGTTAAGCGTGAATCATTTGTACATAACGCGTTAAACGAGGTCATTTGATTGCGTTTTATGAAAATGCTCGTACAATGCGTTTGCCTAGATCGGGGAACTAATATACTATGTTATAGGGGGGGATTACTATATTCTAATAATATCTTACATAAATTTCCCTTTCTGTATCGTGAAAACCTTTATGTCCCCAAAAAAAGTTTTTAAACTATACATTTTTAAGAGATCAATACAATTTAGTTTTTAATTAAAGATAGAATTATTAGCTATCATTTTAGAAAACGAAACTATTACGCACAAAATGTTATTTTATAAATCATATGCTGGAAGTAAGCAAAATTAACAGTAAAGTATGTAATGATTAAAAGAAAATCAAACGTATTAAACAAACAGCTCTTTTGCAAATTTGGCAAATATAGTAATGGGTTATATGCCCAAAATTACAGATATGCTTCATTTTATCTTAAAAACTCATTTAAAAAATAAGAGGATTTATGTTTTTAAGAAGTTATTTTTTGAGATTAATTATTACTATTTGTGAGTCAAAATTTAAAATATTTTGAAAAAATATATTGTCTGTTGATATAATATTTAATTTGAAATTCTTATTAAATTTCTAACTTTAGAATGTTTTACAGATAAATTTCAGCATTATTATTTTACTGAGAATAGAAAATATATTCCCGTGAAATTAATTTAGATACATGATTAATTTGTTTACGATCGAATCGTTCAAAATTAAGATTTAAATTAATTTCAAGCGAAATTTTACAAAATAGTATTGTGAAAATTATACAATATATCTATCATATTTTAACATAAATAACTATTTATTAATGAAAATATTTTGTATCATTCTTATATGCTGCTTTTAAAAATGTGATAATAATAATTAAAAATTTTTACTTGCCTTTAAAAGAAATTAAATTGCTCAATCAGTTTACAAATAACTTTATTTTCGCTTTATATCTTTTCTCCGTAATAACATATTCAAATTCTGCTAAATACATAGAAAATCTATGAAATAAAGATACATGGGGAATTACAAAATGAAGATAGAGAAAGAGGGAAAAAGATGGGGAAATTAGCATAATGATAATGTTTAATGGAAAAAAATATGGTTACTCTAAAATTGAGTGAAGAATTAAATTAAGAGATAATAAAATGCTCAACGTGAATAAGTAACCCTCTTTATACATTAAAAAAATCCTGAATAATTGAGTTTGTTTGGAGAAAAAAATATGGTTTGAGATGTTTTCTATTTTCTTAGCAATCAACTTAAAAATTAATTTTAATGGAATGCTTAAAATATTTTACAATGTTTATTCATTTGAATTCTCTTTGTACTACTTAATTTTTATTCCGCATTTTATATTTTGAGAATTGTTATTTTTTAAGTGAAGTACTTTACAGACTTGTTTTATTGAAAATGTTAATTGCAAATTATGAAAAATTAGTCTCCTTATTGAATGAGAATATTTATTCATTACTACTTTAAATAAGATAATGATTTTCTTATGAAATTTCTTCCAAAAGTTCTTTGTTTTTCGGAAAAATCCTTTTAGTAGAAAAATACATTTGCAATAATTATAAAATCGCTAAAAATCAGATGAATCGTTTAATTAACCACCTTAAAAGCAATGAAATTCCTGTCACATTAATTATCAGGTATTTTTTTTTACATAAAATTTGACTTTTACTATATACTTAATAATGAGGCATATCACTGATTAACTGTAAAATTCTCTATTACTTTCCCATTATTTATCGGTTACCATTAAATGATAATATTTTATAAATTTTGAAATTTGAAGATTTAAAATAGGATTTCATGTTGGTAAATTAAAAAGAATAAAGTTACTAAAATTTCAATAATTATTTATATTTATTTTAAAATATGTAGAAAATAGTGAATTATTTTAACATTGAAGAAATGCGTAGTTTTTACAACAGAAGTGCCACCCAAATGTTGAAGTTCTTACAAGAATCATGAAAACACACACTTTCTCTTTAAATCTCTTTAAGTATAATTTAATTTTGTAATTACTTCATGATTTATGAACTACTTTAACTTTCTAAATTTCACTTTTAATTATTCAAATTACATTTGACGGCTACATCTTTATCCCAAATATTTTAAATAAGTTCTGATTTGCCGATATTTACATTTTTAATGTATATCTTTACTTCCTTCTACTATGAATTTGTTTACTTTGTTTTGACGTATAGTTTACTTTAATTTTTGATGTAAATATTTTTATGATTCTTTCCTTTAATACAAACACGTTTCGGGGAAATTACTCGAAGAACTTTAGGCATATGCCCTTCATTCATATTAGAATGTGTTTAATTTGCATAGCAGACCATCTCCCTCCGGACAAAGATCTTATATTTTACTTAAAATTCATATCGTAATATAATCATAATACAAAAGCACATGTGTGTGCAAGTTTAAATCTATTAATTGTATTAATGCTATACTTTTGCAAAAGCTAGGGGAAAAAGAGTTCTTATAATTTTTATCACACAATTTTTCTTCATCATCTGGTGAAATAAAAGATACCTATATATCATTGATAAATCTGACCAAATAGAAGAGTCTGCGAAAAAAACATTTGCCAAAACTGAGTTTAGTAAAGTGAGAAAAGATATGCACTATATACCTTATAACAACAAAATGCCGAAAAAAATATTATTTCACTCAAGACAAAAATTTTTACATTTAAATTTTCGTGACTGGGATAAAATACTTGTGAATAGAATTTAATATCATAACTGCTATGAAGTAATGTCTATGAAGAAATGTGCATATTAAGCTATGAAGTAACGTGCATATTTACTAAAATGTGTACTTACTTCGATAAATTGAAATTAAGAGAGAGAAATATTATCTGTAATAATTTTAAAAGTATCACAAAATATTTTAGCTTAGGCTGCAAATGAGACCTGCATACTTTATTTAATGATATTTTATAGTGTAATAGAGATTAATATTAACTAATTATATTTATTCATTATGCAGAGTATATTAGAGTAATGTAATTTAGGATACATTTTCTTAATTTATCATTTACATTAATTAAATTTTTAAAAATTTCGTAATGTGAAACTGAAGAAAATTAATTTAAAATTTGAGATGAAGGCTATAATTAAATTTATAAAAAAGAACAGCATTATCAAAAAAATATCACTATTAATAATTTATTCTTCTTATATTACTAAAATATAAGAATCGTTAGTACCTACTATAAAACCAATGGTTGAATTATGGAAAAGTATCAAGGATTTATAAGTTAAATATTATATTTTTCGATAAAGAAAATTAAGTCATTTTTATCTTTTTTTTTATAAAACTAATAATTTGGTTCGAAAATATTCTTTTTATTTATCTGATGCAATGAATATATCCATATTATGTTAAATAAGACAAATATTTTAAAATAAAGGAAATAAAATAATATGCTATGTAAATTTATTTCTTCAAGTTACATCTTTAAAAACAAAATAAAAAGCGATTAATGTACCGACATTAACATGCCTTGAAATTTACGCATAAAATATAAAAATATCAAATGAGGTGCTAGAACTTGAAAATAATATTTCTTTTACTTTGAAACCACATATATATTTTCAATAATTTTCTAATGGATATTTTCATTAAATAGCGAGAAATACAGTCCGATTTACTTTAATGGGGATTAAAATGAGAATAAATATAAATACTTTGAGTTGAATGAATTCTGAGAAATTTGAAAGATTCTTGAAACTCAAAGGGAGGTTTTTTGTTTTGCTTTGGTTGCTAAATTTATTCGCGGAAACGCTGTTATTAAAATGGATACACTGGTCATAAACAACTTCTTTTAAATTATAAAAATTCCTTTTCAAATTTCATTAGAAATTCCATTAATCTTCACATGCACAAAGAGATCCATTGCTAAATTTAACTATTGATAATTTGTGATAATTTAAGTAGAAATATATATATATTTATTAAAAATTTCTGAAATCTCATTGATGTATGGATCAAACAATTATTTCTCATAATTATTTATTTTTCCTTAGTTTTTCTCTTTCACAAGAATAATAAGGCATCAATTCTGCTTACGTTTGTATTTCGGTACAACTGAAAATCTGTAAATTAAATAAAGCAAAATATTTCTAAGCTAGATGCACAAAATGCGAGTAGTTTTGTCATAAGGAAGTCAAAGTTAAAGATGTCAAAGAAAGAAGCAGAGAAGAATATATATATATATATATATATTATATATATATATATATATATATATATATATATATATATATATATATATATATATATATATATATATATATAGATAGATAGATAGATAGATAGATATAGATAGATAGATATATGTATATATATTTATTAATTTATATGTATACATATATATACATATACACACACACACACACATATATATGTATACATATATATAGTGGCGTGGTCTGCGTCTTGTCTATTCCGAGAATTTGACACATTCCTTTAAACACAACAGAGGTGAAATTTGTTCCTTGATCAGAATGAATTTGTAAGGGAGTGCCGAATCTGGAAACCCATTGCTGCACTAGAATTTCGGCTACTGTTGTCGCCTCTTGATCGGGGATTGCAAACGCTTCAGGCCACTTAGTAAAGTAGTCCATGACAACTAGTATGTATTTGTTGCCATTTGAAGATCGTGGTAAAGGACCCAAAATGTCTAATGCTATTCGCTCAAAAGGTGCTCCTACGTTGTACCGCTGCAACCTTCCTCGGCTACGTTTCTTTGGTCCTTTACGTGCCGCACAGTCATCACAAGATTGGCACCATTTCTCTACATCTTGTCTCGTTTTGCTCCAATAGAAGCGTTCTCGAACCTTCTGTAGAGTTTTCATTACTCCAAAGTGGCCTCCAGTTGAACTACTGTGCAATTCTTTCAAAACATCTAAAATTCTTGATTTTGGAAGAACAAGCTGCCATTTGAAATTACGTCCATCATCGGACTCCCATTTCCTGTATAAGACACCATTTCTTATATGGAGTGAGTCCCAAAGAGCCCAATATTGCTTAGTAGCAGGACTGTAGGTGGAGATATCCTGCCAACTTGGTCTCATACTAGAAGATTCTTTCAATTCAAGAATTGGATTTATATCTGGGTCTTCTTTTTGGGCTTCCCTAAGTCCTTCATCACTCCATGGGTCTGGCTTTGATGGAGGTGAAACAGTAACTTGGCGTACCGAAGTATTTATCAGCTGATAGTTCTTCTCTACTCTAGAACAGTATCGGCAGCTTTCATTACACGGCTTCCTTGATAGTGCATCAGCATTTCCATGAAGAGTTCCTTTGCGATGACGTATTTCAAAGTCAAACTCCTGGAGTCGTTGAATCCATCTGGCTACCTGTCCTTCCGGATTTTTAAAATTTAAAAGCCAGGTTAAGGATGCGTGATCTGTCCGGAGCAAGAACTTTCTTCCATAGAGATAATGGTGGAAATGTTCTATGGCTTTAACGATTGCCAGCAATTCCTTCCTGGTTGTACAGTAATTCCGCTCTGGTTTCGATAGACATTTACTCCAATAAGCAATGACATATTCTTTATCATCAATTTCTTGCGACAAAACAGCTCCGATATTTTCGTTGCTGGCATCAGTATCTAAAATGAATAATTTTTCAGGCTGGGGATATGCAAGAACGGGCGAAGATGTCAACGCCTCCTTCAGTTGCTTAAAAGCTTTCTCACATTCATCTGTCCATAGAAATCTCTGTTTAACTTCTGTCAACTTGTGAAGAGGTCTGGCAATACTTGAAAAACCCTTAACAAATTTCCTGTAATATGTGCATAGTCCAAGAAAACTTCTTAATTGGTGGACATCTTTTGGACGACTCCAGTCCTTAACTGCGGAGATCTTTTCAGGATCTGTTCTTACACCTTCAGCAGAGATAATGTGTCCCAGATAGCTTACTTCACGTCGGAATAAATTACATTTGCAAGGATTCAGCTTCAGGTTGGCCATTTTTAATTTTTCCAGCACCTTTCGGATGTTTCTTAAATGGTCTTCGAATGTGCGCCCTACAATAATGATATCGTCCAAATATACCAAACAGGCTTCGTAGGAAAGTCCTCGTAATACTGCCTCCATCAGGCGCTCAAACGTTGCAGGTGCATTGCAAAGCCCAAATGGCATAACCTTGAACTGCCAAAGTCCTTGTCCTGTGGTGAATGCAGTCTTTTCTCGATCCTCAGGATGTATCTCTACTTGCCAATAACCACTCTTGAGATCCAAAGTCGAAAACCATTGTTTTCCGGATAAAGCATCAAGTGTATCGTCAATCCTAGGAAGAGGGTAACTATCTTTTTTAGTGATGTTGTTTAACCGACGATAGTCAACGCAGAATCGGATAGAACCATCTTTCTTCCGAACTAAAACAATAGGCGAAGCCCAAGGACTCTCTGATGGCTCAATGATGTCATTCTGCTGCATTTCCATCAGAAGATTATCCACCTCTTCCTGCTTAGCGAATGGCAATCTTCTCGGATGTTGTTTAATGGGTGGATGATTTCCTGTATTGATTCGGTGCTGCGTCAATTTGGTTCGCCCAACATCATCTGATTTCTTGGAAAAGAGATCTCCGAATTCTAATAATAGATTTCTTGCAGCATTCCTTTGTTTATCATCTAACTCTGCATTCTGAAGGAGTTCATTAATTAGAGTGTCAGGAGGCTCAGATAGTGTGGTTTGACAATTTCGGTTAATACAGGTCACTGGAGTGCAAGTCGCCAGCACTTCTCCTTCTTTTATTAGTTTTACCTTATTGCTTAGATTAGCAACTCTTACCGGGATTACATTTCGTGAAAGGTCGACGAGGGAAGAAGCCACTAGTACTCCTTTAACGCTATTGTCGGAATCTGGATATTCAGTCAATCCATAATGAAAATTATTATCTTCTGAAAGAGCTCCGCAAACTATTGTCTCAGTTCTTGGTGGTAATGTTGTTTCACTCTTTGCAGTTATATGATGGACTGCTTTAATATCTGAATATTTCGTCTTAAAAATCGCTATGTCTTCAGAACATGAGTGTAGTTCATTATTTTTAAAATCTAACTTGAAATGGTTTTCTTTGAGAAAGTCCAATCCGATAATAAATTCGTCATTTATATCAGCGACGTATGCCATATGATGGTACACGGCATTACCAAATGCAATGTTTAGATTTACTTTTCCATGCACTTTAATCTTGTCACCTGTCACAGTTTGGAGGGTAATGCAGGGCGGCGTCCAGATGAGTTTCTCACCAAGTTTGCGAGCCACATCTGTCCTAATGATAGTTACGTTGGCTCCAGTATCGATTATCATTCTGCAGGGAACTTCGTTGACATGTCCCATAACGAAAAGTCCGTTGTCGCCGCTACTTACGGAAGAAATGTGAAACGATTTGAAATGGGGCTTCTGACTCTCTGGACATCTCCGCCCCGCGAGATGGCCACATATTAGTTTCCCTGCTGTGGTGGAAGATCATTTCCACCATTTTTTCGTTTCGGGCAGTCTCTCTGAACGTGTCCGACTGCACCGCAAGTCCAACACTGAATTTTTGTGTTTCTGCCACCTTTACTCAATTCTAAGTTACGGAATTTTCGCCGCAGATCTTCGATTTGCTTTCTGAGATCATAGTCCGTATCAGTAGTAGAGACGGCTCTGATTGAGTGCCGGTCTTTACGCGCGGCCTGCTGGGCAGCTTCTATCTTATGTGCGTAGACTAGGGCAGATCCAATATCTTTGACATCGGCGAGTCTAAGTGTTTTCTGTATCTCCGGATCCCTCACACTATCGATGAAGTGATGGAGAGCCAGATCTTGACGTGTCTCAGCTGGGCAGTCCGAAAATGCTAGATGGGAAAGTCGCTGAATATCGGCAGCCAATTCTTGAAGACTTTCACCCGCTTTTTGATAGCGGGACTTTAACTGTAGTCTGCTATATTCTTTAGTGCACTTATCTCCAAACCGCAGCTCAAGCGCACTCGATAGGGCTTGGAAATCGTGCCTCTGCTCCTCCGGAAGCGTCTCGAGGATGTCAGCCGCGTCTCCTCTTAAAGAAGCCGCCAGGTGAAAAGCTTGGGCTCGGGGATTCCATCCATTAGCTTCCGCTACCATCATAAACTGGGTCTTGTATACTTGCCAGGATGATTTCCCATCAAATGTTGAGAGTTTAATATTGGCTAGGGAAGGCACAAATGTCACGTTGGGTTCCTCATGTTTGTTTGATATTTGCTTCTCCAAGCTTTCAATCTTCTTATTCATATTGTCTAATGCTTCTTCAACGTTTTCTTCTATTTCCAGAACTTTAGTTTCAACTGAAGTTACCTTATCTTCCATTGCATTCATCTTCTCCTGAATGATGTTGGAGAATTCTTCTTTAACACTTACAATGTCCTTCTTAAGTTCCTCCTGTCCAGATTTTATCTCTTTCATCATCTCGGTTTTAATCTCTTCTTGTCCAGCTTTCATCTCTTCTTGTCTAGCTTTCATCTCTTCTTGTCCAGCTTTCATCTCTTCTTGTCTAGCTTTCATCTCTTCTTGTCCAGCTTTCATCTCGGTTTTCATATCTTCTTGTCCAGCTTTCATCTCAGCCATCTGCTCCGCTAATTTTTCGAGAAGACTTTTCATTAAATCCATATCCATTTTTCTTGTGACACGCTGCATCAACTCTTCAATCCCGATTCTGACACCAGTTGTACCGAGCTCCACGGGTTCGTGTTGATTGAGAGTTGAATAAAGCGACCACTTAATGAACACAAGACTTTTATTCGTAAAAACTTCACTAGATAAACGAAATTCCCGCTGTAACAATCACAATTATACAGCTACAATTCGTCAGATACAATAGGAAATAGCTTCCAATCACAGGTCTCAAATACCTCAGACAGAGAACAACTAGCAGTCACAACTAATCGTCTTCACTCACTGACTGTCTTCACAAAAACTCTATTACTATTCCATGTCGGGCTGCGGTATTTATACCTGACTTGGCGGAGAAATCTACTAATTTCGCCAAGGCTCTGGAAGCTTCTAGGCTATCTCGGAAAATATTGGTCCTAGAGCTTAGGTGATGGATGTTTCCAGAAGTATCGATTTCTCGCCAAGTCGCCAAGAATCTCGCCAACCGTCGCCAAGTCGCCAAGAATGTCGCCAACTGTCGCCAAATCATTAGGAAATCCGCTTTTAAACTACAACACGTCTAAATACCGCAATTTTTGCCCAAAATGTGAGAATTTCTGATCTGTCTGAGATATTTTAAGACAAATATAATCATTATTTAAAAATTTGTAACATATATATATATATATATATATATATATATATATATATATATATATATATATATATATATATATATATATATATATATATATATATATATATATACATATATATATATATATATATATATATATAGATATATAGATAGATAGATAGATAGATAGATATAGATATAGATATATATGTTTATTTATTTATTTATATATGTATTGAATTCATGGTCTATTTTTTACTTGAATTTTTCTTGTTCAAGATAGTAATCATAATTATCAAAATCATATTTATCAATCTAATACTATGCAACGTTATACATAGAAAGATTTGATAGCAAAAATAAAATTTTATTAATCGCCATATTCATCCTCACTCCTTTTACAATATAACATGTCCTCAAAATGTAGTTAATCTGTTTTTGATTTTGTTTAACTGGATACAAATATTAATAAACCTACCTATATGATCTAATAAATGAGATTTTTTCCTTAAGGAAATATTAAAGTTTTTGTATCGTTTCGTCGCTTATAAAAACTTGAGAGAGATGTTATTACCTTTATTCCCTTTACTTCTGGTGGATTATTTATCTACGCTATTTCTGTCGATGCAAATACTCATTCCTTGTGAAAAAGAAATAATTTCAAACAGGTTTTCCCCCAACTATACCACTTTCTTTCATAACTCGAAAAAGAAAAAAAAAGATTTCTTCTTTATTATTATTATTAAAACACAATTTTCGTTTCTAAAGGTAGATTTACATTGGGAGGGATTTCCTTTTTTTAAAATGTCTTTAAAATGCTTCATAAAATATTTTTCTAAAAATAATATAGCTAATTATTTTATTTATGTGTGAAGGAAACACAGCAGAGCTGGCAGCCGAATGGTTAGCGCTCTTGCCTTCAGTTCAACAGTTCGTGGTTTCGAATCCCACTTTGAGCATGGAAGTTTGTAGTAGTTCGGAATCCACTTTAAACCGTAAGTCCCGGTATAATTAGCACTCGTGTGCAAAAAATGACTTTTGAGCGACAAGCAAACTAACAGACGGAAGTACACGTGTGTTTATCTATCTGTATATATGAAAGAAAAAAGTTAAAATCGATTATATTGAAAGTAGAAAGGTCATTGATCGAAGGTGCTTAATGCGTGATTTACCTGAGGAAATCATGCATTAAGTGAGATGTATGAATTGCTCAAGGCTCGAAGTCACCTCGCGAAGATGTAGGTCACTGCTTATGCTTTGAATAATTCTATTTATTTCTTTAAGGACGTTTTCTGTGAGCATCGGTGGTTCAGTGGTAGAATGCTCGCCTGCCACGCGGGCGGCCCGGGTTCGATTCCCGGCCGATGCAGTTTTGCTTTTAATTGATTAAAACTGATAGTAAAAAATTTGTATTTTTAGGAGTAAATATAAGCTCTAATTTTTATTTATTTAAATGATTGCACTCTTCTTTTGAAATCGTGGTATTAATCCACTAGTGTAATCTTTATTATTCTATCTTCCTTGGAAAACAGTGTTAAATAAAAATTGGTTGTTGATTATTTTAAAATAGTATACTATTACATATTTTATTAACAAATCAGGAGTAAAATAAATAATTTTATTTACAGAGAAAACAAAAATTATATTGAAATTTTTAACTAAAACTTTAAAGAAAACAATGAAAAACAATTAATGAAAAATATTTCATTAATTAATTGCAAATTAAGTATATAGTTTGCAATTCTAAACTCGTTTATAAATGATTGAAGATTGCTTTAACAATCATTTTGAAGAGATATTACAGTTTTTAGACTCACGTTGTTTTACAAGATTCCAAATTTAAAAACAATCAAGAAATTTGTAATTTTGGATCACAATCTTGTATCAAATTCGAAATCTTAAATAGCACTACGACTTTAAATTGATAAATCATGTCAGTGTAGGAAATTTTGAATGTGATATTTAAGAAAATATCTTCTTTTTGACCTAATTTAGTTACGAAAGGTTTGAATCGAACTTCTATATACCTTTAGATCTTATGAAACTTTCCCAGGTAGCTATCAACATATTGTTATTAATAATTACATTTTTACTTAGATTTACTCTTTATTACTATTTCACGAAAAGTATAAGTTTTACTATTCAATTATATAAAAAATGTTTCTAAAACATATATGAAAAATTTGTTTTTTTGTCTTATATAACAGATTTTGATATTTTTTTCTTTTATTTTGTAAAGTATATCTGTGCAATGAAATTGTTGAAAATAAGATATTTACCAAAATTTACAATGTAAAATATACATTTATTGATATTAACTGTAAAATATTTATTAATTAATAATAATTAGTTTATAATTTAATCAATTTAATAATTAATTTATTGTAAAATATTTATTTATTGATATTTTATCATTAATATTTATTTATTGAAATTATTACTTTCTAAAATTTTATATTTTTCAATTTATTGCCTTCAGGTTGAGAATTATTCTTATAAGTTTTCAAAAAAGTATCTCCGTTTTGTAGTGGAAAAACTGGCCTTTAACAGCAGATGATTGCTTAATGAATATATTCTGTTAAAAGCTGCCGATGAATATATTAAAATGTTAAAATGCAGTGTCAAAGGTTAGTATCAAGTGTGTGTGTTTGGTTTGGATTATTTCTTCACCACGACGGATGGTAATTCAGTGAATCTTATTAACTCTTTGATCTTTAAGATCTTCTAAGCTTCATATACTAGCCGCAGGTCTATTTCTGAAATCATTCAACGACTTTGCTCTGGTGATCTGCGGCATGAAGTCACGGCAGGGATTTCACCAAGAGCTCGTCAAGACAAAATAGACTTCGATTGTGTTGCTGATGAGCTTTCTATCAGAAAATCACCAGATCTTTTTTTGCATGTTACTTGGTTCTCCAGCTGTAGATTTAATGTTTCAGTATTTTGAAATGTATCATTTTTTAACTGACCTTCACTGTTTTGTATTATTATAAACTTTGGAAAAATGTTTAAAGGTTTATCATTTTTACAGGCAGATTGTAACGAGTTAAGGCTTATTATTTATGAATTATTAGAGAATAATGACAATAGACATAAAAAATTATAAATAATCCCTCGTTCAAAAATTTGTCTAGATAATGTTTTTTGGAACACTCAGTAATTGGTCTAATAATATCAGCTTATTCCTAAATTTTTATTGGAAAAGAATAAAAACAACATTTATTGAGTTTAAAATGAAAGTTGGCAAGATGCTATTTTACATGAAAAATGCTGAAGCCGTTCTTTGGAAAATATGGAAACTAGGTAGATATGCGAGAAAATAACCATTCCAAAGTTTCATTTCTTATTCTTTATAAAGACATGCTGAGCAAATAAGAAATGACCGAGTACAGAAATGCCATTGATGTCATTCTAAAACAAAAAAGTAAATACTTGTATGGTTAATCTCGGGAATTTGAGGATAACAATATTTGAATCAGAATTTGTCACCCAATTCTTGTGCCTGCATTCAAATATTACATTATACGACACAAGAAATGTTTTGTTCCTCGTGATATTTTCAATAATATTTATAG
Organism: Latrodectus hesperus; assembly: GCA_037975125.1. Lineage (NCBI taxonomy): Eukaryota > Metazoa > Arthropoda > Arachnida > Araneae > Theridiidae > Latrodectus > Latrodectus hesperus. The sequence continues at coordinate 34,638,130 of CM075852.1, read as the reverse complement.
CAATGTCCAAATTTATGGAGACTTATTAGCAAGATTTATTGAAAAATTTCATGCAGTGCATGCTCAAACTTTGCTATGAATTCCTGCCATGCTCTTATCCACATTAGTTTTGAAATTCTTTATTCAGAATGTTATTTCCTAGATCCTTCAAACTTTCCTTTTCTTCTAAATGGTGATCAAAGTTGTTGTTAAGTATTTCAGCTCCAGGATGTCATATGCAAGCTTGTGATCTTGAATTCATTTGCCACGCGATACTTTCCCAATGCAATCGGAATTGTTCGTCTTTCATATAAAGAGTACGTCTGATTTGTTAGTAATCGAAAACTATCAGCTCTAATGAAACACATAGAGGCATGCATGTTTGTTGAAGAGCGAATGATTTGCAAACATATCAGTTAAAGTAAATTACAAACTCGTTGCTCAAACAGAAAAATGTACTACATAAATGTTTAAACACATATCGTTTGTTATAATAATAAATATCATTTGTAATAATGAAGAACATTTCATTATAATATTGGTCCAATTTATTTTTAATATCACTCAGGAAATTTTTTAGTATCACAAGCTATCTAATTTTCTTTTTATGCTTTATTTTTGCTAATTTATTCTATTTGTTGTTGTCGTGTGCCAGCCAGGCTGGCAATATGGGGTGCGCTGCTCCACTTTTCCAACTGAACCATATTTTGGTGTGGAGTCTTACTTCCTCAGTTGCCATACTTTACTTTAAACGGGTACATGCCATAGGTACCCGTTTAAAGGGTAGGCAACCCTACACTCCACATTCATACAAGGAAAGGACAAAGACAGGATAGATAGTGAGAGAAAGTTCATCCATGCCCGAACCGGGATTCAAACCCAGAACCTTCCTATCCGCAGTCAGACACGCTGACCACCAGACAAGTTGGGCGGCATTTATTCTTGCAATAATCCTTAATAATTTTTAAGATTTTCAAAATAATGGAAAAATTTAGATTTGTGAGGAATCCTTTATTAGCATGGTGTAGGCCACCTTTAGCATATAATATAACTTTGATTTGCCAAGGAATTGGCTCATAGAATTGCTGAATATTGTCCTGGAGATATTGGGAAAGTTCTGAGAGAGTTTCCGGTGGAGGATATCAATTGTATAGTGAACGCTCATAAATAGACCATTACGATACAATTATATTGAAGTCAATGTGTGCGGGCCAAGATACATGTTTAACTTCATTTTCGTTCCTTTCAGGATTATAGATTGTCCAACAGAAAGCCACGACACACCTACCCCTATCATGGCAGATCCATCTCTATGCTTGACAGTTGGAAGGAGACAATTGCGATTATATGCGTGTGCAGGTATCTTCAAAACATGCTCACTACTATTGTTGTTGCACCAGTATCCTATACATTGCCCCTCCTTCTTATTGTAGAGAAAAAGTAAAAGACTATTCCATAGACCATATTGCTTATTTGTAGCTTATAACTACCAGGTTTTGTGAGAGTGAAACCACTTCATTAACATTTGTGCCAACAAGCTTTGGAATTGCTGCTCTTTCGTAAATATTCTGTTTATAAATGTGCTTTTTAGTTGTAATCATTGACATAGAAGAATTCAGAATCTGATTGAATTCTTCGGTCACTTGCTTCAGTTCCTCACTTCTTAGACTTTACATTCGTTTTTAATAATCGTTGGTCTTCTGCACTAAGTTTCTTTCTCCGTCCACTATTTTGCTTTCCCGAGCTGTATTAAGCGACACTTTAGACATCGTGTACCTTCAGAAACGCCTTTACTGGGATGTTTCGATTACAATTGCTTCAGTTAAACAGGTTCCCATAATTTGGCATCTTTAAAAATCTGAAAGTAACGACATTTTATACTTTAGAAAAAAATTCAAAATTTAATAAAGCAAGAACTTTAATAAAGTTACTCATTGCTACCAGAACCTATATATATATATATATATATATATATATATATATATATATATATATATATATATATATATATATATGAATTTAATTACTAATTATTTTTCTGCTTTCTTGGTAATAAAGCATAAAAAGGTCTGTAAATAAATTATCGTATAAAAGTACTTAATATAATCATTTTGGAAAAAAAAACATCTTCACACAATGAAACCTAAGGAAATTAAAATTAATAAAAGCAGAATGTGCACTGCATACCATATAATTAAAATAAAATAGCGAATCAATCATTTTATGTGGTTACACATAATCAGTTTTATTTAGTAAACTTTCTTTTAATTTTAAAAGAATATTCAGGTATTAAATTCCATATTTTGACAACGAATCTTTCCATATTCTGAAAACAAAGAAGTTTGTCGATTTTCCATTATGAAGAACTGAGCAGGATTTGTTTCCACAGGGGCACATATAACTACTCCAAATTATTTTATTGAAAGGTAACATTAAGAAATCTAAACTATTTTATTGTTGACTGAGTATATTCCTTATTGGATGTAATAATATATATTAAAAAAGATGTGTGTGATTATATTTTTCGTAAATATCAAAGTAAAATTTTACATTTATTTGAAACAAAAATAAATTACTGCAAACATTATTTCAGTAATTAAAGGAAAAAAATATTTGTTATATTAAACATATAAGTTAAAGAAATTGAGAAGTATTAAAATCATTTTTGCAAAAAGCAAAAATAAGAATGTTTCATTTTTTGAAGAAACCAAGTGAATTTTTTCACTGATAAACAAAATATTAATATATTTTTTTATTATTTTTTAATCTATCAAAAACTATTTTCAAAGTTTAATAATTTTTTTTCTATAACATCACATTCTCTAATATTAAATTCCTCTTTCCTAAAGATTTGAATAAGAAGAGAACTCTGCTGTTATATATAATTGATTGATTACCTAGAATCCCGATCAAGAATAGAAAAAAGTACAATTTTCATGGCATTAGGGAATTAGAAGCTAAATGTTAAGAAAACTATAAAAACTAATTGGAACACAGAACAAATGAAAATTAAAGAAATTTAAAACATTATTTTTGAAAAAGTGAAAGTAAAACAAGTTTAGGGAATATTGACAAACAATTGGAATCTATTTATCGCGAATATTTGGGTTTCTTATGTTTTAATCACATTTTTTGAATTTCTTCACATTGTTTCTTTGTATAAATATATAAAAGGCATTTTTATGAAAATATAAGTTATCTAATGACAATAAACTTCACGTTATTTACTTAATAAAGGCTTTTAAATGTAAATTTAGATACATTTGTCTTCTAATTTTATAAAATTAGCTGATAAATTGAAATTTATGATTTAATTATTACTGTTTTTTATCAGTCAGGATGACACATTTCCAAATACCAAACAATAACTGCTTTAGTTTGCATAGAACATGCAGTAATATTACGGAAAATATTTTTTCAAAACATTTAATTCGTAGCTATTTCATAAGGATTGAAATCTTTTCTTGTAACACCTTAAAACTTTCAAAATTTAATAAATAATGTTGAAAAAATAAAGTATGTATCTATCTATCCAGTTTTTTATTAGATTTTTTACCTGTCAATTCATCTGAATATTTATCTATATAAATCCATTTACCTATTCTATCCCATGTCTATTTATACATGTAAATTCCATTTTCTTTTTTTTTCTCAGCAGTTTTCAAATTTCAAAATTTTTTAGGCAAATTTAATTAACAATTAATGACACATTTTCCGTAAATATTATATCATGACATTATTTTTAAATTATTTAAATTCTTTTCTTTTATCTTTAAAAAATCAGTGTAAAATATAAAAATAATCTGGTAGAGATTTATGTGAGTATGATTTGGATTAAACCACAGTATATGAAAGTACAAGGTGAATAACAAGTGTAGTCTTTAATTGTCTAAAATAATCTTTCTATTAATCATTTTTGAAAATTTATATCTTTAATTTTTGGATGTTATGAAATTGTCTTTAATTATTTATAACTAATTTTCAAGCATTTTAGGAATTTGTATGTAATGATAGGAATTGTGTCAATTAAGGGTCCATGGATTATCATTTCTGTCCAAATGTATGTATTTTGTGTGGGGTTGTTCACTTCTTCTGTGTAGTGGAGAGTAAATGTTTTTATTAATAAAATGCCTTCTTATAAAAAATAAAATGGTAATTTTATTGAAAAAGCAATTTAAATAATTCCATGTTTATTGAACTTTGAGTTATAAATGTAAAATCTTATTTCTTCTCCATATCAAAGTTTCATGGGAGAGAGACCGAGTGTATATTAAGTTTTCCTCAGAATGACAGGTATTGCAAAGCATCTTGGTTACTTATTTGAAAACACAATATTTAGAAATTAAAGATAGCTAAGAATGTCTCATTTGGATTTAAGCAATCAACAGTGAAACCTTATTTGTTAGAAATGAAGATATTTAAAAATTATTATTTTATACCTTTTATATTTTCATGAAAATCAATTTTCAACTTGTTATTAGTAACGATAATTTTTGATTACGAAAATTTATCAGTTACACTAAAATATTTAATTAGGCATATAAGTATCCAGTTTTTGGGAACACTATAGATTTTTGCCGTTAATATGGCCTATTTAAAATAAAATTTCTTTTATACAACTGAAGTCATTCTATATAAATGTATTAGGATATCATGTATTTGCGTGTATTCTATTAATATAAGCAGAATTATAAGCCAAAATTTTTAACAAAACCCAAACTTGAACATCCCTTTGTGAATGTAAATGGTGCGTAAATCTCTCTGCTTACATTTAAAATATAGGCCTGCACAAAAAATCATCATTTCATTTCAAAGTATTTTTAATCTTTAATATCAAGGTCAACATGAAATTTTAACATTATTATTTCTCTTAAATAAAATTACTGTAATGTATGACATTAATATTTATATATAAGATATTTTTCAATGATTGACTTTATGCAACACACGAATGAAAAAATAATATCAATGACGTAATTATTTTTATTACAGAAAATAACAAAAAAATGAAAATTTTATAGATTGTCAATATAAGCAAATACTTACAGTTTTACCACTTCACATGGAAATAAGTAAAATTAGGTATTTTCCTTAATTTAAAAAATTTCGTTATTAGAAGTTGGCGTATTTTATTATCTTTGAGGTGTATTTGTCTTATGTATTCAACTGTGAAACATTTTAATTTTTACTAAATTATTTAAACTAGGCAAGCAAATGAAACAAATATATTTATTTTTATAGTTTACATAAGAAATCTAAATGACTACAACAGATTAGTAAGACCAATATTTCAGATAAATTGTATTCAAAATTTTAAAAAAAATGTTCTGTTATTATATTATTGAATTCAAAATTAATTAATTCATTCTTGTAAAAATCTAATTAGAGTAATAAAACTTGCAATCGTTTATTTTTAATGATTTTAGATAAATTGAAATGAATTTTAATGAATTTCAATGATTAAGTGATTTAAAGAATTTTATTTAATTCTTCCCAATACAAATTTTCGAAGAAAACTTTAGCGGGAGAATAAACACTTGGAAAATCAGTAATCATCCTGTCAAAATGTTTTCCGCTTATTTACCTGAGAGTATTAGCTACGTTATCAGTAAGATGTAGGTCACTTTATACATTATCTACAACTTGTGATTTTTCATTTTTTACTTACTTTCGCAGCATCGGTGGTTCAGTGGTAGAATGCTCGCCTGCCACGCGGGCGGCCCGGGTTCGATTCCCGGCCGATGCATTCAATATTTTTTTTAATTAATTGAAATATAATTGTAAATTGTATGTTTGAAAAGTAATTATAAATCATTTATTTATCGTCTAGAATAAATTAAGTTACTTAAAAATTGTTTCACCGTTTTACTATTATCACAAATTTCGAAGTGCTTCTATATTTGGAAATAAGGAAAACGTGTTAAAGTCAATATATATATATATATATATATATATATATATATATATATATATATATATATATACTGCTCAAAACAGTTAAAGGATATTGCGGTTTTAGGTGGATCTTGTGGCTAGGAAACGTTTTAGCTGATTGATACGTGGTCGACAGACGTAGTAGGTTATATGAGAATAAATTACACATGTTTGGGAGAAAAAATGCATTTTATTGCGCATTTGTATACAAATGGAAAAAAAAACACAATTTGTGCATATGAGAAAAAAAATATAAGAAAAGGTGTTGCCTTCAAAAGAAGTCATTTTCAGTAGGGAGTATGGTTTCCATGGACGGCCAGCAACGTTGAACACCTTTGAGGCATGGAGTCAATGAGGCTATTAATCACGAGTTGGGGTATTCTGTCCCACTCTTCCGTAAGATCTCTTTCCAGTTCTTGGAGAGTTTGTGGGGGTGGTTGGTGGCCAGCAACTCGTCTTCCTAGAGCGTCCCAAACGTGCTCTATTGGATTCATGTCTGGAGAACACGCTGGCCATTCCATTCGTACGATTCCTTCCTTGAAAAGGAAATCCTCCACCAGGTTAGCACGATGTGGTCTGCAGTTATCGTCCATTAAAATGAAGTCATCTCCGATTGCTGCAGCGTAAGGGACTATAATATGTTAGAGGATCTCATCACTAAATCGGCGACCAGTCAGAGGTCCATCTCGAATGATATAGAGGTCTTTGAGCCCGTCAATGGAGATGCCACCATACACCAACACTCCCCCACCGCCAAATCCAACACTTTCATGCACGAATGCTGAATTATTCCTACTGCCACGGTCCCTCCAGATGAAAATACGCCTATTATCAGGATGAACAGAAAAACGGGACTCGTCAGAAAAAAGAACATTGCTCCATTCATTTCTCCTCCAGTTCACATGCTCTGTTGCCCACTCCCTGCGGTCGCGACGATTTCTTGATGTTAGTTTAACACATACCATCGGTCGGCGAGCATACAGACCTACACCATGGAGCCAGTTTCGGACAGTCTGAGTTGAAACCGTGGTGTCAGTAGCCGAGCGAAGGTGTTGTTGGAGAAGAGTAGCGTTCATATTTCGGTGTCTCCGAGCCGTTAACACTAAATACTGATCTTCATTGGGCGTTGTTGCCCGTCTACGACCATGCACTGGTCTTGGACCTGCACTTCCAGTCTTCAAAAAACGGTTCCAGATCCTGGAAATCACACTTTGTAACACTCCAATGGCTTGCGCTATTCCGGTTTGTGTTTGGCCCCCTTCTAACCTACCAACAACTCTCCAAGCTTCTGAATCGGTTTAATGACTTCGCTGAGACATCGTACTCATCGAAACAAAGCAGTCACTGAATACTTGTACTCATTGTCTTTTATTCAGTTGAAAGTCAAATTTCATTCACTGCCGCTGAAGTGACGTTTTTGACGTCAAATTCAAAATTAGCATACTCCACAGTTTGAAAATCAGAAAAATATTCATTTGTAATTCTCTTCTTTCATTTTCAGCAAAAAAATTTTTTCGTTTATATCTTTATTTTATGTAAAACTTACAATATCCTTTAATTGTTTTGAGCAGTGTATATATATTTATATATATATATATATATATATATATATATATATATATATATATATATATATATATATATATATATATATTACTTGAAATTTAATAATAATTAGAATTAATCAAAATTTTATTAATTAGCATCAAAATAATTAAAATATTTATGTCTTTTAATTTGTCTAATTAGAAAAAAATATAATTGACAATTTTTTCATTATTTGTGTTCGGATATAATGTTCTCTTATTGTAATATAAGCTAAAAAAATTTCTAATTTTGCATCACTTACGAAGCAAAGTTGAAAGATTATGTAGCAGCACATCTCTAAATTTTAAGAGCAAATCAATTGAGAGGCTCAGAATGTGTGATTCATTAAACAGCAAATTCCTTTTCTAAAAATATTTTTTTCATTAGTGTTAACCGAATGCTCTCTAGCTTCAGTTTCCATTGTTTTTACAAAACAAATACCATAGCATCGTGATGGTGTCTGTCAATATATTTTTTTTGCATGTTTGTAGTTTTATTACTATTCACATATTTTTAACATTGCGAAAATCATCTTTTAATGTAAATTTTATACGGAATAACAATTGCAATATATATATTTTACTCATAATTTTATAGATTAAAAATTAATATAGTATAATTTTTTATATAATAGTATTTTGATTTATTTTGTAATCAATTCAAAAACAAAACAAACATACCAAAAAGTAATTTATCATAATTTATAATACAAAATAATTACTTAGTGTTGTTCTAGAAGCAATACTAAGCTAATTTGGAAACATGTGGTTCAAAATTAGCTACTTTTCAAACAAAAAACGAACATCGCGTTTTCCATAATCAATCAGAAATTCGTGTAGCAGAAGATAAATTAAAATTTCTTTTAATTGTTGGTTTTATAAACTATATATAGTATTCCATAACATAATCGTAAGAGTTTATTCTTTGTACATGATAGTTTTTACATAAGTAACTAAGTTTAAAAAATATATATTCGAAAGAGAAAAATCATATTAAATTTTTTTTATACATAATATAAATAGTTTTACTATAATTTGATTTGTTTTTATGTAAATTTTCGATATGTAGACATAACTTTTATCTCTATAGCAAATTTACATATCCCTGATTTATCATAGTAAATTATCTTTCTATAATTTATAATAAGAACTCATGAGAGTTTTAAAATTTTATTCCCCTTTCTGTTGTTTTATAGTTGACTTTTAAATATTTTATTCAAATATTGCCCATTTTTTTTCAAATCTTCTTCATCGTGATTCTTGAGAAAATTTGTATTTGACTTTTACAGTTTTTAGAGGCCGTGGTAGCCTAGTGGTTAGGGTAACGGCCTTTCATCCGAAAGTGTGGGGGTTGATTTCCAATACAGCCAAAGACCCACCGAGTACATGTGATATACGTGCTCGTTAAATCTGTGGAATCGAAAGTCCGGTGGTCGGTCCATTGAGCAGTTACCATGGGTGCAATGGTCTGGAGAAAATTTACTCCCCCTTCAGATCAATTCCAAAATTAATGGAGTCGATCCCCATGTGCTGCCATCTATCGGAGGATTTGAAGAGCAAAGTCGTACTTTCACCTTCATGGTGCTCTGTTGATTAAATGAAAGAATTGACTTAAATTCGCATAACCAAGGCATAGCAATCTTGGCTTTTCCAAGTGTCGTTAGTAACAACAATAATTTACTTCTTAAATTTAGTTCAAAGCAATTTTTCTAGCGTTAGCTTGAGCAATCAAACAATTAAAATAATATATAATGAAAACGTAATTTTAATATAAAAGGAATGAATTAATTTATAATTCCTTCTCAGTATTTTTAGCTTTAATGTGTTTTATATAGCTTTGAAAGATAAAAATTGCTTTGGAAGCATTACTCAAGATTAAAGAAATTCGCATTTAATACATGTAATCATCTTTAAGAGTTAATATATTTTGATAAAAGTGTACTTGATTACCCTATAATATATTTGGTGGGTTTTTGAGGCCAAGATAGGCTCCAAAATGTGAATAACAAAATGGAAATCCTAAACTACATTAGTTAAACCGCTGAAATTACTAGGGTTACCAGAAATTATATTTTATCACCAATATTTATGCCAAACCTAAGTGTACCAGCTTCTGCACCAAACTCAATATTTTATGTATTTCCTATGAAATAAAATTTAAGCACTAAATCCGAAATGGTATATTTTATTGTAAAAATATTAATGAATGTAATACTGAATTAGAAAAAATAAATACACACTATAACGTATGCTATAAAAAGAGTTGCTTAACATCGGAAACAAGCTTTTTTGTCCATTTTAACTTGTTATTACTTATTTCAGCAATCTAATATGACTGAAGTAAGTAAATATTAGCACATTTTATGCACCATAAATAGAAATGAAACAATTCTCTAAAAATAATTAACTAAATTTTCTCATAATGTAAATGTTATATAATATCATAACGATTCAATTCACAAATTACATTAATTTCAAATAAAGATTTAGATTTTGCATAAATGAAACATTTAGCTATGAACAGGGAAGCAATATGGAGGAATAAAACGTTCGAAATCACAATCAATGAGTTGTTCAAAAAAGGTTGAAATAGCAAACATAATCGTTAATTGCTGAAGATATCACCGAGTTACAGTATGCAGCAGTTGTAGTTCATAAAAAATACGCTAAGATTTACAGCTTCATGAACTTGTTACTAAATGCAACGGAAGTTACAAATAAGATAGTGTCATAATTTCTCGCTCCCCTTCAGGGAAATACTTACTTGGCTTTCTTTCCTCTTCTAGACGCCATTTGACTTAACACAACAATTTACAAATAGGAGAGATCTTTCACAGTCAAGGTTCTGGCTTCGTTGGCATTCTCTTTTTATCAAGGAAACAGTTGAATTGGGTTACGAGTATTATCAGCAGTAAGAAACAGTACATTCTTTGAAAATTAGTATGTTTGCCCGTGGCGGAAAAATAACATATAAAGGAAAAATCTAAGGTAATCTTCTAACATCTTTAGCTAGGAACATTTTGTTTTCATTCATTTTCATTATAAATTTTCGATTTTATAATAAAACTTTTTTTATTCACACACATTAATAAACAATTAGGATTAAGTGTAGAAGTGGGTTCTTCTTTGTTTGGCAAAAAATTTGGCGGTAAACATTGGCGATAACGTTTATATTGTGGAAACCAGAATATTTCCAGCTTTTTAACTAATATAATTTTAGGGTTGCTATTTTGTTACTCACTTTTGGAACCTATCTTGGTGTCAAGAAATCATGAAAAATCAAGGGATTCCCGTTTTTAAACTTTTATTAACTATTAATATTAATTTAAATATTTTTACTTAATTTTTTGATAATAATGGTAAATGATATAAATATATTTTGAAGTGAGATACATCCTTTACATTACTTTCTATACGACACTCGCTGAATAGAATCTCAGATAAAGTTGTCCTCTGTTTTTTGCACTATTTAGGATTTTTTGAGGTTAAATTATAGCCAATGGGTCATATATACTATTACATTAACAACAAAAACTTTATATATTAAGAACTCAAAGTGCTTTGTAATACATTATATACGATATACATATTAATATTAACTCATGATTTAAATGCTTTGAAATATTACACATCTAGGAAATTTTTAATCATAATTCAGTATTTTTTAATATATCGATAATTTTGTCAAAATCATTCTAAATTTGTCTAATATTATAATTTTATCAAAACTATTGCAAGTATACTTACTTGCAATAGTTTGATACAACTGATTTTGTCTCTTACTATATTTGAATCACAATTTTTGAATATAATATAAAGAAAACCCTAACCATACAATTTAAAAATATTTCATTGAAAATGTTATTATAATTTAGTTTGTTTTAGAATAGTCCTCATGAACTATCAATTTTTAACATTAAAATATTAAATATAATGTATCAAATGTCATTTATGACATTTGACATAATATATTTAATGTTATGTTAAATTAACGGTTAATTTAAAATATTAATAATTAGTTACATTAATCGGATCAATTATCTTCAAATATTATTCTTTTAAAATATTAGGTTGCCAAATTTTATTATAAAAATATTTTTTTACGAAATGAAATTAGGGCACAATTAGTATGGTTGCTCCATCACTAAGTTATTTATATTCGTTATGAAAAAGGAAAACTTACTGAAAAAGTGCAGAAAGAAAAGAAAATTATGAAAAATAAATATGGAGGAAAATGATTTTAAAGATTGTAAGAAGTCAGTTTTTATGTAATTGACTACATTATGTTGTTATATTCGTGAAGATTTAAACACGATCTTATTGAAAGAAAAAACCAATTACTAGCCACATTTTTTATCTGTTTAGTGGAAACGCTTGAAGTATTTTATCTATACTTTTATCTTCATTATTTTTGCAGTTTATCTTGAAAAGAGAAAGCATAAACTGAGCAATATATTGAGGGCAGTTTACTACATTGACAAGGTGGATTGCTTTAGAGGAAACAATTTATAAGAGGGGTGGCCTATAGTTAAGGTGTCCTATACTTTAGAGTGCTCTTAGGTATCTCGTCAATTTGGCACCAGGTTAGGTAATTTTGAGTACGGTAATAAACATTGGTTTGTAAAATGTGTGTCATGTTTTTATTGTGTATCATAAGATAGTGTTTTTGGAGCCATTTTGTTTTTTCAAATACGACATTACTTGTAACAGTAAATGATAATGAACAATTTATCATAGAATATCAATACAACACACAAAACCCCAGACGATATTATGCGAGCGAGCAATTTGGCATTATGTTTCTTATTTTTTTTTTTGCTCTTATCATTAAAAGATAATTTTCAGAATTTTAGTTGCATAAATATTCATACCCTCCAAGTTCTATTTATTTATAAATGTTCAAAAATATTTAAATTTATTTACAAAACTATTATATGTATAATATGGAACATGGAATACATTCATAATTTTTGAATAAGCATCGTAATATTGCTTATATTGCAGCCCTTGTTTTGAGTTAACTGTTATAAGTTACTATGAAATTTTTGAAGCTGTGTGGGGATTTGTGGAATTTTTTAAACTCTCACGTAGTTTAACTTAAATTAAAAGTACCTTTCTCAATTAACTATCCTTGGTAAACTAAATAATTAATTTCACATCAATCCTTTTAATGATTAAATTAAAGATTAGAATGACTACGGATAGGGAGGTACTGGGTTCAAATTCCAGTTCGGGCATGGATGTACTTTCTCTCTCTATCTATCCTGTATTTGTCCTTTCCTTGTATGAATGTGTTGTAAATAGTTGCCTACCCTATAAACGGGTCCCTATGGCATGTGTGTACTGAAGAAGTTGGACTCCACACCAAAATATGGTTCAGTTGAAAAAGTGAAGCAGCGCACCCCATATTGCCAGCTTAGCTGGCACACGACAACAACAACAAGAGATTTGGAAACAGCGATATTTTTAATTGACAGAATTATTTAAAAATATAAAAATCATTTTTTATTAAATTTTTCGACTAATTTATATTGCGGCTTAATTGACTGTTTTTTTATTAACTGTTTTAACAATATGAACTGAATTCTCATATTTATTTATAAGGAAAATCCTTCCTTTCATAATGTTTGATTTAACTCATGAGATATTATTTTGAATAGTAAATAAAAATGTTTTGGAAAAAATATAGAAAAAAATAAAATAAGGCTGTTAGCATAAATTTTGGTTGCAAATAGAAAAACAAATATTTTCTAAGAAAAAATGATTATTTCTTCTTATAAAATTCCTCTCAAAACATTTCTTCTTGAAGAAAAGCCATCTTGAACTGAAAAATACCTTATTTTAAGAAACTCTATTGTTGTGAACCACATTTTCTAAAGAGAAATATTCTGAGATATCATATACCAATCCAGAGCAACTTGAATTTTTTCCATGGAAAAGAGCATCACGTAGAAAAGAAATGCAGAGAGATATTTCGACTGAGCGAAAACCAAGGAAAGAAATAACTACTACTTCAATTATTCAAAAAAGAAGTAAGAAAACACAAGGCAAATCATTTATGTTTAATAATAGATATATCCATTTATAGTACAATTCATTAATTTAAGATGTAGTAAAAGTAATTTGGTAAATTGTAAATATATTGTAATACTCAAGACTTTTCATATCCAATGTAATTTATATCTATTTCACATCTAATGTCTCAAATTGTAATTTATATTGATCACAAACATTAACCAAAACTTTATTATTTTTGGAACTTATTTTGGAAGTAATGTGCTTGCATTCTTCAGTAATTCAGTTATATTATCATATACCAAGTTTGTTTATAAAATTAATTGGAAAATTTATTATTTAGAAGGCTTTGAACTTTTGAATTTATCAAAATGTTTATTATGCAAAGTTGAAATTCTGAGAGAAATAATTCTATGCTGTATGTATATATATATACGAGGGTTACTCTGAAACTTTTGAGATACGCTCAGACGAGAATTTACAAAATAAAAATAACGGTTTAGTTTTAAAGTACAAAGTATTTTAACACAGAAGACGAATTTTTACTGACTTACTTCAACTTGTTTATCGTGGAATAAATTTTAAACAGAAGAGAAAATGGAGTTGACGCGAGAACATTTTCGCGCTATGATTTTCTACGATTTCAAAGCAGGATCAAATCAAGAAGAATGCGTTCAACGGTTGCAATTAGCATTTGGTGATGAATCTCCAGCTCGTGCTACTGTATTCAGATGGTTTAGAGAATTTAGAAGAGGTCGCAATTTTCTTCAGGATGAAGAACACACAGGAAGGCCGCCATCGGCAGTAATCCCGGATAATGTGTCTGCCACACGAAAAATGTTAATGGATGATAATCGCTGTACCTATCAAATGATACAGAAGGAACTTAACATTGGATCCACAGCCATACACAAAATCATTCATGAAGAATTACATATGAAAAAAGTAGTTTGCCGTTAGGTTCGCGATAATCTAACTGAGCATCAAAAAGAGGAGCGTGTCAGAATCAGAAAAGAAACTCTTAATATGCTAATTAATGGTGGCCACCGCATCATTTCTAAAATTGTAACAGGTGATGAAACGTACATACCGCTTTTTGACGTTCCAACACGTCAAGAAAGCAAAGTATGGGTCTTTGAAGATGATCGCACGCCGACAATGGTGAAAAAACAACGCGCACTGAAAAAAGTGATGTATGCCGTTTTCTTCAGAAGTACGAGATTGGTCAAAGCCATCCAGTTGGAAGGACAGAAGACAGTAACAGCAAACTGGTATACCACTAAATGTTTTCCAGAAATTCTACAAGAACTGAATGTTAGGGGACTAATGCTTCACCATGACAATGCATCTTCACATACAGCCGGATTAACAGTTGAGTTTCTTAAGCAAAAACAAATTAAAGTGATCGAACATGCGCCCTATTTACCTGATCTAGCTACGTGCGACTTTTGGTTATTCTTTAATCTAAAAAATAACTTACGTGGACGTCGTTTTCATTCAGAAGAAGAGATTGATGTGGCTATAAATGCATTTTTTCATCTATTCGAAAAAATGAATGGCTTGAGGCATTTAATCTGTGGAAAATTCGTCTACAAAAGTGCATTGATGCTGGAGGAGACTACTTTGAACACACCTAAAATTTTGTAAGTATAACTTTAAAAACTTAATTGTATCACAAAAATTTCAGAGTGACCCTCGTGTATATATATATATATATATATATATATATATATATATATATATATATATATATATATATATATATATATACACATATATATATGTGTATATATATGTGTATATATATATATATATATGTGTATATATATACACATATATATATATATATATATATATATATATATATATATATATATATATATATATATATATGTATATATATATATATATATATATATGGGTTTCACAATTTCAGCTAAATAAATTAATCTGAAGAAAAGAAGAAATGAGAAAAGGTAAAAGCTGAATAAAAGAAAATGTAAGAAAAGAGAGAGATAATTTAGGGTGCCCCTTGGCAAAAATTGGAGAATTTTTTTCCAAGCTTGTTTTCATGTATGTTTGAAAAAAACATGATAAACCAACCAGAAATGAATCAACAACGTTAACCATAAGTCACCAATATGGTGAGAAACTGAGAGGAACTCTAAGGTATAAACTACTCTTGTTTTTATTACCGGTGGTTGGCACACAGGAATAAGGGTAACTTAAGAAAGAAATGAAAATGTGATTTTTTTTTTGCATGAAAATGTTATACAGATATATCTAAATTATACCACAGGCTCTCGATTTTGTCAAACTATATGGAGACATCCTTTGTATGAATGCAAATATGATACACACATAAACAACAACTACAATCACACT
The DNA here is from genome assembly GCA_037975125.1 of Latrodectus hesperus. NCBI lineage: Eukaryota > Metazoa > Arthropoda > Arachnida > Araneae > Theridiidae > Latrodectus > Latrodectus hesperus. Next base: position 34,622,231 of record CM075852.1, on the reverse strand, counting down.
CGGAAAACAGAGAAACGCTTATTAAAATATCAAGAGAAATGTTTTTTATCTTCAAATATTCTTCTGAAATTTGTCAGGAATAAAAATTATAGATAAAAGTTATGTGTTCAGAGATGCAGACTTTTTTCTTGAAATTTTAAAAATGAATAATATGCGTGGATGTGGTATGGGTACAAAATATACTAAGAAAATCTTTTTTTCATCAAATCATTGTATGTAGAAAAAAGTCTTTATTTATTATTAAATTATTTCTCAAATCACTTCCAATCTACAAAAATTAAAAGCTATGATTTCTGGATTAAACATTCATTTATTCTTCAAATGATTTTGAAAAGTTTAAATTATTATTGTATCGCGTGAATTAAGACTTGGCAGGGAAAATTCCGCTTTCTGAAATTCTTACTACTAAATCAGTTTGGTCCAATAATTCTCTTTCAGACAAATGCATGTTCATGTCAGGAGACCATTATAAATCTCATAAAAGCAAAACAGTCCTTGATAAATTTAAGCCTGTGCCTTTCAATCCTTTGGAGCTCCGGGAACTGCTACAATTCACAAGTAATTAAGTAAATCGAAGCAATACGTTTGTTATTTTGAAAAATTAGAAATGTGCGAATTTCAGATATTTTGCGTTGAATATAACATGGGAGTTTAAAATATAATCGTAATATTTAGAAACTTTGAGACTTTTAAAGTAAAACATCTTTATACTTAATTTTTCAAGAAAATACTATATTTATACTGTCTGCTTTTTCATTAACATTTTAAAGAATTTTTATTTGTAAGCAAGAAAATGTTACATTATTTTTAAATAGTTTTCATTTCCTAAAAATGTGATTTTGTTATTAAAAGTGAACCAAAAGCAACTAAAGTCTCATTGCCACAAGAAAATATAATAAACACATAAATATTCATAGTGATAAATAACTAAAAGAATTTTTTTATTAATATAGAGTACAACTTATGAATTATTTTTGCATGCAATTAGCTTAAGCTAATTTCATATGATTACTGTTAATTTATACCCATTTGATAATAAAAATATATAGGTATACATTATGATATTTCCGTAATCTAATCGCAAATTTAACGAGACCAGAATAATTTGATTTTGTTGGCTAAGAGCCAACAAAAGTGTAATCTCTGATGTTCTATTAGTGTGATATTATTAATTTGAAATAAAAGCTCTGTTATTGATGGTAATGGCAAAATTGTGTTTACATTCTTTTTTTTAAAGGATATATTCGAAGTGTGTGTTCCTTTATTAATTTTTCATAAGAAACAAACAATGGCAAGTTTTAAATTCCTTATCTTTTGAGTATACGTAAACGAATTCAAAGCAGTGAGAATATTTTACTTATATAAGATTGTTTTGTTATGAAAATATTTGTTATTTAACTATCGCCTAGATTTATTTAATAAATTGGGTTCGGTGTAGAATTGGATACTCCATCGTTTGGCCAAAAATTTGGCGATTTATTTTTCAATTAAATTCCTGATAACCCTTGTATTTAGTTTAGTTTTTGTGTAGCGGAACAGCAATCTTGTTAGTCACACTCTCTCTCTCTCTCTCTTGGGGCCTACCTTTTAATAAAAAATATCGCCAAAAAATCAAGAAGTACCCGAGTGTAAACCTTTACTAATAAATTTACAATATTTACTTCGTACACATAACCATTATTCATTCATAACACTCATAGTCATATTTTAATTTATAATAGATGTTCGTTTATTGTAAAATATTAATCAAGTAAAGTACAGAAAAACCAGCACTCTTCAAATATAGTTAAGATAGAATATTACCTAGTGTTAGACGATTGCTTGTAATTGATAAGGTGGGCCTTAAGGAACAATAATGTGTAAAATTATTTAAAGTGATAAATAACTATATATATTTATTATATATTTATATAAGTTATAAACGAAATTTTAAGTAATAGCCCTAAATTACAAAAAAATAAGATTACTAAACTAGAATTGCAATTTAACTAAAAGCTTTGTGTAAAAATTTATAACAAACAGCAAAAAATGTCTCCCTTAAAGAATTAGAAAATTGCTGTTTCAAGAAATATTTTCTCATTTTTCACTTAATTGGAAAGTTATGTAGAATAGTTTATTAAAAAAATAAATAAAAAAACTTTTGAATACATTCGTAAAACGATACTTGTAAAATCTTTGAATAAAAAAACAGATTTTCTGATTATTTTTTAGCTATATAAATAATTTTACAATTTTTTTCAACCAATCACAAAAATAGTATTTTAAAGAATTCTGAAAAATCTCAAATTGTCTTTATATTTATTAAAGTTGAATATATTATTTATCAGAGACTCGTGAGGCATTCGTTGAAAACACGTCTGAGTGATCGATTGAATTGCGTAATTTATTTAAGATGTAGGTCATTGTTTATTTAGATAATGCTTGTATTTTTTCTATTAAGAACACCATTTGTAGCATCGGTGGTTCAGTGGTAGAATGCTCGCCTGCCACGCGGGCGGCCCGGGTTCGATTCCCGGCCGATGCATGTTTTTTTAAAGACTTAAATATTATTTTTTTTTCTAAACTAAGGTAATTTCTAAAATAAAATTATTAATTTTCTACTTAAATGCAATAAGCAGCTTTATTTTATTCATAATGGCTTGTAATTCTTATTTAAAATTAAAATCTAATATCAAGACGGAATTGTAATATTCCTATTTTTCAATTTTGGGAAACATTTTAGAATTTATTACAAAAAGTTGTAATTTATATGTTAAAAATAAGTTAATATTTTAACGTAAAATGTAAAAAAGGAGTGATCCATTTTATATACTGGTAAATTTTAATTGTGATTGGTCAAATTTTCAATATCATTTCTTCTTCAATAATATCTAACAGTAAACATCTAACATTTATAAAATTAAATATAAATAACGATTTATCATATGCATTTTCCTATTATTAAATATAAATGAAATTCTTTTTTAGATTAAATTTTTATTCATTTTAATTTGTATTCCTTCACTGGAAACTCAAACTCTTATTATTTTGCCAGATAATATTTTCTTTCATCACAAATGGTCATTAAATACATTAATTTTTTTAACATGTTACTAGCCATTAAAATTGCTACACCAAAAAAGCGACATGCTACTGGTGTGAAATTTAAACACAACAGGAAGAAGGTGTTGTGATCTGCAAGTTATACGCTTTTCAGCGTATAACTGCTACTGACAGGCACCAGTAGCGACATCTACACTGTTTAAATGAAGAAATTGTTCAGTGGTTTCTAATACACAAATTGCCTTTGAACATTAGTGCATAGATAAAAATTGTGATATCTCGTGTAAAGAGGATAAATATGTACCAGCACGTTTCTGACTTTGACGTAGGTTTAATCATAGTCTGCCATGATTGGGATTAACCTTATCGTAGTTCTGCTGCTCGCGTGAGCCAAGGTGCAATACTATTCGCAGATTATGGAATCCATTGGTTCAAGACTGCAATACGGAAAGCCATGTTGGATATCAATGTCCCCATACCACTAGCAACCGAGAAGACAGGTATCATACCCATATGGTCTTAATAGACCATGCGGTCACGTTATGAGCACGTTATGCGGTTGTTTGTAAAGCAAGTGTCTGTACGAAGAGTTAAACGACGTTTGCAGAAGTATGTACTCTTGGGTTCGCGCAGATCATGGCTTTGCCTATCCTTAACGCTGTATCATACAGGGTTGCCTTCAGTGCTGTGATCACCGATGAACATGGCGCCAAAATGGCTAGAAGTCATTTCTTCAGATGTATCGAAATTCTATTTATAGCATTAATATAGTTACATCTGTATTTGGCGGCATCATAATGAACGCACATTGGCAGATATACTAGCTCATCACCTGGTGTGATGATATAGGATGCCATTCGACAAACGTCTCAGTGACTTCCTGCTTGCATTGACGGCACTTTGAGTGCATGTTACATTTCAGGTGTGGCTCCACCTTTTTTACGAGCTCTGCAGAATCTTCAAAATAGTGCATGTTGCCAGAATTGTACGAACCTTCCTTGATATAAGCTGTTGTTCTGACCAACACGTTTCTCAAATCTCCCTACAGACAACGTCTGATCAATAGTTACCAAGTTTTTCTCTTATTAAAATACGCTAGTTACCGGGTTTGATGAACTGTGACATTTTATTGAATTTGCATGTCCATGAGTGTCTGTACATATCCACAATCTCTGTTTGACTCAATACCCAGGGGTACGTGCCGTTATTATACTGTAAGCGGTGGTTTTCTGGGTAATGGATTTTTTAAGTTTTTATGCACTCAAATTTCTTGAAAAGTAATTCATTTCTTATTTTTTAATTTAGAGAATTGATTTTAGAGGAAGAAAAAGGAACTCGTGATGCGTACGTTGAAAACACGCTTGTGTGATCAATTGATTTTCGTCATTAGTAAGATATAGGTCATTGTTTATTTGGATTATGTTTGTATTTTTTCTATTAAGAACACCGCTTGTAGCATCGGTGGTTCAGTGGTAGAATGCTCTCCTGCCACTTGAGTAGCCTTCGTTCGATTCCCTTCCGATGCATGGAAGTTTAATCTTTTTTATTTTTTAGAACATGATAATCAGCTGTTCATATATGCATTATTACCTATCATCGCTTACATACATCTATTTATGCATATTTTTTTACTTTCGTTTTATTCTTTTTTCTAAAAAGATCTCTTTTACTATCAGTATAATGAAAATTTTAAAAAAATAAGTAGGACAAAAGCTAAATTATTACATTAAGTAATTATTAGTTTTATGGTAATAATTAAAATTATTAGCCTCATAATAAACGATAAAATACTGAAACATCAAACGAACGTACAAAAAAAGGAGGTGAAAGATGAAAAGGAAAATAGAGGAAAAATGAATTTAATAATTAAAATAAAATCCATGAATACTGAAAAAATATATCAAAAATGATAAAAAATAAGACAGGATATAATAATGCTTTTACTTTGAGAATAAGAAAATTTTAAAAATAAAAATCCATGAATAATAAAATTTATATTAGAAAAAATTAAATGAAAAATTTTACACTTCAATAAGAAGTACTTTGAAACAAATATTTAAAAAAGTGTAGTAAATGTTTTAAAATTATTTCATTCTTTGTTTTTTCCTTAATACTTCGCGCTTATTATGGAATATTAATTTTTTCTCAAAATTATTTTATAGAAAATATTAGTTCTGATACTATTATGAATTGAAAATTATTATATTTGTATGGAAAGTTTTATACTTTTTACTTGATCAAAGGAATATTTTTATAAACCAGTTCTCTTCAACTGCTCTGTTTGTCAAACAAATATAAAATATATTTTAATAAATTAGGCTATTACTATGACTTTATAGTAACTTAAAAAGTAATAAATTATATTAGAAATTTTAAATCAATATTAACATATAAGCCACACATTGAAAAAATTTTTAGTAAAATTTAAATCACAATTTCATACAAAAGAATCATGTGTTTTTATGCGTTAATAGGTGATAAAACTTCTTTTAAATGTACAGCGATAAGTATTGAGCATCGAATGCATTGAGACTGTGCATAATAGTGTCCTAATATTGTAAATATTTGTACGAGGCAATTAGAACTATAAGAAACTAATTATATAACATTTCAAAGAAGAAATAGTTGCTTTGCTTCTAATAAATATTATAAATAATCTGGTGTAGATGCATGGTTTATTCGTTGTATGAATATATATATATATATATATATATATATATATATATATATATATATATATATATATATATATATATATATATATATATATATATATATATATATATATATAACAAATGAAAACAAAAGTTAATAAAATATCTTAGAATTGCGGAAAAAGAAATGAAAGTTATAATATCTTTAAAAAATGGTATCGTAATTCACTAAAAAAATTACCTAAGAGAAATTTAAAGTAGTTGTTTTTAAGTATAATTTTCTTTAAGTCTTTTACGCATCAGCAGGCCTATTATCTTTGATCTACTATTTGTTCATATGAACTATATTTCCATAGATAATGGATAATGATGTGAGAAATAAAATTATTTTTTAATATATAAATATTTGAACTTCTTTGATGTAGAATTTCTGATTTTATATTTTGATGATTTTACAATTTTCCAGATTTCAAGGAATTTTTTAGGAAGATACCATACATAAGTTTTTAGGAGTTTATTATTATAATAAATTCATCTCTAAATTTATATACTATCTATCATTTAATATAAATTTCTTCGAGGGAAAGTTTTAATTTAGAAAGGTTTTAATATTTCGAAGTGAATTTGAATAAACAAATTATTAGGGTATTATAAACCACAGCATATTTATTGATCAGAGGATTTTTTCATTGGCAAACTATTTTATTTTTGTAAATTTCAGCTTACACTTATATACAAGTATAAAATAATTTTGTGTGCAGTAAAAATATGTGATCAGATAGATTATCAATATATTTTTGTTAGTGAGATTGCCCCAATTATTTCCAATTATTGGTAGTTTAAAATTTTAACTCTATTTGCTCTAACTCTTTAAAATATTATTCTTTATACTAACAAATCTCAACACATTATTAAAAACATTTTTTGCATCACATTCTAGCATTAATTAAATAAAACTACGTACAACTACACTACTGAAATATTCAGTTATTGTGATACTCTTTTTAAGTAAAATAAATATATTATAGATATATGATTTCAAATTTATATCAGAGTTCATCAGTTTGATAGTCAGCTAAATATAAATTTGATATAAATTGCTAAAATGCTTAGAAGTTCAATTTTTTAAAATTCAAAATTTAATTATTAATTGATATAAGAAAATAAACCCGTAAATTGCAATTTTCTTCCACGCATATTTAATATCAAGTAAAACGCAGGAAACTCAAGCCAAAAGTTGGAAAAACTTTGCGGGTTTTTGAAAGTTTAAAAAATTATTAGGATTACATTATTATATTAGGAACATTTATTTTAAGAACATATTATATTAGGAACATTATGAAATATTTATAATACATTTGATAATTTAACGCACATACACATATCCGTATATGTGTGTTAAAGTATTAAGTACATTATAAATATTTTATAACGTTAAAAACGTCAATAGCTATTAACATTTTGAAATATTTATGAAGAATAATATATTATATAAAAAGCAATGTCATGCATCGGCCGGGAATCGAACCCGGGCCGCCCGCGTGGCAGGCGAGCATTCTACCACTGAACCACCGATGCTTGAGAAGACGTTAGAACAATATTTATGCAATCAGATGTAAGAAGTTTATTGACCGCAATTCATGAATACGAAGTAGTTACTGAACTCATTCACTTGTTTGGCAACTTTGTTTCTTCCAACCTCCACTTTCTGTTGATGAAATGAAATTAAGAACGGAAGAAAAACGCAAAAAAGTAAGTGAGGTCTTTTCAAAAAGTGATTCCTTTCATAAAAAATGAAAATTTAATGTTTAGTAATTATTAATTCACATCAAAAATCTTATTTGAATTAATTTTCTTCTTTAATCAATAATATTTGCCGCGATTTAAAAATTCAACAATTTCAGGAAATTTTAATTTAATTTAGAATAATAAACCATTTGTACGGATAAAAATATTGTTTCTAATTACTACTAATCATTTTATTAAAAGTAGCTATATTTTTAAAATTAATAATAATTCCTTGAGCGTTGTGAAAGTATTCATAATTGACTATATACTTCACAACTGATTGAGGTAAAACGATTTATACTCATTATTTTCAAGAAAAGAAATTATTATTTGATCATGACACATTAAAAAGCAACATTAAATAACAACATTTGAACTCCCTCTAATAATAAATAACTTCATACATTCTGTTTTAGTATTTCGATTGTTTTTCTCTAATCAATGTATATTTTAAAAACCTGAAAGCTTTTTGAAATATAGATATAATGTACTGATTTTAAATAAAGGATCTCTTTTCATTTAGATTTAAAACGGCTTATATTGCCAACTATTCCTACTATCTTTATTAAACTATTTATAAATGAATAGCTATTATTAAAATTAATAGCAATACCCTATTTTTTTTTAATTGACTTATATTTTTCTCTATCACATGAAATGAGAACTTCCGTTTGAATGAAGTCATTCTTAACATGTATACTTCTCTGGATGCACACAGGTTAGATATCGTTCCAGTCATAAATCAGCCGTTCTTATTTTGTACCTTTTCAAAAAGAAGGATGGTAATAAATTCCATTTTAGAGTTGTTACTTATGACACTTGGACAAGCCAAGCTCGCTATGTTTTGGCTATGTGAATTTAAGTCAGTAAGAAGCGTCTTTTGTTTAATTAGAGCACCACGAAGGTGAAAGTACGACTTTGTTCAGCAAAATCCTCCGATAGATGGCCCCACCAGAGATTCCACTCCCATAAATTTTAGATTGGTCTGAAGGGATATTTTCTCCAGATATTACACCCATGGTAACTGCTCAATGACCGACCACAGATTTACCGATTGTACAGATTTAACGAGGACGTATATCGCATGTACTCGGTGGGTCTTCGGTGGCATTGGGAATCGAGCCCCGAACTTCCGGACGGAAGGCCGGCTGATGCCATAACGACTAGGCTATCACGATCAAATCCATTTTAGCAATCACTGGAAGCTTGACATCTTATTAAAACACCAATACGGTGATGTAATCAGTTGAAAACGCATATATATATGTGTGTGTGTGTGTGTATGTATAAATAAATATGCCTTATTGTGGGTAGGGAGGTTCTGGGTGCGAATTCCGGTTCGGGCATGGATGTACTATCTCTCTATCTATCCTGTCTTTGTTCTTTCCTTGTATGAATGGGTTGTGAATGGTTGCCTACCCTATAAACGGGTACATATCGCGTGTGTGTACTAAGGAAGTCGTGACTCCACACTAAATTACGGTTCAGTTTGAGAAGTGGAGCAGAGCATCCCATATTACAAGCCTAGCTGGCACAAGACAACAAGTGTTTAATCTTGACAACTACTATTTATTGTTACAAAGAGCACATCTGTTATTTAAAATATTTTCCAATCATTTTGTCCTTCAGTGAAATGAGACTGTCTAGATAGAAAAGATTGTGTTTTTGTGTCCAGAATGTTTTGCTGTAATCAAATTTTGTACTTTCTCCTAAGAACTACAATAATTTACTTAACAAGATGTATATTTGATGATAAATAATTCAATGTGCCTGTGAAGTACTTATAGAATTAAATAATCTTCCTTAATTTAATATTATATGTAAAGATGATTAAACTTACATATTGATCTGACCGTGGTTTAAAATTATGAAGAATTTTTATTAATGTGTTGTTGAAGTTATTCTATCACTCAGACCTTTTGTAAAGGACGTCTATGCTTTTTATTCTGCAGACCAATTGTTTTTCTATATGAAATGATATTTGTAGATAAAAATTAGAATTCAGGTATTGATTACTATCCTTAATTGTGAATCAAAAGTATTAAAATATCCACGTCAATTGTTCTTACTAATTAATTTTGTAGTTCTATCTCTTTATTTTTTTTTTAATTTTTGCCTTGAACCTGATGCTATGCACTATGTGACTAAAGCATGTTTTTAGAATTATCATGCAAAATCATACTAAAGAATGACGTTTGATTTAAAAGCATATAATTTACCAATATTAAATATGTTTCGATCAAAGCTTGATACAAAAATGCGAAAATGTATTGATTTTTTAGAGGCACATATGGAAAATTATTCCTTCTAAAGGACAAATAAATAATAAAAAGTGTCATCAACATATTTTTAAGTTATAAAAACCCAGCATCACTATTTCAGGAGTTCGCATGTTGTTCATTTGAAACCTTTGAGCAGTGATACACTATATTCCTCTCAATAAAACTAGATTATTGTCTTTTCAAGATTCCATTCATTCAAGGATAAGGAAAAGGACTTTGATTAATTGTGTACACACATCTTGAAAGAAGGGAACTATCATATCTCTCTAGGATTTACCTAGAAGATTCTCTGCTGCTAATTATTTTGAATGGATAATGATTCAGAATTTGCAGCTTCAGGAAGCCCTGAAATGAATTCATGAATTTGGCGGCTGAATCTCGCTCTGTCAGACATGGAATTGTTTCGGCCGCTTGAAGGGGAAAATGAATGCACAAGCCCCAGAGGATATCAGGCTGACTGAAGCACGAAGACTATTAAGAATTAGTTCACCATTCTGATTGTAACTGTAACCGCTTTATTTGAAACTATGCAAGTATAATATTACTTTATATACATTCTACTAAATGCAAGTTATGTGACAATACTTTGCATTAAATGAAATTATAGAGATTTGTTGCGTAATTATGAGGAGAAAAGATTGACAAACAAATTTCGAAAGCAAAATACTTTGTTTTAATAGGATGTAATAAAATCTCTCTATATATTTTTTTATCATACTCATTTATAATGTGTTAAATATGCAAGGGCTTTTGTACGCATAAAAAATTTCAGATTACGAAGTATTTCAAAAATTGGGATGAAATGGTTTTTTTCAATGACAAGAATCCAGTATTCAATTATTAAATTTTATTAATTTTAAAAATAACATGTTAAATAATACTTAATTTTATAAGTTAGATATTATACAACGTATTTCAAAATATTTGAGCACATGCATAGTAAATATAATTTAAACAATCTAGCGAATTATTAATAAAATTATAATTTATAAAAGATTTCTGTTCAGTAATTCACTTCATTTGAAATGAGTTTTAAAGCGCAGTAAATTTTTATTTTTGAATTGTAATATACCGCCATTGCATTGAGTAAAGCGAAAGCACTAAAATTATTTAGTTAGATTCATGCCTTATTTTATATTTTATATGTGAGCCAAAAGGCAAAATTTAGTGACGTAAACGAAAAAAAAAAAACTCTGTTAAATTCTTTCCTCCTCCATTAAAATTTTATTATATATCTGAATTTAAACTTCTCCTCAACATTGTTTATTAACTTTAAAAAATTCCGTTAAATAATTTCATGTATCTACTTCCCAGTATTTTGCCCACTACCATATTTACTAGAAATTAAATATTTTTCATAATAATTTTTAGCAAATTTTTTGTCTAATTTTTAAATTTTAAGAAAACCACAAAAAGAAAATCATAACATAAAACAAAAACAATAAAACAAATTGAAATCTTCTTGGTAACGAGTATATACAGCTATGAAAAATGTATGCATTTATCAAATTTTTCTTTAAGATTCTATATTTCCATTATTAATAAGGAAACTATAAAACTAAAAAATAAAAAACTATGCAATTAAAAAATGGGAAAAGAATATTACACGAGAATAATTTTTGAAGAACCAAATATATTACAATTTGCCTTTTCTCAAAAAACGTAAAAAGCATAAGTAGAATTTCATTTCATAATAAATCGTCAACGTATTAAACTTCAATTCTCAAGATCTCTTTTTTTAACAAAGCAACATAAGTTTCCAATCGCATGAATGAATCGTTTCGCTCTCGTCTAATTTATTATTCCAAAATATGTACATAAGGGATGAAAAAAAAATAATAATAAAATGGCATTTTCATCCCTTCGATAAATATGTTATTTTTTTTATCTACTTTCTTTTCCACATCGTAAAGAGTACTTTCGTAAGCAGGAAATTATTTCCTGAAAGCAGAAAAAGGAAGAAAAATTAAAAAAGGAAGGATGCGAAACGTAAAAATCGATTTTTCTTGTCTTGCGCCACTTTTACGCCAACCATCGCCAAAATAAATACATTCGTAGGAAGAGAGCATTTATTAGAAAGACTATGCAAATTAATTACGAATAAGAACCTCAGACTTCTTTCACTCTCAATGTGGAGAAGTCGTAAAAAATGATCTTCCCGTCTAAAAGAAAACAAAGTTAAAAGCTTACAAAAAAGATTTTTCTTCACTGGATTGCTTTTTTTAAAATTTTTTTTTACTATAATTGTTATCCTGGACTTTTCGTGGTTAATGATGTACCTAATTCAAGCTTTAAAAGTTGAAATAAAAAGCTCCTTATTAATGGTTTAATCATTATAGATTAAGACAAGGATTTAAGTGATGAAAACGAAATATTTTGAAGGTTATTTGCTTATAAGCTGGATAAAACCTGCGTATTTTTTCACGTATGGAATATTTATTCCATGTATATTTCTTTATTTAATAAATTTATTTCAATCTCTTTCATCAAAAAAAAAAAGAAATTAAAAATTAAAAAATTATCGAAAATAAATAATTTACGTCGAAAAAATTGTATTATTGTATCATCAATTTCTTTCTCAATCAAACAGTTGTGTGAAATGATTACATTTCTTTTATTAATATACATTTTAATAATAATTTTTGATATTTTAATAAAATAACATCTTTTATTTCTATAATTTAATGGAATAATATCTTTAATTTTGTTTATTTCTTTCAAATAATCGGTGAATAAAAATTTTTGATGCTTAAGTACAGTGACATTGAAAATGTTTTATAGCTATTGAAATTTCATGAGCATTTTCTTATAAGATATAACTTGAATTTAAAATTGTATTTATTTTTTGTTAAAAGGAATTCTCATATTGTGAAGTTTGAAGAATAAACAATTATTACTATCACTGATTGATAATTTGATCTAAATTCAGAAAATACTTCAAGCTGAAAATTATTTTGAAATATTAGTATCAATAAACTGAGGTTAAATGTGAGTTCATACATATCGAACATGATATGACCTGTATAAGTGCATAAATTATTATTTTAAAGCACATCATTCACTCTACAACGAAATATTTGAAGACTACAAAACATTTTTGTTTCTCATGCTATGAAACTGGGGTATGATTTCGATAAGATCATTACAGGTAAGTTAATTATTTTAACTAAATTCTTCTCTCTCTCTCTCTCACTCTCTCTCAAAGAAACTTTATCAGGCCTTCACTTATTATTACATCATTTGAAACATTTCCCATAGTTTCAGCTATTTTGAAATCTCCTGTTGTACTCAGATTTTTTTTAAACAAAATAATTTTAAAAATAATTTTTAAATCAGCACGATATATTAAGTAAGCAATAATATCTTAAATTATGATTTACTTAAAATTTTTGAGACTGAATAAGTTATAGAGAATCAACGTAAGATATCCTAACCACATTTCAAGAGCTGGAATACACGTTGTGATTTTGAAAATTTATTACATATATATATATATATATATATATATATATATATATATATATATATATATATATATATATATATATATATATATATATATATATATATAACATTGGAAATTTCAAATAAATTTTTAAATGTTGCCTATGAATGTTGTAATATATCTCGTAAATCATGAAGTCTAATTTTTTAACATATTTTACACAGTAATCTTCGAGTAATTTTACAATATGTTGCACTAATTAATTATTTAAATTATACATATTACATAAGTGCGTAAATAACAGTATATAACTATTTAGCTAGAATCAACATTGTTTTTGCTGTGAGTGTGTGTGATTTCAAACAAATATCTGAATATATATATATATATATATATATATATATATATATATATATATATATATATATATATATATATATATATATATATATATATATATATATATATATATATATATATATATATTATTTAAAATTACCATCTTAAATATATACTATCGTCCACCCTGTCTAGTGGTCAGCATGCCTGACTGCGGATAGGGTGGTCTTGGGTTTGAATCCCATTTCGAGCATGGATGTACTTTCTCTCTGTCTATCCCATATTTGTGATTTCTTTGTATGAATGGGTGGTGACTGGTTGCCTACCCTATAAATGGGTCTCTATGGCATGTGTATACTGAGGAAGTCGGACTCCACACTAAAAATATGGTTCAGTTGGAAAAGTGGAGCAGCCCATCCCACTATACTGGCACAATGCTTTTCTGTAAGCCAACTCTTTGAAAAATGTAACTTTAAAGACATACATAAATCTAATTAATTCAAATTCCGTATTTAAGAAACAGGAGTAAGAGTTGATAGTGATAACCAGAATGTACCTCATTGTACCTGCATCGCAATTTGCATAATAGCATCTGATATAAAAATGTACTCGCTTGCCATTGTTAAACTAACCAAAAACTAATTTTTTTAATTTATTTGAATCTGTATAAAATTATCTTTAAAGAAGCATAAAAAGTGTATGTATTTTTTAAAAAAAATAAAAGAAAAGTTACTTTAAAAATGTTTTATTAGGCAGCAGTAAAAATAAACTCAGATGGTAAAGTGAATGTCAAACAAACTATTTTTATAATTTGTTTAATATTGCTTAAATTTTTTAGGTACTTAGTACTAAGACTGTACATCATTTAAATAATGATTTTATTGATTATGCTTTTGTTTTAAAGTTTTAGAGTTTGTGCATAATTTGTTTTTATCTATACAAGTAATTATCTATTGTCTGAATTTATTAATTTGAAAATGAAAACAATTTTCTTTTAAAAATAAAATAGATCAGTATTTGTTTAAAAAACTAAGATATAATTACATACTTCTTCATACTCTTACGAAAGAATTCACTCAAAATTATATTTTTATTGTTATATAATCTTGTTCATAAATTTAGTTATGGCGTTTAAATTTTATTTTATGAATAAAATCTTATTTTAAGTTAGAATAAATGTAACCTTAACATAAGATTTTATTCATAAAATAAAATTGAAGTGCCATAAGAAATTCCATAAACAGAACTAATAATTTAATATGTAAATAAGTATATAAATCAAAGCAGTCTCTCTGAAAAAGACCATTTACAATTGTTAAACTACCTTGTAGAAGAATCATTGTAAGAAAAAGCCATCCTGAAGTAAGGAACTCTTTTTGGAAAAAACACTTTTTTTCCAGTGGAACAATATTTTCTAACTGGAATAAAAGAAAATGTATCATTCCACCACAGCTACAAGTTTTGAATGTTTTCCGAGGAAGAGAGCGCTTACGTCGAGCGAAAATGCGTAAAGATAGGAGAGGCAAAGCCAGAGAAGGAAATAACTGCTCCCCCAGGTATATTCGATAAAGAAGTAAACAAAGAAAAAAGAAAAATTCACAGCTTTTTTGCGGGGGAGAAATCTCAGACATTGAATCATATTGACACCATAATGCGCAGGTATCGTTCACGGCCAATTTGTATCATTTAGTATTACATTGGAAGTTTTGGAAAAAAAATTGTTTTTTCTTTGCCAAACTAAAAATGATTTTTTTTAATATTGTGGAAATCATTTATATAAATGGCAGCTATATTATAATGAATTCCTGTTACCCTTTCAAAAATAAAATGTGATTTAAAAAAGTTTCAAGAAAATATTTATAAATATAAAAGCAATTTAAATTTAATATTCTCGTGTCTTTTGTAAATTACATATATTTTGAAAAGTAAACTTCTTATAAATACATTATAAAAAATTTTTTTTGAGTCACTTCCTACTTAAGTGAAAAAGAAACATTTTATTTTCTGTTTTATTAGTAGAAGCATTTTCATTCTTGAATTCTTCAATTTATATTTGACCTTGATAGATTTATCACTTTAATTTTAAATTATCATCTAGTCTGATCTTGTTAAAAAAAAGTTTTTGCTTAATTTAAAATATTTTTTTGCTCATTTTTTAAAAATTTTGTTGGATTTTGTTCTTATTATTGTTATAAATCTTAAACAGAGGAAGAACTAGACAAAAACTTGGGTAATTCATTTATTATCTGGTCACATACACACACAAACATTTCTGTAAAAAAATAAATCACCAAACATTACAGTTTAATGCGCGCACTTTCATTTAATACTTTTTAAATTTAGATCAGCCAATTTTTAAATTTATGATTAAAAATTTGAAATTGAAGTAAAAAAAAATTGTTTTTTTCTCTTATTTTGAAAAAATAAATAAAAATTTTAAATATTTAGCTACATATACTTTTGGTGAAAGTAATCAATGAGATAATGTATTAGAATTGAACTCTTCATTGTACTACAAACAATAATGGCTATAGCTTTCATTAGAGTATATTTGCTTATGCAGTAATTAGTAAATAATTTTCTCTTAAACTTATACCCTGCTAAATATCATATATGAGAAAGAAAAAAAGTTTTTATAATTTATAAAACAAAAATTTATTAATTAAATTTAACTAACCAATTAATATTTGAAAAAACTGAATTAACATCAAGTGTCATCTACTATAAGTTTAAAAACATGTTTTTGAAATTGAATGGATGAATAAAAATATATTACCGATTGAAAATTTGAAAAAGATATAAAAATATATATAGGAAGAGTGAGAATTAATAGTAGGAATTGAAAAATGTCAGATTGGAATGCTAAACATTTACTAAAACTTTCTTAAATGTATATCTTTTTATTAGGAACAAATATTTTAGTGGAATAAATGTCCGTTAATTGTTACGGCATTCAGAATTTAATGTAATGAATGCAAAAATTGTAATTAATTTTATAAAAGCTTAGTTTATTTATGATTGATAATATTTATTGAAAGCTTGAATAAAAATATTTTTCAATGCATTTCTTTACATGCTTTTCATTTACTGTGTTTCAAGGCTGTGTTTTTTTTTACTGTGTTTCAGGGCTGGATACAGGGAAGCATGCTGTGCAACAACAACTTATCGCTATGGCGGATACAGCATATGATAGGATGCTATTTTTACAACATAAGGCCGTATGTAGTTTTAATAAAACATTTTATGCAGTATTATATTGATAGATTTATAATATATATATTTGACATATTATTTTGCTGTTGCATTAATTACAAGCTAACTGAATTAGCTAGTTAAGCTAGTTTATATATAGATAATTATGCAGCTAGTGTTATTCTTACATGCATTTGCTTATCCATTAGAAATAATACTCAAACTGAAATAACAGTATTATTTTTGTTGTTGTGGTTGTTACTAATGACACTTGGACAAGCCAAGCTCGCTATGCTATGCGAATTAAGTCGATTGGGAGCGTCTTTCGTTTTTAATCAGAGCACCATGATAGTGAAAGTACGATTTGGCTCTACACACATGCCATAGGTACCCGTTTATAGGGTAGGCAATCATTCACACCTCATTCATACAAGGAAAGGACAAAGACAGGATAGATAGAGAGAGAAAGTACATCCATGCCCGAACCGGGATTCGAACCCAGGACTACCTTATCCGCAGTCAGGCACGCTGACCACTAGACAAACTGGGCGGCTTTATTATTTTTAAATTGTAAAAAAATTAATTTTTCATTAAATTTGAACTTATACAAAATTATATTTTCGCGAAATTAAAAAAGCCTATAGCTTTGTTTCTGAAGAAAGGAAAAAATGTTGCTCTAAAACACATAATTTGTCAGTAATAAAATACGCACAGTATATTTATAAATATAGTTATACTTACATAAACAAATGAATATTTATTACTTTGATACACTATGAGATTAAACATTATATAAGTAATAGTTAGTTTTACTGATTACTCTAAACTTAATTTAATTGTTTGTGTAAGTCTTTATAATTAATGCAACCCTTGATAGTTGTCAAAAAAGGAAAATAATTCTCTTCAAGAAAAAAAAAAAAAAAATTAAACTGACACTCGTTTCTAAATTTTGAATAAAATTACATTTCTTCATATTTTTATAAAAGTTTATTTTTAAAACTATTTTTTGCTTTATTTTGAAATCTTGTTTTTTTCTATACGTCATTTAATTTCACACATAAATAGTATTAATAATCTAATAATGAATTACATGTTATTTTAAAACTTTTGAGTGTCTTTGCTACAAAAGTTAAAAAAAAATACATTAATTGAATGACTTTTTAATCATCTTCTAAGCATAAGATTAATTGTTACAGAAGCGTAAAAAGAATTTGATCTAAACAAAAAAATTAATTTACTTCATTATTGAATAAAAAAAATTATAAAGGTTTTATTTCATTGGAATAAAAATAAATGAACTACTAAATTTTTATTCGTGCCCTGATAATTTTTGTCATAATTAATGCAATATTTTTTATTTCTGATAAGAAAAGCATTATTCAATTTCTGTTAAAAGGGGTTTTGAAATGATTGTTAGAAACTATTATCCCTGAAGAAAACCCGAGAATTTCAAAATAATTATGAATATAAAGAGGAAAAAGTTTATTTGTAATGAATGTGTAATCTCTTATTTAATATATTTTTAGTAAAACCTTTTTGTCGTATAAAAATCAGTTAAAAATTATATTATATAAATTAACTTTGATTGTATTTTTTAATGCAATTATGGATAATTAAAATAAAAAATAGTCAAATGAGAAATATTTAAATATTTATACTGTTTTTCTGCTTCAAATTGTATATAATTCGATCATGAGAGAGGTATTGTACATAATATTAAGAAATCATTTAACAATAAGAAAGCGACAGATCTTGGAATCGTAAATCAATCATGAATTATTTTGAGAAAAACTCTTACATAAAATTCTAACTATATGGACTCTTTAATAATAAATTAAAAATTCTGGATAATTCAGAAAATGCACTAGACAATATTGAAAAAATAATTTTTTACAACAAATACCAACAATCGCCACAGTCTTTAAGTTTTAGGGATAGTCAAAATCAGCCAGTTTAATAATTTTAGAGATAATTTTGGGGCAACTGAATGCAGAGATTTTATTTTGTACTGAAATATCTGTCAAAAGAAAACGTATGCGGAAACTTATTGGTACTATAATTTGTGATATTTTATTTGAAATCTGAGTTTAAATATAAAGCAGGTTTTATAATATTACAGTTTATTCAAAAAAATAATTCACATATGAAAATATTGTCAAATTTTAAAAACTCTTATCAGAATCGTGAATACTCTTATATATTGTATAATTAAATAGTTGATCAAAGATAAGACCAGTGTTAAATCCTTAAAAAATTCAAACATGTATATATTTTAATAAAATTTTGGTTTACAATATTTTCTCGATTTTAACATCATCTCATATAAATGCATAAGCAGTTGAAGAATCTAATAGCAATAATTGTTTCTTTATATATTTAAACTACAAACAATTATGTAAAAAATTTATTTTTTAATATACTATACAAAGTTAAATCACATTATGTACATAAAATCAATACAGTTTATACAATTTTGTTTCTTTTGAATACACATTTTTTTAGAATCTAATATTATTCAAAATATATAAACCAGGGAAAGCAAAACTAGGTGACATTTCTACAAATTAATAATTAATGAGAGATATTTATTTCTGAGGAAGGTTTATACGAATAAACGAACCATATGTAATGAAAAATTATTATAGTTTTGTGAACTATATAAATTGATGGGAAGTTAAAGTAGGATAAGAAAAATTTTTTAACTGTTATTAGATTTATTTTAATAATTCCATATAAAATTACAATTCATTTATGAATTTAGTCAATAAAAATTGTTTCAGCATGCAAAACCATAACAAAAAATTTTATCACCTTAAAAAATTTATTTTTCAATAATTATAAAAAATTTTTCCTTTAACTAATAATAGATACATTCTTTAAAAGAGAAATGATCTTATAATATATGCCTCATATAATGCAAATTCTTATAATATACAGAAAAATTCGGTTGTTAATCTAAAAGTGTTTATGCAAGATATTTGGCAACCGACGAAAATATTAATAAATAAATGTACTATGCGCATAGATATAGGGGTTAATCAAAATAATGAAATCACCTTACATTTATAAAGAACACTTTATTTGTATGGTGTAGGATTATCTTTGCCACATGGATTCCTCTACGAATCGATTTATACTGAGTAGCTTTTAGAGGAATATTGTATCAATCTTCATAGGGGTATTATAAAATTTCTGGGGGAGATGTTGGTGAAGGATATTGATTCCATATTGAACTCTCTAAAAGAACATAACGATACAGTTACTTAAGTATCAAGTGACTGCGCAGACCAAGGTAGATGTTTAATTACAATCTACCCATTCGTAAAACCATTAATGAAAAAGTACCGCTTCATGGATTAGCAGCCTGAAAAATTCCATAGCATTCAGGATACAAAATTTACATCATAGCATGGACCTGGGCAGCTAAAATTCTCTTTTAGTCCCCCCCCCTTCTGTGACCTTTTATTTCAGTCTTTTGATTGATTTTGTTGGAAAATTATGGTATGAATGCCGATATCATCTCAAATGATTTACAGTTAGAAAGAGACAATCACCATGGTATGCTACTACAGTTGTTTTACAAGCGTGCAGATTGTGGTAGAGTAAAAAAACGAACTCGTCAGGCCATACTACACAAGTAGTCAGAACATATTATTTTCTTCCAAATATTAATTGACCAGCTTTTCTGAGTGTGTCGTCATGGTAGATGAAGCTTGGCATTAATAACCGTGATAAATGGCTTCGGAATTGCTGATCTCTTAGTAAGCGTTCTGTTTATGAAATGCCTGCTAACTGATCATCAATAATGGAGAATCTAGATACTAACTGACTTTGGCAATCAGCTTTTGCTACAGTTGTTCGCTTTTTAGATATTACAATCTGAGAAAATTGAGATGTTTGGCACTTTAAGCTTTTGAAAAAATGCAAAACTTACAGAATTTTAATAAATAACCACATACTACCAATATATATACATTCCTATTTTAAAAAATACTGGCAGCTTAATGCTTATCAATTGCATTGAAAAAACTCACTTTCGTTCACAGGTGTTTCCATGATAATGATACATATATATATATATATATATATATATATATGTATATATATATATATATATATATATATATATATATATACTTTTTTAATGTTTCGAAATTAAAACTTCTGTTACAAATGAACTGCTGATCCAAAATACTTGAAGCTATACCAGAATGATCATAATAATGTGAGTTTGGTTAAAAGAAATAAAATCTTTTGTATAGATGGCGTTGCGTGTGTAGTAACTGTAATACATTGACTGGCACACAAGTTAAGAATATGCTTCAGAGAACGTTCAGAAATGATATGATTATTACACATAATTTTAATGCAGCCTGATTATCTCGATTACTTTATCTCAATTTCAGTATTTC
The DNA here is from genome assembly GCA_037975125.1 of Latrodectus hesperus. Lineage (NCBI taxonomy): Eukaryota > Metazoa > Arthropoda > Arachnida > Araneae > Theridiidae > Latrodectus > Latrodectus hesperus. The sequence goes on along the minus strand of CM075852.1, from coordinate 34,601,077 downwards.
TAGTTTCCTGCTTACCCAAAAATACTGTGTTTTGTAGTAGAATTAAGAACCTAGCTAACCTGAAGGTACTCATTGTGCACCAGATCCACAGCTGAATTCTCTTCACTCTGTTATGGAACACGTGTTTTCAAATTTACATCTCGTAGCTGAATACAATGTGAATTCCACATTGAAAACATCGTGCATTAATTACCTAGTCCCCTACCAATATCATATTCCGTAATTTTATTTCTCCATACTTTTGCAAAAATGTTCACAGTTTTTCCCCAATCACTGTATTTGTAGGGTTTTGATAATTCCTCATAAAATTTTATTTCTTTTTATAGAACCCTCCATTGTTTCCCTTGATTTTTTTTACTTTCAACTATCAGTAATTTATATCGATCTATAAGCGGGATTTTAGATGATTTTAATGATACCTAAAATAATTTCATTGCTTTACGAGTATATGGATGAAATTTTAGATCAAAATATTTCAAATTTCAAAAATACGTAAAATATTAAAACGCGAAAAATATAATTAGTCATGTGATGAGATAAAATGTTATGAGTGAGACAAAATTCAGATAACAAATTATTATTATATATTTTAAATATATATATTAGTGAAAATTTCTCAAATATATCTCTAAAATTTAATTCCTATCAATGAAAATTCATCTAAAATACTTTTTTTTAAAAACTAAATAAGCGTTTAATTTTATATCAAATCCGAAAATGATTTTTTTTGGGTTTTATATTTTGATTTCTTTCTTTATTTTATCGCCAAAATTCGCTTCATCATAAAACTGATAATTTACTAAATAACCCCAAGCTACTATAAATTAATCGTCATCAGTTGACGACAGATTTGTCAGAAAATTTGATATACGATTGTTTTATATGGATGAAGGTAAAATACATTAAACAGGAAAGTCTGGTACAAGCTATAAAATATTTCGATCGAAATCTTTTTGACTCATTGCTAGGTATATTCTGTAAGTATCGCCTTTATCGATTTGTCAGAGTCTGGTGTGGCGATGGCATTTTTTCCAGGAAATGTTTTATCTTTCTCTAATCAAGCTTTTCGTCAATGATAGGTATGTTCACTTTATCGTCTTACTAAATAGAAAATTGAATAATAAATAAGCTGAAAGACAAAATAATGGATTATCAGTTTTCATGAGAAAGCTTTTTGCTAACTTGTATTAAATATTGAGAAATCTGGAGCTAATTTAATTGTCATCTATTGTGAATAAAATTAAAGACGGTTTCTTATATATTTCGTCTAATTATATAAAACTATTTTAAGCAATTGAAAACTAAAATTTTGATTAAAGGTATATACTTAAGAAATAGCAATTGGATTTTTTCTAAATTACTGAAATGATTAAGAATATCTCTGAAGTAAAAATTTGTTTTAAATATAAGTAGAAAAAGTGACTAAAAATTTTGCAAGGAATTTCTAGGAATATTTAAAACTTCGATAGCATTAGTTTGTAAAAGCTGTTTTTTTGAAATATTTTGCTTTTAAAGAAAAATGTTTCATTATTATAACTTATATTCGGGCATAAAATATTGAGAAATATCAGAACCATTTTGAAGTAGCACGTCATTTCATACTGCAATAACTTTTATTGCTAAAGAAAAAAAAAACTGCCATTTGTTCAAAAATATTTTAACATCATATTTATGTTATACTGCACATCCAATTGAATTTTTTACAATACATACTTTTGCAGTATACCACCAAGAATTTTATAACCTTATGAATAACCCTGCAGAATAGAAGACAATAATATCTTAAGTAAAGCTAATAGTCTAAATAAACTAGCTGAAACCATATCTGAATCAATTTTTTGGTGTATATGTTTTGGAAATTGAAAGAATAACAAAAATTAAACACACTAAAATTTACACAAACTCAAAGTATTGATATCTCCAAATCAACAGTCTAAAAAATGTTTTTTTTCACCTGGCTTTATTTTTTATAAATACGTGAGTATGTTAACATATTTCAAAAACATTATAAGACATTTCGAGTTCATTTTTATAACAATTAGTGACATACGGTGTTGTGTTTGTAATTTCGTCATGAAATATAATCATACATTTATTTTTCTAAGTATTAGTTATAAGTATAGGTATTAGTATTATAAGTATTAGTTATAAGTATTATTAAGTATTAGTTATAAGGTAAAAGTATAAATCAAATAGGCACCCCATTAATATAAAAATTTATTTTGTATTAATATTATTTCTTAAGTATCCAATGACATGAACTCATTTAATAAGTGTAAATAGGCATATGTTTTTATATTGAAAACAACTCTACTTCGTGAAATAATTCTTTATCCATAAAAAAATTTAAGAGAATTTTTAATTAAGCGGGATGTTAAAAACGTGAAAGATTTAATATCATAAAAATATGTTCAAAACCTAAGCGATGTTTTTTTAAACATAACAGGAATTATTCCCTAATATTATAAGAAAATTCTTATCCACATGTATTTTTATAACAAACGCAATAGACAGACTTCATACCCTTCACAAAAGCAGTCTCAGTCAATTTTGATTTATCTCCTTGGGTACTTCATTAAAATGATTGATTGCAAATTAATTTGCAAAATAATTAAATTAATAATAACTTTATTCTTAAAATCCATTATATAAACTGAATGACTAATTGAATTATATGCTTCATTAGTATTTTCACTGTAAATGTTGCATTGAAAAACTATTTAATCAAGTAAAGTTAAAAGAGGAAAATTAAAATGAAATTCTTAAGTAAATTATTTATTTAAGACTTATAAAACCGTAAAATTATTTTTGATACACTTGTTTCTATGAAATATTTTAATTGAAATTGATAATATATTTGTAAATTTTTCATAATATTTTTATAACTTTGTAATTAATCTTATAAACTAATTGAAAATGTACGGTCTGTAGAATTTCAATGGCTTGTTCTTTATGCATTTCATTATTTCATTTAAATCAAAGTTACTTATTTTATTGAAATATCTAACGTGGTAGCCAAATGAGACATAAATCATCCTTGTAATTAAATTTAGTTACTTGAGACATTCAAATTTACAGTTAAAAATAATTGGATTTAAAATAAAAACTATTGGAATTTTAAGAAGAAACTGTAAAAATAAGGTACAGTTTCTTATTTAAATTATTTTTAATGGTAACCATGTTATAGATAAATGAAAAATTTTCCAACTTTAAAAGCATGCGATAATTAGTTACGATAATGTGTGGCTTATTCTACAAAAAAAATTGAAAACCAAACAATATCAAATTTTTTATATGTTCATGAAGAACTGGAACACATCAATATTAATAATTTATCTCCTTCCACTCTTTAAATGCGTTTTTTCAATTTATGATGGAAAAGGTGTAAAATAACACTAAAAAATTAAGCATACAATATACTGTATGTACATTAAAATACTTTCATTCCAACTATAACGTATGAAACAGAAATTAATGACAAAATAATATTTGTAATAATTCTCAGATTTTTTTCTTATATATTGAACTTTGACGGATGAAAGAAATTTTATTCTTAATGACTAGACTTCTTCATTTTGATTTTTAAGTTGAAAGCTTGCCATTTTAGAATAATTAATATTAAGTGTAAAAAATTAATGTGTTTCTGATGGTCTGAGATATTTATAACATGAAATATAACTACCACTTTTCCGAATTAGCAATAATGGGTTTTAAAAGTAAGAAATGATGCAATACAAGGAGAAAAGAGAGCAATGAAATTTGAAATATTACAACTTTTTTATAATAATTTTGTGAAATCTATCATTCAGTTCAGAAATATAAACAAAGTTTGAAGCAAAGTTTAATGTTTGGTTTGGAAAGAAGTTTGAAGTTATCAAGTGATAATTTATTATTTTGCCAAAAAATGATGATTAAAATTATATAAAAATGAAAAGTATTAAGTATTCTTGTTAGATTAATAATTTAATGAAGGAAGAGTTAAACTTAAGTTTCTTGTTATTAGTGTTATCAAAAATATAAGGAAACTTTATTGTTCGAGAATTATTTTTTTACAGCAATTGAGTAATTAACAATCGAATAGTTGATAGATAATAATTGAACTATATTATATTCTATTCAAAATTATGTGAACTTCAGACTTATCTGCACGAATAAACAAAAACAGATTGTGTTGTTGAATAAAAAAATAGGCACAGGTGATGGTGCCAAATTCTGAGATTGGCGATTTTTTGGCAGATTTTCTTATGTATCTAGCAACTTGATTTTTATTACGTCATACATATGGAGACCTATAAGAATTATGCAGAAAATTCTATTTTGGTAATCCTAGTATTTACGTCATCGCGCACGTCACGATACGTCATCTTGGCAACATTTCTTCATCGCCAAAAAATTCAGAATTTGGAATCATGGATACGGCACCTGTGCTAAAAATTAAATTAAAGGTATGATTAGCAACGTAAAAACTATATGCGCTTGATGGATAGCTTAGAAACGAAATCTCTAACTTATTAAGTTGTAACATATGAAGTACCAGATTTTTATGGTACATTTAATTAAATTTCTTTTCATAGAACAAGCTTTATCATTTAAAATAATAACCATTAATTTCAACACACTTTCACCAGTGGGAAATAATTTTTTTTACTCCGATATCAAACAGTTCTGCAATTTCGGAAGCGATAAACTTATTGATCATGATCATGTTCATTGCTGATTGATCATGACTCGTTTCAACCTCCCTTGGAATGTCTGAAGGCTTTCTCTTACCAGAAGTTATCCAAATGTCTAAAAGTGTCACAATCTGTAGGTAAAGGCTCAGGTGAAGAGGGCGAGTTGTCTAGAATTGCGTTTCCCAACACGGGCAACTTTTGACGAATAATCTTTGAAACATGTGGTCTAGCATTGTCGTGGAAAAGATGTGTTCCTTTCCTATTGACCAGCATTAGCTCTTTATGAGCACGTTTCTAGTGTAATCCATTGATTTCATTGCAACACATCTTAGCAGAAATAAATTCTGGTATTAGAAGTTATGGAGAATAAACTAGCTGGGAATCACCAAACAATTACCATAACCTTCTTCAAATGGAGTTTGGAATTCCTGATATAAACCTACTAGAGAATTGCCTGTTGGGATAATCATATATATTTTATATTTTACTAAGAAACTATTCAAATAAATTAAGAATACGTTATAAGTATCAATTGAAAACTTTTTTTGTAAAGGTTTTGTCACATATTGATCCCTTTGTGATATAACATTTAGAGATTAGTTTTTCCCATTCGCTAAATTTGGATTTAATGCTAGCAATATGTTACAATATTTTTCTTATCATTGCACTTAAATTAAATTATTTCCAATTCTATGTCTCAGATTTCCTTTTAAAATTTGATCGCATTCATCATTGACAGCACAGAGCATATAATACAGATCTTTGTATAAATATCTAGGCAAATTACATTTTCCTCTTTTTTAATTGTTTAATGAGTGATAAGAATATTGTTATTATATCACGTTTCAGAGTTTCGTTGGGAAGTGTTTTAAACACTCCTTACTGCATAAACTGGATATCCCACAAGTGAATGCATAATAAGCTCTTTATTCTTTAAATTTGAAAATATAAAAATCATTGGTAAAACCCTTTGAGAGCCCAGATCCCTAGCGGCAAACTGAAAATAAATGCCAAGCCAAAATGAAATTCCATAAATAAGTTTGGTTTACCAAATCTAGTTTATAGAAATAGGGTTACCAAAATTGGCGCAAGCCACAATTATGGCCAACCAAAATCATTCGCACCAAGAGTGTGTGCTCTGCTAGGATCTAACCAACATCATCAAAATATTCTAAATTTTTATTTCCTTTACCTTTAGTTTCATTTATCTTCAGTTCATATATGTTCAGTTGTAGACTCCATTTTTTTTCCTTTCAGTTCTTTAAATTAAAGCTGAGATTAAAAAGTATAAAACAAATTTTAAATTTAATATTTATCGATTTTTAATGAAGTTAAAATTATTTGAATATTTACATATACTTTAAGATTTCTTTTAATGGCTACATTAGTCAATTTTAAGCATTCTCAAAGATATGAGCAAAGGCTATTAATAACATTACTCTGATAAGTTTAATAATAATATCAGATATCGTATGAAAAGTAGAATTCTTTCATTTTATATACGACAGTGAATATATACGATAGAATATATATATATATATATATATATATATATATATATATATATATATATATATATATATATATATATATATATATATATATATATATATATATATATATATATATATATATATATATATATATATATATATATATATATATATATATATATATATATATATATATATATATATATATATATATATATATATATATATATATATATATATATATATATATATATATATATATATATATATATATATATATCAAGTTTTTTGTATACAGAATTTTATTCTCTTCCATTTTATAAAAATTTCTTTAAAATATTTTTTACTTAGCGAAAGGAGCTTTAAAATGCTTTTTTGTCGAAATAATATTCTCCACGGGGAATTTTGAAAAAATAATAAGGGAAATATTCCTCTTAAACAGACCTTACCATTTTGCAATCTCTCCGATTTAGAAAGAGTTCCCATTGTAAGAAAATCCATTAAAATATAAGTTTGTGGTGGAAAATACGATGGAAAGAAATAGGTGCTACATCGAATATTTGAACTGCTGGAAAGTAAAAATAAAAAAACGAAGATTCTTTCTTTAGAGGGTGAGAAATCTAAAATATTGAAGAATAATGATATTAATTTGACTACGTATCGCTTTTGAAGAATTTTTATCAGTTTACAGAATTATCAATATCACACAGATTAGTTCAATTAAATTATTTGTTTCCAAAATATATATCCAAAAATAAAAATTCAATATTATTATCTTTTAAGTTAAAAATATTTTTATCAATTAATAGTTATTTGTTTTTGTGTGTGTGTAGATTTATCTTTATGAAAACTATTAAATAAATAATATCGTTAAATAATAATAGAGAAGTGCACAATCTTCTTCATAAATTACTTTGAAAATAATTATATTCCCTGATATAATTACAGTTGTAGCAAATGATTAAAATTTTTTAAATGTTTTTTAATGAGATCTTATAAAATAAATATTTTTGTAACTGCTTACATAAGACAATTTTTTGATTATCAAGTTTTTACCGTTTTACTATACCATGAACATAAAAGGATTTTCTTACAAGTTACCCTCTCTGTTTACATTCCATGTATCTTTTATAATCTGTAAGCAAATGTTTCAAATATCTGCAAAAAGTTTACCAAATGGTTGATATAATTTTTCTTGTAATACTCGAAATTACTTTTAGTAATTAAATCCATTTTATATTTTATAATGAAAGTCAAAATATCTTTTTTCTAATTTAACGATAGAGATTTACCTAAAACTAAGACCAGTAATTTTAAAAGATGTATATATTATTTGTAAGATTCTTGCTCTAGATTAATAGCAAAGAACTAATGAAGATTAAAGAGAGTAGTGTTAAAAATTGAATCAACATAAACGCAAAACTACATTTCCAACATGACAAAATAATTAAATATATAATAATAGTAAAACTTATAACTATAAAATTTTGATATTTAAGAAATTATAACTATTAGTAAACAGAAATTATGCCCAAGCCAATTATCATGTACATTACGACAAAAAACATTAAAGAATAGATAATTGGTCAAAGATGTTTGTAATTCGAAAAAAATTATCTATGAACTAATGGCAATTTAATGAAAATAAAATATAAAAATTCTTGCTATTTCTTAAATGCAAGTTAAAAATAGAAAAACAAAATCTTCTTCAATTTCTGAAAAATCCAATGCACAGTTCTGTTCTGTTACAAGCAAAATATATTTTGTGGACAAAACGGGTGACAATATGAAATCGAATATTATTTTTGAGCAAATTCCAACCAATCTATCTTGTTTAAAACATCTTCTTGTTCTTCTTGTTTCTATCTATCTATCTTGTTTCGATTATCATTCGTAAACAAAAAGTTTACGAATGATAATCGAAATTATAGTACATTAAAAATAATATCAATTGACTGAAATGTTACCTCATTTAGCCAACAAAAAATATAAAATACGATAACGGCATAGTAACAGGATAGATACCCACTTCTGATATCCTCAAATTAATTGATTTTCGTACTATCATTCTCACAAGTGAACTTCGTTTCTGCAAGAAAAGTTTAATTCTTATAGAAAGAGCTCTTCGTCTAGCTTTTTTATTAAAATGAGTCTAATTATAATTCTAAGCAGTCTCATTCTGTCATCTCGTTATTTTTCACAACAGAATGATCAATGAAAAATTATCTTAATGAAGTAGCTTAAAAGGCACAAAGTATATTCATAAAATTATTGAGATGGGAAGAAAATATTGCAATGGAAGTAATGCAATAATCCTTTAACTCTATCATTGTGAATGGTATGCATTTCACATACAAGCAATGAAATTAAGACTTTGAAGTTTTCATACACATTAGATGTTATATTTTGTATATATTAAGTGTCACATTGTGTATGTCCTTAACATTCTGTAATCTATCTCTCAACTCCTCAGAATAGATAATACTCACAACAAAAAACTGATTTTGTATTTGCTTAGTGAATTAAAATTTGTCTTAATTTATTAATCCATAAAATCTTTATCCGTTACATATATAATTCATTATTTAAGAATATTTTCAATAAACTTTCTTATTTAAAAGGTTTCGTATTTAGAATATTTAGTATGTAAATCATATGTTAATTCAAAATCATTATTTAGTCTTTCATATAACAATTTTAAATCAAGATTTGAACAAAATTTACATTTAAATTTTAAAAATCCTCAAAATCTTTATTATCTATAAATGTGATAATTTTTGCTTGCGGTATAATTTAAAATTTAATTAGGGAATATTTTGGTAAGGTTTGTAAAATTCATGATTAAATTTAACAGTTAACGAGAAATTCAAAATGCATTTCTTAAATCAAAAATTCTGATATTTTACCATATAAAAAGTTATTATTTCACAAACTAAATTTTTTCTACAACATGAAAGGCATAAAAGAGTATGACATTTTTTAAAAAAACAAGTACTTGTAATTGAAAATATAGAATAAACAGAAATTGACCTTGGCAATTCTCATCACCTGCTAACTTTAATAATCTTGGCACATATCTGACATATTTAAGCATAATAAAGATTTTTTTGTTTTAAAATTTTGATAAAATCAATGAAATTATTACATTTCTACATCACAACATACTAAAATTTCGCTTATTTCTTTTGTTCAGAATTGGTATGGTAACTCAAAATCCTATATTTTGCCAAATGTTCGTCCCGATTGGCTAATGACAGCTTTGGCCTTTTGTTTGACACATGATAATTTCGTGCTAGCTGAGTAAAAGTAAAGAGGATATTTTTGGGTCTAAACCATGAAATGTAGGATAAGTTCTTTTTACACTATTATAAACTATATAATGTGATACCTCAGATAAGTTTATTAGATCCTTTTGGCAAGGTATTCTCGGTTTTCAGACATTTCAGTTACGCATTCTCTGGAAATGATTTTTTGACTACTCCATTACTTGACTAAAACAGAAGAACAGGTACAAGTAATAAGAGCAAAAAAAATTCTCGAAATAGAATATAATGAGCATAATAATTGCATAGAAAAAAATATGGTTTCGTTTTTTGTATATTTAAAAAATATTTTTGAATACTTAGTAGAAGACTATTTTAGAATAATTGCTCTATTAGGTTTTCAAGAAATACAAGTAAAAAAGATTCAATAAAAGCAAAATTTTGTATTCAATTTTAACAAATTTTAACATTTTCTATTTTTTTATATTTAGAAAAATTAAAGATATTTTTTAAAAAAAATTATATTTTGATAAAAAAAGCCAAAAGTAATTCAATCTAAAAAAATTTTAGTTCTTAAATAATACATTTTAAATAAGAACAAACTAATTTAAAAGCTAATTCAAAAATATATTGCAAAAATATTTAAAATATCCTGATAAAATATATTTTAATTCTGGGAAAAATGTTAATGAGAATCTGCTCTTCTTTGAATTACGTTTGAAAATAATCGTTTATATTATCTAAATCTTACAAAGTAGAAAAATAATTTTATTGAGATGCATGTTATAAATTTAATAATTCTGAAGTAAGCATATAGTTGTGGATAAACTGGGTTCTCATTTCTAAGATTTTAATAAATTTGCTTCAAAAATTTTAACTAAACTGTATATTTTTTAAATGAAAACTTATGTGTAACCTTAAAAAGCATTTAAATTAAATGTTTGCTATTAAAATAAAACAATTCAATCATTCCATAGAACGAAATGACTTATTTTATGAAAAATTTAAAGTGATTTTCTCCACAAGGATTCATTTTTTTATTTAAAAGAATTTAATAATATAATCGATTTATAAATATGTTGAAATTTATGTACTAAAAATGAAGCGCGTAAATGTTCCTTAAAACTAATAGTAATTTTAAATGAGACTTTTTCAAAATTATACTTAAATAACTTTTATTCATAAAACACAGACTTCTACTAGAATAAAAATATTTAAAAGTTAACTTTTAAAAATAAATTAGATATAAAACTCTTTAATATTCATTTCAGAGCTGTTCTCATTAAATAGATCTTTTAAAAAACGGTTTCCTGAAATTCAAAAAAATATGCATTAAAGTAATTTGACATATTTTCTTACATTCAGTAAAATATTTTCCTTTCCTACAGCAACAATCCTGTGCAAAAAATCGCTGAGATATTTTCTCTTCCCTGTCGTGTAAAATGTTCCCGTTATATAACAATAAATTTCACGTTTCAAAATTGTTAATATTTACTGAGATGCGATATGTATACATAAGTTCTTATATTCAAATGGTATGCATTTATACAAATGGCTCTTTGCCAAACCACATATATTTTGACAAGTTGAAGCCCGTAAAATATTTGTAAACAGGAGTATATTTCTTACAAAAGTGAAATAGAATAAAAATATTAATAGCTGTTTCGTTTACGTAAAGATTGTTTGCATTTCATATTTAACTTAACATATAAAATGCTTTATGTAAAAATAAACTTCACAATTTTGTTAAACGCATATTATCTGTCTAATGCAAATTAATGTTAATAATAAACATCATAAAATTTAATTTAATATGGAAATAAAAAACAGAGAAATATATAATAAGTAATTTATATATTATGTATTATGATATATTATTTAAATATTATGATATTATGATTATCCATATATATATATATATATATATATATATATATATATATATATATATATATATTTGTGTGTGTGTTCTAATGTTCTTAAAATGATAAATCTAAATTTTTTGAAAATAAAATTATTTATCTTATTAAATTATGAAAAATTATCAAAACTGTAATGAAATCCCAGCTAAATATAGAGAAAATAAACTTCAATAGTTTAATCTTAAAAGAATAAATATATTAACACATGTCATATAACGAAATGCGTGTATATAAAGTACGATAAAATTTATGTTTTAGAAACTCTTTAAAAATTCACTTAAGATTTTCCTTGTACTAATCCTATAGATTTATTCTGGAAATTTCTCTAATTCATTTACAAGCACCTTTGAAACTTACATTTGTTTTGCAAAAATATTAATACTTTTCCAATTTTATGTCATATTATTAATAAACAATAAAACATTTACGTAAAATTTAATTGCAGTTTGTATGAGCGTTCCTTATTTTTGACTTGAATTCAAAACTTAAAATTGTAATTATATGAATGAATACTTGCAATCCTCTATTCCTCCTTTCTTTCTGCCATTGTTCGTGAGTCTTTTCACACACACACTTATACATATGTATATATATCTGTATATACATATATAGATAGAAACATATATATATATATATATATATATATATATATATATATATATATATATATATATACATATATATATATTAAAAAGTGCAATAAAATATTTTTAATTGTTCTTTAAGGATAATTAACGACATTATACTTAAATATTAATACTTAAAATGTTCGAAACTAATCTCAATGTGTAACAAAGCAGAAACTTGAAGGAATTTCAGAGGAAACAGATAAATAGAAAATGTGTATTATTCATTTGTAGTTTCCTCTAAAAATTTTTCATGCATTAATTTATTATGTACATTTTAAAATTTAAAAATTTAGGAAACTTGATAGTTTAACTACTTGAGAAGACTATAAATCTAATAATTAAATTAAAAAACACTGGCTTTAAAAATATGAATCATTCAGAAAAGTGCCGTAAGAGCAATTTTTATAAGATTTTTTCACTCCAAAAGAAAATTCGTCAATGTATGGTGAGTGAAAAAGATAGTAAAAAAATAATAACCAAATATTTTGATAATTATATAATGTTAGAAATACATAAGTTTAATTAATTTTAGATTTTTAAACTTTGTGGTTGGCTTAGTTGTTATTCTATGGTTTTCAGAATGGACTTCATAGCTTTTGACTTTGATGCAGTAAACTATTATCACATTTTAAAAATGTGTTTTAAAATTGGAATCTTTACTAACGAAAAATTTACTTTGATTAACTAATCATTTTATAAATGCTTGATTTTAGAATTTAATTTAATACTGACATTAATTACAAATAATCTTTATTTAAAACAATGAATTGGAAATAAACATCAGACGGCAATATTATTTAAAATGCACATATCTTCTTTTAGTTTCAAATATTTATTTGGAATTACGGAATTGTATAAATGACAGTTTAATCCCCAGTCATGATAATTATTAATTTTTAATGCAATTTAGTCATCATTTATTCGGGATTAATCTTTCCATAAATTAATGTAGTGAATGTTCACATATGATATTTTTGTGTAGCACAATGATTATACTATAGTAATTGATTAAAAGATTAATCAAAATTTGTTACAATAGATTAATAATTTAATGATAGAAACATAGTATTAATATACAAGAGATAGTTTAAAGTTTAAATAATTATTATGGATTGAAGCTCGTCATAATTATTTAATTTTTTTCTAAGTTGAATATTTTAGTTACTTTAATTTAGACCATAAAAGCATTACCAGAAATACAGTTTTTAATTAACTATGCATAATATTATAATCGTATAAATAGTAAAACAAAATAAATTTCATTTTATTTAAAAAACAATGAAATAAAAAAATAAAAATAGGTTTTTTTGGCAATCACTGATATGAAAACGTTATATCAAAATTATGCACTTACCAGTAAAATCTAATTCTTTTATTAATAAAAAATATTAATTAAAATAATTGAATTTTTGTAGCAAAAATATTTAAATTTGAAAAAAGGGAAAACTTACGAAATAAATCTTAAAAAACAGTAAATAATTTTTATTTAGAAGAAAGTATTTTTAAGAACTAGCTTAGCATTTTTTAGGATGCCATACTAAGTACTTCTAATAAATTAAGAAAAATAATTATACTGCTGAAACTATTTATGGAGTTAATTAGATCTTTTCAATAAATAGATTAACCAATTGTCGAAGGCTGGTTTTGCTCTCCTTAAGATGGTAAAACAACACACAATGATTTTTATATCACTATTTAAAGCTATAATTCATACGTTTTTTTATAACATGCACATTATCATATTTTTTAAGAGTAAAAATTCCAAGCAATTATTCGTAATTTATATAAAAAGTTTATAACGCAGAAATTTCAAAATGATTCATGCTAAATGCCAATGAATTTTCCCAAATATAAAATTCAGTTATTCCTATACATTACGAAATATAAAAACAAGATACCGTGAAAATCTATTAAAAAATAAAATTAAAATGTATGTAATTTATTTTTATGCAGTTATAATATACAATATACAGAAAAATCAATAGAAATGTGGAATTACTCGCGTGGGGATACAAACAGCAATCATATGATATAATCTGGAGAGGGAGTATTAGACAAAATCAAGGAAGACTGCATACTCTCATTTATGAAACTTAGTTTGTTTTCTGACTGAAACCAATCCCGTGTCACGCTCTTTTATACGCCATACATTTATATGCAGTTATATATCATTCATATATATTCAGTTTATCATGAGGTATTGCATACCAGGGAAACCAGCAAGCTATTCAGCAATCTGCTGAGGAATATCGTATTTGGCAACCTAAATCTAGAGAGTAAATACATTTTAACCTGTGCCTACTTAATAATGTGACCCCATAAAGTCAGTGAATTGATTCTCATGATATGTCATTAAAAAGGACTTCTTAATCATGTTGAATGGTTTCCGAAAAGTATTATGCAAAATGATGATGTCATGATATTCGATAATAATGGAGGAATTTACTTGATGTTTGAGTTGTATGAGATGCTCAAAAAGAGGGATTTTCTAATAAAATAATTTAAAAAAATGTCTTGAAAAGAAGAATTGTTTTAATCATTTTTCAATAAATCTCAGGTAAAACGAGAAAAAAATTGCTTACAAATCTTATAACTGTGTCTTTTTGCTGCAATGAACAATTGCAACATTGCTCAATTGTTACAACATAATATAATGCATTTTTAAAGTAGAGTTTTACAATGTTTTTCAATCTTCTTTTAATAATATTTGCAACTTTTCATTTGTGTAAGTAATGTGTACTAATATAATGTTATAAACTATATTTATTATCAAGAAAAACTATTTTTTACCATACTTCCATAGTAAAAGTTTTCCGGATAAAAATCTTCAAATGTGGTAAACTGATGAATACAAATACCACTTTTGTAGATTCCCTTTTGTTTCACCGATATATTGAATTCAACAATACAATATGTAATTTAAAAACGTTCAAGACTATAAAGATTAGAACATACTATTAAAAGAGTTAAAATCACTTTTTTAAATTAATTCAGTATATTTTTTTATTTAATATCGTCTTTTATAGTTCTAATTTGTAAGTGGTTTTTATTTAATATTACAGCTGTCTTTTTTGATTTAACACTATAATACTAATTTATTGTTTTTTTTAATTAATGGAGCTTAAATAATTTTTTATATAACGTTTCGTGTTTCACAACTCTACGTCATTAAATTGGAATCATCATCCATGCATTAGCTTTGTAACTGTGATAACTTTATTAAATAAAATATTTTGAAAATATTTTAATGGTCTATTTCTCAAAAATTTGCAAGTTTTAAAATTTATTAAATATTTCTAACAGATATGTATTTATTAGACTTTAATTCAACGAATAATTAAAATTATATGCGACTTTTTTAAATAAAATCTCTTTGAGATTAATTATAATAAAATGTAGTAATATAATAATGGATATAGGTTTATAAGAAATGTAAAATATGTATATTTATATATGAAATTTAATGACAACCTATTTCAGCACAATTATGAATTAGTTTTATGATGAGTAATTCTGGGTATTTTAATACTATTCTATGATAAATATTGAAGTCAGTGTCAAGTGTATCTGTCTAGTGATCTTAACAAATATATACGTATCAAGTTTTCTGAAACCATTAGGGAGTTCAAAATGTCTGTAGGCAAATGTAAGTGAGAACTGTGTATCTTTAACTTCAAAGGAACCAAATAGTTCTTGAGTGTCGAGCCAATTTTAAGCTGACAGGTGTCTGGAGACTCCGGAATATCTAGGTTCTCGTTTGAAAGCAGCGAAGTAGAGAACTTCCCATAAAATTCTGGATTTCCTAGTCTCCTAGAGTTCATTCGGCCATCTTTTCCTCTCTTTTTATTCGTTGCTGTAACCACGTGACCAAAATATATTTTCAATCGCGGTGAACTTGGAAAAACTTAGCCAGAAGTATACATTCAATAATTATAGATTGAATTAGATGAGTTTTAAATTGGTTCTAATAAGTTTTACAATATTGTTTAGTGAATCAATAAATTTACATGAAAATGTAATAATATTATAAAATTAATTCACATGTATGTTAAAATTATTGCAGTTTTAAAAATATTTTATGTAGTAATTATTATCATAATATTTTACCATAACATGTGGAAATTGGAATCAAAACAATTCCTAAACACTAAACAAATACTTACTTCTAAAAATGAGCATCGGATTTGATAGGTGAAAACCCATCAACAAAAAATGGTGATTGAATTTTTATAATGATTACTTTAAATACTGAAGTATGTATTTCATTTCCTTCTTATTTTGAATAGTTATAAGCTTATTCTGAAGTATAAGTACAGAAATGTTTCAACTAAATACCCTCTTGTACAATACAAGCAATTTTGAAAAAAAACAGGAGAAATAAAATATTAATGCACATAATGGAAGTAGCAAAATTAACTACAAGCATTTAAAGATTATACGCCATGACTACTATTCTTGATTTCCATGATAGAAGGAGTAGCCTAACGGCCAAAGACTGTAGTAAGCATCTTTTTATTCATCGCGTTAATTCCTTATTCGAAGAATTTATTTAATAAGTGAGCCGTAATTACACTTCGCAATGGTAGAAACCTGGAAAACGCCCAAGCATCTACCCGGCCTCATGTGAATACAGAAGAGCATTTTCCACACCCATCTGTTAATCAGTTCCTGGTATCGAGCCCAAGGTAATTGGATATGAAGAACAATGCCTTACCACAAGATCATGGTGTGAATTACACTTATTATATTTTTTATAATTTAAGTTATTATATAAATCCTTGAAATTGAAAAAAGGCCGTAAAATGCAATTGTGAGACTTACATTTCTCAATTTTTCAGAAAATTGTATAAGAATGTTAGCTTTGTAATTCCCAAAAAAATAATTTTAAATCGTAAGAAATTAAAAAAAATAGCATGCATGTAATTTTTTAATAATACATTTTGTAATAGGGTAATGTGCCATTGAATATGAGTTTAGTAATATTAGTGAAAATATTAATTAGGATAATAAAGTAATTTATTAGTAGTAGTACAAAGTGTAATATAACACAATTAATGTCATATATGGGTGTATGGTTATATATACATAACATATTTATTTCGCAGTAGTTATTTCATTCTAATATGATTTATTTTCCTTACTTATTCAAAATCAAAAGAAATTTAGAAATGATATTATTAGTTAGTTCTTAGATACTTTAATCAAGAATTTAAATTTTAATAGCATGTTTAATTATTTTTGCTTAGCATACGTTAAAAATAAATTATTTTACAATTATATATAAATTATTTTACAAATATTATACACATAAATTATATACCAAAACTGCTTAACATTTTAGGAAATTAATTCTAGAAATTAAATCTTAGAATTAGAATTTTCCTACGTTCATTATGTGTATATTTAGTACTAAAAATTTATTATTTAAAATGTTATACAGTTTTGTTTAGTTTTTCAAATGATAGCTAACCAAAGGCAGGTATTTAAAAATTTGTCTTCACTTAAAATTTCAAGTAATTATATTAGTATATTGTTTTTAATTGTTGTGTCGTATTCCATTTGTTTGTTTTTTCATTTAACAGATAAAATTTAATATTTTTAATTACTATGTTTTTAAGGAAACAAAATTTCATCACAAGGCATTTACTTAATAATATATTTTACTAAATTTAATAATCAACTCTATACTATTAAGGATGATTTTAGTGCTTGAATATATATATATATATATATATATATATATATATATATATATATATATATATATATATATATTCAAACTCCTCTAAGCTAGTTGCAATTCAAACAAAGTTTACACCAAAATGCATATAAGTACAGCTTAAAATTTAATGAAATTTAAAAGTAAAGGAGTTTTAAATGTAGTGCAAATGTTTATGTGTTAAATGCAATGAATTAAAACATGTATAAGCTAACTAATTAAAATTTTCAGACTGTAATTTTTGAAATAAGTAGTGTGATGAAATGGAATTTATTTTTTCCAATTCATTAAATCTGGCTGTAAATTGACAGATTTTGATAAATAGTCTGTATTTCTTTGCAGTATTTATCTACCTTGATTTTCTGATCTGATTCTATAAAATACTACTGATATTTTATAAATGAAAAAATTTATTCACATTTGTTATCCTTATACTGATCAAGCAATTAAATTTCTATATGGTTATATTATACCATTCATTGTTTCTTTTCAATCAATTATTGTATTTGAAATCGAATGACAATTGATCCAACAGCCAATGAGAAGTATATAATTACTAAACAGTAAATATATAATCGACAATAGTATTTATCATTAATAAGTCCTTGATGTAATTCATAAAGTTTTATTTACTTAAATTTTAGCATTTTTTTCAATTAACTATAAATAACCAGCAAAAATTAGTCTACAAAGTGATCGTATTTTCTGAAAATGTTTCTGTGAATCATAACCATCCAGCAAGTTTTTTCTTTTGTTACCGCGTAGGGGCCAACCTAATGGCCCTAGACTGTTTTTAGGTATTTTGTTGTTAACCACGTAAATTGTTTTCTGAGAGGTATTTCCATTGACAGTGGATAGTAATCACAAGTCACTACAGATGGCGCCCGTATATCTCCCAAGCACTCACTTTAATGGACTAATGCGAAATACATGCAGCAATATTTAAAATTTTTCCTTATTACAATCAAAATGGAAATCCTCCTATTCTTGATAATGAAGCTGATGTTTTCAAATTCAAATATTAGAAGCTTGTATGAAAACGAAAATTCTCTGTATATTCTTTTCTGACGTTTATAAATATCGACCCTTTTTTATCCAGATTTAGCTCATTAATTTAAACTCCAAGTGCATCATAAAAGTAAAATTAAAAGAAAATAGTTTTTTAAATTTATTTTTTCAATAAGAATATTTGCAAGTTTACCAAACAGAAATTTATTCACTTCAAAATAGCATATATAAAATGCATTAATATAATAAAAATGTTATAGACAATAAGCTATTGATTTAAAGTTTCAAAAAGAGACCAGAATATTTTAAACAAATGTGTCTATCAATTGAAAGATAAATTCTCTTACATGCATCATTCTTTATTCTTCGTTTGAATAGTAGCAGCAAAATCACTCTTTTATTCCCAATTTATTACTTGAAAAGCTTAGAATTATTTACCCATGCAAAATAATCCAGTTTTTATTAAGTATGATTCTATTTTGAAATAAAAAATGTGCATTTCCCTGTAACAATATTTTCTGATTTTGTTCTCCATTTTTTAACGTAATTATTAATTTAGTCAATATGTTTTGCTTCAGGCAATGCAGTTTACCTTTTGAATACTATACAGTATATGTATTTTCATCTAAAATGTATTAACTTATAACGGAATAATTTATCATACAACATTTATTAACTTATCTGAATTAAATTTTTGAAACAAACTGCTACGTAAGAGTTTAAAAATTCATTTGTGTGTTGTTACTATTGATTTATCATGTAATTACGATTTCAGATCAAAACACAGTTTATTGTTGAAAATATCACAAATAGAATTAGAGGTTTAGGAACTTTTTTGAAAATACAGAATATTTCAAGGATTTAAAATTGGTATTCAGTGTCAATTATAATTTTCAGAGATATCTAGCCAGTAAAGTGCAAATGGATCGTAAAATAAATGAAATCAGTAAAGTATGTATGTTTGAGTCCCAATTAGTCTCTGAAATTACCTATCATGGGAAATTTTGAAAAAATCATGTGTGTTGAGTACAGTAGTTGTTAACTTTTAGTTGTTCATGTTGACTTTCTTAAGATTTTAGGAACGTCAATGAAATATAAGTGTTTTGGTGACAAATATTTTTATTAGCATTACTGAATATATTGTAACTTGAATCATTACTAAATACGAATAAAACTAAAAAGATAATAATCTAAAGCAAAGATGATTGGTTGAACAGGTCACTGTTGATTTTCATGTGATCCAATATACATCTAACAAAAACATGAAGTAGTATATTGAATCACAAAATCTACTTTCGTATAAAATTTTTACTTTTATATAAAAAAGTAAGTGTGGTGGTGGTGGGACTAATCCCCATCTGTTCTAGTGGAACTAGACCAGATACATGAGATCATAGATATCCAAAAAGTCCAAAAGCAGATGTGGACTTTTCACAGCCTCTTCACGAGAAAACCCCAAGCACTTCAAGATGTGTTGAGGGCAAAACGGAGCATTGTCGCACTTGGGGCATGATGGGTATTTTCTTTCACCGTCTTCAAAGATCATACACATCAAGTGGTCAGTAGAAAGTCGAGACAGTGTCGTCTGATATACTCTGGAGTCCTTAAATGTTGTGGCGGCTCCAGGATGTCTTTGGAAGTACCAAGGGTGAACAGGAGGGTCAGCCTAGGTTTTAGAAGTAAGTTGTTTAGTAATGGAAGAGATCTCTGCTGGTGTTAGTGCCATGCGATCTTCCGGGTTCAAAAGATTACTGGCGGCAGCCTTTGCAAGGTCGTAGGCTACTTCATTCCCAGGCAGACCAACATGCAAGGGGACACACTGGAGGTGGGTGTTGAACTGAAAGAATTTTCAACAAGAGTAGAATACTTCTACTAGTACTGTCGCCGATGGATTGCCAATTGAAAAGGTGCTGAATTGAGGATCTAGTGTCTGTAAGGATCCATATCTCCGAGAAATCATTTTGTGTATTGTTATCTAACAAAGAAAGTCCACTCATGATGGCGATGAGTTCCGTTCTGAAGACAGACGTGTGGTCAGCAGTTCTTTTTTCAAGCTTGATGGAATCGTTGGGGAGTTCAATACATACTCCGCTGACAGTTGCATTGGTCTCCAATTTGCTTTCATCAGTATAAACCCTGGCTGCTCCGATAGGAATCTTGTCAATTGTCTCTAGAGCCAATTTCTTTATTAAGTATGAGTGGTCCGACTTTTTACTTGCATCGAGCGTTAGGTTGGGATGGAAAGGGACTCCCTGGAGGCCAAACGCAGGGTTAATCAAAGGTGTCAAGCAGAAGGGCTCAACATAAGGATACAGCAAGTTCTGTAAGTGTGCTTGGGAGAATGGACTATTACGTTTTTATATTTGGTTATTGCTCCAATTAATTAAATATTGTGATGTTCTGTGTTGGTCTCCAAAGCTGATCAGTTTATTGAAGTACTTGGTTAAGCAATACTTCCTTCTATAAACTTCCTTCTCATATGTAATGGTTGAAGGTCGCACTCGTACAGAACTAAATTGTTAGAGCAGCTGTTGAGAAGTCCTCCAATGATCCTAGCAGCGCTATGCTGAATTCTTTCAAGCTTTTAAAGGTTAGAATCAGAGGCACAAAAAGAAATGGTTGAACCAAATTCTAACAAAGGACAAATTAAGGAAGCATAGGTAATTTTCAGAGTAGAGGCATCAGCACCCCAATCCTGCCCAGAGATGTATTTTAATATATTTAGGCGTTTTCTGCTTCTTGTGATTTGATCTTCAATATGTCAATTACAAAGAATATCTTGATCTAAGGTAAATCCCAGATATTTGGGATGTTTTGAATATGGCAGTTCATGGCCCTTCATGAATACTTTTGGCTTAAAATTACAAAGGTGTTTATTGGTGGTGAAAAAGCTGACCACTGACTTCGTGAGATTGAATGACAATTTGTGGTCTATAGCAAAATCACTAACTCTGCCCAAAGACTGTGAAAGGGTATCTTCAATAAATGAAAAGTCGTGGCCTGAGCACCAAAGGACAATATCGTCTGCGAATAAACCAATACAGCCATTTCCGAAAGTGCTTCTTTCCATACCTGCCATGAACAGAGAAAAAAGTGTGGGACTGAGGACTGATCCCTGGGGAACTCCTTGGCCGAGCTTAAAGTCCTGTTAGAGAGAGATTTGTTAAACTTAACTCGTATTACCCTTGATTTCAAAAAATCTGAGATCCAAGGTAGAGCTCTCCCCTTTATTCCAAAATTTTTAAACATATTAAGAATGAGTTTGTTTCTCCAGACCGTGTAAAAAGCCTTGGATAAATCCAGAAATGCTGCTATGGTGTGATTGGTGGGTTTTAAATTATGGACATCTCGGACACTTTGGTAGAAGTACAGGACCTGGTATTCTGTACTATGCCCTCTTCTAAATCCATACTGTTCCTTGGGTAGCAGATCATTGTTTTCGAGAAAGTAGATGAGTCTTCTTAGTATCATTCTTTCGATGATTTTACATGATATACTTGTCAAAGCGATAGGCCGATAGCTCTCATGGGAACTAATTACCTTACCAGGTTTCCTAATGGGGATAATGGTGGCTCTTTTACATTCCTTCGGAAGTCGGCCACTATTCCAAGGTTGATTAGTTATATCCAAGAGGTATTTGGTGCCATTTGGACCAAGATGAGTAACCATATCCCCATGAATGTTATCAGGTCCCGGCGATTTCTTCGAGTTAATGGCATTTAAGGCCAGTTCGAATTCTTGCAAAGAGAAAGTCATTCAAGAACACAGGATCACCCAGTTCCGAGCTACGGCACTTGTGTACAGCAGTTTTGGCCTCTCTTTCAGTACATTTGTCGACTTTGTCAAAATTCAATCTGCTCATTTTTTTATAATGACTGCCAAATATGTTAGCGGTAGATTTGTCATTTTTGGAGGATGACAATCCGGAGTCAAAATGGTGTTGCAGACCTCCTCTTGAGGTTGATCTTTACTCAGGGATTTGGCAATTTTCCATAACTTCGAGTTATTTGTTCTAGCATCAATTTAACTACAAAACTCATACCATGACGCTCGTTTCTTTATTGCGTAGAGACGTTTAATTTCAGCATTAGTTCTGTTAAATTCTACACGAGTACAGTCACTGTTGGTGTGCTTGAGTTCCTGGTACGGTCTATCCCTTTTATAAACAAGAGGTCGTATGTTAGGATCGTTATGTAAATAGGTGGCTTTAAAGTGCCTGAAATCCCCTCTGGGATGGTTTTCTTAGCATTACGGATCACGATATCTTTGAAAATGAACCAGTTTTCACCAAGTTGACGGATAAGTGAAAGGGAGGTGAAGTCTCTTTCTGTTAATTCAGCATAGACCTGCCAATCAGCTTTTCTGAAGTTCCAGAACTTTTCTATTGTGATAGGTCTCTTCTTTGGTATTTTTAGTTCTATTTTTATCGGGAGATGATCACTTCCTATGTTATCCAAAACGGACCACTGACAGGAAGGGTAGATATCCGCGCTAGCAAGTGTGACATCAGGCTTCAGCAGTATTGTAACTGAACGAGTGGTGTGTTGGGGAGCCATCATTGAGGAAGAAAAAGGCCCTATCATCAGCTGCATTTAGGAGATCACAAATTATACTGTTATTAACAGAGCAGCCCCAGAAGGTATGCTTAGCATTAAGGTCACACATGAAAAGACATGGTACATTTGAATCTGCCAGATCAAAAAGAGATTTTGGCAGGTGACCCAGATTAGGAGGGTGATACATGTTAAATATATTTAATTTATGCTTATCCCATAAAATGGAGACGCCATGGATTTTTAATTCAGGTTCCTGTGGGCGGTAATACGATGCTTTCATATTGAACATCTCTAATTAAGAGTGCAAGTCCGCCGCCACCTCCAACGGCTCTGTGTAATCTATAAATGTGGTATCCTTTAAATTCAGTTTGATTTGCTCTTTTAGTTTCATTTCTTGGATAGCAATTATTTGAGCCTTATGAGCAGTGGCGAGTTCCAGAAGTTGGTTAAGTTTAACTTTCATGGCATAGGTAGATAGTCCATGCATATTGCCTTGAAGAATTTTTAGTGATTGGATCTCTTGAGAACGTGGAGACTGTAACTTACTTTTCCAGCTGAGCCCTCTGCCTAAACTCAGAGCGCGCCCCTTGATAACCTGTGCGATGGGCGATTCAGTATGAAGTACTGTAGATTTGTGACTCATGGTAAAGGGAAAAATTTGACACCTTCTGTTGATCCGGAGACCTGGAGAACCGTGTCCTATATTAGAACCTAAGGTAGAAGTCTGACTTGGCTTCTATGCCTGCAGACCTTAGCTGAGCATATTGGAACGGCCTTCACGCCTTGGGTGACCCTACCCCAGGAGATCTCCTGACGTACTTCATCCGTTCCGCCCAGGTACACCCCCTCGCCGGCTATAAGAGCACTCTTTGAGGCAGCCTGCAGGACTTGAGGGGGAAAGTAAGTGTAGCTTTTAAAATTACACCTACCTTTCTTGATGAACATGGGTAGATGGCACTAGATGCAACTAAGGAATTTATCCGATAATATAAATGCTCACTTTTGAATATGTAGTGATTGGTTTGTTGATGCTCTTCTGTAGCTGTCTGAGTAATTGTGTATAATGTGCCGTCTTTGTTATATGTTGTGATGTGGAACTTTAGTTAGTTAAATAAACACAAGGTCCAAAAATCTTGCAATCCTTTTTACTTGCACTATAAATTCTTCTTCTTCTTAGAATTGGGTTTGTATGTCATTGGGCACCTCTGCTTTTATCAGCATTTTGTACCATTAACTACAAACTCAATGTTTCCTAGTTCCAGTTGCTCGGTCACCCACTTTATTAATAAAGTCCGATAACCCTTTAATGGAGTCTAGGTGTAACTCTCTAGTATGGATGATGCCTAAAGAAGTTAATCTAGGAAGGGCAAGAGCCTCACATTCGTAAATGATATGTTCTGCCATTTACTCTTGCGTATGACATTTCCAGCAGATAGGGTCTTGCTGAAACTGTCCCATCTGGTCAGAAAGTCAGTCATGCTAGGGATAGCTTCCTGACTTAAACCAGAAGAAGATGGTTTGGAGGTCATTTCTACCTCAAGTAAAGGATTCATTGCTGCCCCTTTACAAGATTGCCTCTGAGTTCCCTTGTCTTTTTCAGCAAGGTCTACTTAAGAGGCTTCACCTGCAAATGCAGAAAGGTTTGTTATTTCTTGTGTCTTTTCAGCCACAAGATAACAAATAAAAAGCTCAGGTAATACAAGTCCACCCAGCATTGCCTGAGTTACTGGGCAAGGCAAATTACTCTAGAAGTTCGCCAGGCAACTAGAGGCTCCGTTAAGACACCAATACCGCGGTGCCAATTAGCCCTAGGCACGGATCGCATAACACCAGGGTTTACGGGAGCTGGTTCGCGGCCTCTGATTCTATATTCAAGGTTATCCTTTCATTCCGACATTACATTCGGCGATCCACCACTTGCCGACGCGCCTGGTGGCTGCTCAAGCCCCAGGAAGGTACACGTACCCCTGGTTCCAGGTGCACTATAAATTAAACCTATTGATTATTATTATGTTTGGAACCATGCGGTTATAACAGTACATAATATCTCATGAAAAACAGGATTCAAGCATTTTCTTATATTATTATTGAGGTCGACAAAACTCGTTAGAATGGCACTTCAGAGTAGGTTGGAATTCCCTGACTATAGAATCTAGTCAGAAAATCCCAAAGCATTCGTCAGAAGCATTGTTTTTATTTCATTAACTATATGATAAACAACTAGTGAAGTTTTGGAAAAAAAATGTCACCGAGGTTCTTCAAATAACTTTCATGACATTCTTTTCAACGGCTTAGCATTTTTATTAAAAAATACGCTTAGTTATTTACAAAACAGTCTACTATGGTTTGCAAAATATACAAAAACTGAATAAGAATCCATGAAACATTCATAATAAAATTCACTGATGTTGAATCTTTACATTATTCATTTCAAGTTCGATTCCAAGAGATTGTACACGAAGATTGTGAACAAGATAATATGGCAGGTTTGAACTATTCTAATTCTTACTTGGACTTGCATTTTATAAATATATTTAATTCTGATAGTGATGAATCAGGATTTTATATGTTATACAATATAAAAGAAAATTAAAAGGAAAATTATTTGTGTTTCTTTGGCACTCACATTGTTGAAATATTTTAACTTGAACTTCTTTAGTAGATAAATAAAAGTACACTCACAAACATAAGTACAACCTCTTTACTCACTTATTATTTATTTTTGAGTTAAATTTCCTTTTGTGCCAACAAATGAGCTGTGCATCACGATATAAATAAACAATTTGAAATTATGATGTTTGTGGTGATGTCACTTACAATTTATGATAATTTAATTCTATGTTTACATTAATCTAACCTTCTTCTTAAAAAATTTATTTTCGTAAAAATTATTCCATTTAAATGCTTACTCACATAAAAAAGCTCAATGATTTAAAAAAATTAAAAGCATGAAATATTGTAAATAGGGATGTTAACCAGATCAACTCATTTCTAAAATTGAGATAATATTGTTATTTTACTAGCTAACTGATATACCTAGAGACAAACTAATTAACATACTAATAAATTATTATTATACTAGAAATAATTCTCTTTAAAAATATTATAAAATCACTTTAAAACAATAAGATTTTTAGTTGAATCTTAAATGTTCAGAAGAAAATATGTAGAAGGTTAGATTTCACTATTTTAGATTATTATGTAAGTCAGTAAGTCAAGATAATAAAGGTAAAAATTATGAAGCTTTTTTATTTGTATTTCTATTAAAATTATTACAGTTCTTTTTACGACAACAAAGCTATCAAAATCTGAAGAATTTTTTCGAATTTTTTTTTCATTTTTCATATTTAATACATAAAATATTTCTGAAAAAAAAAAACTCGAAAATTGAGGAAACCTCTGAGAGGAAATTTTTGTATCATCGGATTTATATTTTTAAAGGAAAAATCGGGAGAAATAACATGGAAAATGTATCTTTCCAGAGCATCTACCATTTTGAATCTATTTGAAAGGAGAACTTCACGTACCAAGAAAAAACGCAATGTAGTTCGTGGGGGGGGAAGGGAATACTCATGGATGGAAGTAACTACTCCCGCGGGTATTCTCGTAAGAAGTAAACAAGAAAATATTAAGAAAACGAAGCATGACCGTGAGGGAAAAATCTCTTACATTGAATCATAGTGTCACGAGATAATTCGTGTGAATGGTTTAAGAGCATTTGTCGCTATTTTATGCTATACTGAGAGGCATGCATGAAACTGCTTTTCCACTGAAATTTTAAAAGTGCGCATTTTGTCAAATCTTTAAGAAATACGAGAATTTATATTGATTATAACCTTAAAGCATAAAAGCTAACTTGATATTATCACATTAAGCTAATAAATTAATTTAAAATAAGTTCTTAATAAAATTCAGTAAAGTTTTAAGAATTTAAAAATTGATTGATTGTCATCCTTTTAATGAAAATTTTACACTAATTTCACACATCCGATGTTCAAGCGAGATAAATTATGGATAAATTATTTTGAAGTAAGATAAAGTATATCAGATGTGTTAATATATATTGGAAATGAGCATTATTAAAGGTATTTTCTAATTTTCCCGAAAAAACTTGATTAATTTTTCTTTTATTAACTCTTAATTTGCCGTACTATTTTCTTTATAAGCTAAGTATTATTATTCTTTTCTATTAGTTTATTTTACAAATATATATTTTTCTGTAATAAACTGTTAATGTGTTAATAAATATATATTCGATTAGTATTATTTATCGACATTCACTAAGTATTACCTATCGACATTCATTAATCAACATTCACTAAGTTTTAATCCACATCAATCATTCATATGAAATTATTGTTATTTCATTGGAATAGCTAACATATTTTTATTAAAATGTCAAAATATTTCTATTCTTGAAACAAACATTTGGTAATTTTCAAAAGTAATAAAAACTATTTATGCTCTTAAATGAAAAAAAAATCACTCTTACTTATCCGAATTTATTAAAAAACAATTTTTGAGTCAACAGTTTTTGAAAATAAGCAACATGTTATCCACTTTTCATTTCCTACATTATTTCTTAAATAGGTATAAGTTTTCACATGTCAGAAAAATTTAAAAATTCATTAATGAATAATAAAGAAAGGCTTGTTCTTATGTTAAAAGTAAAGTGTTATGTATGTATTTAATAATTTTTTTACTTTAATTCTTAATTGTTTTTAAAAATAAATATCAAGTGCTTTTAATTTTTTGAGCATAATGAATATGAATATGTAAAACACAGACGTAACACTGCAATTTACAATCTATTCATTGATATTTGCTATTCGTGTAAAAAACCATAGCCAAGTGCTTGAAATTTTTAACTTCATTTATGGAGCTTATCCCCCTATTCACAAATTATTAGAAAGGGATTATATGTAATATAGAAGAAAAATATCCATATATATCATCAATTGAATATTGTTCGCGTCATTTGGAGATGCGGAGCCTTAACTTTGTACAACTACAGCCTCATATATGGCCTCTTGGAAATGATTCCTATTGCCAAAGAAATTATGCGGCTTTAGTGTGAAATGAAAAAACTTATGTTCGTTTAGTTTACCATCCCAAAAGTCCTAAGGTAGTTACATTGATTAATAGAAGTGGTCTTACGGACAGACGAGATGGAATAAAAAATTAATAACTATAATTGCAAATAAGAACAATTTGTCCTAGCAAATGATTTGTGTTGGCCATTTGAAATTAGTTTAACACAGAGTATAAACAAAAGAAAAATTAAAGGTAACTTGAGAAAATTTTGTACCATGATATTAAAATAAGATCAAATTAAAATAAATAAATTCCTTTTCGGCTATTAGCATTTGGAAATCGATGTTTATCTTATGTTATTTGTTATATATGTTATACAGATAATTCAAAGTAATCGTAATTATTTTAAAAATGAAAAACGAGTAAAAAAGTCTGTCAGTTTTAAACCTGAATAGTGTATTTGCAGGAACTTAACATTGTTTCCCATTGAAAAGCTTTTAGTTTGACTGAACATCAAATAAAGAAATGTGTAATCACTCTAGTAAAAGACTCTTAAATTTCATAAAGATTATATACCCCATCTCATTATTTTTAAAACCCTAATAGATAAAGAAATAAAAACCCCAATTTGTTTGACATTCCAGTATATAATGGGAATAAAGTATGTATCCTTGAAGATGATTTCATGCCCATATTAGTAGAAAGACAATTTGCAATGAAAAAAGTAAAGTATGCCGTTTTCTTTAACTGTACAGTATACTGACTGAAATCATCAAGCTAAAAGTATATAAAACAGTTACAGCTAATGTGGCTACTTTAATAAATAATATCTAGAAGTTTTTTTAAGAAATAAATGTTAGGAGAATTATGTCTCCCCATTTCAATCCATCTTTTAATTCAATGAGATTGAAAATTCAGTTTTTGAACTGAAACAGATAAAAGGGATTTTTAAGTTAATGTTTCAATGTGCCTTGCATTTATTCTTTTAATCTAAAAAGATAACTTACACGAGTGTCTTTTCATTTAAAAGAAGATAATTTTTATTTATAAATGCATATTTTAATTGAGTCTAAAAAATGAATCGCATGAGGTACTTAATTAAAAATACCAATAATATAAATGCATTGATACTGCAGAAAGTTACTTTGAACCGTTTTAAAATTTTAAATACAATTTTAAAAAGTTAAGTACACCTAAATAATTTCAATACGATTCTTTTATTCATATCTTAAGAGATTAACCCCCCAATATAATAAATCAAATCATTCCTTATTTTTTATGCATATTATTTTTGACAGATTCTGTCAAGCCAAAATGTACCTCGGACTTAATTCTTTTCGATTCTATTTCTTTCCAAAACAAGAAGCTAGATTTTAAACTCTGCAACACTACAGGAAGCAGAACTAATGACAACTTATACACAAGATGTTATTCAGTTTGTGTGGTATTCAGTTAGTATTCAGTTAAATATATATATATATATATATATATATATATATATATATATATATATATATATATATATATATATATATATATATATATATATATATATATATATATATATATATATATATATATATATATATATATATATATATATATATCTCATACATATTTTTCTTGTTTTTTTAACAATATTTTAAAACAATAACTTGAAAACACATTTTGCACAAGTAAATTCTTTGGTACAAATAAATAAATTCTAAATCTTTTAATATAGACAACTTTAATATGTCTACATATTTCTTTTGCATGCCACGTCATATTTTGATGTAGAAATATGACATGGCAGGAAAATGAAATTTGCATAAAAAAAAGACACAAATATTTTAAATTATTATTTTTAAAGCGTGTTTGCAAATGAAGCTGTGGTGATTATAACTAATGTGGGAATCGAAACAAAAATTGTTTTTGATTTTCTTTACATAAAAATATTTAAACAAAAATAATAAATAAATTTTAAAAAATAAAAAATAAAAATAATTAAATAAAAAAAATCTTTTATGCTTTATGTATAAGCAATGTCCTCTTATGTAAGGATTAAAATTTAATGTCAAGAAATGTTGATTCACATGTACATACGGTGTAAATAAATTTTATTTCTCCACAATATGAAAAGCAAAGAGAATTTATCTTACTGCTAAGAGATCTAAATTAACAAAAGCTTTTCAACCAACTATAAACTACAAAAAATTTAACAGAATGGAGCTGTGTCTATTTCATATAATAAAGATTGAAAATAAAAATTTCCACAAAATTTATTATCTGGAGATTTTTCATTTCTTTTTTTTGTTGTAAATTTTTTGATTTACAAAAATTTTTATTCAAATAAATACAATTAAAAACTGTAAATTGATTTTAATTTATAATAATGCAACAGTATAACATTCTTAAAGTTATAACAGTAAAAAGCATTCTTGTATTATTAAACCCTTGTTCTTTATTTAGTATTTTATGTCTAAAGAATATTTTCTTGAAGCCTTTTACACATTGCAAAATTAAGCAAGTATATATATATATATATATATATATATATATATATATATATATATGTATATATATATATATAGTGGAACAAAATAGAAAAAAAGTAAGTAAAAATTTTTTGAATAAATAGTAACAAATAATTATGTAATTTCATGCATTTACTCCGGTGGTTAATCAATTTTCATAAATTCCTATGAGTTTAATTATGTAAATGGAAAGCAATTTTTTAATTGCATTTGACAGATACAAATTATACTGCTTAATGCACTAGTTAATCATTTGTTATTTGACTAAGTGCTTATCTTTAAAATTATTTAAAGTATTATTTTATTTAATTTTATCTAGAATCATTAATATTACTCATTTTTTTGGTCTTATTTGAACTTAATATTCATATGTATTAAAAGAAACTTTCAACTATTGGTTAGGAGATAAAAATAGCAATCGCAAATTTATTTTATAACTCCTGATTTTAATTTTTAAAGGGAATTATTTAAATGAAAAAGTGGGGATGGAGAAGTTGCTTGACATCATAATACTTAAATATCGCATATAAGCAAATTTAGTAGTAAATAAATCATACTTTTCTGCGAGTGAGCAGATAGATAATGATTTAATAGGTATTTAAAATTAAATTATGTTTTTATTTTTTATTCAAATGTTAGCATTTATAAAAATATTTAATATTTTATTTATTTGCTTTAGTGTTATATATTAACACATAACTGATTTCTGGAAATCGATTAAATTGAGTGGGTTAAAAATTGGATTCATAGTAAAAATGTATTCCCCAATAAAATTTTTAGCAATCTGTTGTGTTCCTAACAAAACATGAATTAAACAATCGTTCTAATGTTCTCAAATAGATTTTGAGATGAAGTTGATTTTATAATGTACATTTGAATGTCTTTTTAATTCTATAAACAATATTAGTAGCTATTTCATTTCAAGATTATAAATTATGACTTTGTAAAATTAAAAAGAAATTATAATCAATATCTATTCTAGTTTTGGGTTAACTAAATGTGAGCGTAAATAAAATATGCTATTTAAAATTTTTTATAAAAATTTAATTGCATGTAAATAGTATGTTATGTAATGCATAAAATATCAGAGTACAGTTTATTTTTAAATAATAGGTATTTATATCAATCAAATATAAGCTGACCAATGGCTGAGTGGTTAACGTTCCTGACTCTTGAGCTGTGGGTCCCGGGTTCGAATCCCGGCTCAGGCATGGATGTTACTATCGCTCTGTGTTACTCTGTCCTTTCTTGTGTGACGATGTATGAATGTGGCCCGCCTATAAACGGGTTTGTGGTGGTATGACGCGGGTAATGCTACTCGCCACCGTGACTTCGTTCACAGGTGGCCGCTGGGTAACGACAAATGAGTAGAAGTTTCGGGCCTTGTTGTGGCGAAGGTTTAGTTACCCAAATGTGCCCGCCGTTGTAAAAAAAAATAAATAAATAAAATATGATAATTATGTAAACTTTCTTTGAAATACATAAATAACTCTATATATAAGTTTTAACTAGAAAAATATATACTTTTGAAATAAAAATATTTCCGTGGTAAACATATTTCCCGGGAAATTTCATTTTAAAGGATAACATTAAAAGTCTCTTTTGCTGTTCAATTGGTCTGTAACCTTAATAATAAATTTTGATGCATTTTGCTATTTATTTTCCAAAATTTTGATTTATTTATTTATAAACAAAACAAAAACGAAGTAGTTGTAAAAGCTGTAAATGTATTAACTAATTCAGAATAAAAATCTGTATTGAAAACCAAATTGACTATTATTATAAATATTAAATATTTATTAAAAAATTTTGTCCGATGACTTTTTAACAAAATTAATTGCTTTTTCACGGACAAATAAATAGTTTTTGATTTTTAAGAGAAAATACTTTTCGATTTCATTAAAAATAAAACACTATTTATGCATAAAAAATATAATCCATTTTCTTGCTAATAAATCCTCTTAAATAACGTACCACATTTCCTCGCTTTATTTATTTATCCTTTAAATTGCACAGAGAAAAATTCTTAACAATATGCATAATTTAATCTAGAAATAAAATTGTTTTCCTTTACTCAAAAATAAATTAAAAATTCGCTTTTCTCTTCAATTAACAGTTAATACCCATTTAAAAATTAAAATACTTTGATCTCAATTTTCTTTCTTGAATGTAATTTTCCATTACAAAATTTTCACCTTTCTTTAGAAAGTTATTCTGCGCTTGAATGAATAATTTAGTCATGATTTAGAATTACAATTTCGCATAAAATAGCTAAATAAAAACAGTGAGAAGAATAAAACAGGAATTAATGGAAAAAATAAAAATGATAAATAAAAGCAAATTGCAACTCAAATTCACATGTCAAATGTTTCACGTTATTATGTTATGTTTAAACAAAGAATAAGAACAAAAATATAAAATGCTCGATTCTATGGAATCTTATTACCTTTATGCCGAAATTATGCAGCTCACGAGTATTTCTGATTTTACAGTTCAAAAGATATGCAACTTATTTTAAGAAGGAATCCATTATTTTGATGCAACTTTTATTTCCTTTATAAAGCTTTTATTAAAGTATTTTAAAAACACATTTCTTGATATTTTAATATTTAACGTATGAATGTACCTGAAGAATGAATAATTCACAATAATTCTTGCATAATAATTCATTAATAATTTTCATGTGTTTAGCATATTTTTATCTGTGATTTTTAGAATTGTAACTTTAAAATATATTAACTTAATTTATTTATTACATTACATATATTCAGACTTGTATGCTTGATTCTTGAGATCCGCTTGAAAGTCTTCGTCGATAATAGGACAAATAGCACAATGACAGATGTACAACCACAGAAGAATAACGAAGAAAACACCCAGGGCCACGGTGGGAATCGAACCCACACTCCTACGCTCTCAAGCGATTAGCGGAGTGATACTTTGACCATTCAGCCACGGAGCGCCCAAAGATATTAAATAGTCGTTTCTAACATGCAATAGTTGTTGTTTTTAATACCAAATGTTGGTGTTGTCTTTTATGATACTTGGACATGCTAAGCCATTATGCGAAATTAAGTCAGAAGGGTGCGTTTATCTTTTAATTAAAGCACCACAATAGTGAAAGTATGATTTTGCTCTAAGATTCCTCCGGTAGATGGCACCGCAAGAGGATCCAATCCCTTAATTTTGACATTGATCTGGAAAGGGAAGAAAACTCGTTGAGCAGTTACACCCATGGTAATTGCTCAACGAGTGACCACAGGAGTTTCGAATCCTTAGATTTAATGAGCACAATATATCGCATGTTTTCTGTGTGTCTTTGGGAATCGAACCCAGTCCTTCAAAAGACAAGGCCGATGACCTAAGCACTAGGTACTCCTGCAATATATGTTACAACACGATAATGTTTTCTTAATTAGCCGTGGAATTATATTTAAAATTTGCCAATTCTTCTCTTAGACTGCACATCATTACAATTATTAATTAATAAAAGCCGAAGCTCACATTCTCAATAACTGACGAGAATAATTTTGAACATGTTAATCTGCTTATAGGTTCACACTCACAACTAAAGTTGCATCTTTCTCCTAATCCACCAATTCAAAATAAAATTTTAAAATACTTCCACAATGTATCAAATAAATTCTCAAAAGAATGTAAATCATAGCGTGAAGAAGCTGTTATCAGATTTTCCCCCGTAATGCACCAGACAACCTCGAGACGCAAAACAAACACAGCTAAGCAAACACCAACTATCTCCATTAATATTCGCACATCAGAACACACAGTACAGAATAAATTATTAATATATTAAAATTACTAACATATTTATTCCCGAGGTAAATGACAGTCTGCAAGAGCTAGTTAATATTATATGTGATGTTACAAAGGTTTTATATTAAATCATTCCCGAAAATAATATTAATTCAATGTGTTAGATTATATTAATATTATAAATATATTACATTATTATTTCAGGAAATACTAAAATTTCTAAACTATTTATTTAAATTTAATTACATTCAAAGGTTAGGACTTCTGGTCTTAAAACTTATTTTCTATTCTTCCGTTAATTAAAGTAAATAGATTCAAAGATTTAGTTTGGCATATAACAACAGTTGCTACTTAAAATTCATTTTTAGGAGGAAAATTAAAAAAGTTAATTATTATTCAGAATAAGTTACATATTTTCTCATTTAGATTTTTTAGCAACATAGAATTATAATTTTAAAGTATATTTGCGTCTGTTTTTAAACTATAATAATATCCACAGATTCCAATGGATGTATTTGTTATTAATCCTTCTCAGGACTCAATTTCAAAATGACAATGATTAATTACGAAGTCGTTTCAATAAAAACATTAAATTTTGAACATAAGGAAGAACCCAGGAAAAGCATAATTTGATCGATAAACTTTTCTGGGATACAGTATTACCCCAGAAAAGTTTTACTTTATATTATAATAAATGTAATTATTTCAATGTTTCAGAAAATACACTAGGGCATAAAAATATATGAGCAAAGAAACAGTCAAACTACTATCACGAAATTTGGCAGAAATATAGTCTGATAAACGATATGGAAAGCATTAAAATTTCGAAGTCAATAAGACAAGGGTAAGCACGCTATGCGTGTATGAGGTTTAAAAACATGGTTGCTCGTTAAATAGAGATATTAAAACAAGCCTATCGACTTGAATGGATGGTATTGTGGCTAGAAATATCTCGAAGATGTAATCAGTGAGCAGTTGTCACAGTCATTTAGATATGGTGAATAGTAGGTCTCAGAAAGCAGGTTGATCGAACAAGCATATCGGCCGCTACTCCGGTTAAACCGTAATGGTAGTTGCCAGTTACTGTCAACAATGGGTTTCGAAAGGGATAGCTTGTCATAGTGGAGGGTCAAGGCATCCTAGGAACTCAAATAAAAGTAAAAATCACGCAATCATAGGAGTTATTTACTACCTTCCAAATATGCAGTGGTATCAAGAAAAAGTATTCGGGCATGACGCAAGTAAAGAAGTCGAGGACAGAGAAGACATCGACCACATATCATACGCAATGACGATTACTTTTTTGTCTACTTTGGAGTATCTGGAGTATAACCAAATGAAGGTGTGTGTTATTCATCAATGAAGCTCGCGAGGGTGTATTATTTCTGCTGACTCGTATATATGCAGATGGAAGATGTCTGGCCACCAATTCGATCCATCAATATTTGTTGTGAGGTGTACGACGAATATATAAATGGTGTGACGTCGTAGGAAGGGATTTGTTGGAATACACGATCTCTTCTTTTTGTCCTTCAATGCACTTTGACTACACACAGTAACGTAGATGAGATTTTAGTGTCAGTTGCATTTTCTATATTATCGAGACGCTTAGGTGTTATTTATTAGTAAGAAAATATTTATTAGAAATTACCAAATGCTGCATGACACTTATAACAATAATTTTAAGGAAATGATGTATTCCTCTAGCCTACCAGTTCACCAAACCACTTACCAATGGAACACATCCGGGATATGTTTCGAAAGCAGTTGCAGACACCCCGGAAACTTTTGAATTAATTGTTCAGTTGCAAAGTTTATGACATAAACTTCGCAAGAGATTGTAAATGATCTCACTGATTCAGTACCATGGCATACTTCTGCTTGTATAGCTTCTAGAAGTGAATTTGCAGCCTAATGGTTTATAAACTTTTCATGCTATATTTTCTGAGTAAAAAATACTGAATTCGTAATTATTTGCTTTTTTCATCATAGTAACCTTATTTCCTTCTGGGAATATATTTTTGTGACGGAATGTATTTTACAAGCTTACTTTGAAAAGTAAATTTTAAAGAATTCAAAAATATTACATCCAAACTGAAAATGTTTTCTTTTGCAGTAGATAATTTACAGACTACTGCAAGAAAGATTTTATATATTCTCCATACATACATAATTGGATAATTATTGTTAGTACGTATTGTTAGTGTGTGTGAGTTCCCTATATTATAAACTCCAATAATTTATTATTTAAAAAGTATCCATTAATCCATATCCTAAATTCTGCTTAAATTAGTGAGAATTAATGTTAAATTGGTTTTAATAAATTGAAATCTCTCTGGGGAAATATTTTCTCAGAATAAGAGATAATTTCAATTCTGTCATATTTTATTACATTTTTTTAGAAATAAAATACTAAATTTCATTATAATAAATAGTGTAATTTCAAACTGATATCACACATATTGTTTTTAAAAATTTTAAAAGAATAACTTAATTATTTATTTGAAAATTGGAATTTATTCCCTACAATAACAAAATATATTTTATATTCTCATAAAATCTTCAATTTTTTGAAAATTTGCCACTATTAAGTATACAGTTCTAGATAATTACTTTTAATGAGTAGGATGAGTTTAAAAAATAGAGTATATTTTCTTTTAACATGAAATTCTTCGTAACATGTATACAAATATAATAATATTCATTAGAAAATCAAAATCTTCTATTGTATATTTCGCAACTTTCATTTTTTGTGGTCATCAAAATAAAAAGATTTCCTTATGTAACAAACCTATTGGGATATCTTTTGAAATTATGCTATTTTAAAAGCAAATTTAATTCATTTTTAATGCACACTTGCTACATTTTATTCAAGAAAATTAAAATATGAGAAATAATCGAGGGACTATAAATTATGCTTATTTCTTAAATTGAATTTAAAAAAATTATTAAATGTTAGTTTAAATTGAATTATAATGAAAAATATCATTTTATGCAAGCACTTTATATTTTCATTCGTATGCTTTTGCATTTTTTTCGATCATTAGCTTCTCTGAATTAATTTGAAATAGAAAAATCAAATTCATTTAGTTAATATTTTAGGAAATATTTAAAGTTTTTTAATATTTTTTCAAACTATTCTTATAAGAAATATTATATTATTTGAATTACATTTCAAAAAATAAAATAAAAGTTATTATATTAATACAAAATAATTCCAAAACAAGAGATACACATATGTTAATAAATAAAAAGCTTAAGATCATAGCGTTTTTATAATTTTAACAATAATTTCAATAAAGATGTGTTGATTTATTATAGTGATGTTCTAATTAAAAGTACATGAGAATTTTATTTTAAATCAGAATATTAATTGTAAGCTTCAAAGGAAAAATTACTTTTTATCTGAGGCTGAATACAGTTTTAAGCTCAACTGAAAACATTTGAGAAGTTAAGCATATGCTATTAATTTTAGATTCCATAAAATTTATATAGTATAAATTAAAAAAAATATTGGAAAAATTAAATTTCAGTTCGTTAAGACCAATAAATTCCCCTGTGTGTTTGTGTGTGCATGAGTGTAAAATACATTTATTTAAATTATTTTTATAAATGTCGTAAAAATAATTAAATATTACGCGTGAACACTGAAACAAAATTGTAAGCAATGAATTAAAATAATCTGTTTATATTGTTAATCTGTTTTATTTTCACAGTAAAAAATTATCAATTAAAGATTATTTCTTGTAGCCACTGCAATTTGTTATAGTTTACTTAATATTAATTACAGCAAGCTGACTGAAAAATGTCTAATATAACCAATTTTATAATAATAGACCTTTTTTAAACAGGAAAAAACTTGAAATTTTATATTTATGTCTGATTAATTTCTGATTTTCAAAATTATATTTATAAATGCTAATTTTAATTTATATTTATCACTATAAATTTGAACCTATATGAAAATTAATTAATATTTAACAATATGTTATAAATATATACATAGCTGTACAGGCAAGCTATGGAGTGTACTTTAAAGCTCACATGCTTGAAATACTCACCAATCAAAAGGAGCCTCATAATTTAATCCATGGACAGGTGACGAGATCACACCTGAGCTGGCACCATACTATCCACAGTCACTGAACACATGCTGAGAGACTTAGGATATCACATATTAACATGGAAGAAGCCACAATGTATCTAGCAATCCTAGTAAGAGAGAATGTATTCTCTCTCCCAATTATTCAACACGGCAAGTGAGGAATTAACTTTGCTGATATTGCTAGAAACGGTATGGAGCTGAATATGATAAATATAAACTATTCACTTTAATTTGATGATATTATTAAAACTATATTCCCACCTGCTAACCTCTTGCTGATTATTGAATTATTAATAAGAACATTTTTACAATTCGTAATGACATAAAATACTTTCCTTTATTCGATCATTCTCTAATTTGAAATACATTATAATAGTCAAAGAGTGAAAAAAATATATATGTTTAAATCTTATTTGTCGTTTAATTTTTCAGCTCAACATGATAAATATAAACTATTCACTTTAATTTGATGATATTATTAAAACTATATTCCCACCTGCTAACCTCTTGCTGATTATTGAATTATTAATAAGAACATTTTTACAATTCGTAATGACATAAAATACTTTCCTTTACTCGAACATTCTCTAAGTTGAAATACATTATAATTATTCAAAGAGTGTAAAAAATATATGTTTAAATCTTATTCGTCTTTTAATTTTTCAGCTTCACTCTTTTTTTCATTAAAATATATCGCTTTAAGAAAAAATTTTATATTGTCAAAGAAAAAAGAAAAATTTGATACTAAAAAATATTCCATAAAATTAAAATAAGCAAAAAATATTTTTTTAAAAATTATACCTAAATGGAGAATTTTGTCCAAAATGTATGAAGCATGTTATGTCAAAAATACTTATCTTGGTTATTGTGTGAATGACACTTAACTTTTTTTTTCAAAAAAATATGAATCTTTTAAAATGTTGAAATTTTTAAGATTGAAAAATTCATATAAATATACTGATTTAATTTTTGAAATTTAATAAATGTAAAATCTTCAAAAATTTTAAATAAATTTTAAACTATTTAGTTAAATTTAGTCATAGTTGAATAATGTTTATTGCATGAAAGAAACTTTAATATTTTATTAGCACCTCAAGTGAAAAGATGTAATAATTAAATTAAACAAATTTGCAACATTTTTCCTTAAAGAAAAGTATTACTTGATAAGAAATCTGTACAAGCAAAATAAAACATTTTCTCTTTTTATTTAGTGATAAACTCTCAACTGAAAATAAAATCAAAATTACTAGTTTAAATTAATCTTGAAAATACCTGTTTATAAAAATGTTTTAATTACTATTTCCTATTGAAACAAATAATAATGGAAAACATAAATAATAATAGGGAATATGTTATAAAAATTCATGCATTTTCAGAAATTTCGCATATTACGTTAAATGGATGTATATTTGTAAAGAAAAAAATAAGTTCCCTTTATTTTTCATTTTTTGGACCATATGAGAAAGTGCGTATCAAAGAAAAATATATGATAATAGAATTCATGAAAATAGAAAGTACCCATACCACTATCTCAAACAAATCGATAAAGAATTTCCACGATAAATACTTAAACAATCTTAAAAAAACATTCTGTCTAAATATTTTATGGTTCAAGTAAAATACCTTTTTCGTCAATATATTCTTTCTGATCACACCCAAAGTTCATATATCAAATTTAATATTAGATTTGTCTACAGATGATGACAAAAACTTAGGATGAATTTTCATACTTTTGGTGAGCTAGAGATTTTAGATCAGCCTCAAAGTTGTATTCAATCAATCCAGTAGATTTCATCAGAAAAAATTACAGTCATAATTATCAGCTTTTACTTTTAATTTAATAAAATGAAATAATATTAAATGGGAAAAAATGAAACTGCATATATTTCATGTCTTTTTATTCATGTTAATGATTTATGAAAATATAACTATGTGGTTCATAGTTGAATAGGTCTTAAGCAATTTCAATAGAGTTTGGAATGCAATATTCCTTATCAATAGACA
Organism: Latrodectus hesperus; assembly: GCA_037975125.1. Lineage (NCBI taxonomy): Eukaryota > Metazoa > Arthropoda > Arachnida > Araneae > Theridiidae > Latrodectus > Latrodectus hesperus. Next base: position 34,560,381 of record CM075852.1, on the reverse strand, counting down.
TGCTTGTAAAAATTGGCTGCACTTCATAGAAAGAATGAAACAAGGGTGAAAAAGTGAATGTTTCATATAATTAAGAAATCAATTTAGCCCATCATTTGGTATGAAAATCCTATTTATAAGATTATGGGAAAACTTAATCATTCAATTGCATGCACTTTTAAGAAAAATAACATTATGATTTGTAGCTTTTTATTTGGGATTAAAATTTGGAATACAGAAAAAATGTTTTACTAAAGTTTGTTAATGTCAGTTACTTTGAGTTTTCCATTTGGATTATGCAAAAAGACTAAATAGATGCATAGCAAATGTTGAAATTTAATTTCAAAATTCGCTAAGTAAACTTGATTTTTTTATATATTTTGATAGATTTAATGTAAATTCAGTTCAAATCAACACGTGAGATTATAAGGAAGAATATAAAATATTAGAAATATCAAAAATTACTGTTAATTTTAAAGTTTTCAGAATCATTATGAAAATAAGTGACAATTCCTATGACACATAAGCACATTAAAATATGGGATGACTGTCTCCACAAAAATACTGTAAAAATGAAAACACGGTATTCCATAGTTAAATATAAGATGTGTTAGACGTGTTAAAACTATCAAGCATATTATTAGTAAAATTATTTATTTTCAGGATTGGTCAGATGAATGGTTAAACACAGAGTATTTATCTAGTTATAATTTTGGAGTCCATTCACAACAGAGAACTGAGGGAATAAAATTAAGTATCTGAAATTCCTTCAGACTTGTATTAAAGTCAAATATTAAGTGGCAACTATGTTTATTTTCAAACGTTTTTAAGATTTACTTTAAAAAGTTTAGTTTGAAACTTCTCTGTGAATAAGACTTTTATATATTGATGGGAATAGAAAAGTGTGGATATTTGATAACAAAATGTGATTAATATTAGTGAGAATCCATAATTTGAAAGCCATTTTGAAATGTGTAAAGGTGTGAATCTAATGTGAGCATGTGTAAATATGTGCATCTAATGTGAGCAAGTGTAAATATGTGCATCTAATTTCACACCGTAAGTATATCTTAAATAAAAAAGAAACATGGAAACGCTTAACTAATGACTAGTATGTACATAGTTACTGAATGTACACTGCTGGACAATTGCTAATGATGGATAACACTATCATCCATAGCAACCACAAAATGAAAGGAAGCAAAATGTGGAAAATTAGAATAAGTGTGGGATATAGTAAGAAGAAGTATGCGTATGCAAATTTTCTTTCCACGTCTGTTCATCACGAGATAAAGTTCATAAGAGCTTTAAAGCTTTTGACGCGTGTGGACAGTTGTTGTTTCAAGTTTTACAGGAAGGATTTAACAAACGAACTTGACATTTTTGGCATGTCTTCCCGACATCACTTAGATGATTTTATGCGTGGCCGAATTATTGGAAAGATCGAAGAAGGGCGAAAAATAACAGATGTTGCCAGGGAGTTCGACATCGCTCCAACGTTGTTTCACGGCTGTGGAAGTCATTTAAAACTACTGGAATGTGTAGTAGATGGCACGAGGGAGGTCGTGTTAGAAGTACGACGCCTGTAGAAGACAGATATAACGTCCTATCAGCAAAAAGGAACAGGCGCACCACAGCTCAGCAAGTGGCAAATCAGTTTCTTGCTGCCTCAGGAAAGCAGATCTCCCGAAAAACTGTTGCCAGACGTTTGAAGGGAGGAGGACTATACGCCCGCAGACCTGTTGTGTGTGTCCCATTGACCAGACAGCACCGTACTGCCCGTTTGCTATGGTGTCGTGAGCATCGCAATTGGACTGAACAGGACTGGGCATGCATACTATTCTCAGATAAGAGTAGGTTCAGTCTGTCATCGGATTGTAGACGCCAACTGATCTGGAGCGACAGTGGTACTGCTTATCGTCCAGAAAATATCCAGGAAAGGGACCGATATCCACCATGCAGTGTCATGGTGTGGGCCGGCATCATGATCAATGGCCGCACGCCCCTACATGTGGTTGCGAATGGGGCTATGACGGGCCAACGATACATTAATGAAGTTCTACTTCCTCATGTTCGTTTTTTCCGTGGTACTGTCGGTGATAAATTTGTTTTTATGGACGACAACGCAACATGTCATCGAACACTCGCTGTTCAGGATTGTCTAGACAGCGAGGGTATTCAACGCCTCATATGGCCATCACGTTCTCCAGATCTAAGCCCCATTGAAAATGTGTGGGATGCTTTGGGGAGGCAAGTTGCTGGTCGAAACTATCCTCCGACAAACAAGAACACCCTCATCCGTGCACTCCCAGAGGAATGGGATAAATTGCCTCAACAGCTGCTGGATAATGTTGTGCAAAGTATGATACGACGTGTGGAATGTTGCATCACACTCCACGGTGACATATCCCGTACTGATACCTTTCTTCAAGATGCCTGCTGACTTTTAGCTGCATTGTTCCATTTTTCCATATGCAGCATCAAATGAACATTTTTTTTCTTTCAGATGTTTCACAGCTTTTGTACTTTCCAGAACAATAAATACTCTTTATTCTAATGTCTGAACAGTGTGGCAACTATATTTTATCCTACTAGGCGTCATGTCTCGCTTAATGTTATGCTACATTGCAATTTGTGATCCGTCCTTAGCAATTGTCCAGCAGTGTATTTCTATATGTCAAGTACTTAAACTGAAGTAAAAAAAATCCAACATTTTAGGCATTAGTTTACTATGACAGTCCCTATGATTTTATAGCTTAAGTACCATCATTAAAAGAGTGTTTAAAGATAAATGTACTTACAGCTACTAGCTTAATAGTAAATTAGAAATGTAAAATAGCTTTCATTACATGAATACCAATCGTTATGTTCTTTTATCACTTTCATTAGATTGAAGTTTTTATGACAATTATTTTTCTATTACAACCAGCATATATACATGACAGGAACAGACTAATTAAAGTCTTGAGAGCGGATCTCTGTGTTCAGGCACTGTTTTATGTTTTTTCTTTCAAAATATATTCTCCCAAGAGTCCTTTCATTATTACTCTGGGTGATGCAGATATATATACGATTTTTTTTAAATAATTACAAAAATTTTGCACAATAATGAATTTATTAGCACTTTTTTCAGTAAATTCTGCCTGTAGTCTTAAATTTTTTGAAATCTGTAAATTAAATTGAGTTTATTTTATTGACTGATTTTTTTGATACAACAGTTAAATTCAGATATAGGTAATACTGGGTAAGATCAGCTCTAAAATAAAAACTGTGTGTGTGTAATACTTAGATTACGTAGTTAAGCTAAACGTGAATAAATATTATTTGTAACATTATTTTAAATATACATAAATATTTAAATGAAATGCATGTTATTACTCATTTAAATAGATATTAAGTATAAAATGGGTGATTTCAACAACTAACGAATTTCATTCTATACCAAATCTCTTAAAAGAATCCTGCAGTGTGTTTTTTATATAATTATAATATGTCATTTGAAAATACTTATATAATAATAATTTATGAGTTTCCCTTGAAAATTTAATTTTATAAATTATTTTAATTACACATAGGATTTTTCTACCTTCTACTAGTAAAACCGGAGATGCAACAGCTTCTTTAAAAATTTAATATTGTTGGTAAGCAACGGTAAGTATCTGTAATGTCTTTTAGAGCAACAAATTATAAAATGGTAACTATTTTCTCTATCATGTAAAAATATTATATAAACTGTTTTTTTCATGTATCCTCACTTGTTAAAAACATACCAAGATTTAAATTTTGTTTCAAATTTAATGTTAAATCACAAAGGATTGCAGTGCATTACTACAGCTAACAAATTAATGGATTAGACCATACGGCTATTTTTAATAATGAATAACTGATGGTTTCAACACATTAATTCGCAAAATGTTCTCTATACCACATCAGGGCAAAACAAATTAAGAAGAAGAAATCCATAAATCATTTCGACAGATTTTATTCTGACAAGTATAAGTAAATTAAAATAAAATTTATGTTTTATCTCTTCCTCTACATACTGATATTGCAGGAGAACTAATTGAACTGTATATAGATTGTTATACATTATTTTCCTTAAAAATATAACAATATATTTTCTTTCTGTGTGATGGCTTAGTATATTCTTCACTTTCATTAAAATTTGAAAATTTTGAATGATGAAATGATGATTTAATATTAATAGATGATTTTTTTATTTCTCGATAATAAATGTATTCAAACAATTATTACAGTCAAATAAACATACGGTAAAACAGAAAAAAACTGAATGTCAAAAGAATGATTCAAACGTATGCATTGCTATTAAAAAATGGACAAAAAATGAATTGCAGTAATTGAATCAGAAAAGCAAGTTTCCACGTAATTCGGCAATGGTACTCTTTTTAAAATATTCAATGATTATTTTAAAATCAAGATTTGTATTGTTTTATTTCTTTTGATGGAAGTAAAAAAGAAATACGACACCAAAACATTGAAAATTAATGAACTTATTGAAAATTTTATTTGTAGTTATTATAAGAAGACTCTTTGATTCCAAGAAAGTTTTTGCTTTCTCTTTTCCGAATCATAGATTAACAAGAAAAAATTCACAAATGTTTCATCATTTGCAATTTTACAAAGAGTTTCGAAAAATATACCTTTTTTAAAAGCTTTTAAATATAATTTTAACTATAAAAATTATTTTTAAAAATGTCTTATTCTTAATTATTAAAAATTAGTGTCTTTGTTTCCAGAAAAAAGAATATATTTCAGATTACTTTGTTTTATTAGAGCAATTTTTCTAATAGTCTTATTTTTAAAAAGGGAATTCTTTTTAAAAGTTATTTTCCTAACAGATTTCCTTTTTCCCAAAGAAATAAAATGAAACTTGTTACACTAGCTATTAGAGAAAATGGCAGAATTTGTTTTTAATACCAAGCAATTAAAAATAAATTAATGAAAATTAAAAACTTTATGTTAACATTAATGAAAATTAATGAATAAAATTATAATATGTTAACATTAAATAACATTAATGAAAATTAAAATCTTCAAGTGTGATTCATGAATTTTTTCTGATGAATTTAAAATGTGGAAATCAAATGAATTCAGTGAAAGAAGCACTTACTAGTAAAATAACCAAATATCCAACATTATGATGGTAATTCCTATTTTACATGAACGAATTCCGTTTTTTATTATATAGCCAATACAGTTACAGAATAGATGCTATTTTTGAATGCTTTGGTGGGATTAAATAAAAAATGATCTTATTTACATTTAAAATTCTATAATGGACAAATACGCTCTAAGCATTTGAATAATAATCGACACAATAACATCATTTGGTACTGATGTTAACTGTAATCGTCTACACATTCATCATAACATATAACTGCTAATTAAAACAATCACATAATTAATTATATTCATAGGAGATCATGACGATTTAAATATGAAGATTATACCTAATTAAATATTTGTGAAGCTTTCCTTTATAAATTATTTGATATTTTTTGAAATGACTGTTAAATAAATTTCTCTGAAATCAATTTTACAATCAATAGTGAGCTAACTTATAAGCAATAGAGAAAATATCAAGTAGAATTTAAGTGATTAATGTTAAGAAAAGGTGGGAGATGAATATTTTTTATCAATTTTCTTAGCATTAAAATTTTTTATTCCAATGCCATGACATTGGTTTTCTTTCAATGTTCAGTCACAATATTTACTTTTCAGGAGACATTGATAATGACATCAATGCCAGTAAAGTTATATTTTGCTTACAAAAGTTATTGCATTTTTATTGATATTAGAGATTATCTATTAGTGAGTTCGATGCTGACATCTTCCACTCAGTTAGTTCCTCTTAAGGTAAGTATTTATTTTATAGCTCGAATTTTTTGGCTCACAGCATAGATACGGAGATTTTATCACCGCAATCGCTTCCAGATGTCTCGCAAACTGTCCATCTAGTCCATTTCTTACGTTGAGGTAAAGTATGTTTAGCTCTCATAAAAAGATGGCATCAAGTATGGTTCGTTGACTTTCTTTCTGTTCGGGAACCTGAATTGATGCATTTTACTTGATCCTTTCGATTTAGGTTTTTATTTAATTTTTGTACGATGTGATGAAAGTGTGTAAAATTAATTCATTATATGAAATTTATTTTTTTACTTTTTTGAAGCCTACAGAATATCATCATTGGAGACTGCTTGTCGTCCTCAGAGCTGACCTCTAGAGTTAGGATGGCTATCAATGCTACTTTTAGGGGTACCATTCCTACCCACGAATGGTACACATGCAAACATCCTGATTCCGCACTAGTGGGTAAACACAAGAGATGCAGCCAAACGGCTTTGACAAGACTGTGAAGTGGCTACCTGCTTGCTCAGAGACGTCTCTGGTACCAAGGTCTACCCTCTCTGTCCCAAAGGTCGAGTGGTTCAGGCCTCCCCATCACATATTTTTCAGTGCATTGGGTGTGAGAGAGGGGACATGGATTAGAGACCGGAGGTGGTGCTTGAGAGACTGACTATTTTTGGATTCATGGGGCTGATGTGATGGTACTGTCACACCAGTCAGGGATAAGCAACAACAACATTTTTTTACTTTGTATTCTAAAATGCAAGAAAAATCTCTTTGTTAAAAACTAATGATGTTTAAATATAATTAATGCAGATGTAAAACATTTTTGTAACATCTGCATTAATATTAGGTGAATCATTAATATTTATGGATAATTAATTAAAATAAATGAAAACATTTATTTTTTAATTTAAAAGAGCAGGGAAAAATAAGGGAAAAATTGTACTAATCAAAAATATATTCTTTGAAAATGCATTTTAGAAAAATTGTAGTTTTAAAATTTGAATCAATTACTTCACCAAAAACTGGCATTATATTTTAAATTATATTTTCTATCAACTTTTATAACAGTTTTTTATCTGTTTTTCATTAATATAGAAAATAAATTTATAATGTATGTAATCATTAGCGTTTATCTACATTAAAAAAAATTCATTTGATGGAAAAATTTAAATGAAGGAAGGTTTAATTTAATTTCAAAATAAAATGTATCTTACTATAAATTATATTTGTTCAAATTATATATTATATTATATTGTTCTGAGAATATTGTATGTCTTAAATTGTTTAAGAACATACAATATTCTCACAACTGTGGGTATTGTTTTTAAGAATTTTAGTGTCTCTTGATTTCAATAAATGTATTTTATATTTTATTTTAAATACTTGTAATGTACTTTTAGGCAAACTTTTGTCTAAGCATGAATTTATTCATTAACATTTGCTTATCATTGTAAGATACTTGATAAAGTTAAGGTCTGAGACCTAAGCTGTCTAATCCAAATTTGGAGCAATGTTCTTGCCATTACCAAGCCATTATGGAATTTACGAAATGATAGCTGATATTTTTTTATCCAGGGAGTAACAACTAACCACTCAATAAATTGACACTATGTAAGAAGCACGTGATCATCCAAAATAGGTCAGTAGCTCTCAACACTAACACTTCAAATTACAATGACCACAGAGCTCACCAAGTGACCAAGACAATTGCGAGAATCCCAGTTCTTCTTTTCGAATGTTTTAGTTTTTGCAGGTGACATCTTATAACGTCTGTAAACATTGTCACCATTTCCACATTATTTCCTAATGGGTACAATAATTATTGGTAGGAGATATTTTAAATTAGAGAAAAATCCTAGTCTCTACACTTGTTTTCTCATTCTTAGAGTCCCTTGTCGACAGGTTTAGTGTAGCTGATTTGGTGAATTCAGTGTTCAAATTATAGAGGATGGAGGCACGACTTGGTAACCGGACAAATGAGCTTCTTTATGCATCTCATTCATTTATCAACTCTTCCGGACTACTATTCAAGTACCTGATGGAGGTAAATTGTTTTTAGGAAGCAGCATTTCGAGACAGGACCCTTTTATCTCTTATCTCAAACGCCTAATTTTAGATTCAGATAAGTCAGGCCAAACTCCAACAACATTGCTTGGATTCTCCTTGAGAATCACATATGTCATTATTGCTTTTAGGAACTTCTCATAATTGTGAAAATTTTATGCATAAATTTAACATTTCTTTAACAATCAATCATCAATTTTTTTTGTAGAAACCCTGAAAGTTCAGACTACTTGCTATTGTGCACAAATATGTTTGAGATATCGTTTCTCCTACTTTACGCAATAATAGCAAGTATACATGTTGCGAGATTTTACATTATTTCATTTCCATATGTATTCAAATCTTTAATGAGAGATACAGGATATATAAAATTTACAGTACTAATATTCTCCTCCCAGTTAGTGGACAAAGTAAGGATAACCAAAAGGCTTAGGCCTCTCAATTTACTACTATAAATACATAATTTATCGGAGTAATCTTTTAATAATGTATATATATATATATATATATATATATATATATATATATATATATATATATATATATATATATATATATCCATAATAAAAATGTATTATCTTTGAGCTATATAAAATATATTGGAGAAACCACTGATACAAGTAAGATATTATTCAACTTAGAACAGCTTTTTCATTGTTAAATCTGTGTCGAAAATACAACTGCAAAGCTCATTGTATCAAAATTATAGTACAGACTACACAAAATTAAAAATGATATCATTATGAATTTAAACATATGGCGAGATAATAAATTGAGATAAAATTACTGACAAATTCTCAAAAGGGTAATCAACACAGAAAAAAAACTAAACTAAATCACTAAACTTTTTAAATAAATTTTTATCTTAAGAATCCTATATTAAAAATATCGAATCTATCTGAAATTATTCTGACATCTTTAACATTCATTCTTACTTTATCTTACATCTACTCATATGTTTACATTTTTGCCTGCAAAGAAGACATGTGCGAAAGGTGCTCTAAATAATAAAAAATGTATATATATATATATATATATATATATATATATATATATATATATATATATATATAGTTACATATTGTTATTACTTATAAATGCATGCAATTTTTTATCCTTATGTAGAAGCACTGGTATTAAGCAAAAATTAATGTTAAGAATTAAACGGTTACTTTTATTTTGAAGTTATTGCATAAAAATAAAAGTAGAAAAGCAATCATTGCACATTTTGCAAAATAAAAAGACTGATTGATATTAATTTTTTATAAAACAAGATATTCGGAAGAAAAAAAATTAATATTTGAATTAAAATACGGCTAATATTCTTGTATTCTTTCAATACTTTAGTCTTCTATTAATGTTATGCTTTAAATAAAAAAGTACTAAATACATTAGACACATTTTCATGAACTTTTATTTACCAGTAATTCATAATTTTATGTACTAGGGATTAGGACACTGCCCCATAGATTCAATGCTTTTAAATCCCTTTACCTAACTAAAATTTCGAAAAGTCCCATTTAACGAACTTATTTTTATGTACTTATAATTTAGTTGTTTTTCTGTCAGTTGAGTTTTATGATTGAAAAATTTACATTGATAACTTTATTAGAGAATAGTAAATTTTTTGAATTACTTACTCATTTCGCTGCAAATGTTAAAATCTCAAATTTTTTGCCAAAGCAATTTATGTGAAATTTCTGCTGCTCAGTCTAATTCCAATCCAAGCATAAGAATAAAAATTTCATTATCTTCAATTGAAAACGTCGTCAAATATTTTTAAAAAGAGGATCATATGATAATTTGAGATTCATTGCGTAAGGCATTTGTCAATCTATCCTTGGAATGATGTTTTAGAGGAAAAGGTATTTTGACATTCAGACTTTTTTTAAAGAAGCCAAAGTGTGTTTGCTTGATGAATTGAGTGAAGACGTCCGCGAACTTTCTCAAGGAAACACAGAGCTATACGAAATTCCCTTTTAGGATTTTTTTGAAAATGAATTCAGAGGAAATTTGAATATAAAAAGTATCAAATACTTAAATGATTGGGAAAAAATGAAAGAGAAAACAAAATAATTTTCAGATATCAAACAAAAAGAAAATCACGTAGTGCTGGGACCGTCATCAAAACAAGCTAATGAAGGGTTATGCACGCCTACACAAAGTGGTGTAGGTGAGCCCCAGACTGTACTTTTAGGTTAACGGATTTGGAATACTCGCCCATCACAAAGTGCCTTATAATTTTGAATCATAGTCAGGTGACGAATTTACACCTGAGCTGGCACCCCCTCTCTACATCCACGTCATGCCGACCAACTTGTCTAGTGGTCAGCGTGCCTGACTGCGGATAAGGAGGTCCTGGGTTTGAATCCCGGTTCGGGCATGGATGTACTTTCTCTCTCTATCTATTCTGTCTTTGTCCTTTCCTTGTATGAATGAGGTGTGAATGATTGCCTACCCTATAAACGGGTACCTATGGCATGTGTGTAGAGCAAAGTCGTACTTTCACCTTCATGGTGCTCTGATTAAAACGAAAGACACTCCCAATCGACTTAATTCGCATAGCCAAGGCATAGCAAGCTTGGTTTGTCCAAGTGTCATTAGTAAACAACAACAAACAACATCCACGTCATACCAGCAGAATGACTTTGGACATGACATATTAACGGGGACACGTCCCCACTCCCCGGAACTCCAGCAATCCAGTGATGAAGGTTTAACAAGACTGAATCATTTTTAATTAAAAAGAAGCATTGAAATATCATAAAAATACATTATACATAAATCTAGTGATAAGGAAACGTATTTTTATTTCAACAAAAAATATATGTAAAGAAATATTGTACATGTATTTTAAAATGATATAAAAATGTATGGTAGCATGAAATAAGGATATTTAATATGTAACTTTAATACAAAATTATAAATTTTATCACAATTAATTATGAGAAAGATTTCACACAAAATTAAATTAACAAATGTGTTAAGAAAATTTTATTTCATAGTAATTTATTTCAAGATTTTCAACAAAAATCAGCTAAAATTTACAGAAATATACGCTTTTATTTAATTTAAGCAGATAATAAAGCTATTTATCTTTTCTTAAAAGACCACTTGACGAAATAAAAAAACGAAGAAATATAATTGTCCTGGCCAAAATTAAGGTTTGGAAAAGCATTCGAAATAAGTTTTCCTTTTATTTGCTTCTTCAAGCAGAAAGCAATAAACACCTAAAATGTGAGACAGCCCTCTGTTAAGGCAACTTTATTTATAATTTTTTTCTTTACTCTAGGAATTACTGTTTTATGGCTCACACATTTCTTATTGCATCATTTTTAAGAGACTGTTCGTAATTCTGTATTGGGATTCAGTTGTTTATTCAAGTGAAGATTATATTTTTATTGTTCACACTAGGTGAAAAAAAATTTAGCTCACATGAAGCAAATACATTTTTAGTTATTCTTTTAAATCCCTTTCAGAAGTAGCTAATATAACTAGATTTTTAGAAAACTAAAATACTACTTTTAAAATAAAATAAATTTATTTGATTACTGGAAAAAACGTCTTTATGAGATAACTTTTAAAGCAAATTGATTTATTCGACAATAAAATTCATTTATTTGTTTTAATTGTTTTATATATATATATATATATATATATATATATATATATATATATATATATATATATATATATATATATATATATATATATATTTATTATATATATATATATATATATATATATATATATATATATATATATATATATATATATATATATATATATATGTATGTATATATTGTATATATATAAGAAATGAATGTCTCAAATCCCCAAAATAATGAAATGTACTGCACTTCAGAACACAAGATTTTCGCTATCAGGAATCTCATCATTTTGAAGTGGAGTTAAAGATTCACTTAAGAAAATAGAAAAAATTTATTGAGAAAATTCAAAAAATTTTTATAACTTTGTAAAATGAATTACTTTATAACTTTACAGATCATATTGGTTATAGCTAAAACTTATATTTTTGTAAACTATTAAGTATGGGTCAATAGTCACGTAAGTATAAAAAAATTTACACATATTTAAATAAAATTTTTTCTTTCTAACTATTCTATCCTAATTTTATATGCAATGTAGTCAACATAGTCACATTTACCAGTTCAGTAAGTATGAAATATAGTTCTATATTTTATATCTTCGATAAGTAATTGTGATGTATTGCTATATTTATTGAAATGATATAAGGTTTTTTCAGGTTTTTAATAAACAATTTTTGGTATGAACTCAGTTTTATTAATACCTTTATATATTTGAAATAATTCTCATATCTCGTATTGTAGATTACTTTAAGCTAAATATTTTTCTAGTTATCTTTTCTGTAAAGGCTGTATATTATTTTATATACTGTGCCTGAGATTTCTTATCACAGAAATGTTTCGGTTGTTTATTCTTGGTCACTTCAGAGAGTTGTCACTGTTTCCCTCCGTGAACTGTATCGTTATGCATCTTCTCTTGAAGAGGATGCTTTCTCTTTTGAAAAATATTCAAAGCCAGTAGGTGTTTTCTCAAGAAATGTCATTCAAATAGAAAAGAAGCTTTTTGAAGACATTCATCATTTGATTTGCCCCTCTTTTTAAAAACAAGCTTTTAAAAGCTATAAATAAGAGAAATGCTCGAAGAAAAATGCAAAAGTTTTCAAGATTACTAAATTAATTTAATTGTGTTTTTTTCTTCAAATTCAAATGGATATAATAAAAGTTATTCTAATTCAATGATAATGCATACAGTAAATTAATTATTTAAATTACAGTATTGAAACTTTTTTATATTTTAATGTGATATTCATATGTACCTCGATAAGTTATACAATTTTTATTAATTTCAGATTGCTTTCAAGAAACTTGATTATTTATTTTTCTACAGTTTTTCTATCCAGCCAATTTTTTAATAATTACATCACTAATCCTTGAGAAAATATGTTATATAAATTACTAATCATTTAACCTAATCACTAATTAAAGTTTTTAATTCTTAAATAAGCGTCTCTTATTTCGATGTGATTCTCAAAGTCATGCGTTTTAATGTCAAAACGTCAGCAAATCAAAATCTTATACACCTAAACTTTATTGAATATTGTATTTTCAGAATTTACCTTTAAATGCATTTCAATTTAATAAGTTTTTACCTTTTAAAATATTTACCACTGTATTATTCAAAAATTACAATTTTTCTTAATTTTAAATGTACAGGTTCATATTTATTAATCTAAACACCAACACAAACGCACACAAACATGCACATGTGAATGTACATAGTAACATACAGTTTTTTAGTAAAAGAACTTGCTTAATTTTCATTCTGGTGATTTAGATGAGCAATTGTTTTTTCTTTAAATTTACTACATGCTGAAAATTGCGATCTAAATATACAAATACCTTCTTTCTACACATTTATTCTATATATATATATATATATATATATATATATATATATATATATATATATATATATATATATATATATATATATATATATATATATATATATATATATATATATATATATATATATATATATATATATATATATATATATATATCATGGAATGTTTTTAAAATGCCGTGAAAAAGAAAATTCTAATGTAGGAATATACAAAATTTTAAGTTTTATAGACACACGAATTTATAAATTTAAAAAAAAAAATTCGAAGTGTTAAAATTTTGAAGTGCTTAAATATTTTATTGATTGCAAATCATATAATTTTCATATGAATTTATATAAATATTCTGTGTGATTACGTAAAAATGTACCTTAATTTCTGAGAGAAGAAGCATACAGTGATTGCAGTGAACAAATACTAATTGAAAGCTTCAGCTGACAGTCAAAACTGAGAAATGAAAAGGGAGAGAATGCGGAAGTTATGTACCAAGTCATAATAGTTGGATAATTAAAAAATATCTTTAACTTCATCCGCTATCGGAGCACTAGAAAATGTTGCAATTGTAGCTTGTAAGAATTATTGTGTGATTCGGGGTGTATAATAATCTTGTTACTACATTTGTTGGAAGTTATAAATGAGTGGAGCCATAATTTTTCTCTCCGTTCTCAAAGGAAGGTTTTATTTTATTTTCTCTTTTAAATGCCATTTGCCTTAACATTGTAATTCACTAATATGTATTTCTACAGGCAAGTGAATTCAACATTTTATTGCCGCCATTCTTCATAATGGAACATAAATTCGAAATCTGCACTTCATTATTTAGTATTTCTACAGTTTGTTACTTAATATTACTTCCTAGAAAATAAAATATCTTGATTAATGTTCAAATGGTATCGATTATATCAAATTATCCATCGAAATGAGCATATTAATGATAAATAAACATATCATTACGATACTCTTTTTGATCGATTATTTTATCGATTCTACCTTTCATCGATTATTCTATTTTACAGAATTTTAATATGAATTAAATACTGTTTTAGAAAGAAGTTTATGAATTGACATTAAATTTATTGAGACTAATTGTTAACCGAAAAAATGATTATAATTAACAGAAAAAAAGGAATGAAAGATATTAATGGAAATTTTATTAAATTTACAAAATTAAAGATAATTCAGAAAATAATGTTATACAAACATATTCGGTAAATCCTATTGATCTTTAAATAAAAAAATCACTATGATAAAATTACATTAATTATAAAATGCTTTTTGCTTATTTCAAAAATAAATTGTTTAAGTCATATGATTTAAATTATCATTTTGAATTAAGGAAAATACACACATGAGCATAAAATCATAAATACATAAAATATTTACGTAATAGCTTTTGTTAATAATTTACATTACACAAATGGTTGGTTTTTGCACAATATTAAATTCAAAAATTTAAAGCAAATTATTACCACACGATGACCGTATTAAAATATAAAAACTTTTTCATTTTAAGATTTGTTTTTATTATGATCTTAATTGAGTTACATGTGCCTTCGATTAAAAACTAATATTTAGTAGAAACTTTCAAGTTTAAATTTGTAATTTTAATATGTCAGTCATAGGAATGCATTTTATATATTTACTTGGAGGCCTTTATAAGAAATAATCAGCATGGATTTGAATCACACATGAATAAAAAATTTTAATTGTAAACAATTTCTCATTAAAATTTCTCAATTAAAAGTTGCTGAAATAGCTTGAATAAGCTCTTTTAACTCTGCGATAAATTATTAGTCAGTGACTAAATTTTCATTTTTTTGGTTATAAATTAATTTCTTTACAAGTCAGAAAAACCTATTTCTATTGAACTAGGATTTCATTTTCAGTTCGCTTTTTCTTTGTAAAATAAACTCTGGAAGTTCTTGACATCAAATGCACTGAAAACAACTGTCTATTAGAAAAGAAATAAAGGGATTATTTATTATAAAAATGAAAATCTAGAGTTAGAACTTTAAGGTTTTCTATATATATATATGTTAAAAAAAGCTCTTAATGGTAAATTGGAGGAATATGTGTTTTATGTTACTATACTTGCATCTTGCATTAACATTAAAATGATCTATTAATAATTCCAAATTTCATTAGATTATATAATTGTAGATTTCATTATGAGACGTATATCAGGCTATAATTATATACAAAATAGGACATACTTCATCATGAGACAACCGTGTCTATCAACAATTTATATAATGTATTAAGGAATTATAGAAATTAATCTTGTTTTTTTTTAATAAAAAACCACTTTGCTATCGGTTTTCAGTTTTAACTATTGAAAGAAAATCATTCCCATTTATATTAATGAAATATATTCATTACATATGAAAGATTCTACATTATGTACGTTGAATAAATCATTTTAAAAGTAGAAAAATTTTAACTTGTTTAGCAGATAAAGGTCATAATAAATATATAGTTTGAATTTCAAAAATAACTAATGCATGATTCTCATAAAAGTAGAGTAATTAAGCAAAATAGTAAGAAATGAAAACTTATCTAACTTTTATCACTTATATTAGAAATGGTTTGTTTTTATTACGTTGCATTCTTTTATTTTAAGTTCGGAAGAAATAAAACATTTAAATTTAAATCTTTTAATAGACTAAACTAGACAATTTGACAACTTACGCATTAATCATATTTTACGTAAATGTATAAACTTATCTTTAATTATTTTAAAATTTTTAAACTGGAAAACACGTTACATTTAACCTATTTTCTTCAGAAATAGTAAATATGTGTCAAAGAAGAGGAAAAATAAAATTTGCATATAATGAAAAAAATTTCCCATATTCTGTATAAAAATATTTTTAAAATTCCATTGAATCAGATAGGAAATTAAAATTATGGAGATAATTTATTCACTAGCATGACTATTATATATGCTTAATGAGGTAATAGAAAGAATGCCTAACAATGATTTATTTTGCAAAATACATGAAGGTGGTATATAAAGCTTACTTTAAGAAATATTAAAAAAAATACTTTTTTGACATGGCATTGGGGAAAGTCTTACAACAGAAGGCTGTTATAAGCAATTAGTATTCATCATTCAATATTGGGAAAGATTGTACCTATATACCACATATTATTGTACATTAAGGCACATAAAAAGGACCTACATTTTGACTTTAACTGCCATATTGTTGCAAGGCTTGTTAATATTCACCACGTATTTTTACCTTTTGAAGAGCTTATCCCGGATATTGGTCCATCTTCACGGGCCACAAAGCTAGAAACCCTGTAGGCTCTTTTGCCTCCAGGCCTAATATGTGCTTGAAGAAAAATGAAAAGTAGCATACCTTTGTTTGATAGCAGCTGGGGTTCAACAATTGACCTTTTACTATGAAGCTTATCAGAATAATCTGATATTTCTTTTAAACATACATAAGGCAGTAAAGATTTGTAAAACAAAAGAAATTTTCAAATATTGGTGCAATATTGCTCCATGATCACCTCTCAACATAATAAAAAGTGATTGTTTTTAAATATTTATAATTAAAATGCTCATTATGAGGACTCTTATTCAAACATGATAACTATCGGGATAAAACGCAGTAGCTTTCATTATATTTATGAGAAAATCGTCGTTGTTGTTGTTGGCTTATCCTCTTTAAAGATCTGATATTTGTCAGATCAACTCCATTAAATTGTTGACAGTTAGAAAGTCAATGACTAGCAAGGGATTTGAGAATAAATCCTCCCGGAAAAGTGCGACGCAATCCAGAATATGTTTCGGTGAGGCTGGATGTTCACAGCATTTTTTACAAGTGGGATACATTTTTGTACCACGTTCAAACGATAAACATTCTAGATATCCACTTGAGAATCTGCCCAAGGCAGTCTGAGATTTTCGGTCACATTTTGTATCCAGAAGAGTTCCAGGAGATGTTCCAGAGTAACATTAGTGTGTTGGTGGAATTTGCCAGATTGAATTAAGTCTAGATTTTTCATTAGTGTTAAGTTCCTGGTATGTAAGTGATGAATCAGGGGGCGTATCTTCCTCACTGCCCTCTTTGGCATACTGATTAGTGGTCTCTTTGTCTCTAATATTTACATGGGATTTAATCCATTGGAAATGCACAACATGTTCTTGGGAGATCATTTTCAATTTCAGGAGAATAGATAGACTTTTTTATCCTTAATGGAGGACCAGTCACTGAGATGTTGCAGTGCACTGCGGCTGTCTGACAAAATCCAAAGTTCTCCAAAATCGCAGTTGCTGGAAATGATAGCAGCAAGTCCCACTTTAATCGCTATTAACTCACTACTGAAAATTGAACACGTGTCAGGGTTACGTTGCTTTAGCATGATTTCAGACTGAGGAGTTCTAATATAGACTACGCTCCCAGTACGGTGTTTTGTATGACTAACATCGGTATACATTTGCATTGCATCGCAGAGAATGCAATTAATAAAATCTAGTGCTAATTGTCTAAGATGATCTCCGATGTAAGTTTGCTTGTTTGCAGTGGAATTCAGATCGAAGTGAAAGATGACTCTTGGCATTCCCTCTGAGACATCAAAACAATGTTTTAAAGATTGAGGTTCGACATTGCGCGAAAATAGGTTTTGATTTTCTGCCAGGCTAAAAGGGGTGAATTTCTTGAATCTTTGATTATTGTGCCAATTGTGTAAATACAAGGAGGTACGATGATGCGGGCCGTAGCTATAGATTTTGTTAAAATATTTAACTAAGTTAGCTCTTCTTCTAAAGTGCAATGGTTGTAAGTTAGCCTCGTATAAAGCAATAGCTGATGGGAAGCTATTTCTGAGACCTAAGATGAAACGAGCGGCACTTATTTGTACTCTTTCTAATTTCAAGAGATTCGTTTCAGATGCGCATGAGTAAATCGGATAACCATATTCAAGAATAGGTCTTATGAGCGAAATATATGTGGTTCTGAGGGTGTTTGCATCAGCACCTTAATCTCTGCCAGACAGATATTTGAAAATGTTTTTCATAAGTGAGAGGCTGGAAGTTGAAAAACAATGCTGGTTTATAGTAATAAAGGTGTTTATCAATGGTGAAAAAAGTTGCTATTGATTTTCCTGGATTGAAAGTTAGTTTGTGTTCTGTTGCAAACTCACACATTGCAGATAAAGCGCAGTTGAGTTCCGTTTCTATGTTCTTCACATTAAAGCCTGACTTCCAGAGCACTATGTTGTCAGCGAAGATTGCTATGTCAACAAGTGTAGGTTTCTTTTTCTCAGCTCCTGCCAAAAAAGGGAGAAGAGAGTAGGGCTCAAGACTGATCCCTGAGGAACGCCCTGTCCCAGTCTAAAAGCATATGAAAAGATCTTGTTGAATTTGACTCTAATAGATCTGTGGAGCAGGAAGTTGTAAATCCAAACCAAAGCAGATCCCCTAATATTGAAGGAGTCATGTAATTTAATGATAAGCTTGTCTTCCCACACAGTATCATAGGCCCTGGATAAGTCAAGCAGGGACGACACGGTATGTCTCGTTGGCTTAACGTTTAGGGACACTCTTATCTTTTGACAGAAGTAAAGAACCTGGTCCGTGGTTATGCTCTTTTCTAAATCCGTATTGTTCGGGTGCTGTTAAATGATTCATATCCAAAATGTAAAGAAGTCTAGTAAGAAGCATTTTTTTCATTAGTTTACAAGCTATATTGGTAAGGGCAATCGGTCTGTAACTTTCTTGGGAGCCTGATTCTTTTCCTGATTTTCTGATGGAGATGACAGAAGCTTTTCTCCAGTCAATAGGTACTTTTCCGCTGGACCAGGAAAGGTTGATAATGTCCAATAGTCTTTGTTTGCCAATGAGGCCTAGGTTTTCCAACATTTGACCGTGTATTTGATCTGGGCCAGGGGGACTTGGTCATATCCATGAATGCCATGGCTGAAAGTAGTTCTTGAAAGACGTACATCCGTGACAGTTGGAAGGTACCAACATCTGTACTGCGACAACCATTGATTATATTCTTTGCCTTTTTTCTTAACATAGCTGTCTTCATGGGAGAAACTTAGTCTGCCGGCCTTATGATAAAATGAGCCGAGTACATTGGCTGTAGATTTATCATCGGGAGTGATTTGGCCAAAAAGTCTCTATTTGTGTTGCAAGTTTCAGACTATGGTTGTTCCTTATTTATTCCCTTGATGAGGGAGCCAGTCCCACAGTAAGAAATCTGGTAATTTGAGCATTGAACGTTTCCGGACAACGGCCCAGAGTCTATCCGGAAAGTGCAACTCATTCTTGGCAGTTCAATTTACTTTGATAGCCAAGTTCGATTTTCTTACTAACCATCTGACCTCCACCTCCTCGTGGTGGCTCCTGGAAACACTAGTTTACTAGTGGCTAACGGAGGCAGAGGGACTTAACGAGCGGACGCTGCTTTTGGCTCGTTCACATTTGTTACGAGGGGACTCTGCTTTTGACTCGTACAAATGGTAGACACACAGAGTGAAACTCACGAAAGTGAGTTTGATG
The DNA here is from genome assembly GCA_037975125.1 of Latrodectus hesperus. Classification (NCBI taxonomy): domain Eukaryota; kingdom Metazoa; phylum Arthropoda; class Arachnida; order Araneae; family Theridiidae; genus Latrodectus; species Latrodectus hesperus. The sequence goes on along the minus strand of CM075852.1, from coordinate 34,540,498 downwards.
ATAATATTTGTGAGGAAAACACTAGCTTAGGTGCAAAAACTGAACTTTTAACTCTATTAGAGATAGAAAAAGAGATTCAAAGTGCATTAGCTTCAAGCAAAATTAGTAGCACTACACAGCAAAAAATCCGTAAAGGCATTTCGGAGATTCTCCATATTGCCATCTCTCAAATGCAGAGGAACTCTTTCTTAGAGGGCCAGGCTAAGGCCAAAGAAGAGGTGCAGCCCAAAACTTTTGCGGAGATCGTTAAGCAAGGCAAAAATGTTAAGAACAATGATAGGAAGCACATAAGAAACAAAAGTCGTAGCAGAGCGAGACGGGAACGCTCAAGGCAAAGACAAGAAAATGTCGTTCTGATCTATCCCAAAAATGAATCTACCTCAGAGGTCACTAAGACCGAAATTAAGAAAGCAATTAACGCAGCTAAATTGGGACTCAACATTAAAAATGTCAGACCAGTTAGGAACGGTGGCATACTTCTCGAAGCCAAAACCACCGCAGACATTGACAAGATCATTAAAGAAGTTTGTCAAAATGACCAACTAAAAGAAATAGTAGAGGCCAGAAAACCACTTAAACGCTTGCCACGTTTTGTATTGTACAATGTTGATAAGGACATTCCCAAAGAGGAAATCGCGGAAAGAATTAAAGAACAAAATTCATTTAATGTAGATTCGCACATTGAGGTTGTACACGGGTACAAAGGCAGATTTGGCAACAATTGGATTGTCACTCTAAACAGCACAGCCTACACAGACTTTAAGAATAAGAACAAACTGTTCATCGGATGGAATAGCATCTATTTTAAGGAATACATCAGGGTATTTCAATGTTTCAAATGTTTGAGATACGGACATAGAGCTAAAGAGTGCAGGGGACAGGACACATGTAGAAGATGTGCAGAGCACCACATAGATAAAAATTGCACGGCTAACATTAAATGTTTCAATTGCGCTGATAGTAATATGAGATCCAAGACTAAGTTCAACACTAATCATATGGCTAATAGTAGAGACTGCCCAGTCTATGAAAGAGAAGTAAATAAACTCATAACTAAAACTAATTATGAATAATACAGACACTAACACCCAGATTAAATTTGCGCATATCAACTTAAATCATTGTAGAGCAGCGAACTTAATCCTTAGCGAAGACATTAAAGAACTTAAACTAGACATAATCTCTGCAAATGACCCATTTACCTTTGAAGGCAAAGTCGCAGGTTTTCCAGCCAACTTATACATCATAGCAAGCACAACTCCTCGTACAGCTATCATCGCTGACAAGAGGTACCAATTCACTCCGATCACTGTTAATGATGAGATTGTTATAGTTAGCACAATTATCAACAATAAACCATTCTGCATCTGTTCTATCTATTGTCCACCGTCTAAGAACATTAATGACTCACTTGACATGTTGACCACGATCCTGGCTACACATAATGATCACGGTTGGATTATTCTGGGCGACTTTAACGCCAAGTCCACCGCCTGGAGCCACAGGAACACCGACCACAGAGGAGAGGCAGTTCTAGACTTCGTGTCCCAATTTGATCTCACTATTGAGAATAATGTCAATAGCAAGCCCACCTATAGCAGCACACTTGGAGTTAGCTGGATCGACCTCCTACTCACTAAAAATCTACACAATTGCCAGATTACAGACTGGAACATTAGTGATAAATTTTCCGCGAGTGATCATCAACTGATGACATTCAATCTTCATAAGGCCAAAGCTAAAATTAAGAAACAAACCAGATTTAATAACTTAAACTCTTAATTGGAACAGCATCAGTGTAGGACTTAGCAAAATTATCAACGACCATCCAACGGACAACATCTCGAATCTAAACTCTTTCATTAACGACATTGAGGACGACATTAACAAACTCTGCATAAACAGCAAACTCAAGAATAAGACAAAAAATTGTCAGAACTATTGGTGGACACCAGAGCTGACTATCAACAGAAGCAAAGTCCGCGCACTCCGTAGGCGCTATCAGGCACAGACTGATCAAGCTACCCGGGATAAGTACAAAGTTAATTATAAAAAGGAAGCTGCAGAATACCGCAAGCTCATTTTGCACACTCGTCAACAGGCATTCAAACAATACCTAGGTAACATTACTTCTACTAATGCTTTCGGACCGCCCTATAAAATTATTAGAGACAAGCTCAATAGACCAAACATTACCAGCAACATCATCTTAGAGAATAACCAACAGACAGACAACACCACAGATTCGATCAATGAAATTCTAAAGTTCCACTTTCCTAGGACCACCATTTGCTATCCTAGTTACTCTGGTACACACAGTAATGATCCCGCATTCACAGAAGATGAGGTTGAGTACACTATTAAAAATATGGACCACACAAAGGCTCCGGGTTTTAATAACACCTGCCTTCCAATCTACTCTGAGATGTTCAAAATTAACAGAACTTGGATGACTACTATTTTCAACCTCTGCCTAACAAGAGGCCACTTTCCAAACCTCTGGAAAACAGCACAGGTAGTCCTAATCCCCAAAGAAGGTAAAGATCTCCAGAATAGAGAGTCTTACAGGCCCATATGCCTCCTCCCTGTATGGGGCAAGATACTGGACAAACTTCTCCTTAACAGGATCGCTTACTTCTATAACTCTCAAGACCTACTACACAAAAACCAATTTGGATTCATGAAGGGTAAAAGTACTAACGATGCCTCTGAGCTCATCACGGAAATCATCAAAAACAACAAGCGCAATAAGCAATACACATGTTTGATATCACTTGATATTAAAAATGCATTTAATTGCATAAAGTGGGCAGACATCTTACTTATCATGCAAAAACATAATGTCCCAGATAACCTCTACCGTATTATCCAGTCCTTCCTCACGAACAGAACATACTTGGATGACAATAAGCGGAAGGTCCCATATACAAATGGGGTGCCGCAAGGCTCAAGTCTTGGCCCCTTTCTTTGGCTCTTAATCGCTAATGAACTTCTTAAGCAAGACTTTGGAGGCAATGCACACTGTCAGGCCTTTGCCGATGATGTTGCGCTACTCCTCACTGAGAGCTCCTATTTTAAATTCTCCAGACAATCCAGGAAGCCAATTGCCATTATCGAAAATTGGCTCGACAGATTTGAGCTGAAACTTAGCATCGACAAATGTAGATATACCATTTTCGAAATTAATAAAGACATAACCCGAAGACCGGGCATCACCATAAAGAACAATAAGATCAAGTATACAAGAGATTTAAAATATCTTGGTATTATCTTCGATCCCAAACTTACTTGGCATAAACATCTTAGCATCGTAAAAGATAACATTGGTAACATTGTCAATAAACTAAATAGAATTACCAAGGCAACGTGGGGATTGAAGCCCCCATACTCAAAGCCATCTATCTCAACGCCATTGAAAGCATCATTCTGTATGGATGTCCGGTTTGGTTTAACAACACAGTTAAGATGAATAGGCTACTTGCGCAAATTCAACGTACAGCTCTCATCAAAATCACAAAGTCCTACCGCACAACATCGACACATGCACTACAAGTCCTAGCAGGCTGTGTTCCACTATACATCAAAGCAGAAACCGCCCAAACCAGATTCCGTCTTTGGAGGAAGGGAAAGCCAGTACAGATAGGTACCGAAGTTTTCAACACTGACAACTCCTGGACCTATAGTATAGTCCACACACCACCTTGGGAAGTCAGCTACCTTAATTGGAGTGCTAACCAGGTTCATGAAGGATACTATGCCTACACGGACGGGTCAAAGATTGACAATCGTGTAGGGTGCGCCGCCCTCATCTATTACAATGACCTACTTATCGCTAGCTTCCAGAACCGCTTGAACGATCAAGCCACCGTCTTCGAGGCGGAAGCCTGTGCTATCTTGATTACCATTAAACACATCATCTCCATTGACAAGACCTGTCACATACACACAGACTCTCGTTCGGTCCTCCTTGTACTCTCGGCAAAAGAAGTGCTCAGCAGCACCATCAAAGAAATCAGAGAACTCTTGATACTGAACAAAAACCGCTTCACATTCCACTGGGTAAAAGCCCATGTAGGCATCATTCACAACGAGGAAGCCGATCAAGCGGCTAAGATTGCCACAACCTTTAAAGACGTCCAATACACGTCCCTTATCAGCAGACAACAGTTTAAGAAGATTACTGAAGACAATGAGATCAATAAATGGCAACACATCTGGGACTCCTCCAGTAAATCCAGGAGACTTCACTCATTCATCCCAACTGTGTCACGTAAAAAGATTCATGGCGATTTCTACATCAACAAAGTCCTCACTGGTCACGGAGCCTTTGGGACCTACAACAACAGGTTCCATGGGAAACCGGACCGTTGTCTTCACGATGAGGAGATAGGTAGCCCAGAACATATTATCCTCAAATGTTAGCAGCATGAGCCTATCAGAAATAAATGGTTTCCCACCAACTTCCAAGATCAATCGCTCAGGGACTTAGTCAAACTCCCAAATGTTCAACGAGGTATCAAAGAGATTCTCACCCTTGAAATTAACGGACACCTTCAGGACTCCTCAGATGAATCACCATCCATCAACTAGTCCATCTATGTCTTGTCACACTACTCATGTATTGTCAAACACACATTCATGATTTTGTAACCCACTAGCACTTTGTATCTCCTGTAAATATGTAAATATCTTGTTTGTACTTTTATTCAATTGTATTTTTAATAAAGGCCAGGTTGGCCCACAAATCTTCCAGTCAGACCGAACTCAGTGGAGCGTGCATTATGATACCCACTTAGAGACTTAGAGTTTTTCACTCTCTACCTCTACAATTTACTTTTGATTTTGTCCTTTGGACCCTTAAGACTCCTCATTACCTTGTGTCCACTCTTGCTGGGCTGGATTACCGTCGCAACGCTCCTTCACCGTATACCTTCGGGTGGGCCGGTGTCATCTTGTAAGTCTCTTATTCCCTTGATGATTTTCCACAGCTTACTATCCTACGTTCTAACATTAAGCGCATTGCATATATTAGTCCATTTGATCTGCTTTAAGTTTACATAGGCAATATTTATTTTAGCATTAATTTTATTTAGCTTGGCCCGAAAGCTGCTATCAATAATGTTGGCTGTTCCTTAGGTTCCAATAGGATTCTCTGGTGGTGTAAATGCGCTGTTTTTTCTGTATATCTATTAAGATAGGGAGGTGATCACTCCGAATTGTATCCATTACAGTCCAATTACATAATTGATGGATGTTTGAAGAACTGACAAATGCAATGTCAAGCGTCTCGCGAGTATTACAGCTATAAAAAGCATGGGTGGGAGCAACGTCGTTGAGTATCATAAAACTAGTGTCATCTCATAAATGAAGTAGTTGCTCTCCTCTGGTGTTGCTTGAAGAGCATCCCCAAGAGGGATGTTTGGCATTGAGATCACCAACGATAATCGTGTTATCATTCATAGCCGACGAGAGGCTGTCAGGAAATCGAGATTGATTTAGAGGGTGGTAAACATTGTAGATATGAAATGGTCTTCCTCTCCAGGTGACAACACTGTCCTGAATTTCAAGTTCAGGATTTGGGTTCACAAAGTCAATGCTTTTGTGGTTTATACCCTTCATCAAAAACGCCAAACCACCTCCTCTTCTGGAGGGTCGGTCAAATCGATAGATATTATATTCCTTTATTTTTAGGTTCGAAGTCTCTTAATTTTGTTTCTTGGATAGCAATAATTTGAACATCGTGCGCATTCACAATATCTAAAATCTGGTCAAGTTTAACTCTTGTAGCAGTGGTTGAGAGTCCATTTATATTGCACTGTAGGATTTTCAGGGTTTTTAGTTTTCCTGGAGACTGTAGTCCACTTTTCGTGCGAGGCCCTTTGCCTAAACCCCGAACGCGTCCCTGTTTATTCTGCGCGACGGACGATGCATCATTATTTACATTTGTCAACAAAGTCATATGGAGGAGGTAATGTGCAGCTTCTGTTGGACCGAGGTCTGAAACACCCATGGACAATCCAAAGGTAGAAGTCTGTCTATGCTTCATTGCCTGCATGTCTTAGCTGAGCGTAATGGAATGGCCTTCACGTCATGGGTGACCCTGCCCGGAGAATTCTCTCCCCGTACTTCGCCCGTTCCGCACACCCCTTCGCCGACTTTGAGGCGACGCGCAGGACTTCAGGGGGAAGTCGTCGTGAATCAGGTATTATCAGTTTAGTCTCTAAGATTGAGGAACTACAAAATAATTAAGTGATATATAAATATAAAACAATATTTTAAATGATTACATTAATATTAAAACTTATCACTGCAACTACAGATAATTCATATTAGAATACTAAATTATCAAATTATCAGAAACTAGTACTAATGAAAGAAACATCTTGAAATTGTACTTTCTTAGAAATTATATAATTCGTTAGAT